>JAJJXG010000016.1:0-600000 GCA_024516215.1 Geopyxis carbonaria | reverse complement strand
TACATGACTGCTGCTGAGTGGACTGGTGATAGAGAGGGGATTGTGGATAATGGCGTAATCTGGGGAGTGCGGAGGAGGGGGTCTTTATATGAACGTCGCAGCTATGTCCGTCTGTTTGTTTTTGTCTCGACCAACATCCGAACCAGAAGCCGGTAGCCTGCAGAGAGCTCGCACGACACCCGACCAGACGGCCGTCTAGAGGTGTTTGACCAGTGCAGTCGCCCAGCGGCCTTGCCAAGCACTGTAGTGGCGTCTGGGTGAAGCAGCGAAATTGCGGGTTGACCTGGTTGTGGGGACCTCCATCATGATCATGGGGGAGGGAGGAGACGACATGATGGGGGAGATGGGATGGGATGGGCCCATGGGGATGGGCCTAAGCCGTGCGCTACTCGACGGCCTTGGTCGGTTTTTCCAGTGCACGAACGGGGTCCTGGAGGTTCTCCGCCACATGCGAAAAAGTCCCCGCAACGCCCTAGGCCAGTAGCATCTGGGCGCCCTAACCTTATGCTGAAAAAAAAAATTGGCGTGGCTGTGGAGGGCCTAGGTACCCCACCATTGCTGAGAAACGCTGCTGACGGATCGTGGGTGCCGGGCAGGGCGTTGTGCTTAAAATTCTTGTGCAACTTCGCGTAGCGGGGAGAAGCCCGGAAAGCCCGATCTGCTGTAATCTGGGGAGAGTCGGGGAGAGCGTCGGCACGCCCGGCCAACCACAATGCGAGTCCCTGAGCTACGGATAACCCATGGGGTCTCCGCGGCCCCGAAAAGTATCCGCAGTGGACATCGGAGAGCTGTGGATAATCCGAAAGCTATCGCTCTAGCTCCCCCCCTCAGTTCACGATGGCGCGCCCGTCAAGCAAAAAGCACACATTATAAGAGGGCTCAACTCGGATCCCTCCGACCCTTCTCTCCTTCCTCATCTACCCTACGCATTCCAGCAGAACCTCATACCCCGTCCTTTCAGTTTTCAAGAATCAGACAGACATAATGGCCACCAACGGAGTCTCATCCAAGAAGAGCGCCGGCTTCAGCCTGCGCGTGCTCGGCCTCAACTCGGGCACCAGCATGGACGGTGTCGACTGTGTGCTCTGCCACTTCACACAGGAGTCCCCCGACGCGCCGTTGCACCTCAAGATCATCAAGTACGACGACGTCGAGCTCCCCCAGAGCATCAAGAAGCCCGTGTTCCGCGTCATCCGCGACAACAAGACCACCCCCGAGGAGCTGTGCCAGATCAACGTCAAGCTCGGTGAGGTCTTCGCCGACGCCGTTGAGGAGTTCTGCCGCCGCCACAACTTCGACCTCCAGAAGGATATCGATGTTGTTGCCTCCCACGGACAGACCATCTGGCTGCTGTCCATGCCCTCCGAGGGCCAGACCCGGTCCGCGCTGACCATGGCCGAGGGCTCCATCCTCGCTGCCCGCCTGGGCAAGACCGCCGTCACCGACTTCCGTATCTCTGAGCAGAGTGTCGGACGCCAGGGTGCGCCCATGATTGCTTTCTTTGATGGTCTGGTCCTGCAGCACCCCACCATCCCCCGTGCCTGCCAGAACATCGGCGGTATCGCCAACGTCTGCTTCATTCCCCCCACCTCGCAGGAGAATGGTGGTATGGCAGGTATCTACGACTTCGACACCGGCCCAGGCAACGTTAGTTTCACCTTATACCGCAGCTTTCCCCACACTCGCTAACTTTGACCCAGATGTTCATTGACTACGCCATGCGCCACTACACCCACGGCGAGCAGGAGTACGACAAAGACGGTGTCTTCGGCGCCGCCGGTACCGTGTCCGACGAGATTGTCGACAACTACCTCGCCACTCTCCCCTACTTCAGCTGGGCGCCTCCCAAGACCACCGGCCGTGAGCTGTTCGGTGACGAGCAAGCCCACGAGCTCATCCAGCTCTGCGAGTCCAAGGGCCTGACCCCCCAGGACACCGTCGCGACCATCACCCGCATCACCGCCAAGGCCGCAGTCCAGGCCTACCGCAAGTACGGCCCCAAGACCGCCGACGGCAAGCTCGACGTCAAGGAGGTCTACATGTGCGGCGGCGGAGCCTACAACCCCAACATCTGGAAGTACATGGAGAGCGAGCTGAAGGCGGACGGCGTGCGGTTCACCATGCTCGACGAGGCCGGCGTCCACGGCGGCGCCAAGGAGGCCATCACCTTCGCGTTCCAGGGCATGGAGGCCATCATGGGCCGTCCGCTCGTCGTCCCCCAGCAGGTCGAGACCCAGACGCCCGTCATCGTCGGCAAGATCAGCGCCGGCAAGAACTACCGGGAGCTGATGAAGATGAGCGTGGCCTTCGGCGGCGAGTGGGAGGGCGAGTACCTCCCCGCCGTCCGGGAGATGGTTCTCGAGAACTAAAAAAAAAACGAAAGAAATAAATAAAGGTATAAAAGGGATATAAAGGCGCGGCGCATCTTTTGGGGGTTTGGGATTGTTCTACTATTGTTCTGTTTTCTGTTTGTGCGGTAGCGCACGCTGTAAATATATGCATATCTTACTTAATGTTCGACATCATGTCACCTGCTTGCTGCGGCGGACGCGATGTGCACAGCTCGCCCTGAACTCTGCTACCTGCAGCTCGCCAGCCATCTCCCTAGCATCTCGCTTCTCCAGACACCCAGCTCCCCTCCCCTACCTCCAGCCCCGTGAGGCGACCGAGCTATGCTAGCATCCCGTGCGCGGTTTACTTTAACGTCCCTTCCCCCATGCACCACTAGTTCCTTCACAGTAGTCCATATCCATAGGGGTGCATAGCATCAGATAGCGGCCATCGGTCCCTCCCAACAAAACCACATGCTCTGTGATTACAAACCCGCCCACACCACACCACGCCATAGCCGAGAACCCCAACCCCTAGCGTGCGAAAAAAACGTTAAGGTTTTTTTTGACAGCCCGGCGGTGGCTGGGCAACGTTCGCCCAATGTCCGGGGGATCGACGCACTCGCAGACGCAGCAGGCCAGACCAGCACCGCAGGGGGCCTGTGCGATGCACGACAAGACGCAAGGGGAGCAGGTCTGAGGCATACCTTGATTAAGTAGATGCTTTCTGTCTGTGCTATCGCTGCTCGCTGTCCAGACCAAACCAACCCCAGAACACCTTCTTCATTGCTTGCTGGCGCAGCTCATGGGAGTTGAGTTGAATTGAAGTGTTGAAGACGTTGGCACCCGCACACACTTCCAACCCAGCAACCAGCAACCAGAAACCACAGCAACCAGAGCAACCAGCAACCCACAGCAACCAGCAATCCACAGCAACCCACAACCCACAGCCCACAGCAACCCAGCCAACCCAGCCAACCCAGCCAACCCAGCCAACCGACACCTTGGGACGTCGACGACACCTTCGCCTCGCCGTTGCAGCAGATACCCGACTGCTAACCGTTTGCGTACCTCCACACCCACCTGCGTCGAGACTCCGCAATACGTGCGTCCAGCGTTCGTCCCCCGACGAAAGAAGAACGCTGCGATTGGAGTGTGTGGTAATGCCGGCCAGAAGTCCTGACGCCGTCTTCTGCAACTATAAGTGACGTACGTCGACGATCAGCCCACGCTGCAACCACATTACTGTCTACACCCTCGACGACGATGACCATGGAGCAACGAACGCAGCGCACCATCCTGCTCGGAGGCAATGAGCAGCAACCCGCCTCGCCGCTGCCGCCGCTGCTCCCGCACGAGCCGGAGCGCGTGTACCACAGCCCCACGAATTCTGCCGCACCGCAGCAGTACCAGAGCCCCTCGAACTCGGCGGCGACGCAGCAGTACCAGTCGCCCACCCACGCCCCGGGGCAGCCGCAACAGTACCAATCCCCCCCCCACCCGCCGCCTCCGCCGCCGCCGGCCCAGCCCCCCTCCACCACCACCACGACGAACTCCAAGAAACGCCCCGCCACCGACGACGCCATGCTGCCCAACAAGCCGGTCCGCAAGCGCGCCCCCACGGCGTGCAACTCGTGCCGCACGCGCAAGACGAAGTGCGACGGCACGAAGCCGATCTGCGGCGGCTGCCTCAAGCTCGGCGTCGAGTGTGTCGGCAACGACGACAAGGAGCTGTCGCTGTACGAGTCGACGAACCTGCGCATTCTCGAGGGCATCGACCGGCTGGAACGCATTCTGCTGACCAGCGGTGGCGGCAGCGGGAGCAATCGCGAGCAGAGCGTGACGAGCCCCGCAATGAGCACGGTGACCGCCATCGCGGCGACGACGCCGGCGGCGACGACCGCGCACACGCTGATGAGCATCGACGGCGCGTCGACCGACGGCGTGACGTTCTCGGGTGTCCGTGCCCCGGGAATGCTGGACCGCGTGCTCAGCTGGCCGGTGTTCGCGCGCCCGTCGCGGCCGGCGATCACGTTCGGCGTGCCGTCGCTGCGCTCCCCCGCCGCCGTCGTGCAGCCGCCGCAGCCCCCGCTGCTCGACCCCGACATCGTGCGCGACCTCCACGACGCGTATATCGCGCGCGTGCACGTGTGCTACCCGATCTTGGACGCGGACGAGCTGGGCGCGATGGTGGCGGGCTTTGCCGATGGCCGCCGCGAGTGGGGCTGGGATGGCCAGGCGTGTCTGGTGCTGCTGGTGTGTGCGCTGGGGGCGGTGAGTGAGGACTATTGGGAGCATGTGCGAACCGCCGGTGCGGTGGATGAGGCTAGCTTGAAGCGTGTTCGCCGCCAGCGGGGAGAGGTCGCTGGCGGGTACTGGAGTATGGCGCAGATGCGGCTGGGCATCGTTATGGCGGAGGTCAGCGAGCTGAGTGTGCAGTGTCTATGTCTCGCTGGGTACATCTCTCTTCCATTTCTAACATCTTCCACATACTGACAGCAACCACAGCTTCTGGTACCTCTACCAACTCGACTGTCTCGCCGCCTACAAGTTCTTCCACACCGCCTGCGTAACCTTCCAAACGCTCACGCTCTCCCCCGGCACCGCCGCCGCCGTCACAACCGACGGCGGCAGCCCCATGACCTACCCACAATACCTCCTGCAGCGCCTCTACTGGACAACTCTCAAATCCGAGTGCGAGCTGCGCGCCGAGCTCTCCCTCCCCGTCCCGACCGGCTCGCAGCTCGAATACCCGCTGCACTTCCCCGCGCCGCCCTCGCCGCCGCCAAGCCACACTTTCGACGACCGCACCTGGTACTTCTACACCGCCGAGATCTTCCTGCGCCGGCTGCACAACCGCCTGATCGACGAAGTGTCGTCCTACGAAAGTGGCGCGTCTGGCGGCGGCGGTGGGGCGGGAGGGACGGGCGACCTCCATGCCCTTATTACCATAACCCACGAGTTCACAGCCTACATCACGCGCTGGCACGCCTCCCTCCCCGCCGCGATCCGCTTCGACTGGCCCGACGCCGCCGTCGCGCCCTGCGCCGACGAGCGCCAGCAGCGCATCCGCAAGCGCTTCCTCGAGTGCCTCGTGCTGCTGTACCGGCCGTTCCTGAACCTGGTCGTCAACGGGGCGGGCGGGGCGGGCGGCGTGGGCGGCGGCATGGGCGGGCAGCTGGGCTGGACGACGGTGCAGGACTTTGCGGCCCGCGCGGTACGGTATGCGCTGGCGGCGCTGCGCGCGGATCGTGGCGTGTGGTATTGTGCTAGCCCTGGGACGTGGTGGGAGTGTCGTGAGAGGCTGGGGGCGGCGTTGATGATACGGGTTGCGGCGAGGGTGGGGGTTGGTGGTGGCAGCGGCGGGGGCGGGGGAGGTGGTGGAGGGATGGGAGGGATGGGCGGAATGGGGGGTGGGATGGGGGCGATGGGCGGGGGGATGGGCGCGGAGGACTGGAGGGGTATCGTGGAGGAGGCGGAAAGGAGCGTGGCGTTTTGGTGTGGTGGGGAGGGGTGGGAGGAGCGGGGTGGGCTGGGGGACGCGGTGAGGTGTTGTCAGTGGGCGAGGAGTGTTTTGGAAGAGTCGATGGAGGAGGGGCCGTAGGAGGCGGGGGTGAGAAGGGGGGAGAGGGGGAGGGGGGTATATAGGTGGAGGAGCTTCGGTGTATATATGTATTTACATGTGTATATAGGTTCTTTTTTATGGTAAACTACAGTCTACGAGTACAACATGGGTTCTTGGGTGCGATCAACGCTGTACGTTTCTAGCGGAGACCGGCTCTGGGGAGCTGGTTCGTGAACAGCTGGTTCCACGCTGGGTGTTCGAATAGCAGTTGTCGATGGAATGGTAGAGGACACTACGTGTGACGGTAAGTCATGCATTCGAGTCATGGCGGCGTCCAATGCTCTTGCGCAACAAGTGCGAAGCAGTGCTCGTCTTCTCGGATCTGGCGCCCGCCCGGGCACCGCCGTTTCTCCTAGCCCTGAATCAACGATTCAACGCTGTTTGGATATATCCAGCTTCTGCCCTCCACCTCACCTCTGTTTTCGGATCTGATCGGTTTGGGAAGGGATGCACCCAGTGGAGTTGCAAGTCCGGGGATCTCGACAGGGCTGCTTAGGATTGTGACGGTCTGGTTGAATGCGTGAGTCTTGACTTGTGTTACAAACGCGTTTGCTGCTCCGTTTTACAGTAGTGGTGGTGGTGGTGGTGGAAAAGTGAATCTAGGAAACAAGAACGGATTGGTGCGCCGAGTGATGGCGTGTGCAAAAGTCACTCAGCAGGGACAGATAAGCATTGGCCACAAAAACAGCACGCTAGGTGAGCTGCAGTCTCAAGCCCGCGTCGCTCGCAGAGATATCTTGAGGGCTACATGTGCCGAGTACCGTGAGGCTGCGAGGGGGTTTTTGGGACTGTTGATGTGAAGGTGGGGGATATTTACAGTCCTATTCTCGTGAATCTCGTCACCTTCAACTACAGTTTGGAACACTGGACTCAGACTAATCGTCGCTACCTACTGTATTCGATGCTGAGTCGCTATAACTTAATTGATTAGTACATGCAATCTTCTGGCTCACTCGTGGAAAGAGTGAGAACACGTGCATGATACCTACAACCAAGTATTTTTGCGACACAAAGACCAGTCTATGTCACTTCGTATCACTCGCTTAACATCTCGCCAAATATCTAGGATGTTTGATTTTGCAAACTCAAATTACTTTTGAACATTTATAAACCCCTTTTGCTACTTATTCTTCGTTAATCTTACAATTTGAAGACAACATTGATTGAATGTCCGAGTGACACTTTGTGATGGTCCGGACGACTCCCAGGAGACACTCATAAAATATACACCTGCTTTATTTTGAATGAACTAAGTTTTAGAACTGTTGCAAAACGATATATAAATTCAGTAATACAAGTTACGGCTAGATGATCTGTAAATTTACATAAAATCTTGAAAGTTTCCAAAAGTGACCTTGGGCTTTTTCTAATTTAGACCGAGGCAAACCCCGAAAACAATTCACCATGTGAATCAAACCCTCTCACTACAACCCACTTCTAGTCTTCTGGTGCTACTAGCTTTTCAATAATAAAAGATCATAAGACTGTTCTATAGATAGCACCATGCAAACGCTTGCCACACTTTCCGTCACTCGCATCTCAAAATACCACAAGTCTGCGAGGACGATAGCATTACGAAACTTCGCAGGAGTCAGACGCAGTGTAAGCCTGAATCAACTGGAGAAGAGCTTTCTATTATCAGGTTGTAATAATACTGCAGGTACGGATATGCGGTAATCCAATGATCGATCTCGACGTTGCACCCACCATGAATATCACGGCTTTCCTGTTCCCCTAGCGGCTTTACTCTGCCAACCACTACAAACAGTACCGCTCTTCACTGTGGCCATGCGGCAGTATTCTTGGCTGAGTCTTCACGATCCGATTAGTTTCTCGGCAGCTCTAGAACTTCTGGTATGTATAATTACATGATTAGGCGGTGCAACGTTCAAGAGGGGTTGCAAAAGCGGGTTCGATTGGCCAGCTATGGGTGGGTCTCAATCTTCTTCGTGTCTCAGGTATAGTTAACTTATTCACGCGTGCAGAAAAATGGACGGTGTCACTATTCATAGATCTGGTCTTCGCCTTCACACCACCCTAGGCTGACTTGCAAGCATACTCTACTGCGCGGGGTAAGCCAGGAGATGGGCCAAGGCTTTCTCTTACGCCCTCTGGCGTTCTATGGTTGGGCATCTGCACGTGCTATCTACTATTTCTGAGCTGAGAGGTTGGAATAGGTTTGAGTGATAACGGTGCAAGCTACCAGGCGGTTCTCTGACAGCAGGATGGCGGCCACGGGTGCAGGGATAGCAACAGGAAACAGGATTTTTCCTGCTGGAAAACGAACGAAAGGCATCTGGATTGGGATATGGCAAAATAGTATGTTTTTTTTTGTTTTGTTGATGCATCCACTGATCCTGGACAGAGCTACCGGAACGATGCGGTGCACTGAGGAATTACGGAAAGCTTGCCAAGAGGCAGTAGATTTGTCTCTCTTGGTTGATGCCTGACGATGTAAGGGGATACTGTTGACATGGACGGGTCAGCCAGTCGGATCAAAGCCCTCATCAGGCTACAGGTGTCGACTGCGGTGCATGCAGCAGCTGTTGCAGATTCCTCCCTTCCCTCATCACCTCGCTTCTCGTAGTGAAGGAGCGGTGCCGTGGTCAGCGCATCTGGCCTCCATGGTGGTCCCCGGCGGAAGTTTAGCCACAGCATCGTGACACCAGTGATCGGTTTACAACGAAGAAGCCCGAGCTCCACAATCGCGCATACTGGAAGTAGTTCGATACAACGCATACATTCCGCTCCAGCCTCCTCCTTCCCTCCCGATGATACTTGCTGCGGCCCTTCTCGGTAATTCCTAGTATCACATCGAAAGTCCTTCATTGTCCTGACCATGTTCTCTAGAATGAATTTGCCCTGGGAGCAAGCATAACCCCTGCTCCCTTGAAACGACAATCTCCATCACTCGATTGTACACTTCATACCTTTTTATACTCGTGATTATCATTGAGTGCGTGATTACGCGGAGTGGAATAGGGTAGATATTTCGGCGATGGTTGAATAGAGGTTGGCGTGGAGTGGATATGCCGACGGGCGATACAGAGAACACTGTAACCCAACTGCACATAAAACACGTATTTTCGTCTCGGCAAGGGCGTATTTTCTGTAAGAACACCAAATATATACCGCGCATCCAAGCGAACCTAAAGAGAATCAGATATCGTTAGTACATGATGAGTTGTCCGTTGACGGCGAGAAAAAACCGGGCTTTTGTGAATAGATGCGTCGATGCACGAAGAAAGCACGCGTGGAAATGTTGAGATGCACAGTTCAAGCAAGCTGGCACACACACAAACGCAGTTGAACAGTGACACGCATTGTCGTGATGATTCTTTGTCAGTTGTCTACGTATGAGCCGCCCTTAATTGCAGCCCTGGTGGCAACCTGACGCAGCACTAGGGCATACCCGCCCTATGTTTGAGATCTAGACCCGTCCCTTTTCATCGAATCCACAAGTTCATATCAGAAAGTCGAAGCGTGCTGTTTGCAGCGGTGTGCAATGACGGACCGTGATGCAACGAAGAACCTGGAATATCGATTCCATCCAGGATCACGAACCATGCTTGCCATCATAGCTTAAGCTCCCCGAAAACACTGCGCCTCGCCCCAAAGCTCAGTTCCCAGCAACACCGGTTCCGTTTGAGCTCTCAATATCGGCATTTACCTAGTCTATAGGTGGAAGGAATAGCCCGTGAACCATGTGCTGGTCCAGACTTCCAGGCACAACCTGACGGCGGTGTATTGCGCCAGCTGGTGCACTTCTACCGTCGGATATCACCCGTGCACGGTCTTTTGTTTCGTCCCTGAAATCCACCGGTATATGCTTAAATCCTGGTCTTCCGGAGCTTCGAACCGGCTCCCAGCCAACGCCTTTTTGCGGGGAAAGCTTGAAGCGAGTGATGGGAGATGCATACGTTTAAACAGCCTCGGTTTGGAGTTATATAATCAACGCAATGTGGATTTGTCACGTTTCGCATCAGGAGTATCACTCGGCGTCTGGTCTATGCGTGAAACAGGCCGAAGGCGTCCCGTGCGCGTGGAAGCGGCTGAAGTCCCGCCCAGGATGTGCGGGGGTGGTGGTAAGGCCGTTTTGTTTGTTTCACAAGGCGGTTGGCATTGTCACTTCGACGTGACAATATCAGTGACAGTGCATTTCTGTCAATATTATAGTGATTTGTACCGTAATCATGACGCTGCGGCGTGGGCTCTTCGCCTTCAGGTAGAACATGGCAATATCGAATTAGCATAAATTTATGCTTGAGTTCTCCTGTTAATATAGCTCGTTCGTTTGTATATATCTCACAACATCATATCCAGATGCTTATTATTTGTTTAGCAAAGTAAGACGCGCCATATATCGAAACAAGCATCAAACATTTCACGATTCCAATCCATATTGATCAACGGCTAATTTTCCTTTCAAATTTCCTCCCTCGAATCACCGCATAGGATTCGTTAATCGGATCGGCGCGGTCCAGGGAAGACGGGCAAATTTGTCTCCAGTGCACGCGCGGTGGTGGGTGTATACCAGATGAGCCGAGTCCGGTCATGGGCTCTCGCCGTGTCAGAATCCACCAGCATTTGGTGTCACTAGCTAGTGGAGGCGCTTGGGCACTGTATATGCGCTTCTCTGGCAGCTCCCGTCCCATGCAGCGTCAAAAACACACATTCGAGTAATTTGAAAATAGCGGTTCGACCACTATATTCGTCTGACTACATACAGCTTGAATTGATGTTGTTTACGTATCCCGCGAAGTTTTTCCGTCAGGTTTTTTAAGCGGTGACCGCAGATTGCTAGCTCTTGCCCCGTTGGGATCTATGTCCGTGCGCTTGCGGGATCAGGAGCTGGTCGGTGGGTGGTCAGACGTAAGCCAAAGCTTGTGCTCCGTGCACTCACCGCCACGAGTGAGGCGCTGTGAAGCGTAAGACTGTCTATATCGAAACACCACTGTGCATGTGAAACCCTGGGTTTTCGTGAAGAAAAAAACGACGCAGACTTCTGTGCTTCCTGCGCGGGCCGAGTAAGTCACTCAAGTAACCTGCATGTTCGCAGAGAAACGAATATGTCATACACAAATTACAATTTGCACTCATCAAAACCGTGAATGTCGCCCCACACTCGCAGCAAGATCTGTTTATGTACCCCAGATATATAACGGGAAACACTCCGCAGCGGGCGCGGCCGGGCAACAAACAAAACAAACACACCTGCACCCTATCCTTTTTTACAAGATTTTGTGTATTTTCCTGCCAAATCAAAATGCCTTTTTTTATCTTCTGCCATGTCCTTTCCGGCGCGCGCGCTGTGTAGCCCATGGCCAACCCGGTGTCTGATACATACATATGTACTAACGGTGTCGTGCGGTGCGCCTACCTCTGGTGAAGCCCGTTTCACGTACATTGCGTGCAACTGCCGTCTTCCGAAACACAGGTACCCGATGACATATCCATCCCCATTACCTTTCGCCGGTGTAACGACGTCAATGCGGTGGTACTGTGGCCCTCTGTGTAGGTGCTTCCCGGGTCCAACGCATCCGCCGGTCAGCGAGAGCTGAAGGCCAAGCTCTACCCAACGTCCGCACGAACCATTGCATCGACGCCCTTCCGCCGGCGCACGGGGATCGCATCGAGGTGCTCGTGTGTGGTGACAAAATATACCGAAATTCAACATGTACCTTCCCAGCGCGCGCGTGTGCGCCCAAGTCAACTTAGTTGTGGGAAAAACTCTAAAGAATCTTGAAAAATAACAAACTGGAAACGACGGATTTCATCGCAGACTTGTATTTGTATCCCTGTGCATCGCGGTGCGCACATGTAGCTTGCATGTTGATGTATGTAGAGTACAGTTTTTTTTTTTTTCTTTCCTTTTGCCTGTCCGCCATCGGTTACTCAGAAGGCGTTTTGCAATTCCATCGACCGCGGAGCAGATACCCAGAGCGTCCATATGGGCTTTTCCGGTTTTCGAGCTGTGCTGGTCGAAATTGTAATACATATATGTGAACTATAATAAACTTTGTTTTTCTTGTGGTTTCTTTTGCATGGCACTTCACGTTACACATGAAACAATTTTCCCCGGGCCTAGATGGGATCTGGGCTGGCTAGGCTGGTTGGGCTGGCCGGGCTGGAGCTCGGCGGGAGAGGCTGGCAGGTATCAGTCAGAGCTAGGAGAGATCAGCTCGCTTCATCAGTTAATCCGCGGACAGCTAAATGGGCTCTCGTAATTCTCCTGTCACAAAACCGATGTAGCCCTGTGGAATTACTTTCATGCCCTACATGTCAAACACTGCACATACAGTGGCGCTAAGCCAATAAGATGATGATTTTATTGGGGTACCGTCGATATCATGGGCTGACCGGCCAAAATTAATAGAGTTCAAGCTGCGGCGGAATCCGGGATAGCATTTTGTAGTTTTCTTGTATTGCCTTCTAAGCAAACAGAAAAACCCTCATTCAACCGTACCGCGGCAGAGATCTAGAGTGCAGAACCACATTCCAGAAGATTACATACGACAAACCTGCATGACTCGAACCGGGGGTTGTTGCAGCCAGTGGCTATTGGTGTGGGTAGCATACTTAGATGAATAGATACATTCAATAGCAAGTATAGCGGCCCAGATATTTTAATCTTGTACCACGGTGGACGGCAGATGGGCTACCGCGGTTTGCCCCCGGAAATCCCCATTTGCTGTCCATTTATGTATAGACCAGCCATAATTTAGCAGTTAATCCGCACAAACCCCGTCCCTCGGCTGTCACGAAGAGCGGGGAGGGGTTGCAGGTGAGAGGAATAGAATATCTGGACAAAAGGGTACAATTACGGGTAAATTGGCCAAAAGCAGAACTTTGAAAAGTAAAAGCTTGGGCGCGCGGTAAGTCCTTTACATAAAAGCAACACAACAAAAATAAGACAACAAACCTCGCAGCTGGATAATTCTCTTTCGGTCTGTCGAATTTCGATGAAACGTGACATATGTACGAGCTAGCTATAATGCAACTCTCTTATACAACTGTATATATGTGCGTTCGAGTTGTACTTACATACATGTACATTAGTTTGACTTTGAATGCCATGGTGCTGGCACCAGGCAAGTACTAGTATGTACAGCCTGTAAACATGCACAACAGAAGTACTCACATATACATTTTCCAGGTAGGCACTGCGCTGCACTGTTTCTCGCATAACGCGTCAAATACCCACTAGACCGTCTCCGTTGATGTTTCCCCGGACGCTAAGCTTATCCACATCCCTCCCCTACTCTATCTGAAATCCCTACACGTAACGTAGCGTGGTTGATGTTTGTAGGCACTGTGTGTACCTTCTCAGGCTAGATGAAGCTCCCCCTCGTCCAGCCTTCCTCAATTACCAGAACCCGGAACTTGTACCCTTCTGCCTTGTTAGCGGCCTTATGCAGATCTGGCTTGCCGCCCCGCCTTGTGTGCGAAAGTAATTAATAATACCAATCTTTATTGTTGCTCATTCTTCACCATCAAGATGCGCAAAACCCCTTGGAACGGCGTCTTTAACTCAATCGTCACGGGTAAATACCAAATTTATGTTCAAAAAACGCTACGGAAGAAACCCCATATTAAGTCTAGGATAATATTTTTATTCAGCTTTTAGTTCCACTCCTGATTAAAGTTGTATAGTAGTTAGACCCACTGCCACTCTGCCGGTATCTCACAAAAATCTGGAGAGGATGGTATGTTTGTAGTCTTTTTGTTGGACGATCAAGTTGGACCCCACTACCCCTCCAGTCTGTCGAGTATATGGAGAAGACCCCGCGTTCCACAGCTTGGGTTTTGACGGGTAATTTTAAATGCGCGGGAATTGGACCACTCATGAGAGTTCTCGTTGAATCGGAACCACCCGAGAAAACTGTGTGAAGAAATGAATAGTTTGAACAGCAAGCAACATGAATTAGCTTCAGATAGCTTCGAGCTCCCCTGGAATAAATTACCTCATGCAGCCGCGTCAGTATGCAGTGTGCTGCCCCACGAGTTTATGAATACACGGCTTGTAGATATCGCCATAGTGCAATCCGAGGAAATCATGATGGAAATTCGGCGGTGAGCATCCAGGTGGTCGGAGCTTGCCCTATTGCACGATCGACTCAAATCCCTGGCATGTGATCTGAGGCAAGGTTTGATTGATGGTTTGGTAGTGATGGGTACTGGGAATACAAAAAAGTCACCAGGTTTGCTATTGGTTTGGTGGACCACCTATGGTCATGCTGGGGGTGGAAGGTCGTCATATCACGAGATCTGGAAAAAAATACACTCCTCCTACACATGTAGAAACAAATGGAAAAAAACAGGCCAAAATGACATGACTGTGGAAGACGAAGCTATAGGATGTGGCCACGTACGGCACACGGCGAAGCACCGAAGATTCATGCATTGGTTGGTTCTTTCTCTCTCCGCACAATTTGCCGCCTAACTACAATGCCCTTAGTCTCAAGTTTGACGGAAAACGTCCACTATCGTGTGTTACCGTGATGTAGAAAATCACTACCCGATGGGGAACAGTATCATCAAACATGTCATTAGTTATCAAGATCGAAGTTGAAAGAAGCAGGAATAAGACGGTGTGAACGACATGCATCACACATTCTGCTTTGTCGAATTGTTGGGAAACAGGTAGAACAACCGCGAAGACAATGGGGGTTTCTTGGGTTGCAGACGATCGGATGCCAGGTGCCGTTCTTGACTCGAGTAAGTACTCTTACTTACACTATAGAGCAAGCTGCGGCGGTTGGTAATGGTATGCTGCAGACTCTCACATCCAACCGAGCCCAACACGAAGGAATATGCCCCCACAGAATGCCACGCAGGTAGAGTGGCAAGACTACCAATGTAAGTGTGAGTCCTGGACATGCCTTCTGCCCTCCGGTGGGGTCTGAGCACACCCACACCTTAAGACCGACGTCTTAAGGGCTGCCCGGCGATTATCCCACCTCAGTGGAGGGTATCCAGGCTCCAATCAAGTTCCCCTCCGTAGATCCGCCAATATCATGCAACCCTCCATCGTAGCTCTGTGTTTGGCTCGCTCCTCGTGATAACGTATGTAGTCATCATCATAGCATCACAATTGCACACAGTTTTCGAATGTGGATACACAGCCTTCGTATACACAACGCCATAGGCCGGACGCACTGGCCGGCCGGGGGATTGAGAAGCCCTTCGGAGCAAAAGGCCTATATCAGAAGCTACTTTGGCAAATAAAAACCTCTTTGCCTTTCCTTTGTTTTTCTAGCTATCGTCAGCAACGGTAAAGTATATCGCACCACGGCCGCACGAGATGAGTTGTTCAACCTGAGGTACATTTAGCCCTGTCTCCCGTAGCCCGGCCTGGCCAGCGTACGAGAGATTTCCCATTCTACCGATGACCCGAACAAGATCCCATCCCATCATCCCATCCCTTCCCTTTGCTAGGATCTGAAACTCATGGGGCATAGGTAGAGCAGGCAAAATATTAAGTACCTTACAATATAACGCTGTGATTACCAGGATGACCCATGCATGAGTGATGGATGATGATTACAGGGTGAGGATTTTCCCCAGAGGACAAGCAACGCCCATCCCCAAAGCGGCCATAATCTTCAAATAAAACAAAAGGTCAGACCACTTTTTTTTCGTTTTTCTGGCCGCCGTGATGCTGATATTGTAGCACGGCATATGTTATAGGGAGTACATAGCAATTTCCCCACATTTCGTTAAAAAAGATTTCAATTTATTTATTAGTAAAGTTTTATAATCGTTTTGAGTTATTTTTGCAAGAGATCACTTGCGATTTATGAGAAATATCTCCGACGTCTCCGCTAGAACTGGTGATTGTGGCTTGGTTGTTTTATCAGTTGTATTCGCCGAAAGGTAGATTGCAGGTACTCCACCAGCCTTCCGTGGGGCACATGTCATAGTAGCACCCGGCTGGAAGCACATTGGGAGTACTCGTACAGAACTCGTGGATGCGTGGTTATAGACTCGATATATGGATAAATACATACTTTTCTGTGGTATGCCAGATACATGGGCCGTACCGTACTGTGGTACCTGACGCCCGGAAGCCACCACCACACTACCACCACACTGACAACCACCCATGGCCAGCAACATCAGGCCCATTGTTGTATTCCCCGTAAGACAGGACGCTCACCACGCCCCCCAAAAATCCAGCCACCCCTTGCTTTTGTGCAGGCCAAGTTTGGAGCCCTGGAGGACAAGACACACCCTCCCTCAACTGATCCACGGTTGGGGTTCATTATCTAAGGTTTGTTCCGGAAGCACGCTAGAACATCAATTCGAAAATCATCACCGCCGTCGGCCCAGCATGGCATTGTTTATTTACCACGTCGTCCGCGCGCGATTGGGCGCAATCTGTCAGTAGATATTTCGTAATACGCAATCCAGCGATCTACATTCCGATAATAGTGGAGATATAGCGCTTGCGTCGTAATCTTCCGTTGTAGTTATGATTATGAATTATATATAGAATTATACACTATTATTTGCCGTGATATTCTAATGTAATAAAAATAGTGCGATGGTAAAGGACTCCGCTTATCGGTTATGGTGATGAAACACCAGTACTGGTTCTGGTGTCGCGGTGTCGTGTGAGACGTCTCTGTCGCAACCTTCCAGGCCTCGTCCACTCGCCCTTGCAACGCCTGGTCGCGGTCTCGGAAATTTGTTTTTGCGTGCTTCACCTCATCATCGGCCATCCAGCCAGGGCCATCCATGGCCATCCAACGCCGCTCGACCTGGCCAGCCCAGCCTGCTTCACCCATCCCTTGCGTAGAGATGCAAGCATGGATGTCCCATCCATACCAACCGATCTCCATCTTGCTTTTTGCTTCAGCCACAAGACGCCGACGAATCCGTGGCCGGTCAATAGCTATTTGCGCCCTCCAATACCAAATCGCATATCATATATCCTGAACAAAGCTTGAGCACACTGATCAACCAACGACCAACTAGCGAAGAGTTATTCGGTCGGAAACACAACCACATCCACAATACCCTTGCGTTCGCTAGTCCGACGTATCACAGTGGGCAAACCGATATGTTTCATCGTACGGGCGGATTGGCCGGAGGTTGTGGGCTCGTGATTGATTCATTACTCGAGATCGGGAGGCCACAGGCAGCGCAGTTAGACTCTGTGGAGCTCTGAAACACAATTCTAGTTGTGACCCTAAGACGCGGCAAAAGCGTTTGCTCGACTGTACACAGCTAAATGGCTTTTCCCATTATCTTACTTGCGTGTGGAATTCAGCTTTAGCTCCTTCCATCAACATTATCGTCATAGAACTTCTGTATGCTTCTATCTCACAAAAAGCAAATTTGGTCCGTAACTTGCTAGCAAGGGAAAAATAGTTGAACGCCACTTACACCAACGCCAACTTGCTTTTCCGCCATCATCTTAACCCCGCCCAATTTCGGCAATTCCGCCATGCCACGGAAAGAATATTCCACAAGCAAGTCGACGTTCGTTATCCTGTAGCTTTTCCCCATCATCACCAAGAAGCAGTCATCATCCCTATACCCTCCCCTGTCTAACGACGACCAGCGTCGAGCACACTTGCGAACCCTGGTCATAGAAGCTTCGCTAGAACAACTGTTGCTCCTCCCCCTGCGTGGCCGCCTGGACACGACTTTATGGAAGCAATGGAATTTCAGAAACCGGCTAGGAACATACCGACTTGGTCGGCAGCCTAGCTTTGCTCCCCAGGTAGCTGCACGTTACTCGCAGTTTGCAGCCGACCTACTGCAGAAGCACGACGTTGCCGCATCACTGCTAAATAATTCACACAAACCCGCCGTAAACCTCAACCGGACAGTTAACAAAAAAGGGGAGGGGGTAGCGGAGCAAGCAAACTATTGGACAATCGAGGGATAGGTACCTCGCGTATGACTTCCTGGAATTAGTCTGTCGATGCGGTTGGAGACGCCTCGTTGCTGGTAGTAGGAGAAGTTTGTGGTCCTCATCGGACGTTGTGGATAACACGGCTGCTATTGGATATGTACGTCCGGCTGGGCGAATTGCCATGGAGCATCACTCGCAGCAGCTCCGAGATGTCAGGTTCATGGAGCTTAGGCACCTGTCCCCCAGGGTCATCACAGATCTTTCTTCCCCAGAAAAAAAACCGCGATTCCGCCATCCAGCCACCCTACCCCTTACCTTGCTGTTATTCAACCAAGGGTGGCAGTAATGAACCCTAAATCACAGTGCATTTAGAATTTAGTGATAATGTCATCCACAGACAATAATTATAGTGCCAATATCTTGAGCTTGGAACTATAGATAAATGAAGAAAAAACCCAGGAAAATATTGAACTGTTTACCATGGTCGTTCACCGGGGAAGGGACTCAGAGTCGGGGGGACCGGATCGGTGGGTTTATATTCCGGTGGTTCTCAGAGTACTACACACACACTTTACCCATGGATGGCAGGAGGCACAAGCCACGTCGTATCATTGGCGATATAACGAAATTGATGTTATGAAAATGTGTGTGTTTTCATTTATTGTACTGTCTAAGGTGCTGTTGTCATCATAGTCGGCGAAACATCAAGTTCGTATCTCCGAGCTAACAGTAAAAGCTTTTAGTGCGTATTGGCAGTGCGCGGTACATTCCGGGCAAAGTTCATTCATGAAAATGAGTTATATATGTGCTGTGCATGCGGTAAAGGGTAAATATAGAGCGTGTGAGATGGTTTTAGTGTAGTAAACATATGGCATCAGGTATGTATGAGCCTAGGTCCATTCACTACTCTAGATTCAGTACCAAATGTAGTGCATGATCGACAAGCAGGTTCAATGCCTACTCCACAATTATTATCTTCGGTATCTAATTCGGTGATTGAGCAAGTAAATAATACTTATTCTAACTACACACGAAGATGGATATACTCCGTATTAAATTCTCGGGAGAACAGCCTTGTTGGGTCGCTTGGTCACGATCCAGTAAGCCCTATGTTAATAGCTACTACCAGATGGTAATATTTGATACTAGAAATAGAAGGAGCTCATTTCCAGCTGTGTTTGGTGCCGGAGTAAAGTTTTGAAAATTGATCCACATGTGTATACCATATTTTACCTCATTTTGTACGACGCAACAACTTTTTTTACATTTGCTGAGGATACATAGGTGTATCCGAGAAGACATGGGGAAACAGCTGTGCGGTGTGCCTTCCTGTCTGTCGTTACCAGGCCCTGTTCGTGCATTTCCTTTCCCTGCTCTCCCGCACGTCCACCAGGATTCCCTGTTCTCCCGTTGTTTATCGAAAACCCCCATGCATAACCCCTTCATGCATGTTAGACCCACCAGCATCAGCACCATGGGTAAGCCCCCCAGGCCACTTGCCGAGATGAGGCTGCGTGGGCGGGTGTCAGGGCACGCCAGATTTTCTGGGGGACATGGCAAGTGTTAGAAGGCCTGTTCAAGTAGGGATACAGGACAGCCAGCCAGCTTCGATACCTCTATTGTTGCTGACAAAGTAGCAATCTTGGTAGATAGAGTAATCTGTACCTGTGCTGTGCGATCCTGTTCAGAAATACAGCCGTATGCTTGGGCTTGCACGCCCGGACGAATGCAACATGGGTGTCCAGCGGAAGAGTCCACCGCCCAGGTGAGATCATCAATCAAATCCACAGGACACCACGCCTTGGTGGCGGTAAAACACACGTGCGCTACACACCCACACTCGCCACGACAAGTGCACGCACGCAATCGATATTTGCATTCACTCTACACTACGTGACTACGTACACTATGATCTCACTGGAATAAGCATCTGGCGACGGCCTGTGGTGCGATCAATCGCGACGAGCCCATGTTCGGATCGAGAAGGTGCAATCAAATTAGCAGAAAAGGGTGAGTGATGATAGGTACATAGAGGTAGTGCAGTAGACGGAATATCTTGAGACAAAAATAACCCGACCGGGCCGGAGCAGTCGTTCGATGCTTTCAAAGAGGTAACGTAGGAGAAAGTTTTCGCCGTCGCTGCATCCGCTCAACTGTCTATCTAACGATGCATATGCTCAAGGCTTCAGAATCCAAGCCTTGTCTTCGAAGACGTAGAGGGCTCATCGCGCGATTTACCCTTGTTGGCATATTCTCCGATGTGGCTTGATGGCGTTCCGCTATTCTCAGGGCCTCGGTTATGGAGCCGGTTTCGATGAAACGAAGAAACGCGTGGAGATCCTGAGCTGATTGGCTGGGGGGTGTGACGAGAAAGAGGCTGGCTGGGAAGAGGGGCGGAGAGGGGTCAGCTGCTGCACACATGATGGAGAAGGCGGCATGTCGCACCAGCCCTTCTCCACCTTTGTGCTCAATCCCGACTCCTACGGGCTTCCGGTCAACATCAACCATCCATCGTGAAGGAAGCCGAAGTCCTGAGCTGGCACTCTCCCATCGGCTGTCGGCACAGTCGAGGCCGATAAGAGACAGGAAATTCAAACTTCATGCCACCGCCGTGAGCAAAAAAAAAACCAAGCTAGAACGATCGAGACTTGGCGATGAAAAAGTATGAGGGGACCTCGGCACCAGCCGATACCTACTCCGTATATCGATCATTCCACAGTTTTTGGTGTTCGCTCTATCCATAACGGCAGTTTGCCGTCTTGGGTTTTCACACGCAGCGGATAAATATTACCTATAGCTAACTATTTGCAATAAGCTCAATTTCCTGAGGTTATTGCTGGTGTGTGAGAATGCCTTATTTCAATATACTCACTTAATGTTCCGCGGTGTGAAAAATAGGAAGCATATTGACCTGCCAAAAGGGCGGTTAGTCGACCTTTAATGAAGCTTTTTTACCCTCTGGCTGGAAACGTGCTGCTGGCTGGCTGCTGAATATCTCGTTTCCACACTTCACGTTCCCGCCCCAGTGCCAAAATCGTGCCAGAATATTACGGAACTCTGCATAGGGCCACTGCGGGCAAATATCCAGGAGAAAAAGGAATTATATGTGATGCAACTACCGTCCAATCATCGTGCCCGCTGCAGGGGAACCCATGATGTCCTCAAGCTGGCGGCCGTTGAGCAACGTGAGAGAACTTTGAACCTTGAGCCGGACAACCACAGATATCGACTAGAAGACAAGGATCGCACGATCCATCTTGTCTCAGTTGAACTTGTAGGGAGGGCTCACCAGCCACACCACGGTTTATCCTTCAACTTCTACAGATATTTGATGTGATATGTAATTTAGGCAGACGTGGTACACACACACACACACACAAACACACAAACACACATGCCCAGACACACACACCCACGGCTTATCAATAACCCGCACTGACATAGGAGACGGAATTAACTGGTACGATTTTGTTCTGTTGAGTGACTGTTGGTTAGGCTGCATACGCGGTGTGAAGGCCGACTGCCATTTTTTTCTCATTATTTTAGTGCCTAAACCGGAATACTTTGACGAGTAACCGAGGCCTTACCTATTTATCTTTTTCTACGGAGTAAAATAACGGCTGCCAATTGACCGAAAATGGCAGAAACATTGAAGGCCCTAAGGTACCCACCAACGGTGCATATTATATCTTGCATATGAGGTCCAATCGAGCCAAACGCTGACGCAACGCTCCGTTTAATCTCTCACAAATTTCCCTTAGTTCCGTGCGGAGGTAATGGAGCAGGTCGGTATGTAGCTTCAGCTGAAAGAGGGTGGGGTCCCATAGGTATCGTCCGACCAAACATCTGGATGATGTTGTGAACACAAAGTTGCGCCCAGTGAGCAAACCCAACGGCGGATCATCATCCAGCCTCGTCGTCCCCTGACCTTTCCAACCCTCCTTTTCCCCCTGCTCTCGTTTAAGAGAGCCTGGTCTTGCTAAGCTACCGCTGCTGTTACCCACTTCTTAGTTTTCCTTGCCCCTCTTTTTATTTGGGGCTCTCTGATATGGATTCTCTGCATATATTTCAGTCATCGAATCAGAGACAAATACTCCAATATCAAGACTTGTCGTAGTCTGTGCACTGTATCATAGGCTAATATCTCGCCCCTATATATATGCCACATCAACTTTGTTGCTTCCAATACTTTCTTTAGAACAGTACTATATAGTCCTCGGCATATTGAAATTCACACTATTTGTGTCATCGTAGCATATACTAATTAAGTAATTCTAGCATATGATTTACGTGAGAGAGAACGCGCATCCCCCCCTTCTCGTGGGCCATGAGATCCGGAGCCTGACACATGTTTCTGTCAAGCGAGAAAGCGAGATGACTCTTACCCTGTAATTTTGAGGACGTACTGGAGCAGATCTCGAAGGGGGGTGGCATGCGACGATCCGGTCGGTACCTAACGGTACAGGGTGGGAAAGAGAGAAAATCAAGAGTGTGTAGCACAGAAGCGGTTAGGCTGCGTAAAATCCGAGCGGAAAGCCCACGCGGAACGTTCAAGTTGAGAGAGGCTCTGAGTGGTCGGGCAGGAGCAGAGGGAGCCTAGCCCCAACGGGGTAAGTGTGGGTCCTGGAGCACCGAACGGCCGGAAATGCCACCGGGAAAAGTGACGGGTCACCAACACTGTCCCCCCTCACCCGCCCCCTTGAAATCGAATCAAATCTAAAGAACATGCGCTTGAGTGAATAAAACGCAAAAAAAAATAGAATGCAACTTTGAGACTGACTAATTGTGAAAAACGAACCAAGTAATTAAAAGAGGGACACCGGCAGCGACTGAGACAACAGCTCAAAAGTTGTGTCTCGCTGTCGCCGGCTGCTGGAACCGATAGATGGTTGTTTCTCGGTGAACGGAAGACTGAGAGATAGAGAGGCGGCGAGGCCATACACTAAGAACCGTGTGTGCCATAGTCAGCAGCGATGGGCATATCTGATTCGCCGGCTGCTACGTTTTTCACGGCCACGGCAGAGCGGAGAGCAACACTAAGTAAATAGGTAGTTTAGAGTGCTCTAGAAAAGTAATCTGGCGGATACGGACCCTTTCTACGAAAATTCGCTAAGGTGTCGCGTTCCTGTTCTGGAGGACGAAACTTCGCACCCATCGCCATCGCCATCCATCACCCTGCTTGTTTTTATAGACTGGTTCCTCCACATCCAACTCTGAACCCCTTCCTTCTGCCCTTGATCCCATACCCTGCTCCCGCGTACCGTACCGTTACCTGTCGCCGCACCCCTCCCTCCGCCGCGCTTCTTGGTCGCCCATTCCCTGGCCAATTGCTTCCGGAACACATCGTCAGCATCGCTCGCGGCTTGCCGACAAACATTCGTTGACATCGCATCCGTCGATTATCAACTGGGAATAATAAATCTCCGCGCACAGGTGTGTAACATCGAAAAACAAGTCCATTCGATTTTCTGTTCTACCCCTTCACACTTAATCATCAGCCCTCCCCCAGTCAATTATAGCCAGGCAGGCAATCTTGCAGCAGCAGAAGCAGGCGCGAAAGCATTCGTCCATCGTTACAGCGTCCATTCGTCCCATCTCATCGTCGCTGTTGGCACATGTACTGGGGGGCGGAAAAACAAATAAAATTTAGAGACCTGACCGAAAAAGCAAATCATCCCTCACCCACGAGGGGATCGCGAGCAGGATACCCTGCTCTCATCGCTGCCAATTTTGCGCAACTTCTAACGGGCATATCGAACGTCGTATCATCGATAGTTGCATTCGAGAGAAGCACTATTCGGCTTCGCACGTTGTCGAGTCTCTAAACCCCACGACAGCCGTTTTGCATATCTGGCTGCCTTTGCTTCTGCTGCCGCTGCCACTGCCGGTGCTGCTGCTGCTGCTTGCCTGTCCTGTACATGATCTGGAGGACTATCTTTCTGCCTTCAACATAGAGACGTCCTGCTTCAAATCACACCCCGCTAACCTCCGACACCCTGTCATCTCACAGATACTTCAGCCGAAACCCCTGTCCCACAGCCACTCGTTATCCTCGTCCATACTCTCAACCCCCACACTTCCTAGTCAAAGACGACTAGGTATTTTTGTAGGAACAAAACTGCAGCAACACTGAATATTTACTGCCGTCCTGTAGCATAACCCTATCTCCGACATACATCTGATAGATTAGACTTGTGTGAGGGTTCCAAATTGGCTTGGGTTCCACGAGTAAGACCCGACCACCGAACTTGCACCCCAGTACATACGCCAACCAATTGACCAACCAGGCGCCCTATCCCGGCAAATCGCATTCAATCCGCAATACCGAGGAGTGAAGTTCCGCGACACACAAAATCCGTCAGGTCTACCGAATTCTGGTTCCATCCCATCTGCCTGGCGCGTAATATACATTTTCCATTGTTTCGAAGAAGCGCCCAACACGGATCAAAACAACTAAACGGCAGAAGAGATCACTGTGTCAACGCGACCTCAAATCTCCCAGTCTTCGCCGACCGTGCGTTCTGCAGGTGTCAGTCATTATTAGCACACAACTTTGCCTCTGGATTTGCAATCACTGAGAGAAAGTTCCATCACCTCCAGCCTCTCTTTATACCTTCAGCACAGCGACATCATCCCATCAGATCCGCGCCGTCCATCGTTATTAGTTGGTTGAGTTTAAAGGTACGTTTATTGTTTACTTTTCTTTTCCCCAGCCTCATCCTTCCACCCCCATCGCTTTCAAAAGTGAACCCTCGTCGAACCTCGCTGCTGGAATCGGATGCCCACCCCAGCCTAGCGACCGTTTACCCTTCTTCATCGTGTTCGCTGGTCAAAGACGTTGTTTCCACAACTTCAGGCTTCTTCCCTGCGCTCAGTGGTGCCTCTGCCACTGTCAGCTATTGAATTTCGAATTATCTGTCGCGGGTTTTAGTCAAACGAGGTTAGCATCATTTGCTATGCAGCTATTCCTTTTTCTGATGCGCGCGGAATCCTTTTTTTTTTCTCTTGCTCACAAATAGTCCCAAATTGCTTTTTTTGCGACTGGTCGGATCGGCTTAGGCCGGCCGTCCACAACTGGCTGGTCTGCGAGCGAGTCCTCAGCGAAGCACGGCAAGCAGCGAGACACCAGCGTGAAACTGGCTGCTTACCAGTGCTTCCAACACTACACGCTTTGGGCCTAAACATATTGCTCGGCCACATATCATTGATCCCCTTTGCCCGTCTTTACCTGCCCCCGATATCCACTCGTTACTTGGTATCCAGTCCTGCTGCATTGTCGCGCATTCTGTTGAGCCTTCTTGCATATACCTGATTCAGGGTTTTTTTTCAATCATTTTTGTTTTTTTATCATTCTTTTTCACCGCAGCAGCAGCAGCATCACTTGCTCATCGAGAAGCTTGCCTGTCCCGTTTGGCCTGCATCGAGCGCGTCGCCCCCCGTCGTTCACTTTCCACTGACTTGAGACACCGAACAAAAAAGTGCAGCAGTAGCACATATCCATAGCCAGAACTTTGCCAGGCCAACCACGCGAGCAGGCAACACGTACAGAGCAGACCCAGAGTCGCTGTAGCCCACGTCCACATCCTTACGCGTATCGTCGTCCTCATCGTCTGCGTAGTCACCGACCGACCGCTGCACTCCGAAGTCGCCTTCCGCCCCTCGGTCCTGTCCTGTCCTGTCCTGTCTGGTCTCGTCTCGTCGCATTCGAAATAGCAGCAACTGAAGCCACCATCTCCGGCCTACCGCAGTTGCAGACAAGGTGGTGCTCCATCCATTATCCTTCCAGCGCCATCCACACCATCGATCCATCCATCCCCCACCAGCCCCGACCAACGCGAATTTATTTCCGCGAGTCTCTTTTGGTGCACCCTAAACATAACTCGGGACTCTGGACGCCCTAGCAACACGCGCCCACCCACCCCCCCGAACATCCGCTGCGTCGCTAGCCCCCCAGGACTCCGGCCACCCAACGACTACTACTACTACTACTGCTACTGCTACTGCTACTACTGCTACTCACCCACCAGCACCCTGACCTTACCCATCCATACCCTACCCAACCTTACCTCACCCTACCTTACCTCACCCTACATACATCTGAGCTGCTAGGTTTCTTGCTTGCACAACGCAACAACCCTTAACCATTCGAGCAGCCCCAAATCCAGCAGCGCACCAACCAGCTCCCTAGACGCATCAGCAGAAGCAGCGGTGGAATACTCACGCCCACCACTCCCCGCTCCCCGTCATCCTCCGACCGTCACATCCCGTCCAGCTGCAGCACCCATGTCGCATCAATCAGTAGGTGGGCCGTATAAGGAGGAGCCGGCCGCTGAGCCCGTGAGCCACCCGGGCCATCCTCACCACCACCAACCACAGACATCTGCCAACTCCGCCCACAGCCAACCGCATCCGTCGGCCAACCAGCATCCCCATTCGCGCCCTGCCCTGCCACACCAGCAGCACAATCCACCGCCATCAGGCTTCTCTTCGCCACACCCTCCCCAGCATCAGTCACCCTTTGCTCCATCACCTGCCTCTCTTCCTGGTTCTCAACACCACCCCCAGCAGGACATCCCTTACTTTACTCACCCCTCATCGTACGGAACTCCTAGTAGCGGTTCATCGTATCCACCTCAAGGTATGTCGTAGATCCCGCTCGTTTTGTTTCGCTGTCCGTGCATGAATGATCGGGTGCACTGCTCGCTACTTCATCACTGCCATCCATCCGTTCTTAACATCCTTCATCCCTCTGCCCCGCTACCCTTCGTCACTACCCGTTGCACTCAGTTCCTGTCTTATCCCACTGTCTTCTCCTCCGCCTGGACGCGTCGAACCCGCTGGATTTCATTAATTCAGTTGATATTGCTTCTACATCATCCTCATCATTCCTTCAGTCCTTGAACGACGCGATAGCTTGCTTGCAACGCCATCATTTGTTATTATACCTTGACCTAACATCCCCCAAGCAGCAGACGGATCAGACCTGATGGCGGCACACACCATGAATCGCCCAACATACCCACCGATATACCACACACCGCAGTCAAACTCGCCAGCTTCTGTCGCGTCGCCTACTGCTCCAGACCATCGTTCAGTTTACCAGCAGCAGCCGATGCCTGGCCCGCTTTACGGCTACCCACAGCCATACCCGCAAATTCCTACGGGGCCCCCATCGTACCCGAGTCAACCTTCTCACCAACACATGCTCATGTCTCATCCGCAAAACCAGACAATGACCCCACCGCAACAGCAGCATCACCAACATGTTGCTCCTACGCCAAACCCTGGATCAAAGATGCCCCAGCAGACACCCCTACACAAGGCTTCCCCTACAGCGCCTGGATCCATCGGTGGGAACAAGCCGCAAGGAAATGGCGGCGGAAGTTCGATCAACCCAAATGCCGCGCCAGGCCCCATTCCCGCCACAACTCCTTTGGTTGTGCGCCAGGACCAGAACGGTGTGCAATGGATCATGTTCGAATATTCACGAGACAGAGTCAAGATGGAGTACACGATTAGATGTGATGTTGAGTCGGTTAGCGTAGACACCCTGACGCACGAGTTCAAGACAGAAAACTGTGTGTACCCCCGCGCGTGCTGTAGTAAGGACCAGTACCGTGGAAACCGCCTGGTTTATGAGACGGAATGCAACGCGGTCGGTTGGGCGCTCGCAGAGTTGAATCCTCCTCTGCGGGGGAAGCGTGGGTTGATCCAGCGCGCTGTAGACAGCTGGCGGAATTCGAACCAAGATCCTCGCCTACGAAGCAGACGCGTCCGGAGAATGGCGAAGCTGAACAACCGCAAACAAAACGCGCAAGTTCAAACAACACACCTTGGTGCCGGTTCGCCAGGTGGTGTTCAATCTCTCCCATCATCATCTGGCGTCGGATTAGGGCTCAAGGGCCCTGCCAACCTGATGCCTAGCACGAACGCGCAGCTACAACACCACCACCACCAGCCAGCTGGCGATGCTGCGCCAACTTCAAACGGCGAGGACGGCGAGATGGGCTCGATGCTAGCACATCATCACACTGCGCAGCCCTCATTCCAAGGCCAGATGAACTCCGGCAACAACTCCCGTTCAACCTCCGGCCATCTTTCGCCGGCAGTCGGAAACGACGAGTTTGGCAATGGCCATGGCCACCACCATCAGAACGGTCCGACAAGCGGTAGCGACATTCGGCCACGACAAGTTTTCCATGCTTATCCGACATCGTACCCCACTGAAAATGTGGGCGGCGCATCAATCCCACCGAACATGCACGATGGTATGGATCCCATGGGGCCTTCATCGCACGCACCGAACGCTGTAACAGCTTCGACGCCTCCGACTAGCAATACATCGCTTTTCGGCGACATCCCTGAACACAAACGACGTAAGTTTATCCTCGTGGACGATCCACACCGAGGCTCACGCGTTCGCGTCCGTGTTATGCTCGATCAGGTCCACATGCAAGAAATTCCAGATTCATATCGGAAGTCGAACTCGGTTTACCCTCGATCGTTCATCTCGTCCCAGGAAGAACTGGACTCCAGCAACGGCACGGAGACTCACACCCAGGTGATCGTGCCTATGCTCGACGGCAGTAATATGACCGTCCAAACCCCGCCACCCTCGAACAACAAAAGAAAGAAGGAACACGATTTGAATGAGCTGGGTTATCGCATGTCGTGGAGCCAATCGAGGGTGTTTGCGGGGCGGACTATGTTTTTACAGCGAGCATGTAAGTTTCTACAGAGCCCCACTGCACATGCGAAAGTTTGAGCTAATGGGAACACAGTGGACGCGTATCGTAATAAGATGCGAAGTAGCATGATGGCCGCCGGAACGGATGTAACAACTTCGGCACCTCATTTGGAAACACGAGTAGGAAAGCGGAAGTGGTTGGAGCGGTCCAGACGTTCACGAGGCGCTGGATCTTCCAACTAATTGAGGTTTCTTTTACGCGATTCAGACACAAAATTTCTCTACGATTTCCAAAAGAAAGTTTTCTTTTCCATCATACTGCATTTGCATCGTTTTAGACTTTTTCCTAGTTTTTTTTTTTCTTCGGTCGTCATTGTTGTACAAGGGGGTCTTGGGTAGGAGCAAAACTGGGTTGCTTTTGATTGTGAAATTTCGGTCCATCGCATTTGGGGGCTTCACTTTGGGAATTTTATCATTACATACAATATCTTTTTTTTTCTCTTCCTCCCTCCTACTATACCGCCGCCACATCACAAACTTATTGTACTAACTGATGTGCTTTCCTCATCTCTTTCTAACAACCCCTACCATTTGTGCAAAAAGCTTTTTTCTGTCACGGTTTTCGTTAACGTCTTTATGCAAAACCGCTGCTTGTTATTTTTCTGTTCTTCTTGTGCTTACTACTCTTACTACTTACTACTACTTGGGAGGTGGGCTCGATATTTCTGGTGCCATGGGTGGGGATGTTGTGATTATGCCGTTGTTTTTGTTATTTTATCTGTTTTTGCTATCTCACTCGGAGGAAAGGGAAGGGAAGGGTGGGACACGACGTATATGGAATGGAATGGATGGATGGATGGACTCGGTGGATATATGGAATCTGGGAAGTGTGTGGGGATTGCGCTGAGCGGCATATCCATTACGACTTGTGCGGGACGGAAGGGAAGGAAACAGAGCTGGAACTGGGAAATGGAATATTGACGAACTTATACTATTAGCTTTTTTCTGTAACTTTTTTTACACCCCCTCCCTTGCGCACCCCCTTGTGTTGTGTTTTGTCTTTTTGCGAATTCATTATATTTGTTTCGTGTGTTTTGTGTTTTGTTTAGTTCTTTTTTTTTCTCCCTTTGATTCAATTGTGGAAACAACCAAACCCTTACTAGCTTCCCCAACTTGTGTGATATCTGGACCCCATTTTTCTATTTATTATTCTTTTTTCGGTTCTTTCTTGTACTTTTTTTTTTCTTTTTTGAGAAAAACTTGTGTGTCGTATACCTACTACTATAGCTTGCTTGCTCCGAATGAGAAATACAGAACGCCTTTTCTGAAATATACCTTTTCTTTTGGGCGGGGTTTCAGGTTTCATTGATGGTGGTGGAGTGGGTGACGGTGACGGTGACGGCGGCGGCGGTGGTGGTGATGGTGGTACTAAGTGGTGGTGACGAGATGGCGTTGCTTTAATGTTTTGCTTTGCTTTTTGCGCATATATATTATTAAGAGTGGGGATGGCTATCGCTAGCACTGACTGAGAGATTGACATGACGTGAAATGACTTTTAGATAGGTTTTTACGAATTTCATTTGATTATTGAACGTTGACTTTTTTACATGATAGTCTCATGAGCGGTTGTTGCGAGTGATTTCTGTGCCAGTGTTGATCTCAATTGTGGCATCAGAGAGTGCATGCCATTCATTGGCTGCGAGCAACGACGACAGCAAGAGCCGTTGTGCTCATGGCCTTGCATGTTGATATACGCCTCGCTATCCTGAGTGGTAAACTCTGCACTCATGACTGTTCCACCGCTAGTAGCTTGTGACGGCGATGGAGAGTCTTGCTTGGGAATACTCTATCACCTCTGACAGTGGTGGCCTTCGTAGAATCGTGATATTGGTAAGTGATGGCGCGAGCGAGTGCTGCTGTGCTAGGAACAATCCCACTGGGCGGAAGCGCAAATAGGGAGCCTTCCTGTGTGAAGAAGCTGACTTGAAGTCGACAGTTGAGGATGCTCCTGCTTCGAAGTGCAAATCCCACAAAGGCGAGTTTCCTCAGACTGTTTGCGTGAACATGTCGAACGTGTGCGGACGCTCTGAGCTGCTGTAAGTTGCAATCGTCTCCTTGGCGGGCGTAGGACAGTCAAAGACTGAAGTATAGCTAAGGGATATTTTGCCTCTGAAGAGCTTGCTTAAGGATGACTGGCAGGTATTCGTGGCTTCGGTCTGAACGTTGACGTTGAGCGGGGAGGAGCATGGGATGTTGACCAACGTTGGTTGTTGCGTCTAAAGTCACTCAGATTGATAGTGGCAGATGCATAATATATAGTCCAGGTTCCTTTGTATATAGTGTAGCATGTAACTGGTTGAAGCATAATGATGGAGAAGATGGATCAAGTGGGGTTGGATAGCGGGTTCAGCGCAGTCGCTGTGGATGAGTGCATTAGGAGTTGGTGTAGAAGATACCGTGTTTGCTCAATGAACAATGAGCAATGAACAAGCTAGTCATCTAAGAATACAGAGAAGCTTGTAAAACTCGAATGCCGCTGCGCGAATGTTAGTTGCACTAGAGAAATACAAACCTGCACCTGCTAGAACCGAGTGACGACTAGTGAAGTTTCCAGTATGAGTTTGAGTGCTAGTTCTGGATCCGTTCCCCGCTTTGCTGCCGACTAACCTCCTCTTCTATTTGTCTATTTTAAATTCGGATATCACTAGAAATACAGTTCTTTGCTCCATATTGAAATACACTCTGCAGGATCCTTCTATGACATTCATGACCTGATGGGAGAGTGTTAACTTCTAAGAAGCCGACACGCACACATTGGTTGTAACCCTCCTGCGTTCGCCGAAGTCTCTCTATTCTACTCGATTCGAAATATCTGATAAGGCGGCGGCAATCGAAATTCAGCGGCCGCACGATCGATTCTCGACACCTTCACCAATGCCCTGGGACCGAGCAGCTGCGGCATGCATACAAACGGCATAAACTCCATAGCCACCACACGTGGCATTAATCGAAACCGCACCACAATCACGGGGTCTATAGTACTGCCACACTAGCCGGCTGCTACTATCTGGGCAACGATACATCCGCCGGTCTCAGTGCATTACTATTTATCCGCCAAAGCCCAACGTCTCTGCCGCCAATTTAGTATTAAGCGCTGGCCTACGCTACCCCATATAGGATTTATTCCACAGATTCTTGTTGCAGGATGGATGTTGACCAGAGCCGAGAGGAAGCCAGCTTCCTAGAAGGTTTGGGATCGCCAGCTAGCCTATTCGGGTACCGTGCTACTAGACCGCTTGAAGATACACATCTACTGTTGGGAAAGGATGCTTGAGGACGTTCCTTGTGTTTAGGCTTCTGCTGAATGGGAAGTTGGTCTGTTGAATAATGAGAAAGAGCCTTTTGCAAGTTTTTGGTTACGTCTGGTTCTCGGGTCTCAATCAGTTCACGGCGAGACAACGCGTGTGCTGCAAGTACATAACTAACGATGTATATGCATGGCGTCTATTCCGGTGTCCAATCTTGCACCGACGACGACGGTCATGCGGGTCGTATTTCTGCTTGCCACAAGACGTTGACAAACCGAGTGACCAGCGACGATACTTCTGGTCCCGCCAGTTTCCACCAGCCACAATCTACATCTGTTTCGTGTCCAATCCTGCATCACGTGTTTCCCTATTCCTCACCACCTCGCCGACGGCCAGGACAGCAATGAAAAGAACGGTCGCGTCAACTGGAGACAGTGCAATACCAGCGACACTTTGGAGTCCAGCATGCGCAAGCACAGAGGCCGGGTCCCAGCGATCCAAAAAGACGATTAATAACAAAAGGCACTTGTAGTGCCATTTCAGATATTAAACTGAAAAGAACAGATACTACACTTGATCTAAGCCAAAAGGCAAAGAGAGCTGGGGAGGAAGAGATGGGGTGCGGGGGGAAGAGTCCTTATATAGGTGGGAGCGATAGGAGTGCCAAGAGGCCTTTGGCCGGTGGACATGATTTTTGGCAGCATGTGTCCGTGCACCCTTAGTCACCAGCCTGAGATCAAACTACACGTCTTGTATCCGGACTATGTACAGAGCGTGTTTACCAAGGAATACCATGTACGAATGCTTTGTTAGATAACTAGCAGGATCAAAACCATAGCTTTTCAAGGAATATCTACAGCGCTGTAGCTACCTGTGAAGCTTGGACATAACCGGTGTCGTCTGAGCGCCAGATTGCGCCAACGCTAGGGGCCTAGGACTCACAAGCTAGACGTACAGCTACTCGATGAAATCATGTGCCGTACAGGTACAGGTGGCAAAACGCTTATTCCAATAACCCCTAACCCCCCGAAGCCGGGTATTTGGTAAACTGCTAACCAAGGGAACCCTCAATCCAAGGCTCCTCTTGATCCTGACAGACCTAGTTCCTTGGGAGTATCTCGCCATACATCATGCTGAGAAGAATATTAGTTGACGTTCATTATTTGCAACTTGGAAGGTGGATCGGTAACTGAGTTGCTGGTGCCCCCGAAATGAGGGGCAATCGCTGGACATCTTCGCCTCTAAGGATACCTGCAACGGTATTTGTTACCTCATGCACATAACAAACACAAACATAAACTGTTGGAATTTGAATTCTGCACCCGGTATCACTCGGGTTAGGTCATGTTTGCGGCCTAGATCTTGCATCTGTTAAGTGTGCAATCCTGCATCATCGACGGTTCGGTTTTGGTGGGTTTGGTCATGTGGGTTCTCGCCCTTATTTCTGCTCTGCTCTGCTCTTCTCTTCTCATACTGTACACTTAGCACACATCTATGCCATTGAGCACAATTATACGTTCAACAATACGTTGAACAAACATAAACTACTCAGTCTTCACTTTCATTCCCAATCTCTCCCGCACCCTCCTCTCTCCGCGTCCCAACTCACTCTGCGCACTCTTTGCATACAGCTCCTCCAGCAAGCCTTCCAGCTTCCCCTCATTATTCAGCTTGTAAAACTCGTCTGCAAACTCCCCATCCAGAATCTGCCGCTGCGCTACATCCTTAAAGAACTCCCTCATCGCGGGCACAGGCGTCACCGCCGCCTCCTCCATCCACGTCAAGCTGGTTCCCAGCTGCCCATACTGGCTCACGGTACTATGCAACTTCAGCTGCTCGATAAACCCGTCCTCCGCCATCTTCTCAAACACCTCCGCCGGCTCCTTGCTCAGCCACAGCTCATGCACCAGCGCCTCGTCGGAGCACCCCAGCGCCTTCAGCGTGCTGTACGCCTCGCGGAACGCAACGATGATGCTCGGCCACAGCGCCTGCTCCGCAAACAGGTCCATCAGCGTCTCGTCGCGCGCGCTGCACACCACCGCTCCGAATCCGCGCAGTGCCCCTACGGCCCCCGCCAGCGCGGTCACCACCTCCCACGCACCCCCCGCATCCGTCTCGACGCTCACGAAGCACGGGAACCCGGTACCCGACTGATAGCGGCTGCGCACGCCCGCGCCGATCATCCGCGGCGCGAGCATCACCGCGCTGACGCCCTCCGGTATTTGGAGCCAAGCGTAGTACAGGTTGTACCCGCTGGCGACCACGACCGTGGCGCCCGGGCGTAGGTTCGGCGCGACGTGTTTGATGAACAGCGACGGCTGAACCTGGTCCGGCACGAGCAGGAACACGACATCGGCACCATACACTTCGGATTCGAAATTTGTGCTTGTGAAAAAGCCGTCGGCGAGCGCGGTGTCGTGGTAGCTGTCCGTGCGGTTCGCTATCCTGATGCTGGGCGGTGGGGAGAGCGGGTGCGCCGAGAAGGTGTCGCGCAGGTTGAGCGCTTGCGCGCGGCCTTGGTTGCCGTAGCCTATGAAGAGGATGGAGAGGCCGGCGAGCGTGCCGTAGCTGGTAGTGCCGTCGGTTTCGGTGAGCATGCGCGCGGCCATGGTTGCGGTTTGGGGAGGTGCTGGGGAGGACGCGGCGGTGGGTGACGAACTGGAGAGCACCGGGAAGCGGCGGGATATATACAGCTGCATAGAGGGAGCTCGGGCGGATGCGCCCCGAGCGCGGGTAGGCGGTGTGGGTGCGCCTGTGGGGTGGTTGCGGGGTAGCTGCACCCCACGTCACGTGTAGACGTGATGGGCGCGGGAATAACGTGATGGGAGGGAGATGGAGTCGATGGGCTGCATAGAGGTTGTTAGTTCTAATGGGTATAACGTAACGTGGGATTGACGGAGGTGGGGCGGGGCGAGGTCGGGTGTAACGTCTGGCGGCTTTCGTGGAGGATGAGAGCTGTGGAGGAAAGAGGGCGTCGAGCTCTGGGGAGCTGTCCTGTAGCGTTAGGTAGAAGTATCGTACATGTAAGTAGAACCGGCTTAACATAGCATGACGTAGCTTCAAGTGTTCTATTATTGCCAGTTGAATAACAATTGCAGCATCGCAGTCGAAACCGAAGCCCCGAAACGGGCACACACGATTTGTACGTGAAGTAGAAAGTAGCAAACTGTGGACGTATCACGAACTCATTGCTTGTACACAAATCCAGATCCAACGGCAAAAAGCAGCAGGGAACCGAGAAACCCACTTCCCCACACCCCATCACTCGTTCCAAGCTCCCCTCCATGCCTATAAAACCCCGCCCCCCTTCCCAGTCCTGTGTTCCAAAACCAACCACAAAACATGCCACTGGGCACCCCCCATCTCCATTTCATCGATCTGGACCCAAACCATGAGAAGAAAGCTGGTTTGCATGCTTTCGTTTGAGCAAGTTGCAACCGTCGGTGCACGACGTGACGGGAACTATCGGTATGTCCTTGACGGCCGAGCGATGATGGCGTGCTGATTGGTTCGATCCAGGTTGCGGCTCAGTGATTCTCAGCATTGCGGAGCAGAGTAGCGTGGAAAGCTTAATTGTAAGGCTCAATGATGTCTGAAGTACCGGGCACCTGCCTAACCTACCTACGGAATGAGTACGTATACCTGCAACCATGCGGGGTGTGGCTAGGTGTTTGATGGGCGCTCCCAGAGGGATACGCACAGGAAGGTAGGAGCTTTGACGACCTCCGGGAATCTCTGCACAAGTTATAACCAGGATATCGACTGCCGCCGCGGCGCTTACGGCACGCTTGTCACTTGTCCTATGAACAAGTACGCAAAGTGGCTGGCGCTCCTGTGTCCAGACATGTATAGTTATGCCTACGACAAGGCGACGTCACGCCGTGGCTGGAGAGAACGGCCCGGTTCCTCCGGCACTTTGCCGAACTGGAGCTGGATAGCTGTTGGGGCTTGGAACCATCACCGGCAGTCAGAAAGAAATTGTGGGGTTGACGGCTGAGCTGACAAGGGATCAGGTGGGGTTCTGTTGCCATTGAGGCCACAAAATGTTCTTTTCTCTTTAGTGTTGTTTGATTCGCCGTTCTCTGGGCACTGTGACGGTATTCTGTCGGCTGTCGAAGTCGGGAGAACATCTGGGTTGTATGTGGGCAGTGTGGTGGCCACCTAGCACGAGGAGAGGAGCTATGTGGCCTAGAGGGGCTAGACAACCATTTATATTGCCCGTGTTGTAATAGCAGATATATGTGGAAGTGTGGGTTGGGATAAGCATGATGTGGTTGCACTTTTCCGCTGTGCAGACGAAAACATCAAGAATGGTTTCGTGATCGCTTTACTGAAGCTTGCTCCTCATAATAAACTTGCTCGCTCCTCAATAATCCTGCCCACAATGTGCTTGCGTGATATGATTGGTACGAGTACATACTAACTCCATCAGACTAGGCAGCTGGTTTGGATGGTGCTGGAATGGCAATAGCCTGGGTTGCGCGCAGTTGGACGGGTATTCGTGAGCTGTGCAGCTGGCCTGGCCGTCTGGAGAACTGGCGGCGTGTAGAAAACCGACTGTCCAGTGAATTCACGAGGAGCAGATGTACGGCGTGCATGCACATATGAACTTACGAAGAACAAAAAAGTTAGCAAGAATTCAAAAGTTCTACAACGGTTCTCATATTGTTTTCCTGATGGTTTTTACATAAACATAGTGTGTAGTAAATTTCCTCGACAGGCTCCCTACTCCACCCAACCAGTCCTCTCGAGTCCCAATCTTTAGCTTCAATCCAACGCGCAACCTATTAGTACCGATATATATGCCAAACGTGTTCGCCGCTCCTGGTGTAAAGCAAATCCAGAACAAAGCTTGGCAGCGTTCACGAGTGATACCACATGCAAAACTCACTCAGCACAGCCAGGTAATCGGCGACAAAAACAGCAAAACTCCACGAGAGGTGCGCTGGAGCTGAGCTGGCGTACAGTCTCGAACCCGCGTCTGTCGCAGAGAAACCTGAGGGCTGCATATGCCGTCGCACTGTTCGGCCACACTCGAGGTTTTTTGTTACTGATTCTACGAAACTGGCAAAGTATACCCCACCCGTTTCTAAGCCACCCATACGTGGCATTATCCGCGCGCAAATATACAGTTTCTCCGATTGGACGTTCAAAACGAAATTCCATTGAAGCCGACAGTGGCAGATTACCACTACTATCTAGACTGCGACCTTCTCCGACCCCCCTCCCCCACTCTATCCATTCGGCCTTTTAACCCTTATCTTCAATCCAACGGACAGAATTTGTACCTGTAGGTGATACACCAAACGCGTTCGCCGCTCCGTTTCCACAATAATCCCTTCGTTTGATGCCGGCTTTCACGAGCCTTTTAGGTTTCAGGCGCCACGTCAAGTCCTTCCACCGGGGAAGAATATCCGTGAACTTAAGTCTTGAACAGTAAATAGTAAGAGGCAATTTTGTACTCGGTCTCATGTTTGTACGGGAAGCGGCGATGTCGGCGATAGCGGCGAAGGTGGCTATAACGATGTGGCTTGAGAACTATGTAGTTCCGCTGACTGTACGTTCACGACCAAATGCCATCGATGCAGACAGTGGCAGATTCCCACCACAACCACCTAGAATTCGACCGTCCCGTAGGACCAATCCACTTCCGGCACTGTAGCCATCCGTAGATCGCCGCTATCTCCGTACACCGTAGGACCTGGTCTGAATGCTGTCACCGTTCGGGCGTAGCCAACATTACCCACTTTTGCAGAGCGTAGAGGGGGGCTAGGATTGCTGCGAAGAAACACTATGTCGCCACCGGCTGACGCCCTACTCTTCAGAGCTTCGATCGTGATGTGCCGCTTGACTGGTTTTACATAACAAATTAGCCCAAATCGACCTAGAAGCTTGTGGGAATCCTGGGTGTGCAGGTCGGAATACATACATACAAAGAGCATTGCATAAACAGAAAACGCAATGAAAAGGCGGGAGATTACCCCCATGACAGAAAAAAACTGAGCTGGTGCGATGCCGTGGCTTGCAGAGGAGGGGTACCTCCAGCTGGGCCCACAGTCTTTTTATTCAGTAGGCAACAGGATTCACAGACTTCACATGCTCGAAAATAAAAATAGCGTCGGCTTCTGATTGTGTTGGCTGGCTAGCATGATGGCGCTGGTCGGGGCATTACAGCCTGTGCCGCCCTCGTACTGATTGCGATGTCAGGGACGGCGGCGCCAACCCAAGGGTTTGGAATGTTGGTGGTCGGTTTCATAGCAAAATTAGTTTGCGGGCCGATTTGTGGCCAGTGCGCACTCGATCAGGTGGCTTGAACGATTCGTGGCTGTGCATGTGGAATATTGCTGTAATACTAGAGTATTTCATGTTACATAATTCAGGCGCGTTTTCGTCAAGCTGGTGAGCTATGAGTAGCGTATGTTGGCCGGTCGGTTCGTTATTAGAAATGAAGCTAGTTAGCCGTCGAAATTATATTCTGCTCACTCGCTGCTCAAGGTAATGGGACGTGTCGTGCTAGACTGGATCTCCACAATGCGTTTAGTGGAATAGACATGTATCCTATCGGTTGTATGTGAGGGGTTTAGGTCTGAGGCCCCCAAACAATTACCAAATAACAAAAATACCCCGAATCAAGACGCTCGACAAAAACACTCGGGCGTATACTAACGCCTAAAATTCCCTGGTTTATGACTTTTTAACGAACATACTGTATATATCGGCAGCCGCCGACAAGCGCGTGCCAGTCCTGCGAACACGGTAGATGGAAGCGTCTCAGAAACGAGAGTCCACAGAAACTTGATAGGCGATCTCTCTCTTCGGAGCACTGCACGGAGTAGAACTGGGGTCACTCCAAGCTTTAGATATATAAGGTTATTCACTAAAAATCCAACAATTAGCCATGTTAGGATATGGCTAGCTAGTTACGTACCAGTTTTTAATTTTGGCAGTGATGGGGTCTGCAAAAACAAACATTATTGATGTCCTTAGGGTTTGCTGAGGCGGTCGCGAGGTGAGGTGACTAGGGACTAGGGGTTTCGGTTTCGTGATTGACTCGCTGTGCGCACACGCGCATGGTCCAAACAAAACCTCGCTCTATCGCGCGGATGATAAATTTGGAGCCGACCTAGCACCCTAAATACTCGCCATTTCTATTCGAACTTGAGACTTCTGAGTGTCGACTGCGCCTGCATGACTGCCACAGTGGCTGTTCCAGGTCACTAGCTACCTGGCTACAGTTATGTAATAATGATAGTTCAACAAGCGTGGGAGCAGGCGGTACGCGCAGCCCATGCCTTCAATCGACATCTAACAGCTCCGTGGACATCGTCTGATTGCTACCCTTCATGCAGCAAGATGCCTGCCAATCGATAGCACTCGTCCATAGGTTCAATTGGCAGTCAAACCCTTCAGTAGCTGCAGCGGGCGCTGGGGGCCGTCGCATTAACTGCACTGCAGGGAAGCGTCAAGCGGCACAGCAAGAGAAGGCTGCGATACGACCGATTCCAATCAGCCTTAGGCTCAACCCCGCCCCGTGTGACGCTCGGTGGGGAGAAATGGCTGGAGTCCAGGGATCCCTATCTTTGTTCCCGTTATCGCTAGAGTAGAGCAGAGTGTATGTACTAGCACCCACCCAGGGAAAAGAGGATGAGGGAGAAGAAGAAGAAGATGGAGGAGAAGATTGGGAAGTGGTTGTATGGATGAAGCCCGTTCTCTGTATGAATTTAGCTCGCTCTCTTAGCTAAAACCACTAGGGACGGTACGGGAGTGCACTGGTTAGTAGCGTTGGGGTGCAGCGCGTACTCACGCAAAGCTTCCCCCACCAACCGCTGCTGCGTGTGCTCGGTCCGAACCGTCGTCCATCCCCCAACCAAGAACTTCCCCCCAAGAAATTAGAACAGAACGAAAAAAAACTATGTAGAGTATGTAATACGTAGATGTTTTGCCGCGCCCCGTCTCTCGCGGTTCCTAACAGATCGCTTGAAACTAAACTGCGCCTCGTATTTCTATTGCGCGTGGGCGTCAACACACTATCCAGGAAATGTGCGCTTATCAGCAACGGGCGTCCATGCGGATGTGTGTTGTCCGTTCTCCAATGTTTGAATCGCGTGCGGCTGCGCCAAGCTCAGGCTGCAGGAGCTGGAAAGTCGAGTAGGCAACGGGATTTTCTCAAGGATTTAACCCCTCAGCTTCCCCCCGTGAAAACAGCAGAACAACTCCATCCGCACATTACAATTGATACAGAACCTTCCGATAACAACTGTAAACAACCTTTCGATATCAACTGTAAACATCGCCTCCAAAATCTATTAGACATCGCACTCCCTCGCACTCTCTTGCCTTTCGCTACCAAAAGGCGATTTCTTATTGGGGTTTCTCAACCAGTTCATACAAACCATTGATCAGTTCAGTTTGTATCGACACGCCAGTGCAACGACGGCTGGCAAAGCAGAAATGTGGCACGCAGAGGCGCCTAATGCCGAAAATTTGTGAGTCTGCGTCGGCGCACAATGCTCCCAATCATTCGCTAATATGGTTGGATAGCCTCATGGGATTAGACTTTGTCCCGATCAATAGCGCAGAATCTGGTGAGAGCGGTTTTTAGACAGGCTCAACCCAATATTCTGCTACCAAGATGTCCCCCCCACAATCGCAAGGCCTCGAGGGGGGGTCCCTACAATTTATAAACGACAAGCCACACGACAATGCCTTCGAAGAGACCGTAGGCTATGAACTCCGTAGAGTTCATCAGTCTTGTTCTCAGGCCCAGGCTATTTCTTCCAGGAGCATTGGTGGTAGCACCTTCATTGCGAATGGCTGTAAATACATACCTGACCCACCAGTGGTATTTGAGGGTGTGGAGTCATACCCGGGCACAAGCTACTTGAGCCCGGGTGCTTCGGGAAGTGACGAAGAGTTCTCAGAATATGTTAATTCAGATTTCTGGCAAGCGGAAGACGACACAATGGAGCAGACGTTTGGGGGTAGAATCCCAGCGCCTGTAGACCATACAATGGAGCAGACGTTTGGGGGTAGAATCCCAGCGCCTGTAGACCATACAGTGGAGCAGATGTTCAATGGGGGTAGAATCCCAGAATCTGTAGAAGCTTATGTCGACTCTAGCCCATCCGACTCTTCGCCCACATCTGTCTTTGGGTACGGTGGGTCCTGTCGCTCAGCATCGACGCGGTGTAATAGCTTGTCGGAGTTTGATGCACAGATAGCCCACTTTGGCTTAGATATTTGTGAAATCACAAACCCTGGGGCAGTCTCCCCATTCTCCCCCTCCCCCCCCTCCCCTACCTCCTCCACCACTTCATACTCCTCCACCACCTCCTCCACCACCACCTCCTCGACATCCTCAGAAAAAAGGAGGGCCAAATTGGCAACATTTCGCGCCAAACGCGGCCCTCACCCAACATCAACGAACCTGGCGCACGCCTGCCCCGAGCCGGACTGTTCGTATACCTTTGAGCGCCCTGGAGAGCTCACCAAACACCGCAGAGGGCAACACCAACGCCCTTACAAATGCACCTTCGATACTTGCAGATACTTCTCCCATGGCTTCCAGTCAAATAAGGACAGAGAACGCCACCTTGCGAGCCAGCACAATCCCGAAGCTCCCAAGGTTCCCTGTGGCTATCTTAACTGCAAGTACGAAACGAACCGGCCCGACAACCTACCAAAGCACCGCGCGGCTGTGCACAAAATCGAAACAAAACCTAGTCGCACGGTGATGCGCAAAAACCCCACCGTCCCGAAACAGCCGGCAAAACGCAAGGGCCGCCCACGCAAACACCGTCAGCCCTCACCGCCTGCTGGGGGTGCGTAACCTAGCAGGCGGGCCGAAGAAAAGTTATTTATATTATTACTGTTTACAACAAAGGTTTATATTTTATGCGGCCCGGTGTTTGTATCTCCTGATCAGTGTGCAGACGTCGGGCTATTATTTTTAAGGGTATTGTGGCAGGCGCGCATTAGCGTTTCTTAATCCCTTTTGTTTGGGTTTGAATTTGGGGGGGAGTTTTTGGCTTTCCCTATTAAAACATTCGTGGGTAGCCTTCTGCAGGGGCTGCGCATGATATTTCCTAATGTTTTGGGTTTTGCGTTGCTGTTTTGTCTTTGAATATTTGATGATTTAGATGCGGGGGTTGTGAATAGTGGTTGCGATTTCCTATATATTATTTCCCACTGTTTTTACTTTATTTTTACAATTCAATATCATCAAACAATATTGTGCCTGTTTTTGCGTCCATGCATGAATTAATCCACATTATGAACTTGATTTGATCATCTTTCTGGTTTCTTGCGGTTTTGCACATTCCCCTCTATTCTTAACGCGGGAAAAAAAAATCAAAAGTTACCTTCTTCGTTTTAAGCTTTTTGCGCGTGTGACTTTGGGCGGGCAGCGATTTCGATGCTGTGGGCCCAAACTCTGGCTACATCCTTGGATTGGTAGTATCGGCCGTCGATCAGCTATTACACCCATACTGCTCTAACTAATGCTCGCATTCTTCGTAAAAGCACCCACGCTGCCCCCTCGCAAGCTGTGTGGATTTGACGGCCGTGTGCACATACATCTCCAAAGCCCGTATTTACGTGCGTGCTGCGTGGGTGCGTGTGAAGAAACTTCTCGCACGCGTCGATCCATATCGATATCACTTGTGCATATCCGCGCCAGCCTGCTCCCTTGTGACGTATTACTCCATAATTGCAATACGAGCGCACAATATAATACGTGCTCACGCAGCCTGTCGCCCCAACGGTACATGCATACATATCAAAAACTCAGTAGGCAAACACACGTGACACGGCGCTGCGCTGCCTGTGAGAGGATGGATGGATGTGCTGGTGGGGTATATAAGATGCGCGTTATCGCGCGACGGTGTGCATGTGGGGGAGGCACGGCACACGGACGGAGGGGAGGGGCGGATGCAGACGTGCATGCATGCATTGGACCGAGCATGCGGGTGTGGAATGTGGGCTGCATTGGCGTGCTGCTGGGGGCCCACTAGAGGGGGTTTCAAGCGGGGCATGACGTGTCACTCGATACACGCTGCACGGTCACTGGCTGGTGGGGTTTGTTTGGTTTTTGATTGTGCTGATCATAGAAAGTCGCTTTATTGCAGAACGTAGCTGTGGGGATCGGAATGTGGGGGATTGGGGTCTGTTCGCAGAGGACAGTGGCGATTGGGGATTGGGGAATGCAGATTTTGCGGCGTGAGTGGATGCCGGATTCGTACTTTACGAATACGAGTATTATGTCGGCCGTGTGTCTAGGTCGCGCTGATGGTGGCCGAGTCGCACGTGCACACGCGTGGGCGTGGGCATGGGCGTGGGCGGGGTTATGATACGCGATTCGAACGTTTCCCATGCCAAGTGCCGCGGCAACGCGTTTAACTGTGCTCGAGCCACCTTTTCCCGCCGAACTGTGGAAATCCGCTAACTGAAATAATTACAGATCCGACTTTTGCAGCCGTCGAAGTCGAGGTAAATATCGCCTAGAACCCAATCTTTGTTTGCACAAGCAGGCTGCTACTGACAAAAGTGCCAAAAAAAAGTTCTCAGGAGGACGTTGGCAATCGTGTGTAGTAAAAGTCGCTATTTGCAAATCGATATCACCGGACTCTCTTCTACGTATCCGCTGTGATTTTTAAATCAACAACGTAGTAAGGTATACGTGCACAGCCACAGTTCAAGCCGACGATGCGAACACGACACTCTTATCACATAGGGCTATAACCTCAGTAAAGTTCCTCGACCTCCCTCCTCCACTCCAACTAGTCCTTAGCTTCAATCCAACCGGTTGTATGCCAAACTTGCTTGTTCGCCGCACCACTCCCACAAAGTGAGCACATAGTGTGAAGCAAATCCAGATCAATGGCTTGGCAGAGCCGAGTGATACCACATGCAGAAGTCACTCCCTAACCAAATCTAACCAGGTAACATCGGCCACAAAAACAGCAAAACTCTACGAGAGGTGCCCTGTAGGTGAGCTGCAGTCTCGAACCCGGGTCTCCCGCAGAGAAATCGGAGGGCTACAGATGCCGTCGCACCACTCGGCCACTCGGATTTTTTGATACTGCTTCTGCGAAGCTGGGAACATATCCCTCACCTGTTCCTGATTTTGTACGAAGAAAAGAAAACTAGCAAGAATTCAAAAGCTCTACGGCGTTTCTCGCACTTTTCTTATCTCTTGATGTAAATACGAACAGTAGTAAATGTCTTCGACCTCCTGCACTCCACTAACCAGTCCTTGCAATCCTTAGCTTCAATCCAACGGGAAATTAAATACCTAAGTATAGTCGATGTGCCGAACTTGTTCGCCGTTTCCACAATAATAATACAAAGCAAATCCAACAAAACGCTTGGCAGAACCCGAGTGATACCACATGCAAACACCACTCAGCAGAGCCAGGTAATCGGCGACAAAAACAGCAAAACTCCACGAGAGGTGCGCTGGGTGAGCTAGCGTAGAGTCTCGAACCCGCGTCTGTCGCAGAGAAACCTGAGGGCTACATATGCCGTCGCACTGCTCCGCCACACTCGAGGTTTTTTGTTACTGCTTGTGTGAAGCGGGGAATATATACCCCACCCGCTCCTAAACCACCTACGTGGTCTTGTCCGCAACTGTACAGTTTCGCTAGATGTATTCACAACGGAATGCCATAGCTTCGATAGTAGTATTTTGGATAAGAGCTGGACCTCGACGACGACCTCGACGTGCGCGCTCTGCACCGATAGTCATTTGGTTCTGCGACCTGCATGTTTCACCGATGCATGAAATTTGGTGATTTCTGTTTGTGCCCAAGCTCTCGTCCCCCATAATGTTAAAATTTCTAGACTCCATAGTTCGTCTTAAATACAAAAATAGAGCCACTCGTGAAATTTGGGTCTGCCCACCTTGGAGTAAGAGAAACCAAAATATCGCCAATGTGAGCTGTTTCTTACAGAATTCCACTCAATGGACTATGGCGCAAGCCACCGGTGAACGAAAGATTTCCAAAACAGCTAGAGGTGAATTTGTTCTGCCGTACGGAAGCATAGGTAATATAAAGACACGCAGCCTGAAACGTACTAAAATCGGTGTTTTTGTAGGGTTTCATGTTTCGTTAATGTCCGCGGTCTCACGACTCTAGCTTTTGTTTTAACGGAGTTTTCCATAACCGGTACTGAGGTCTCGTGTTCCAGCATCCTAACCGTGGTTAGAATTAGTTGGTGATATCGGTTGCATCATATTACCCACAAAATAACTGTACGAGTACAATGAGTGGCATATCGTTCTGCAACCTGGCAAACGCTACCCAACGGGCAACAACGGCAATCCCAATTGAAAAGGCTATTAATTACACATGGCAAATTCCATGTGGCAACATTACTTGTGCAAGTGTTTGGGCCACGGTTTTTAGGGTGGCGAGCTCTAATAATTCCCGAATTCAGTAATTTTGTGTGTTTTGTCCCCCGTGTTGTCCGTCGTACCGTGAGTGACATATGGTGCAGATTGTGCGGAGTGGTGGGGGCCATTCGTAATCACTCGCGTCGTGGTGAGGACCGAGGTTGACAAGTTTTCATTCATGTCTCCTTGACATGTTGATAGAAGCCCATTGTCCATGTGCGGTTGCCACCACCGAGGCTCGGTACCAGATTCTCGTGTAAAAGGAAGTCCCTGCCCTACCAGAAAATTCTGACATTCGAACGAAACATGCAGTCCTTGAACGTAATCTCGTACCGTCAAAATCGGACCCCCCGCAGTGGATCGGCTGGAGTGGTGGCGCGTCTGAGACAGGCCGCGCCGTTACGCCAGGTTTAAAATTTTATCTGGATAAAAGATGTGGAGAAGCAACGGTCGGCCTGGGAGCGGCAGCGGCAGGAAATTGGCCGCTGACAGGCGTTGTGGCGTCCCGGGATGACCGCTGCAACATGGCAATGCGCGACATATTGACACTCCGCTAGCTCCCAAATCCTCGGGATTCACTCGACTTCACAACGTGGCACAGCATGTGGATTCAACAGCATGTACAGATTCTTATGTACTCGCTTCGCATTTTGCGCCCAGCATTGCAACCATTGTAAAACACCGCAGATGACAAAAAAATAGCCTAGACCACATTACGATCTGTCTTTGTATTCACAACGATTTCTGTGTGCTCGTGATCCACAATCTCCTTCTCAATACGTGCATTGACTTTGTCTTGCATCTCTTTGCCCTCGAACACTGCCCACTATTAGCCTCAAATTGTCTCATCGTGTGGGTGGGATTAGGGGATCCTACAGAATGCGAGCTCTTCGAGCGTGCGGTTTGATGTCTCAGGGTAGATGCAGTACACCACAAGCCCTTCAACTGTGAGCCATACGCAGTACCAGATGTAGTATTTCCAGCCGATAGTGTCGAGGCCGATGGGGTTCACAAATGTGTTGATGAAGGTTGCGCAGCGGCCCCACCATTGCTGCATGGTGATTCCCTTTGGGCGGATGGTGAAGGGGAAGATCTCGACGAGGTACGCTGCATATTACATTAGTATCATTCTCTACCGTTACGGCACAGGAGGAGCATACTATAGGTCAGCGCGTTGAAGCCCATATTGTAAAATGGACTGTAGCAGAAAATTGCAGTGACGGTAGCAATACCAGAGCCAGTTGAACCACTGTGCGCGTAGATTGACGATGCAACGGTGAGAGCAATGTAGACACAGAACATGCCGGAAATACTGGTAAGATACATGGAACGACGACGGAACCGCCGCACGACGAGTGCTGCGCAGGTGCCGTTGACAAGTGCCCAGCATTGCATACCCAAGTTGACGATGTTTTGTGTTTTGCGATTTTTGATGCCGACCTGATCAAGGATCTTCTTCAGATAGAAGGATAGCGGGTTATTACCGGACCATTGCGCAAACACACCGATGCAGAGGGCGAGAACAGCACGGCGGCGGTTGGCCTGCGAGGTGAAGAATGCGCGCCAGCTCATCTTCTTATTCTCAAGCTCGACCTCAATGGTGGTCTTCATCTGTGCAAGTTCTGCAGCCACGAGCTCAGAGTTTTCGTCACCCTCGGCATGATATTTGACCAGGATCTGACGCGCTTCCTCGTATTTGTCGGTGGAGATAAGGTACCGCGGGGATTCGGGGATGAGAGGCAGAAAGGCGAGCTGGGTTAGAGACGGCACGAATTGGAGGTAGCTGGGAATACGCCATGACCAATCACTGGGCATGTCAAAAGTTCCCAGATTGACGCCGGCAGCGATAATAGCACCAATGAACCACGAGCAGTTGAAGAGGGACGTTAGGATGGGACGTTCACGAGGATGCGAAAGCTCGCCGATCAGCGACGACGCGGCCACAATTGCAAATGGGATGCCATACCCGAGTATTATTCGGGCAATCACAAACATAGCAACTAGAGATAATCAGTATATATTGCGGTAGAAATTTTTTCACGAGCGCAGCAGGGAAGGTCCCGGATCCAACGCACAATGTTGACTAGCACCCTGAAGCACCGCCCCCACAATCATAATTATCGATCCGAGCATGATGCTCTTCTTGCGGCCATACTTTTCGTTCATTAACGGTACAAGCGGGAGGGCACAGATCGAGCCCAAAGAGTAGGACGCGGACATTAGCCCGAGTCTTGCCTTGTTGGGGTTATCGAAGTCTGCGTGGTTTTCCGTCAGTTTTGGAGAAATTGAAAATCGATGGGTGCTTGATCCACATACACGTCTCCCAGGGTTGAATTGTCTGGATACCGTTCATCATAGATGAATCGAAGCCGGAAGTGTATTCAACTCCGAGACATGCTGGAATCATGAACAAGTACAAATGACGGAGATTGGGCTTCTGCCACCTGTAGTTCTCCCGTGTATTAGTAAAAGCTATTCGGATTCTCTATATATCGTACCAAGCTCGTTGATCCTGATCCGCTAATTGTGTGACGAGAGGAGCAACCGTCGGCGTTTTTGCATCCACCACGGCGCCGGAGAGTATTTTTTCGCTCATAGTGATGACAATCAGTCTTGAATCCGAGATGTATCGACCTGAGGGGCTGCTAGAGTAGATGTTGACTGGATAACTGGCTCTTATAAAAAGAGCTCAAAATCACCCTTACCCGGACGTTATGAATTTTGAAATGCGACCACGGACTGACTTGGACCCACACGGACGTTCTCCTTGTTCGGGGAATTTAGTGGAGTATGGCAATATTCAATAGCTCTCGTCTAGAAAAACGCCCCTACCGTAACTATGCAAGGGCCGGTGTTTACCCGAAAAATTCCAAACGTTAAGGAAAAAGTTTTGTTCATCCCTTCCTAGCTCAACCGCGCACAACTTTTGCCTCCTTTGCTGCTCAAGAAAGTCTCCCGCTTCCCCGATGGTTTGCCTTCTCCGGCGGGACTCCAGATCTATCAGTGGTACCCCACATAACTGGTGATAATCTTTCGCTACATTGGGGAGCTCTGTGTAGAAGTAAGTAGTTACTAACCGGGAGTAATAACCCTACCCTTACTAGACCCTAATAAGCTTATGTATAAGGCAAACCCCAGGTTTTCACCATCTTTCCGTGTGTGCGGCCACACCGGTCCGACTACCGCAACGGTCCATGCATACAGATAAAGTATCTATCTGTAGCACGATATGCAAGTTTTTCCGAGACTGTGATCATAGACCCAAGATTAACACTCCGCACTGAACTATGTCTTCACGAAGAAACGACGTCGATAAACGAGCAGTGTGTTATTTTTCCAGGGCCAAATTTGACGCTACCCTGGTTTTAGTCCTTCAAACTTGGGTCCTGGTAATAAGCTTTAAGTTTCAATAAATTCCGTCCACCGCGGTAACTAAGCGATCCGATACGGCACGCTTCTCGTAGTCGCTGTCATCAAATAGTACGCTGGGACGGCTACGAACCGAAGCAAGCCACAGTTTCAAGATTTCAATCAATCATGACCAGCGTTCCCGGAGTAATCATTGAAGCTATTCCGCTAGCTAGTTTGATTGTCTCTGGTCTGTCCTGCCTTAGGCTCATCCCTTCCCCGCACTTCTCCGGTCAGCCGTTTCTTTCACTTTTTTTTCTGATCAAAACAGTCAAAACAGGTAAAAGCGGAGATGTTATCCAGCAATGAAATGGTGGGTGGATGGGTTGAATTCCAGGGGTGGGGTCTTCGTTTATAACCAGAAATCAGTCGATACTTCCCTGCCATCAGATGCAGTGCATGCACAGCTGACCCGCTCAGTGCGAGCAAGTATATAATATAATTCGAGAAATTGTACTGCGTCCATCAAGTTCTACCGCTTGGCAAATTCAAGGGTAGACCATGTTATGTACGCAATATGAATGGGAAGACAGGGCTTAAAATTTGTCACGCCTAAACTTCATGAAAGTATAGGTTATTAACTTATTATTTGAAAAACCGATTTTTGGTCTTAATACTATGCTTGACTCAAAAATTCCATAAGTCAGCATACCACCAAGATCAGAGCTCCAATTCAACTTACCTACTACTATTCGTGGTACCATGTGTCCCCAACGGTCTGGCATGTGTGCATTAGTGGAAGCGCGTGGAAGCGGCACAACTTCCGGCGACGCAGTGTGTGTTACCATGTCCCGGTACCTTTGTAACCATTGATTTTCCAGAAGCCAATTCAATGCTCTTTCGTCATAATCTTACGCCCGTACTCGACAATATTTTGTATCCGGTGCCCCGATTGACTTTTAACAGGCTCTGTACGTGCCTGGCATCATACGGGCCCACGCTTGGTTCCGCAAGTCGGTAGACTTCATCCGATCTCGTTAAGGAAACACACCAATATGCAGGTTCATCTAATGCCACACATCATCGCATCCTCGATTTAGATTGTGTCAAACCATTAGTAGAATACTGGACGTTCATGGATGCCTGTTGATGGGGACTCAGGAACAACTCAATTCATCATACATTGATCAAGAAGTGAATATACTCAATCTGGTACTCGGAACCACTATATTTACTCTATGTGTAGAAAATGAGCCCTATGGCCCTATCGTCTCCAGTAAGGTTGCAGCATGAAGATAGAGTAGAGTTAAATTAGACGCCGCCCCAACAACCGAGAAAGCTATAGAGTAATGTGATTTGGCGGAGATGAAAATAACGCTTCGTGGGGTCTAGGTGGTCCGGGGAAGGAAACGACCATGCATGGGGGAGATTATTGTGCTGGTTAGAGCTGGTCCGCGGATTTAATGGAACGATAACAGCTAACCAAGACCAAATCCGTGTGACTCGAATGAACTACTTAACTCTAGCTTGAGCTTGGGGCTATCACATGTACTTGGTTTGCCGATTAGACTTGGTAGTCCTATGAAAAACACAGGGAATTATATAAACCGAAGCCTAAAGGATAAACGGTTGATCAAGCCAGTTTTGAACACTAAGCAATGCTCTATATGTAGCTTTACTGATCACCTATAGTCGTCTGAGTTCGTCACGTGGATCTCCAACTAAGTCCGCCAGGTCAATATTGAATCATCCAGTCCTAATTAGTCAAAGATCACACGTGATGAACTCAGATAACGTCAGGTTAGTATCTATCCCGAGACCTGGAGACGCTGCAGCTGTGCCGCACGGATGCGCCAAGGACAAAAACGTGCGAGATCAGCGTGCAGAAGTGTGCCAGGATAGTTTCTTCCCACATCAATACATGCTCGACGTCAATGGGAGTGGTACTTTAGGTGTTTGTTCTTTTCTGTAGGGAGCTTGTAGTAGTTTCCGAAGTTCTATGGTGATATCCCATGGGTGTTTGCTGTTCTTTAATCTACAACTCATGAGTGCTCACCGGTGCAACATAAATTATCACTTTCTTTCGCCCTTATTAGTCTCCACCCAGGTAAAATTTCTCGAATGGAAAAACCCTTGCGTCGCAATACCAACCTGAGGCACTCCAACGCAAAAACTTCTAAAGCAACTAACATGCAGGGGAAGAATATAATTATATGAGACTTGAGACTGAGTTAAAGGGAGCAGACTGAAATAGCTCATGCAAGACAAACTACTTTATGTGTAAAGAACGAGAATAACACGTACGATGGATGCAGGCCTTCTGCGGCAAAGACGCTGTAGATGAGCATCCTCTAGCACCGGATTAACAAGGACCAAGCATAACTAAGTTTCTAACAATGATGGACGCATGACACGAGAGATAAGACAAATAATGCAGTGCGTTATTTCTGCAATGGTTTTATATAAAATTGTACATTTTTCATCATATATAGCCGCAATCAGCGGCTAAAAAAAGTATGAATTTTCGTTCAATCAATCAACGCCAAGTCCCAAGTTCCAAGTCATTAAACGAGTGATTCAGCAGCCCACTCAATCCTAATCCTCTTATTCTCCTCAAACTCTCACTCCACTTCATTCAGCTTCAATAAAAACCCATTCGCTCGTTACTTAATTCATAATAGACACCCTATTTAGGATGCACACCAGGTGTATCCTCCTTGGGAAACCTTGTAAACACATCTCGCAACTTATCAATCGGTGCTGCTAGCAACCCGACAACAGTCTCCCAGGGAGGTCTATCCGGTGCATTAGGATGACTCCTGCTCGGAACAAACATCTTAGTCCTTTCAAAGCTTTTTGCTAAACTCTCGCTTTCCTCGCTGGCGCCCTTCGCTAACGCATTCTCCAACTGTGGCAAATCGCTTGCTTCCTCCTCTTTAATGTGCACTTTCAATTGTGCCCACAGCCCGTCCAGCGTCGGTCTGAACGCGGCGTCATCGGGGTAGAGCTGTTGGAAATCTTTTAGCTGCATCTTGAGCTCAGCGTGCTGCTCCCGATCCTTATCGGCCATTGCTAGTCCATTAGGAAGGATCTTTTCGAATGCTGGATAGAGAACGAGTTCTTCACCGATAGAATGCCTATGTGGAAACAGAGGATAAGGCAAACGTGTGTGGAAACAGAGAAGAGAGGAAATACCTGGCTAGTTCCCAGACAAACTGATTTTGCCAACGTACAGCAGTATCAGCATCAGTTGCGTTAATGATGTTGTGGTAGTATGTCTCCAGTTCACGGTGGTCGGTAGTTATAGCATCACTGATTGATGCCAGACGTGCAGACGTGGTTGCGAATGTCCGAATTGCCGGAATGCGAGTGCCGCGGAGGATCCTGAGTGAATTTCGATACATATTGTTGATTTATGTTACGTGAGATAGACGTACAGAAATTTGACGATTATATAGATATCTGAAGTGTGGCAGTGACGTAGCTATCATCACGATGAGAGCGCCCAGTGCTATCCCACGGGGAAGTCCCCTCATTGGCCACGAGATTTCACACTCTTATCATTGCAGCCACCCGCTTCAGGGAATATTCATTTCCAATAAATCTACAAAGTCAGCTGCGATGGGCACAACCCGGCACGAACCTCCGAAGCAATCCTCGGTGTCTATCGGCGATCGAGTGCGATACCGTGAACCGTAATCACGTCATAGTTATATCACAAATACCAATCTAGCACTATCATAGGGTTAAGGGCAAACTCAGGGATAACTGAATAAACTTTCAGTAATATGAATTTATTTTCATACTAAGTATATGCAAGTACCTCCAAGTCCATGTTTTCTTATACGGAGTCTCATTTCTTCATCTGGTGCCCAAGATTCACATCATTGAAGCAAGAACCCACTTGCTTAAAAGCTTGTATGAAAGCTACTTACTGGTTAATCTACTAGGGTCTGGCTTGAATCTAGACGAAGGGATTGGCAGAATCCCTAACGATCAATTGCCGCAATTCTTGGGGGGTCTAGGCAGTCTTACAACGACTATCCGGCGTAACGCGGGTTGAATGATAAGAAAATTTCGTTATTTGGCCGAAAATCAACACAAAATGCTCATCTCTCTAGAAAGGCCATGATCCTACCGTGGAATTTTGTTAGTTGGTAGTCCAACAGACACAAAGAAACCAGACAAAAACTTTCTGAGATAGCAACCAAGTGTTGAAATTATTGATTCTGCACCTAGTATCATTTAGTTTTGGCCATCTGGGCAGCTTAGATCCCCTGGCATCCAATGACAATTATTCTCTTCTTTCCTCTTCCGGTACACAACCTTACACCGAATACATAATACCAGAGAAGAACCTGCGGCGCAGGCACCTACTTGGCCAACACCAAGCAAGTTTTCCTAATATAATACTAGAGGGCGACAAAGCCATCAAGGCAAGCTATTAAACGGCCAAGTCGAACTCGGTTGCAATTTATAGTTGATGTCCGGCTTATCGATGTTTCTGCTATTTTTGTAGCGGCTGATTATTAACACAAAGCCAATGAGAAGAAGGATGCGCTAGAATCACTTCTATTTTTAATACGAACCACCGTTGAGGCTCACCTTACAAACTCTAAACGGCAACTACTTGGACACCTCACCTGCATGTCTATGATTTTTTTGTTTCTTCCAATCAACATGCCAAACCATGCACAATACTCAGCTGCAATTAGAAGATGGAGAGATTCCTAGAATAAATACTGGTACGGCATTTGCAAGTTCCGCCAAGAGGTGCATACCGTATTCTTCGGAAACTTATTTTGGCCCGCGAGGCGCAGTCAACCTTATTCTAGTCTGTGCGGCCTTCCAGACCATCAGCTCTGAATGGCTGTACTCCACATACTGCACCTCGAGCAAACTCCCAGTTACTCCAGAGAATACGGGTGCCTATATATGTAAAGTTTTAGAGCAGTCGTATGGAAACATCCGTATCGAATTCTCGGGGAACCCTAGTTCCAGGGTAACAATACTCATGCAACCACAAAACGTCCCTAATACGTCTGCAACAGCGGCCTATCACTCGCAACCGTAATAACGCTTGGGCAACCACGTCGGCCTAAAATGGCCGCCGGTTGTTGCTTTTTCGCTGACAGAAAATCAGATCTGGAACGTTCCTAGACCTCCTCTTCATATCTTCCGACATCGGCGAACAAGCAAAAATAGGATCTGGCCAGTGCACAGTGAGTGGAAGGGCCTGGGCTATAATATATGCAGTGCGACCGACAGACCGGCTTTCGAAAGCCTACATTGTAGGATTTTGCGATGCAAGCAGTAGATTACTCTACAATTACAACGACTTCCATGCAGTGTTTACATATTTCAAACAAAGCTTCTGTAAGCAAGCAGGCAGACAATACCCTAGAACGGGGCAAGAGGTTCACATAGACGTAGGACGGATACACCATAATATATATTCACCTCGCCGGTACACCATAATATATATTCACCTCGCCGGTACACCATATTTTAAATATTCACTTCGCTCGCCAGGTGCGGTGCGCCCACATACAAAAGCCGCATAGTCCAGCAAAGTAATCCGGGGCAGCGTCCGTCCAGTGTAACCTCCTGGCTCCATCAACTCGCAACCGCATCCTTCACTGCTGCCTGCCCATGCACAACATACACTTTCCGAAAAGCCAGCACCGTTACCAACTCGACCGGACCCCAAATCCCAAACAAGACGCGGGCAATACTAATCACATCCTGCGGTTCCCGCCGACCACGCGTGTGGCATCATGGAACAAAGCTTGACGGCGAGGCCTGTCGGGCGTCTTGCAGCGCAGTGCGGGGCGTGGTAGGCGGATGCCTGCCTGTGTGCCTGTCTGGTTGCGGTGGCCGGCGCGGCGTGGGCGCTCCCAGCCACCAGGCCAGCACCTGGCCGCGCTGAAACACTGCGGGATCTCCACCCTCTCGCCCAGGCCCGAATCTGGGGTTTCTTTGCGTGCGTGCCACCTCCTCCGCCAGCGTCGTGGGTTTCGAGGCCGGCGTTCGCGGAGTTGCGGTCGTCGCCACTGTGGAGAAACCACAGTCGCATACATAGCGCCGGAGCAGCGTGCGAAGCGAACGTTCTGCGAGCAGCAGCCGCCAGCATCTGCCGTCCATGGCGACGGGTGGGGTAGGCACTGCGATTCCAACTCCAACTCCCCAGCTGCAACTGCACGTGCTTCGGTCGCCGACGGATCGGTGCAGCGCATGAGATGAGAGGAACAAACGACGAACGAGCGAAACGGTCTTCACTCGCATATGCACATCATATTTCGCGTTCACGCATGGGCACCAAAGGTAATTTTTTTGTGGGACGTGGATATGTAGTTATGTATGGTTATGGGTATCTTTTTTTTTTTGAACTGTTGGCTGTAGAGTAGTTTTATCTATCTGAAGCCCCAAACTGCTGTTGTGGTTGTGGGTGTTCAACAAAAATGAAAAAGAAAGAGTGCACCATGCACACAATCGTCGCTGCGCTGCACGCCACCTTCCTCCGCCCAGATGCCCTATCGCGCGCATCGGATCCTCCCTCAACCGACCGATCAACCAACTAACCAACCACCCCGCTCCACGCCCTTCGCCCTCCCCCAGAGAGAGTAGGTACAAAAGAAACACTCGGGAAAAAAATGGAAAAAGAATATACAGTAGAAAGTGGCTCGCGTTTGTAACCGAGCCCAGGGTAATCAAGGAAAGAAGTATGAACCGAAAATAGGAAAAAGAAGGAAAAAACGCCGTTCGGATCGGAGACCTCTCTCTCGACAATCCGCACTGTATATAAAACCAGACCCCAAAGCAAGGGAAAAAATAAAGCACACCGTGCCCCTCCCGCCATTTTATACAAAAGCAACAGATAAAACAATATCAATCACACGCACACGCATTAAGTTTGTAAAAGTAATTCGAGATTTGAGAGTTGTTTGTTGGTTGGGTAGGAAAATGTATAAGGAAAAGGAAAGGTTGTGGTTGTGGAGTGGGCGGCTTAGATGAGCCACGACGCCAGCATGGTGGAGATGGTGATTATCCCGAGTGATGAGAGGGCGAGGGGCGCCATCGATGGCAGCGCCGCGGACGTCGAGTAGACGAGGTTGAAGCCGATGGTCGACGAGTTGGTGTCGCACATGCCCTCGGGTATGGGGTCTGCGTCTTCAGGCTCGACAAAAGTGATATCAGCGCACTGTGCTCTATGTTAGTTCCTCTTATTCCACTCATATTCACAGCATTTCAAAGAGTGACGTACGTTGTACAGCGACGCGCCGTGCAGCGCGACCTGGATGACCTGTATCGTCGCATTGTCGCCGACCTTGATGGTGTTGTTCTTGGGCAGCGGCAGGTTGGGGAAGCAGAAGCTGCCCGGGAACGGGTCCTTCGACGGGCCGGTGATCTGGAACACCGGGTTCATGATGTTCGTCATGTTCGGTGGGCTGGTGCCGTAGCCCATGTTGATGTAGAAGAACGACGTGGGGTGGCCGGCGTTCCAGCCGGGGATGATGGAGAGGGCGCCGCCGGTGACGGGCCAGAGGGTTCTGTTGGTCGTGACTTTCTGACCGCCGCCTGGATGGATGTGTTAGTGCGTGAAGCGATGGGGATATTTATTGAGGGGGACGAACATGGATAGTCCCATTGCAGGTCGTCGTGGAGAGTGTTAGCTCGCCATGCCGGATACACAATCTGGAAATGGGCGGAGACGGTCTGGAGGGTTGCGAGCAGGAGGACGACGGCCGTGGCCAGCGAGGGACTTCGTCGTGAGAGCATCGTGGTGTTGTGAGGTGTTTATGCAAGTGTGGGTGAGGGATGGAAGGGTGCACGAGCTGTGGTAGTGACCGACTGTTGATGACTTGGCCTATCCTTCTCTTCTCCAATCCAGTCGCAGTGGAATGATAGATTCCAAGATCGAAGGTGATCCAGTGGTTATAAAGCAGCCCTTAGTTCTTCAAACGCTGCGTGTTTCTTAGCTACTCAGCCGCGGCGGCAAGAATCCGGTACTAGAGGCGCGGGCGGGAAAGGGGCGTAGGTATGTGTGGCACTCGCTCAGCAGTGGGTGGATCCCGAGTACGTGTGTGTTGGTCGACAGCTACGGCCCGAGATGGTTGGTCAGTTGGTTTGCGGTTGAAGGATGGTTGAAAGAGAAGCCCTTTTCTTCTTTCTGCGCGTGAATTGGGGCAGTTTGTGCTTATGTATGGGGAGTCGACTGGCCGCTAGACTATCTGGCACAGAAACCGCCTCCCCCTCTCCGCGTAACCCGATCCCAACCCCAACCGGCCATGCATATGCTTGTGAGATGGTTTTTTGCGAAATATGACCACTCGTTGAGTCGTCCTGCAGCCTGTTCTGTGGTTGGACGATGGAGGGAATCGACGAGCACAGGCTAAGCCCCATTAGCACCCCACCTCCCCGTCTAGGCGCCTGGACCATATCGGCTCTCATAGGCTATTGGACGGGCCTGCAAGATTCATGGAGCCCTGTAATGCTGGGCGGTAAGGGTGCAAGGGTCCTGCAGACAAGCGATTCGCTTGAGAGGTGATGAGCAACTACAGCCGGCCAGTAAGAAATCAGATTACTGGCAAAGCCATGATTCCTGTGTCATCAAGAATCAATAAAATAGTGCGACAGGCGACAGATGTATTCGTATGTTCCGTTTCACACCGGCGACCTGTCCTGTCATTCATCACGAAGCTTTCGGGACCGCAATATTATGTCAGGCCGTATTCGGTAGGAGATATCTCAATTGTATAGACTCAGACTCGGATAACCAGCCGATAATTATGCATCATTCGTGAAGGCCGGGATTACACCATCCCGCATATCCGTTTTAACGATGTAAGTGTAAATTCCTCAATATTCCTGGTCAATGTGATTTCCAACATATGTACTGCAATGTAATTGCATGTCCCTCCCGACATACGGTTCCTACCTGCTCTTGGAGCAAGCAATGATAAAATCCCTACTTATTCAGGTACGGAATAATTCATTGTGCAATTATTACATACTCGCTCGCTTTGGTCGAGGTGCACGGGCCAACGGCACCAGCACTTCTGCATGCCCGCATGCCTTACCGCCAGAGACTTGCGGAGATGCATAATTTTCCAACACACATCGATCCAACCAACCAACAAGCGCCTATGGAAACCTGAAACTCTGGCTTCAATTCAGACGCCGGATAGTTACGGTTGATCGGAGCAGGGGGTACAGTAATGTTGTTGCCTAGTTGCGCCATATCATTCATAAAGACAAGGAAATCATGAGAGAGTGATCTCAGAGTTCCTACTAGTCTGGATAGCTAGTCTGAATAGAACAGCACCCGCCGCAAGAACGCCTGCATAATTTACCGCCGAATGATCTGGTAGAAATGAAGGTGCATATTATTATGCATGCAATATAATAACCAACGACAAAGCAACTTCCAGCGGCGTAGGAGGAATAACGGATAGACGAGTACTCTACATCCAACATAAATTTCCAATATGCACAGAGCACTATAGGTCACTCGTATTTGCTCCGAAGCGCGTGGTACCTGGGCCATTCCCAGGAAACAGCCCGGATCCCGGAGGATCTGCAGCATAACGGCGCAGAAGGCTGTAACCGGTCCAACATTTGCAGTCTTTGTGGACTCCCAGTTGCACTAGGCTGTCGCCGCATGGCTACGTATCCGGGCACACCCAGCTCTTCAATGCTAGTATGTGTAGCGAGTTTCATATCCTATTGACGAAGCCTGGGTTTGGCCTAGAGGTATTATATGCAACAGCCCCGCAATTACTGAAGAGACTGTGCGGCGTCCGTCAAGTTTTGTTGTAAGTCGATGTCTTTCGCAAATGTTTGTAGGTATATCTCCTGGGTCTCCTTTGTTTGACACAACATATTCTTCTTACCAAACGAATATCATAAAAAACTTTCATTATAGCCAACGCGGTTAAATTCTAGGGCTGCAAATTATGATAGCCCTCATCACCCTGTGGCACGGATTTCTGCGGTTCCTTGTCCAAGCCGACGAATTCCAGGATTGATCCCATCCGACCATGTGTTCCTAAACGAGCTCACATCTGGGGAGCACGGGAGTCCTCGTCATGTCAGCGTCTATTCTAGAACTCCTCAGTGACCGAAACCACGGATATATGGATGTACCATACCTTCTGCAAGGGACTCTAAAACAACCTCAGGCGGCAGGACAGAACCCCGTTCTTGCAAACAAACGGAATGAGTTGAGGTCCCGAATACCTCCTCTCCGAACCTCTAGCCGAGAATTGAGGCTGTCAACCGAGCGGAAACGGCGCATATGGTGTGTTTGGAATTGCGGTCAGGGAGCTCCAAAATTGTCCGAAGGTACGAGCAGGGCGTTGGTGAAATGCGATTGGTGTTCTCGAAGTCGCTATAGTTTGTAGCTTGTACTGCAATAAGTACACGTAGGTGGGTATATTTGCACTCCCGACATTTTGTTACAAAGCACTGGAAAAGAAAAAATAATGGTATGGAAGGGGAGAAGTTAATGAAGAACTTTCGATGGTTTCAGAGTCGGAACAGGCTAAATCCGAGTGACGTCATGTGAGGACATTGACCGAACATGTCTCGAAAATAGAAGAACATTACACGGAATCAATATATAAACCTATAGGTTTGTTTTATAACCCTCAAGAATCAACATAAAAAACTTATAGGCTTTTTTGGCCGCTTATTGATTAAAATCACATGATCTTGAAATTTAGTCAGAACGAGCACAGACCATCCAATTCTTGAGTCTTCGAATTTTGAGTCCTGTCCATGTGTAACTAGTATTACACACATTATCATACGAATAAAATCACATCGTAATCTCTCTGTATCCACTATAATCATCATGCGCCGTGCGTCTACAAGAGTCCGCTTTTCTTGCTCGCCCTTTGAGATGATTCTACATACGCAGCTCATCTTCCCTCTCGATACTTAAATATTCGGGTTCGGGGTGTAATTGATATCGATAGCATGGCGCACATCACACAAAGCACACGATCACAAAATAAACCAGTCTCCTGGAACATTCTTTATCTACACAAATATACAACAATAAACAACTCAACAGCCCACTGCACCTAGCATCGAAAATTCCGCGATCTACACTCTCGAAGCGGCCCAATCAACCACGAGTTCCTGGAAGTTACTCTGCGGCATGGTTAGCACACAATCACGGTTTCAATCTCAAAGAAGCTACTCACATCCTCGACAAAGATAGTATACTTGTCATCACTAGTCGCGCCAGCCGACAGCGTCAGGCCAAACTGCCAGTACATATCCCCAGTAACACCATTCTCGGTGACAGTCTGGTGCCAGCTGTTGATGACCTCGGTGCGCAGACTCTCATCCTTAAGCCCATACTCCTCAAGCACAAACGGCTTGCCAGCAGCAGCGGCCTTGGTAGCGTGGTCCGAAATCCAGGTGTTGCCCCACTCATTGGTCATCCCCCAGTCCTCGGTGTACATGTGCGCAGTGGCATAGTCAAGATCGGGGATTGCGAGATTGGCCTCCCAGTCGATGCCCTCGCCGCCCTGGTACGGGTACGTCGCGGCCGACGGGTCGTTGAAGAAACCTTCGTCACCGAGCGAGACCATGTGCGTGCTATCGAGCGACTTGACGTACGCGCTCATCTCGGTCGCCCACGCCGTGATCACGCTCACATCGCAGCCGTTGCACCTTGGCTCATTCGCGAGCTGCCACGACAGAATCGCGCTTGAAGAGCTGTACCGGCTCACCACAGCTTTGACATACGCCTTGTACGCGTCCTTGATCGTCTCGCTCGTGTAAAAGTCTGCCCGCGAAGACCCGCCTAGCGCGTTGATGTACACGTCCATGCCGCCGTAGTCGGTCCAGCTGTTAACGAACGGAATGACCAGCTGCACGCCGTTCTTCTCCGCGGACGCGACGACGGCGTCGAGCCGCTCGAGCCCGTCTGCGCCGGTGTTGATCACGGGTGCGCCGGAGGACCAGCACTGGAAGTAGATGCCCGTGCAGGCGGTGGAGTCGGTGAAACCCCAGGTGCGGACGACTGTTAGACCTGCGTCTTTGACACTGCAAATTGTGAGCGCAGAAGCGGGGGGGAAGGGGGAGAGCGGCTTACGCAGCGAGTGTGGTATCCACATCGGCATCGTTCGTGAGAAACGGCAGCCAGTATGCATTGGTGCCGGTGAATTTCGACAGGGCGCGTTTCTGCACCGCGGTCGGCGCAGCGGCGACCATCGAGGTGACGCCGGCGGCCAGCGAAACGAGGGTTGAAAAGCGCATTCTGGACGGTTTGATGCAAAGAACGAAGTTTTGGAAGAAATAAAGAACGTGAAAGAGCTACCGGAGCTGTAAGGCGATGAATGAATAAAAGAACGGTAGAGGTGCAATGGACGCTGCTGGGGTTGACAGAAGAGCTCCACTGGCTTCGAGCGAAGATATATATATCGAATGAAGTTGTTTACGGACGAGCTCACGCTACCCGCACGGTCCGTGTCGCCATATTGCGACCGCAGATAAACACCCCGGCTCGTATCTGTCTAAAACACGGTGCACCGTGTATACTCTATTCTCCGTGCAAGTACTCTACATAAGTATGCATATTCCGGAAGAAGCCGAGTCGGTAAGGGTACTTTGCCGGCGCCGTTTCACGTTGACGCGGTCGGATCGCTAGTTACCGCTGCCCCATATGGCACATCACGTCACCGCTCGAGGCCGCCGGGTCTCGCATATATTGTACTACCTAAGATCCACCGGTGTGCCAATCGTCCTTCTCGAAAGAGCGAGTGCACTGTATACGTATTTGACGATCTGTGTGTACCGTTCGACCGAGCTACGGGGAGGAGGGTGGGGAGGAAGTACTCAGGAGAGTGGTATATCATGTATAAATTAGCGGCTGCTCTGTGGGCCCGCCCTGTCTGTTCTTCGGGAGAGAGCCGACCGGGCGGAGAATTTTTCGGCTCAATTGTGGGAGTGTACCAAAGATCGCCATGAGTGGTTCGGGGACGTTGTTTGCTGATTTTTTGCATGAAATCTTTATGTAATCTATCTTTAATATCTTCCTTACTTCAAGTAATAAGAGTACTAATCAGCATTGATTCCACAACTTTTGTTCCCACTAATCATTCCGTGCCGCAACGATTCCACAGAGATTAAAGCGCATGCCGGTGTAGAAGCCGTGATCGGCCTGTGTGAAATGGCCTCGGCTCGGGGCCACTGTTGTAATTAAACGGTGACGTTGGATGTAGAAAGAGCACTATATGGTTCGCGGGAAGGGGGCACGGGTGTTGCTGAGGCGGCGTCTATTAGGGGGGTGGGTTGCGCTGACACGGGGATTGCGAGTGGGTTGGGCTACTGCGCCGCGCAACAGCAGCAGCGGCTGTAAGAAAAGTGGCTACAAGTACGCACTACTCTAGAGTCGTTCAGCCCCGGGTGTAAAGATTATCTTTTCAGTAAAAAGATTAACGTGGGGAGCAGGGTATATTTGCGGTGGCTGCATGCCAAGTTTTGTAAAGATTCAGGTAAAAAGATAATCTTTACACACGGGGCTGAACGACTCTACTGCGGCGGTTAGTAGCAAGACCTAGGAGGACGGAAGAGGGAGTATGGATTGTTGGTGTCACGTGGCCTTGCACCTTTGCACAAACCACTGTTTTCGCTTTGCTCTCTCTGAACCTTGCACATCACACTTACTATCAGACCTTGGTGTCTAAGAGATCAAGAGTCTCAAACTCTAGCCGTGGAGCTTGCTTTGAATTCAATCTTCCACTCCATAATCGGACAGCTCAGCCAACGTTGCCTCATGTTCAAGTCCACTTCGCTGGTGAAAGCTCGCTGCTTCATCGATTCTTCATCACTGGGAGCTCTCACGAGCTGCTTCTTCGATCTATCCCTGGCAACCCCAATTCCTCTTCATCTCTTGCACTGCTGCTTCAGTACGTACTATTTCTTCAGCTACCAGCACCAAAAGTGGCTACTTCCAAACCATCTAAACCAAAATATTTGAATTCAGGCTGATGGGTGTGTTGGTGTCACGTGACCGTGCACCTTCAGTAGCATAAACCACTGTTTTCTCCTGGTCGAGCTTTGCCCTCTCTGAACCTCACACGTCGTACGATCAGGAATTGATGTCTAACATGGATTTCTACGGACGGCGGAAAAATAGAAAGGCTTTTTGGAGTATATCTGTACAAATACGCCGGTATCGCTTTCGCAGCTGCAGTGTCACATCGAATCGGCTGTCAAACAATTCCGTTGCCCACCGGACATTATAGCTGCCGCATCTCTATGGATCATGTGCTTCTAGAATTATTCTATCGTCTAAACACCTCACGCGGCATGCACATATATCCACTCCTCTTGCATCACCATCTATACCCGCCCTCAACCTCTTAAACACACTCTATACCCGCCCTGTCTCTAAAAAATACCCTCAATCCTCTCAAGCCCCTCCTCACTCCCATCCCGCACCTCCCCCTCCAACCCATCAAACTCAAGCATACTCTGCACAACCTCCATTCCACGCTTCCTCTCCGCCTCAATCCTCTCGGCGGTCCAAAACTTCGCGCCGGGGTGCTCATCGTCGCGACACTTCCCATGCACCACCTTCTTCCCCGTCCCCGTCACCTCCTCCATCTTCATCTCCCCCGGCAGCAACCCGCTCTCCCTCAGCGCGTCTTCAGGCGCCACCGTCACGCGGCCACGCTTATACACCATCTTCGACAGCGCCGTCGCATACACCCTTCCATTTGCCCCCGTCTCCACAAAATGCGTCACAACATACACCCACTTGTCATCCCACGCCAACAGCCTACTCCTCACCTCATAAACGGCGCCAAACGGGATCTCGCGCCGGAACTGCGCCGCCACCCCTCCGAGGCGTGGGAAAGCCAGGCGGCCGGCGCGCCGGGCGCGGTTGAAACCGTGCTTTGTGAGGTGCGCGAGCAGCGCGTTGCGCGACACGTCCACGTCGCTGAAATACGTGCTGTTGGACTTGTGCATGTGGATATCGACGTCCTTGAGGCAGCGTGCGCGGCGGACCATGGGCGAGAAGAGGTGGGTGGGTGTGGTGGGCGCGCGGCCGCGGTAGTAGAAGTAGTAGAGGAGGGAGCCGATGTAGGAGATCTGCGCGGTGTTAGCAGAGCACAGGGGAGGGGGGGGGGAGGGGAGACAGACGTGCCAGGCTGGATACAGCATGCTGAGCGCATACACGCCGGCGGCGACGGCGGGCCAGGTGTTGCCGAACACGGACTGCAGCAGCGGCGGCACGGCAGGGAGCTTCAGCATCGCCAGCATCGTATCCGACTTCTTTTCTTCTTTAATTTCTTCTACGAACTGATATATATATAAGCTCGCACGTGCCACCTCGGCACGTGCGGATTTTTTGTAGAGGCGGGGGCGGGACGGTAATTTCTGTTGGGACGCCGGGGCACCGGGGCTACGTTGTTCCCCCCTGTCGGCGTGCGATAGATCGTGTATGAGGGCCAGTAAGCTTCTGCGGATTTGGGCGTGGCGTTGGACACACAGCCTACAGGCTTCTATGGAGATGCAAGAGCTGGAACTTCGGGACCGCGGAGAGATCTCGGAGCCGAGAAGCCTGGGCGGAGGCTCCGCGGATGCTGTCAATACGGATGCTCTGCTAACCTAGCTAGTGCGCATGCTTATCTTCTATCAGCCCCTGTTTTTATTCTAAGTATCTATGCAGAACTTGAGTAGCTACAAGTATCAGTACATAAAAATTGTGGTTATATTTTCAACGTTCATTTGGTGGCATTTTAGAACGACACCTTGTCTCGTGCCATCAGGATCTTCTTTTATGGTTCGTTTAGGTGACTAGAAGAGAAAGATAAGAGCAGAAAAGGGAGACAGCATTTACCATGCCGGAATTCTGGCAGGCCTCGGGAAATGAGCCACTTGCTTTGACTGGACAAAGTAGAGACCGTACACATCTCATCACCCACGAAACCGTAGCCGGCCGATGATGCATCCAAGCTCGCTGCACGAGCACACGGTCGTAATCTGTAACAGAGCTGATTAAATCCGCTTTCAACCATACGATGCATGCTTCGACAAAGTAAGTATCTGTATCTCTACCAACGTCTTTACGCTCTATTCCCACCAGCAGTAACAAAAAATCTCGAGTGGCCGAGCAGTGCGACGGCATATGTAGCCCCCAGGTTTCTCTGCGACAGACCCGGGCTCGAGATTCTTCGCCAACTCACCCAGCGCACCTCTCGTGGAGTTTTGCTGTTTTTGTGGCCGGTTACCTGGCTTAGATCTGTCCAATAAGGGGCGTTTGCATGTGGTATCATTCGGGGCTGCCAAGCTTTTTGGGTTTCTGGATAAGCTTTGCACCACTATTATGTATTGTGGGAATGGAGTCGAATGAGATGCGGCTGCTAAGAATTTCACGATGCGGATTTTCAAAAGATGGGAGTGCAGGTACAACTGTTGTACATTGCTATGGAAGAGACCATGATGAAATTGGTTGTAAATAGTCATGGTGGAATACACAGTGACAACACATACAACGCCTTTTATACTCAGCCGGGTATATACTATCAAACTCAAACTCAAACTCAAACACTACCAGGAATATCCTGCAACCCTCGCCCAGCCTACACTTCTCTACTCAGTTGATCATTTCCTCTAGTGATGTCTAAATCTAAGAGAAACACGCCACACCTAAGAGAAATGTATCTCTGTCTTCACATCTGGACCCATACATGCTCCTTAGTAATAGGACCATAGTAACATACTCACAGCATACTAGCAAACATAACCATAACCACAGCACACGCAACCCCACTATCCTAGCCGCTAGTTAACGGAGCTTGCAAGCTGCCTCCAGCGCATTCAAAATCACCCCAAACTTCACATCTTGCGCCCACACAGGGCTGAACTCCTGTAATCCCAGCTCATGTGCCTGTTCCAGGATGCGGCGCACGTCAAATCCGGTGATAATGCGTTTCTGCGTATCCGCCTTCGAGACCGCAGTCCTAAGCGCGCCGACAAGCTCCTGCTTGTCAGTCTCGTCCAGCCCGGCCTCCATGTAATTCCTCTTGTTATCATTACCTTCGACGGACGCTGGTACGGCGATGGTGGTGTATTCGATAGCCTTGGTGCGAGAATTCACGTGGGCAAACCCGTCCATAAAGTTGTTGGCAGAACTGTAGACACTAAATTTCGGAAGCCCTATGATACTGGTGGTGTTCAAGACCATGATGAAGAAATCGAGCACGTTCCCGGTAGCGGTGGCAGCGTAGCGTAGGTGCCGTGTGCTGTCGATCTCAGGATTAGATAATTTCTCATTCCACACCACGGCGTTGGTTACGACGCCGGCAATCGGACTGGGTGCGGCGAGGACGGCGCGGTCAATGTCTCTGCGGGAGCTACCTGAACCAGAGATCACGTGTGTGACTGCACCGGCGGCGTGGAGCTGCGCGAGAAGGTCTTTGGCTACGGGCGAAGATGCATCAGAGCCAGAGAGAAATACAAATGACCGCGCCCCGAGAGATAGTAACTCGAGTGTTAAATGATGGCCCATACCGACGAGACAGTCCACGAGAAGATAGGTCTTGTCTGCCGGTAAGAAAGTTGGCTCTAGGTACTGTAAACGTTAGTAGATGGCAGATCCAAGAGTAGGAGGATGGTACTCTAATTGTTTTGCCGTAATTTTCGGTAAAGCTTATCAATATCTCACCGTGCTCATTGTTACTTTCAAGATCAGTGATGTGCACGTGCGTATGGTTATCTCTCACGACCGCGTCAGAGATGCGACCTTTATTGTACAGATCCATCATGTGGTCCAACAACCTGTTTAAACCGCGCATTAGCCATCTCCATCCAAACCACTAGAATCAGGAGATACCTACATGCAACCAATCTTAGGATGGCTCATGATACTAGACATACTGCACCTCCCGCGTGCCCTCATCGATTTCCCAAACACTATGCCCGACCCATGTTTATCAAACCATAGGGTGTGCATCTTAGTCCGGACTTCATTCTTCTCAATGCTTATGAGCGTGCCGGTAGGTCCAAGCACATCCATGTACTCGCAAGGCCGAATCCACTCCCCATCGCCAACCCCGAGAACCATGTTGAACAGAGAGGTACCCACGAGCTTGAAGATTTTTTCGCGGTAAGCAATATGTGGAGCTGTGTCATCTTTCCCTCTTTGCACGTTGGCTTCTTGCGGCGGATGGTCGATAATGTGGCTGAGTGGGATTTTGAACGTTTTGTGCAGAAAGACACGGTCTTCTTCGTTTTCCACTGTGACCACAAGCTTGCACTTGTGGGACTGTACGATCTGGATAGCAGCAAGCAGGTCGGCCGAGCTCGCTGCTTTGCGGATGAGAACAGACTTGGCTGCAAACTCACAAGTCTCAGGACAATAGAATCCAATGCCTGGCGTCTGTTCAATCATCAGTACAGTTGTATTGGAGAGCTTTAGCGAAGAGACATACAGGTTCACTATTAAGTTCTCCAAGTGCCATCAAAGCACACAGTGCTGTACAGAACGGCACCGGCAGCACTGCAAGATCCTATTTCTAGAATTTAGCCATCGAATTCCGTAAAGATTAGTTTGAATACTTTTAGATTCTCCACTATCCCGGGCCCAACCCCCACACAGAACGCTTGGTTAAGATAAAGAAACGTTCCGAGCGAATCTGTGATGCATAAGACCGGATCTCCAACCTTAACTCGGCTCACGTTATTCCCAATGTTCGTAACGAGCCCAGCCGCCCCAAAAATATGTGCCTGGCGCTTCCTGGAATTCGGGCGTAGTTTTCGAAAGAGCTGCTCATCAGCATGGCCACCGTTTGAAAAGCGTAGGAAAATACCTTTTGATCTGCGGCAGCTGCAACAACCCTAACTTCGACGCACCCATCGGCTAGAACCTCGGTGGATTTCATATCACTAAAGAAAGCCGGGCCTTCATCTGCGTGCAACTTCAAAGGCTTAACAGATGAAAACTGCTTATTTGTAAACCGTTTGGGCACTTTGAGGAATTCTGAATTGAGGTCTTCGTCGGGTACTAAGCGTTCTACGTATAGAATGCTTCTGTTTTCATGTATATCTCTCTCGTTGAACTCAGGCTGCAGACACCAACCCAACACCGATTCGACAATTTGAGTACTATCATGATTATCTTGCGAAAGCTGCAGAGTCACCAACTTGAGTTCCGGATACTCGGTTCTTATGTTCTGGCAGAACGCAGGCGATTGCCAAAACTCCGGCTTGCAAGATTCTTCTGAGACATTCTGGATCCACAGGATATTGCGTGCTCCCTTCAAAATTAGATTCAAACAGTCTAGTTCGGTTCTGGTAGAGTTCAGAAGAAGAAGACCATCATAGTCAGCGAGAAATAGAACGGTGGCACCAGTGCAGGTGTCAGGGCTCAGTTCATCCAGAATCACTGTGGTGGTAATGCAGGACATTTGGCTGAGCGAATCATATAGGATCAGCTGGGCTTTGTTTCGGATTACCTATGACTCTATGTCTCAGTATGCTTCTTAGATAAAGGTCCTATTATAGCATACCAATACAATCTTTTCCAACACCACATCTGGCTTCTTTGGTCCAATAGTCAGCTTTGGTGCTGGTTCTCTTGAGTCGCAAATAGCAGACAGATGGCATTCGACATCTTCTGGATCCTGGACCTTTCCAGGAATCTCCTTACGGACGTTGTAAAACAAAGAAAAGTCCCCCTGTAAGATATCAGCACGGACTTCCTAAAATTCTACAGAATGTGGAAACATACTCTGCAAATTTCATCAGTATGCAGAATGAGCACCCATGCCCCATGTTTCATCACAGCTCGCAAAACCTCAAGACTGTGGAGATCAGTCTTTTTTATGTTTCATTGAATCAGTCATCCCGGCTTCTTGTAATACTGAAGTAGTGCACATACGAAATCAACAACCCCAAGATCATATTTGGGATAAGGGTCTTCTTCCTGATCAAAGGTTGCATGCTTTTTGACCCGCTTGTACCAGCCAGGGCCCACAACCAACTCTGCCACCTCTTTTCCAAATTCCTTGCTCAGGTTCAGCACACGCATCCCCGGATTCTTGTGGACCAGTAACTCGAGAATGCTCTTGAAAGCCGTGTCACCTGAAGGCCGCTCAGAAATGTGATCATGAATCTGCGATGCAGTCATCATGGAAACATCCGGCTGCCAAACTAGCTTGAAGAACGGAGCCCGATCGATCTTTCCTGAAAGGTGATCGATATTTGGTTGAGGCTTGAAGACCGGAGCCTGGACGGTCTTTTCTGGCAGGGGATCGGCATTTGGGATGGGAGTCTTCAAGGGTCCTTCTGGATCGGGTAGTGTTTCGGTGGTGGGTGTAAGTTCCTTGCAGGTGACCACTACTTCGATAAGTTTCTTCAGGGAAGGCTTCAGCTGAGAGTCGGAATCCATGGTGAAGTAGTAGTGGAGGAAATGATGACGCTAGGAGAGAGTAGTGATATGAGCGGGATGATGTCTCCAACTAAAGCGAGAGAGCAGTATTGTTTATGCGTTCCTGCGAATCAGGCTGGGCTTGTCAGTAAGCCTATCTACAGTATTCCTGGAGGCTCTATACAAGCGGAATCGCTTGCCTTTGTGCTGCGGTATTATCACGAGAGAACACAGTCCGGCCAAACGTACAAGTCGATTCAGAGCTGTGGATGGACTGCTGGTGTAGCAAGATTTTAAGATAACCGAAGGACGATGTATGGTTTGGAGGTGTGTAAGAGAAGCTTTGGAGAAGTAGATGGACCAAACTACATCATGCTGGTTGGGCCTAGAGCACGGATTAATTTAACACACTAGATCACTCGATATTGTTTCAGTCATGTGCCATTCAACACTTTTCCAATGTCCCGGCCTTCCACTCTGGTTACGGGACCGGGACAGTCACAGGTTCAATTGTATCGAAACGAAACTTTTCAATACCGGTTATTACCGTACGTTGCATACAGCGTTGTAACGTTTCAATACGGTTCGCCGTGCTAAACAGATGAAACCCAACTTGTCACGTGCACGCGTCAAACTTCTACAAACCAAACCCCACCCGCCCCCACCCCCCAGCACCACAACCCACAGCATATAAAAAGTATAGCAAAGCTCATTATTTGTTCGTATTATCGATATGTTGAATCTCAATATGTACATCCCCGCTCCTTTGCGCCCGAAAGTTGAAATCCCAAAAGCACGCCAACTCCGTCTATCCATCAATCGCCGCTCATTAATTCATATCCGCACCTCGGTACCTCCCTCACTATATCCGTCCCCTCGTCTTCCCGCTCTCAAACTCCCCAAACCCATCGCTGTCCCCACTACTATCCTCATCATCCTCATCGTTGTGCATGTGCATCTTATCAGCCGACCTCATCAGCGCACGATTCGCCGCCGCCGACGCCGACGCCTCCTTCCACGCGCCGCGCCGCCCGCGTCTTCGGCCCTTGCGCACCACCACGGCGCTGACCCCCGTCGCGCAAGCCCACACTACGAACCCCACCACCGCCGTCGCGAAGCCGGCTTTGACCTCAGCGCAGCCCTGCCGCAATAGGGCGTCGCGCGCCAGCCACGGCGTCGAGTAGCACAGCTTCTTGTCGAGCGTGTACGCCCAGATGAACGTACGCCCCGCGAGCACGGCGGCCCACACCAGCGTCAGCGTCGCGTCGCTAGCAAGGACCAGGCACGGGGTGAGCGCGGAGCGACGGAAGAGCGAGACGTAGAGCAGGAGCGCTGCGAGGGAGGTGAGGGAAATGAGCAGGCTCAGCGGGTCTAGGATCGCGATGTTGGGGAGGTTGTGGGGGCGGGTGAGGAGGATGGAGGCGAGGAGGAGGGTGGGGAGTGTGGCGAGCGCGCGGAGGAGGACGGAGAGCGGGAGGAGCGGGAGCGGGCGCCAGCGGCGGTCGAGCCGCGGGCCGGGCGCGCGCATGCTAGTGCGGGATGAGGAGGCCGGGGAAGATGTGGGCCGGCGCGGTGGCGGCGGCGTAGGCGTCGAGCCGGGTGGTGAGGAAGGCGAGCAGCGTGCTGAGCGTGGATCTGGTGAAGGTTAGGAGGTGCGAAAAGAGAGACATTGTGAGAGGGCTAGCGTTGGTGGAAGTGAGGTGAGGGGGGATGTGAGGGCAGAGTGGGGGCTTTGATTGGGCTTTAAGACTGAGGGGATAAAGGAACGCCATGCGCCCGGTCTGGTCATGGGAATGCTGCTGCTGCGGCTGTAGTGTTGTGGTGAAAGAAAGAAAGCTCACCTGTCTTCTTTGCTCCGCGCTGCGCTGTGCCTGTGCCTGTGCCTGTGTTGCAAAAAAAACTCTCGATGATGGCGTCACAAGGTTCGTTGTCTTCCGTGTCCGTATGCAGGGATTCCGTCTCGCTTGCGGCAGATCTGCTGCTCTCTTTTTCTCCGAGTCCTCAATGAATTCTTCAATCCTCTAATCCTCAGTAGCAAACCATCTCCAGCGCGGAGGGGGGGCAGACGACAGTCTATATGTAATATCCCCCAACTCCGACGGTAAAACCGGCATGCGCTATGTCTTATGTCCACAGCACACGTCGATGATAAATTCCACCTCGGAAGCGGACGCAGCGACACCCGGCCCTGGCCCTGGCGTGCTAGCGTGCTGACATCACAACACGCAACACGTGGTGACGTAGGAGACTCGAGTTCCTTGTCGCGACTCGCGCTGTTGTGCTGGCTCTCGGGTGGGTCGGGCCCAGAGCAGTAAAGCACAGTCGAGATAGAGAGAGAGAGACAGAGAGAGAGAGGGAGATAGAGGGCTAACTTGAAGAGAGCGCCGACCCGATACGATGCGATGCGAGAGAGGCACAGAAGGCAGAACGGATCGCGGTGCTAGGGCGGGTGGCAGGATCTGGGACGATGCCAGCCGGCTGCACCGGTACCGGGCGGCGCGGGACGATGCTCTACCGGCCGGTTGCTTGCTTGCACGGTCGGCAATGGGGCTCTGCCAGCCATGTTGTTGGTCACGTGATCTCGAAGCGACCCGACACGACGCGCAACCCTGCCTGATATCATAAGTTACTTACAGCTCAATCGTTCACCGGATACAAAGCTTAACTCTACGTGCGTAGGCAGGAACTTAGGAACGTTTAAAGAAAGGGATGCAGGCATGGTAGTGTGCATACGGTTGTAACCGGAACACCGGTGACTGGAGTTTGCTAGTTGGCGAGGCATCGATGACCGCGACGGTGGGTACGTGGGTGCCGACTTAGCGGAGCAAAGGTTGCTCCGAGTAGGGTCTGAAGGGTTCTTGCGGGGACGTTGAACATGTGGGATTTCGGGACGAAATATCCAATCTCCTCTTCGTACTGTGTGCGCACCGCTGGCACGGCACGGCCCTGCACAGTACATACAGCTACCGATGAACAGACGTCGCAAGATATTCACGGTATCGACTCTCGAGGCGTCAAATATTGAACGATGTCTTACTGAACGGTACCGGGCGACGGCCTACAGCTGCAACCCTAGCGCCTGCCTACCGGAGGCTATCTTGAAATATTCCCGCCTACTCGGGCACACAACCCTCCGTGCCTCCGCAACCCCAAAGGCAGGTTCCGAACGCACGTGAAATAAAGTAAGTTGTGACGGGCCGCTACTGGGGTGTACGCACGACTTCCGAAACGCCCATCCCGGTCACCTTCAGTCTCGGGGATATGTAATGGATTACGACGTACGCACGTTAGCTGCGCTCTGGGTATGGGTATTGTTACATAGCAGCTCTGTCTATTATAACTGCTCATGAGTTTGGGGCACCATCTCACGAAGTGTCCACAAAATCGATACGCTGAACCCAATACCCTACCATAAACTACCAATACACATCCAATTCCCATCCCGTCTCATCCCATCCCACCCCCCAAACAGCCGTCTAATCGTCGCTCTCCCTAATCTTAACTCTAAACACCAACGCCTGATTCAGCAAACTAAACCCACTCCCATCGCTATACGTATCCTTCCCGCCATTATAATACCCATCCTGCGTAATAAAATCATTATCACTGCTCACAAAAAGATAGTACTCATCGTCCTTCCCCGCGACCGGCACCAGGTCCAGGCCCTCCCACTTCTCATTCAGCAGTCCAGGCGCATCATTATCATCACCGCCGTTTAGTAGCCCAAAACGTGCGAGTTGCGTGTTGACGTTGATGTCGAGGAAGCTGCAGTACGTCGCCGGCGTGACCGCGGCGTCGAGCACGCCGTCGGGCGCGAACGCGTCTGTTGCACCGTCGAAGCGCCCCGAAATGTCGGTGGCGCCGGCGAGAGAGAACACGTCGACGTGCCGGTAGACACTCTCGGTATTATCCTGGCCGCGCCCGAAGCCGGAGTCCCGCGCGAGGACGAGGAACCGCCCGCCGCCGAGCGCGTGGATCTCGCTCTGCGCGGCAGTGCGCGGGTTCTTCTTCGGCGACTTTGTCGGGTCATTGTACAGCGGCAGCGGCACGACCCACTGGCCCTGCAGCGCGCCGTCGGCTGGTGAGTATTTCAGCAGGCGCGCGTAGCGGTTGGTGGTCTTCTCCAGCCCGCCGTCGTTGATCGCCGCGCTCTGCAGCAGCGTGTACAGCGCGTCCTCGTCGGCGGCGTAGGTCAGGCCTTCGAAGCCCTGGTTGTTTGCGCGGCCCGAGTCTGGGTCGATCGGCGAGGGCGAGAGGGAGGGGTCGTAGATGGGGGGGTTGTCGGACGAGAAGGAGGTGGCGTTGTTGCGCCGTGGGATTACGGCGGCGGGAGGGCGGAGGACGGTGCCCATTTTGCCGGTGGACGAGAAGTGGTAGAGGAACGGGCCGTACTCGTCGCTGATCCAGAAGCTGCCGTCTTTTACGACGAGTCCTTCGGTGTCGAGGGACACGCAGGTGCCGCCTGCGCCGGCGTTGCCGAAGCCGTCGCCGGTGTAGGCCGCCGCGGGGAGGGCGCCGTGGCCTGAGAAGGTGAGGGTTGTGGTCGGGTCGAGGCCGCAGGCGGCGTTGCCGGCGGGGTCGGTGAACAGGATGGTGTCCTTGTACGTGTACACCAGGTTCTCGCCGGAGGGGTAGGACTTGGTGGGCGCGAACGTGATGTCAAAGACGTGCAGCCGCGGCTGGTAGGCGGTGGTGCCCTCGGTATTCCTATGTTCGCATGAGCCAAACAATCCTCGGCGTACAAGATGGGGATACAAACCAGCCTCGGTCAGGCAGTACGTAGAGCTTGCCGGTGTATTTCCCGCCGCGCTGCTTCTTCCAGCTGCCCTTCTCGAACGCAATGCTCGAGCCGGTCGAAATGGTGTCGCCGAACTTGTCGCGGAAGTTCGACGGCAGCGAGCCGTAGCCCACCAGCTCCTCGTACGAGAATTTCGAGCCCGCACACTCGGTCTCGTTGACCGCCTTCGCCAGCACGGGGAGCGCGTACAGCGCCGCGATCAGAAGAGAGCGGATTATAGACACCATGGTTGCAAGTAATGAGCGTTGCTGGCCTGTGCTCTGTGGTGAGCCCGCTGCTTGCTATTTAAACGTGTTTACGACCCCACGACGCTCTTCCGTGCTACCCTCTATCTCGGGATACGGCATTGCGCAGGCCATGGCTTCATCTCGTTCCAAGGCAACTGGTGAATGCGATCGAGCAATCAGGCAGGCGAGCTCGCGAGGGCGGGTGGTTGTGCAACGTGCTCAGGTGCCGTCTGCAGGCACGAGTTACAACGGCAGTTCGTTATTGGCCGATATTGCGGGTGCAGGGGGGCGCGTAGCTTAGGGTCTAGGGTAACTATTAATCTTGGGGCTGTTGATCGTGAAGATTTGGTTACCTAGCGTATATTGGAGGCGGCCGCGCCGGGCTCCGAGGTGTGGAGGTGGTGCTGCAATAGGAGTAAGTACGGGGAATATGTCACTGTTGCTGTCACTGTGGGGGCTGTTGAAATTGTGATGTGATGGAGCTGGTGATTTCGCACATGTCCAAAACATGGACGTTGCACGTGTTGGCTTGGGGGCATTTAGCCTGTGAACTGTCAGTATTAGGACTTAATAATCGTAACAGTACTTTAGACAATGAAAAACACGGATGCTGACCAGTAAATTCTTACATTAGTTTTCGAAATGCAACTTTTGGAGACCTCCAGCCTTCAACCCTGGGCCCTCTGGGGTACATGTCCCCCGAATGTATCAATGAAATTTCGTACACTGCAGACGGAGGGTATCGTGTCTTTGATACTTTGAAGTAACGGTTTCGGTGGCTCTGGCACTGTGGATATGGGTGCTTGCATCTTTGTGGATGAGGAGGAGAGGTAGTCCCCGTTGTGGAAAGTACACTCGGGAATTTGGTGTTGAACGTATAATTGTGTTCACAGATCATTATGTATTAAGTGTACAGGAAGAGAATATTGATAGATGTACAAGTAGATGTTAGGAGCAGGAACCCTTGTAAGTTTGGATTTAGTGAATGGATGCTTCATGTGGTGGTACACACTGTTTCTGTCATTCTTTTGGAATTCTCTGGCAGCAGCCAACATCTACCTCAACATCTACCTCGCCTCACTACGTCCATACTTCGCAAGTTGTTTTTCCGTCTATAAAGTAAGCTCTTTGATTATAACAACTATCATTGATCCATCAATTGATTCTTACTACTTAGAAATCCGAGACCTAACCCACGCACCACCCCCGCCGGCGTCAACCGCGGATATCCGAGCACACCCAGAGAGCTCCAGATCCAACACCTCACCACTCCACTCCTACATACACCTCACATAATCTCACCACCCTCCCCCTCCGCCCTATCTCCTCATACTCCTCCAAACCTCATAATGATCTGCGCCATCGACATCCCCGCCGACTCGGACTTCACGCTCGCCAACATCCCCTTCGGCATCTTCAGCACGCCGTCTAACCCGCGCCCGCGCGTCGGCACCATCGTGGGCGACACAATCATCGACCTCAGCACCCTCAGTCTCTCCTTCCCGTTGCACCCCTCCGCGCCCCCCTCCATCTTCGCCTCCCCAACCCTCGCCCCCTTCGCCGCCCTCCCAAAGCCAATCCGCACCGCCGTCCGCAGCGCCCTCCAACACATTCTCCACACCACCCCCGCCGCCTCCCCCACCGCCTCCCTACTCCCCCACCTGCACTCCGCCGCCGCGGCGACCCTGCACCTCCCCTTCGCCATCGGCGACTACACAGATTTCTACGCCGGCCTGCACCACGCACGCACAGTCGGCACGCTCTTCCGCGGCGCCGCGGCGGCGCTGCAGCCAAACTACCTGCACCTCCCGGTCGGCTACCACGGCCGCGCCTCGTCCGTCGTCCCCAGCGGCACGCAAGTCGTGCGGCCGCGCGGCCAGCTGCCGCCCGCGCCGCCGACGTGGGCGCCGACGCAGAAGCTCGACTTTGAGCTCGAGCTGGGCTGCTTCATCGCCGGCGGCAATGTGCTGGGGACGCCGGTGCCGGCGGGCAAGGCCGCGGACCTGGTGTTCGGGTATGTGCTGGTCAATGATTGGAGTGCGAGAGATGTGCAGGCGTGGGAGTATGTCCCGCTCGGCCCGTTCACGGCCAAGAGCTTTGCGACGACTATCTCGCCGTGGGTCGTCATGCCCGAGGCGCTGGCGGCGGCAAGGGTGCCCGCTATGGCGCGTCCCGCTGAGAGTGCGGAGCTGCTGCCGTATCTGCGGGAGGGCGGGGAGGGGGGCGCGGGGGGCGTGCTGGATGTCAACCTGACGGTGGATATTAATGGTGTGCCTGTGACGAAGACGCGGGGGCGCCATGTGCTGTGGAGCTTTGAGCAGATGGTGGCGCAGCAGACGGTGGGCGGGTGTAACCTGCGTACCGGGGACCTGCTGGCGAGTGGGACTATCAGTGGTGAGGGAGCGGGCGAGGCGGGGTGCTTGCTTGAGGCTACACGTAATGGGGAGAGAGCGGTGAAACTGGGAGGGGGGGAGGAGAGGATGTGGATTGAGGATGGGGATGAGGTGGAGATTAGAGGGTGGTGGGGCGAGGGCGACGGGAGGGTGGGGTTTGGGGAGTGTCGAGGGGTTGTTGTGCCGTGCCGGCGCTGGCGCTGGAGTAGAGGGGGACGTGGTTTATAGTGAGTGGCTTAAAGAAAGACGAGTGATATATGATGCAGAAACACTACTCGTTTTTGGAAACAGGTATAACTGTGAAGTATATCCTCATATCCCCCAGCAATGGCCCACAGGTGAGATTAATAGCGCACTCTCAAATACACACCAGCCGCTAGGAACCTTGACACAGATACGTCCAACGTCCAGTTCCGATTCAGCATCACAATGTCCGAAGTCGACCACCCATTCCATCAAGCACCCATACAATTCCCAGCCCCACCGGTATCCTGCTTATAACACCCCGTCCATCCCCACCCCTACCTCCTACAACCCCCGATCAACCCCCGATCAACCCAGTTCACCGATCACTTCTCGTCCCTCCGCTCTGTCCCCGACTCTTGTGATCAACGCCACACCCGGTGGGTTACGAAAGCTAGATCGACAACCCAGCACATTCCCATTCCCATTTCGCGAACGGTCCCTGGGCCCGCTGTGGCAATCTCCACATCGGGCTATGGCATGCACAGGGCCAAGCCGAGGGTGATGTAGTGGCCACAGATCGCGAGACTTTGATGGGAAAGACCGTGAAAGGTGCAAAACGGAGCGCTGCGCTGCGAGGGATGACGAGAGCGGTTGGAAATATCACGACAACTGTTAGCAATTTAGCAGGGTCTTTGAAGCTGTCGACGAAGAGTTGCATAAGGAATACGTCGAATGTTGCCGCAAAATCCATAACTGTGGGGATCGGGATATGACGTCGACGTCGACTTAGGAAGCGGCGTCTCTGGTGCTAGCTGGGTAAGATATCGAGAAGATGGGCGACGTGGCGACGTGGTTGGGTGTTTGTTGACTTGTCACGCACAAGCAGGATGGAAAAATGGGAGACTGGCAGACTGCCGACTGTCCGGACGTGAGTAACATACAGCTTCAAGGAAACGCACATTCTATGTATATAGGGTTGTAGTTTAGCACACACTGTAGCATATGCATACTCTGAATTCAAAGCGGTGCTAAATCTTGGCATTCGTACTTTGCACACAGTAATACTTGACCTGGCTGCCAAACGGACCCCAACATGTTGCGATCCGATATTGTGGCAACTTAGTGCTATAGAAAGACAGTTTAGAATATACGCCTTGGACTACTGTAGGTGAGACGCATGTTAGCTTTTTTGTATTAGTCAATTCAAAACCATTCATGGGCTTTGGTGGAGAGGCTGTCAGGTTTGCTGGCACACCAGCCCACCGGCCCAGTGCTCATGCATCTACACTGTCCCCCAAGATTGCACGTGTGTTTCTGCCGTGTGAAAAGCTCTTCAACACTACCCAAACGGGAATCATGATCTGGCGATGAAACGCAAGGGCGGGGGCAGAACCTCTTTCAGAAAGCAACACAGTTCTGATATGATCTCAAGCCTCCAGGAGTCAATACTGCAAACTTGAATGACCCCCTCGGTGAGCTATGTATCTACACAGCGACCATGGAATGTGGCATTATACTCATAAAACCCTGCCTACGTACCCAGAGACGTGCACGCCCGCAGATTTTCAAACACGAGCGGAAGCTTTTCAGCAGCACGATACCGGACACCGACGAGTTATATTGATGTTCCTGACACTGCATGATCATCGTAGTAAAGTACTGACATACCCAACCGTATATACCAGCAAAAGAGGAGATCGAGATCAAGACACGCACAAGATTACATAAATGATGCATAAAAGAAGACTATATCTCCGCTTCGACTCACAATGTGGAAGGTTCGAAAGAAGTGAGCACCAGCTCATGGTCTGTCTGTTCCGGGCTGATACGCTCAAAATAGACAGTTGATAAGGTTACACCAGAGCTGGGGTTCGTATTGGAGGTGTTGATCGATATCTTGAGAAATTTCTTTTTCTTTCTTGCATTCAATCTATCTTTAGTTGATCTGAACAAAGCCACGTGCCCATGACAGCTATTCCATGACAATGCATGTGTATACACCCAGCCTTTATATAAGTTTTACGGCAATCGTGTAGGATAAAGCCCTCAACTCCACCCACAAAGTCATTGGGATGGGTAGGCCTACTGCTGCCACATTCTACCTTGAGTGACCGATCTGTGTGGACACTAGGGTATTCAAGGCGATCTGGTATATGAAGGACAATATGCTGTACGAGTAAGTTGTGCAACTTACATAATATTGGCCTGGTTATAATTTGTTGATTAGCTGGGTAGTAAAGTTAAAGTTGACAGTACGGATCCAATAACCATCAGTATGCCCGGTCCATCCTTGCAGTTGGTGCCTACAAGCTCGTATTTTGTCAAACAGCTCCGGCCAGGCAAGGCAGACATTTATGCATAAGACCATCCAGAGTCATATCCTCCATAAATCCTCAGTTTCAAGGCAATATCCCACTCAACCACCGTAATATAATTTCTAGCCCACAACCCCACTCAGAACGCCCAGAACGCTGCAAGCCAGCTCACGAACATCTCCAGGTCAAAATTCGTATTCCATCTATCCATCCATCCATTCCCCGTCGCGTGCTAGCAGTACGGCTCCCCACCTCAACCGTTTCGTACATGCGTCATGCGTCGTGACTGGCATTCCAATACCCCACCGCCACCACAAACACGATACGAGGCATGCACCGCGCCCCTCGCTCTGATCTGCAGCTGCAGCATTCCCCGGATTTCCGGCGTCGAGCAGAGTAGCACCGACGATACACGACATATCGATCTCCACTCCACAGGCTTCCATCCCTACACCCCTCCACCATCTCTCCACGAACCAATCGAAAAAAAAGCACCTTTGGGAAGAGGAAGACACACTACGATGCAAATCTATAAATAATCCCGATTGCGGCTGTTGTTTGGGTTTTGCTTGTTTGAATGTGTGTGTGACCACCCTCACGTTTTTCCCGTACAATATGGATTGTAGAGTATGGCGTTCCGGACCATCCGCCAATCAAGAGCGGGCTTCGATCCGGCCGTGGGCTGCGTTGCGTGGGTGGACCAGCCAGCCTCATAAGCGCCGGTAGTGTGTGGTCGTACACGGCGTTTCTCAGTGTCAATCAACATGGGAAATTGAAAGCGACAGAGTTTTCTTTTCGCGCACAAGGAATAAATATACCATGTGCGTTATTTATCATAACCTAGTAGCACAGTACGCGTTAAAATGACATTTCACAAGAGACGATATGCAATTTTTCTGTGGTTGACAAGCGAAAGCTTGTTTTGTATTATTCTCAAATTTCCCTCGTGGCTTCCGGCATCACCATCTTCTTTTGAGGAACAAACCGACCCTCCGTAGAAAGCCGCAAACAAAAGGTATTTTACACGAAGCGAAGAAAAAACACCCGTAATTACATCACAAATCAATCACCCCATTAGAAAAAGCATATGTAAACGCACTGTACGCCGTGAGAAAAACATATAACACCCGCAAAAGTCTCGCCGCGTTAACATGTAATTATGGTAAAAGTAAAAGCCGTCTCATTAAAAGGAAAATAGGAGAGAAAACAAGATTTAGATTTTTGTGTATCTCTTGGTAATCTTAGTTGAGGTACATGAGGGCGACAACCATGCACGCAACGAGCGCGATCGGGCTTCTAACGATGGCCATTGCAGAGCTATCGGTAGGGGCAGCGGAAGGTGCATCGGTAGGAGAGTCGGTAGAAGTTGGCTCTGAAGTGGAAGTGGTGTCAAGAGTTGTCGTCTTGCTGGACTTCTTAGTGCTCGTCTTGGTGCTGTTGGATGCCTTGGTCTTGATGGTGGTGCTGTTGTGGTGCTTGGTGACCATCTTGGTGCTGTTATGGTGGGCGTACGGAGTGATCTTAGGGACCGACAAGGTGTACCCCGTCTTAGAAGTGATTTCCTCAGCGCTCTTGGTGGTCTTGCTTGCAGTAGCCGTAGAGGTCTCAGTAGCACTCGCAGTCTTGCTGGAGTACTTGCTGGACGCTGAAGAGCTGGAAACCTCGGCTGGCACGTTGGAGTCGATGGCAATCAGAGGAGTGTAGTTAGTTTCACCAGCAGCATCAGTGATCATGATGGCGTAGTTCTCGCCAGCTGGGAGGTCCTTGGGAGGAGTCCATGTGAAGGATCCAGAGTTGGCAGCACCGGCTAGTTCTATTAGTTTCACAGTTCATCCAGAGTCGAAGGAGAATGAATCTTACCAGTGATAACAGTCACATCCTTCAAGTCATTGCTAGAGCCCTTGCGGAGAGTGAGGGTGATAGTTCCCTCCGTGGTGGGGTTCCAGGTGATGGTCTGAGGTTTGCCCGCAGCAATCGGGGCACTTCCATCGGGCTTGCTGATAGGGTTCTCCGCAGCGAGGACAGCAGAGGCCAAGGCAACGAGGCCAGCAAAGGTTGAGGTGAAGAAACGCATCTTTGTGTTTGTTTGTTAAGTTGAGTTTTGTGTGGAACTAGTGAATGTGTATGCAAACAAGCAAAGAGGAGAGCGTTGAGTAACGAAGGTCTGTTAAAGCGAGTGCGGTGGTTGTCTGAAGGACTGTGGGGGGTCGGCCAAATTTAAAGAAATCTGTGAGCGAGTAAGTGGGTGGTCAAGGGAGTGTAATAAAGGGGTGTGTACAAGAAAGCGTAGTCCGGTGTGGAGGAGGAGCAAAATCGTCGGCTTGAGTCAAATGGCCAGAGCTTGGTGTCACCGTAATTCCGTTTCGGGGATGTTTGGCAGGGCCAACCGGGGAGCCTTCCTGGCACCCCACAAAAGCGCCATCCAATTGCCCCCAAGCCCATGAGACGAGAGCGCTCGGGGAAATTGCACAATCCCGGTACGCACCCCAGCCCAGCCCAATCTGGACTTCCTCTTTAAAATGCCCCAGGCATCTCAAAACCGACTCCCACGGCAGCTTCTCCGTACAGGTTGAATAAGGTAGTCCGGCCTTCCTTGGGTATCTCGCTCGAATTAATGCACAGATTGGAGGGTACTTGGGATCGTCCTTGTTTGTCGACAACGGTCTTCGCTGCCGCTCTTGAAACACCAATTGGTCACGAGCGTGACAGTGCATGCTCAGCTCAGGGTTCCGCGATATCGCTAGAAGGTTAGCTTTGGTCCTAGCTCAAAGGCTTAACAGTCTCGCGTCCGTTGCATATGCAGGAACCAAATTGCCAATGTGGCGCTGGCCCTCTCGCTTCAGCCTTTCACCAACATCACCAACACGTCTTTGAACGGCAAATCAGCGTGTCGAGCGAAGCGACTGCAGACTTCCAATGTTGCAAGCTGAAAGGGTCTCTCTGCGACTTCGCGCTGCCCCACGTGTGGTGTTCCGCGGGGCAACGGGCCTTGTCCCCCCTACTATCGTCATTCTGGGCTAGCCCCCAGCTTTCTTAACTCAGAACTATGTGGCAACCTCCGCCGCTGTGATGCTTTCTAGTGCGCACGTTGGTACTAACACAGAGTCCGCCTCCTCGATCGGGCAACTTTCTCGAATTTGGATTGGTATCGTGAAATTGCTTGCAAAAGGGGGAGTACCATTTTGTTCACTGTGCCGCTGCGCTGTCAGCTCAGGAGGAGTGGATAACACGGCTGAGAACAATTGCTAGCCTTATTTATGTAATAGGTGAATTCACTCCTTGTAGTATTCCAGCGCAATCAATTGAAGCAATCACAGAATTTTGGCGGTCATTGGGGCAATTCCACTTGTAATACCATCGAGATGTAACAACGTCAAACATTCAACAGCTCTGCAGCTTGGTGTGGCCCACCACCGGGATCCTGGGACTGCCTAGGTAGTCTTGCCGCGGTCAATGTGTTAGCTGTGTGTAATATGTACGACGACAAGCTTCAATCGCTAAGTAATACTATTCGCTCGGACCGTCTCAATACTATACCCCTTCAATACAATAAACACAGCTCAGCATACTTTGAATTGTGAAATTCGATCTGGCACACGCCGTATAGAAAACTTTTTTCTAAACCGCTATAAATTCCTAGACAGTACAATACTGCCCGCAATGACTACCTGGAGAAAAAATATTGAAGTCTCACTGAGGAATAAAATCAGTTTGTGTAATTCAGCTGGGCACGGATTTTCTCAGAACTTTACAGCTAGTTGTTAAGGTTACTAGGAACTTTATCTCTTCTCGACAGGTGTATCCGGTACCCGCAAAACGCAATGCATCCATCAGTTTTTACTAGTCGGGGTTTAGCTGCACACAACTAATTAGTTTATGGAGTATGTAGACATGGGTAAATTCTAAGTGATCTTGAGAGCTTGGGATATGCCTTGTCACGACGTTTAATTTGGTCACATCTATTGCACGAGATTCAGCAAAGAAAAGAATATAATTATAGACTAAGAATACACATTACTTTTCTTTTTTCTCTCATTCAAGTAATCATACACATACATTAGGGTGAATATTATCAATCCACTAGGCCTTCAAAAGGTAAAAGAAATTTACTCCCACATATCTAATCCTTCAATCATTAAACCAGTCATTAAACCACACATAAACCATCTAAAACAACAACGCAACAAACAAAAGTCCAGCAGCAGCCCATCCACTAGTATACAGCCGCTCACTATTAACACGAGAAGCATCACTAATTGCAGTCTGCACAGCAGGTGAGTTGGGAGAAGCCGGCTTATTGATGCTTTGTGATGGAGAACTTTAAAATGTAAGTATCTGTGTAGAATATGGATGTGGGATATGGATTTCTTACGTATCTTTGTTGATCATAGTGGAGTTAAAGTCCTGGGTTGGGTAGGGCTTCTTTTCTTCGACGTAAGTGGAAGACTGAAGTGCCACCGAGGTGGAGTTGTTGATAGGATAATTTGGCTGGTATTTAGTAGTTTCGATTGACTTGTAGGAATCAGTCGATTTTTGAGACTCCATAGGCTTTTGTGTCTCGACTGGCTTATAGGACTCCATCGATTCATAAGTCTCCATAGGTGTATAGGACTCCTTTGATTCATAAGTCTCTGTAGGCTTAGATGTTGCTGGTGCCTTTAGGGTTTCTTTAGGTCCCTCGTAGCTATAGGTATTTTTAGGTATGTACGTTTCTGTGGGTGTTTCCTTGGGTGCATCATTAGTTTCTTTGGGTGCTTCGTATGTTGATTTTGGGGGCTCGTAAGTTTGCCTAGGAGCTAATGATGTTAAATATTCTGTTGGGTAGTCCCAAGGTTGGATGGGGAAGCCATTGGCGCCCATCTTCTTTGTCATGAAATCTTTGTAGTCTTGATATGTCCTAGGACCATCGTCACCCTCTATCAGTGCCATCTTGGGAGACTCGTAGCCCTGGGCAGATGCTGCAACCGCTGTGATGGCGGTGAAGATGAGGATGATGGAACGCATTTTTGAAGAAGACAAAGAGTTTGCAAGTTGTTTAACGAGTGGACAGTCTGGAAACAAGACAGGAGGATTTGATTCGGATGAACTGAAACTTATTCAGGAGGAGGGTTTAGATGATTCTTATAGTTGCAGATGGAAAGCCAGATCAGATGGGAGGTATGGAGGATGCTTGTGCACGTCAGGGAGGGAATGAAGTGGGTTGAAATAGCCAAACATTGAGACTGGAACTTAAAAGTGATCGACATGCGTGAATCCAAACCCTGCTTTCAATCTCAAAATTGAAAGAATTCTCCCAATGGACGAAAACAAACCGAACGGCGCAGTTGTTCCTACAGTGTTATATTATATCTCTCCATGTATATATTTATCATAATCAACTTGATGATTTATGGCGATAGTACTGTAGCCCTTGTACCGGAGCGAACGAAGAATGGCAGCAGCTTCTACGAGGGAAGGGGCTGACCGACATTCCGATCGAGTGAACTGATCTAACAATCCAAGGCTTACTTGGGTACGCTTACCATGATTGAAAAATATCTCCTAAATTATCAAACCATCTTGATATGTTTTATATTCATAATAGGGCTTTTATCTCATAGTTTATGTTTATATAAAATATTGAGTGATATACAATGACGCAGCACACTTGAGTGACGATTGGTGCAGATTTGTGGTACAAACACGACAGGAATCAACTCGCGATAAGAAAGGGGGTCCCCCGAGCTTGGTTGAAAGAACAGTACAGCTTCTTTAGAAATCTACTAAAGATTCGATCGTCGGTGACTTTGATACGATTTTGAAAAGAATGTGAATTGAGAATAACGCCTAAATTGACAAAGCCGAGTACATCCTTCAATTTAAAATACACACACAAGTTATTAGGAAACATTATATCGAAACAATCCCTTCCGGCAGTCAACTAAACTACTCTGCATCCAGCGGACATATCTCTTTTGTATCATCAACCTGAATGCCACCTCGTTTCGCTTCCTTGCTGTCCGGAAACGGGAGTTTCCATCCTCCCTCCGTTTCCGGGGTGCTCAACCATAATCGCATCAATTGCCGTCTTGGCTCTGGCGCAGGATGATCCACATACGCAGTTCTGGCATGTAATGTATGGCTATTACTAAGAAACTGTATATCACCAACTTCCAATATCATGTGCAAACTTTCCTCCAAGCAAGTTTGTTCGAGAATATCCAATGCTTCCACTTGTTTTTCTGACAACGGCGGGACTGCACCAATTTTGGAGAAGCGTGTAAGTGATTGCACGTAATATGGGTCCCATCTATTTCCTATCAGCGGAGGAGGCTTTAGAAATTGCCAAAGCGAGAAATACTTAGTGTAAAGACGCCCTTCGTACCAGTAGAATACTGGTGCACGTATCCATTCTTTCTGACCTTTAGATGTTTCTCCTTTGCGGTCGAAATACCAGATTGGTTTTGTAAGTAGCTCAACAATGTCTGGCCGTTTTCGTTGAAGAACGTTGAATATATGGTGTGAAGAAACAAGATCTGACTCCCCACCCTCAAGAGCACGTGCAATGCATAATAAGCCCACCAAATCACAATCGTCTGTGTGAAAAAACTGCCTGGAAAACTAATATCAGTCACTTATTCTTTTTTCAACGACAGGGTTCGGCCAGACCTAGCATTAGTTCGGTAGATTCGTACTTTATCGATTTGAGTCGAATCCTCGCCAAGGTCTTTGACATGTCCTAAAACATGTCCTCTGGAATTTTGCGAAACAAAATATCTGTTCACGTCAGTTACTGATCTAGTATAGCGCGTAAGAAGCACCAACCCAAAATATGCCCCAATTCCCATATATGCAACAGCACTCTTTTTGATCCCCCACTCTTGTACTGGAAACCCTTTGAACAAGATGAAGCCCTTTCCATTGAGTATTTCTTGTCGGACACTTTCCAAAAACGAAACCAAGATATCCGGCAACTGAAATAGTTCTTTTGTGATAGAAGTCAATCCATAGCTTTCAGAGAGAAACCCATCAGCTGTATTTGAAATTGCCTCTATTTGGGACGGGCTCCACACATGGGTCCACCTTTCTGGATTTGAGGAATAATCGGCGGCTGACCATACAGTTGGCCCAGTAATCTTCTGGGGGAAAGATGAATAAGGCGATAGAAGTGAGTAAATTGGGTCGATTTGGCCTGTAGACCTGGTGATTTGGGCAACAGTTGACTTCAGGCTTTGGGAAGTGATTTCGCTAGAACTGACCGTTAAGCTAGGTGCCATCTTCGAGACTTGATTGGTTTGGTATTTCGTGCCATTGGGAGCTTGGTAACCGTTATATAGTAGATTGTCAATGAGGCGCGAGGGATATTCAAAACGGAAGTTCGTTCGTGCATTGCGTGCATCCACCAAATTGTTGCGCGAGACTCTGTTTATCTTGCGCAATTCATAAGCGAGCTCCGCTATGATGCCATCTGATGCCAGCAGATTATTGCCAGGTTGGTCGGGTTGCTTAACGGCTATCGGGCGACTGCACTCGGAACTCTTGACGACATCCGGTGTTTGACTAAAGCAAAAAGTCTTTGGATTATACATAATTGAGAAAATAGAAATAAACAATGGAATAATGCCAAAATGTTTGTAGATTTTGTTTTATTTGTACTGTATGTATTTTGTAACTTTCTTTGTGTTGGTAGCAAAATCTGGAGCGACAAGTCTCTCTGAGGGGAGTCGACAACTTTTCACCCTATCCTGGACATGCAGTCTCACTTAGATACCTCCACCCGCTGACCACCCATTTGAAATACTTCACCAGTTTTGAGGCGTTGCTAAGTGGGATCCACGATAGGAACTAGCCATTTTCGAATCAATGTCGGCCCACTACACAACGGCGTATTTGCAGAACATTATAATAACATCGGATTGCTGGTTCGTTCATTTAAACTTTGCCAGCTAGGTCTAATATCTATCGTGCTTAGACTCTTCGATTTTGATGTGGCGAATTGGTAAATGTGCTTCACACAGTCGAAAAGTTGTGAAGAGAGTTTGAATCTCATGGCCAAAAGATGTCGATTGAATTTCAAAGCGATTGTCGCAACCCGCCTTTGGAATTTGCACGTGGAATAGTATTACTTTAATGTCTATTTCGTGCGCATGGACCACTATGATAAGTTCACAAGAATGCACTCGCATTATGAGTTGGCATTCAAGTCGTGATGTTGTCAGTCATGGTTTACGACAATCTACAGGAATTCGAATGATATTAGAAAAGTATTTTCAATATGAGAGAGTATTAGGAGCTAAAGGGGTAATTACAGCTCATATCTTCTGGAGATCTTGCAATAGCCTATTTAATACTGGGTAGAGATTCATACATTATCGACCTATCACAGTAGACCCTTACAGCTGTCATATCGTACTACAAGCATCTGGACCTTGGTTCCGCCGCAAAGATAAAGTCACGACGGCGAATAACACCGTAACTAAAGTGTGTTGTATAAACTGCATTGTTTAAGATTATATGGAACTAAACCTTAACTAGCTGGTCTGATGTGAGTCCTTAACCAACACACAAACTCGTCAAAACATAACTAATAATGAAGCAGCAACATGGCGCAGCGGAAGCGCGCCGGGCTCATAACCCGGAGGTCCCTCGATCGAAACGAGGTGTTGCTAGTTATTTTTTTGTGAATTCACCTGTTGCCGTCATCAATATTGATCCCATCTCACCGGCGTTTGCGTACGACCACTATTCCGACATTGACCACATTCCTGTTTTATGCCATGCATAAAGATTCTTAGAGGCCGGATTTTGCTACCACAAAGCCTAGAAGCTGCTCAAGGCGTTACCGGAAAAAAGTTTCCACATTCCGTGCCGTGTTGAGACTCAAAGCGGCTTAGCCCCCCATCCCACCACAACGACTACAAAAAAACTTCGCAAAAACGAAATAATGATAGCAACACCTCGTTTCGATCGAGGGACCTCCGGGTTATGAGCCCGGCGCGCTTCCGCTGCGCCATGTTGCTATGGTGAAGATCTTTGAAAACCGCTGTTTTGAATGTTGTATCCGTGACGGTCTCTCGGTTGATGAAAGGGGTGATTGATACAGGAGTCTGGAAACCTCCTGCCTGGTAAGTAAATCCATTCAGAGTGCCGGAATGTGAATATTGTGGATCCTAGGATGTTGTGAAAGGGTCCAAAATGTGTTGGTGTGGGTTACCGAGCGGATTTTCGACATAATGGATCAATATTGCAAAAAACAATTTTGGTGTAAACTAGAGTTCCGCGTTGAACCCTTTCCATCTCTCAACTCAAATGCTCCCTGCAGCGAGTGATATCCGATACAAATTTGGTATTCATTCTGATCAACAAATTTTCCCTCTCTCTCTCTTATTGATATGATCATCATTGGACCCTATATTACGATCTATGATAGAAAGACTCGGTATTTATTTCCCAATCTAAAGTAGATAGTACATGTACTTTTTATAATAACCGCTTTCGGTCTCTTTATAATAACATCTCGGCTGATTACATAGAAGCCTGGTCGAACCAAAATCTCCTGGCCAAAGCCATGCTCCTCGGCCAAGGGATTTGCCCAGAGTCTTGAGGTGGATTTACAAAAGATATAAACAGCGCATGCTCGAAACTGAAGTATGCAAAGTTCCACAGTCAACTGAACTAATGAATATTTCAGTCACTTCTACTCAAGTCTAAAAAAGTTAACAGATCACAATACGGGATGAAGCCACGGCACACTTTCAACCTCACATCAAATGTGAAATTTACAACTCGGTATCAATCTGGAACATACTACCTACTTCCCTAGAGTAATAGCCTCGGAAAAACACTCCTAAAGACCGACGGCGCATATCGCGGGGACAGGACCTGGACGCTAGACCCCTAGAACGAAAGGATCATTTCAAGCTTAATAAAAGGATCCGTCTCGCTGCATATGTGCTGCACAGCGAAGCCAAAGTCTCGGCGTCGCGGGGTACATTCAAGCTCTGAAATATCGTCGTTGATCCGGATGATAATGTAGGCAAGGCCAACATTTGCTCTGTCTTAGGCTTGTACTAATTAGCATGGCACACAGATGATAATACTAGTTGCTTCTCATCTGTACCTGAGGACCTACGAACACGCATACCTAAGGGGAATACTAGAGATTAAGGACAAACTCCAATAGTCCCGAGGTTTATGATGAGCCATCAGCAGTAGACTGGAGACTAAAATACTCCCCATTATTGCAGAACCAGAAGACTACGAAAAAGCAAGTTCAAATTATCTGCACAGGTCGGAGTTGCCGGCGCCGCTACACGTCATTACGGATTCTCGTTAATCCGCCGCAACAGACCCCACTTCTCTAAGCACATGGCCATCGCGACTAGGCTATGAAATATTCCGCATAATCTCGGAAGAATCCTACATTACCGAGCTATTTGTCTGACACTTGGCATGCGGCGGAGGCGGAGGCGGGCAGCCTTTCGGTGGTTCCCCGGAGAAATACACGTGGTTGTGTTGGCTGGTTAACATAACGAGCGGCTACGACAGACTCAGAAAAATCATGAGGTTTCTCGATATTAGGGATCTTCAAGATATGCTTGATTAATGATTGCCATTTGTGCATGTTTACAGCTGGAGCTTTCCGCACCGAGCGACTAGTGGAAGAATGCAATATGCCAAGAGATTATGATTGCCTTTTGTCAACAACGGTCCGTCACAGTCCGCCCACTTTTTCGGTACATCACAGCCGGTGTTTGGAGACGTTTATTCAGCAGCACGTTTTTTCTCATGTGAAAATATCTAGGATACATCCACCTGCCTCAACAATCATTGCAGTGCAGATCTCAAGGGTGTTTTTTTATGATCCAAAGTTTGCATCTCAGAACACGAACCCATCAGGCGATGGAACGCACAGAACCAGGCCCCATACGATGGAACCGTTCGAGACCTGGTAATGGTCTCATTTGTGATCTCGTGGATATATATTGTATAAGACGGGGCCACCTACATAACCTTGGAGAAAACTGTGGGGTCCGGGGTTATTAGCTGCCAGTTTTAGCCGATGTGGGGTAAATAGGGTTGGGCGGGCTTTAGCAACTTTAGCTCGATACCAATATATCATCGATCACTAGGAACTACCTATTCTATGCGTACCACCGGACGGCGAACCATTTCCCAAGTTTCACGTTATCGTTCTATAGGCGTAGCCGACTGTCGGATCGGTGAAATGTTTTCTGACCACCAATCGACTGGTTATTTGATTGGCCACCACAGTCCCAAGACATTTCTGTTACATCCTCCATTTGGTCCATGTCATCAATTGCATATTGCTGGGTATTGATGGCCTAAATTCGCCCGAAATCCGAAGAAGGTGGTCTCGGTATATCTGAATTTATCCTTTCCTGGGCCACACATGGAGCAATGTCGAAGCGAGGCTGCCTGCGGTTTTGACTGCAGGTCATGCATATTACCGGTGCATCGTGCATGGGGAGAGTATGTTGACGTTGCACACATGGCCGATAGTAGAAGCTAGGGGTGGTATTGCCACGGGCGGGAAGGTGTAGTGAATCCGTTATATATTCGGCCATGTATCCCCCTCTTTCGACAATCGTTCCGCTTTTACTCGACAGCCACCTAGGAGAGTTCGAGGCCCCGAAATCCTGTTAACCTCCAAAATCAATCAGCGGAAGGTGCTCAGACATTCCGGTCAAGATGGGGTTTCTCAACAAAATCGTCAAGAATGACGCCATGAAGACGGATCCTCCCGAGATCTACAACTGGAGAATTTACGTGCTTTCCTGCTCGGTAAGTTACTTGTTTGCTTTTCATTTCAACGAATTTGCTAATATTTATCTTTGTAACTAGGCATGTTTTGCTGGTGCGCTGTTCGGTATGGACACCGGTATCATTGGAGGTGTATTGAAGATGGAGACCTTCCGGAAGTATGAATCCGCTTTCAGTTGACTTTCTTGAGAATGTTCTAACCTAATTTCTTTATAGAAAGTTCGGTTTGGATGTTCTCGATGATGTTGGTCTTGCAAATCTGGAGGCAAATATTGTGTCCACATTGCAGGCTGGCTGTTTCTTTGGTGCCTTGGCGGCATACTGGTTTGCCGACAAATTCGGACGGCGGACATCGCTTTTCGGTGCCGCTCTTATTGCCATTGTCGGAACAGTCATGCAGGCCGCATCTATGGGACATCTTCCTGTGATGTATATCGGACGGTAAGCGTTTTCTCCTAAGTAGTTATGATCGGGCTCTCACAGATAGTTTTTAGGTTAATCACAGGTTTCGCCGTTGGTGGTGCCTCCATGTTGAACCCTCTTTACACATCCGAGAACGCGCCCAGAGCCATCCGTGGTGCCTTGACCGGAATGTACCAATTCTTCATTGTGACGGGTATCTGCATTGCGTTCTGGATCAACTACGGCAATCTCCTCCACGCAACCGGCGACGCCCAATTCTCCATCTCTCTCGGTCTCCAAGCACTGCCTGCCGTCTGCCTCGCCGTCGGCATGCTCGTAAGCAACGAGTCCCCGCGTTGGCTGGCCCGCACCGACCAGTGGGAGAAAGCCTCCGCCACTCTTTCGCGCATTCGGCATCTCCCCGAGTCGCACGAATACGTGCAAGCCGAGCTCGCCGAGATCCGCGAGCACCTGGAGATGGAGCAGCGCCTCGTCGCCGGCGCCGGCTTCTGGGACCTGCAGAAGGAGATGTGGACCGTCCGCGGCAACCGCAACCGCGCGCTGCTCAGCATCGGGCTCATGGTGTGCCAGCAGATGACGGGCACCAACGCGATCAACTATTACGCGCCCACCATCTTCATCAACCTCGGCCTCACAGGCACCGAAGCCTCACTCTTCGCCACCGGCATCTACGGCATCGTCAAAATGGCCACCTGCGCGTTCTTCCTCGTCTTCATCGCCGACTCGCTGGGCCGCCGCAAGTCGCTGCTGTGGACCTCGATCGCGCAGGGGCTGGCCATGTACTACATCGGCTTCTACGTGCGCTTTGACCCGCCCGTCAAGGGCGCCGTCGTGCCGCCCGCCGGCTACGTCGCCATCGTCATGATCTTCCTCTTCGCCAGCTTCTTCCAGTTCGGCTGGGGGCCGGTGTGCTGGATCTACGTCTCCGAGATCCCGTCTGCGCGTTTGCGCGCCATGAACGTGGGCATCGCGGCGGCGACGCAGTGGCTGTTCAACTTTGTCGTCGCGCGCGCGACGCCGAACATGATGGCGACCGTCGGCAAGGGTGGCTATGGCACGTATTTTATCTATGGCACGTTTTGTTTCTCGATGTTTTTCTTTGCGTTCTTTTTTGTGCCCGAGACGAAGGGGATGAGCCTTGAGGAGATGGATACGGTGTTTGGCGTTATTGAGAATAAGTTTATGGATGAGGAGGGAACGACCGGCGCGGAGCCGACGACGATTGATGCGGATGATAAGGTTGGGAGTGCGGTGCACGCTGAGCGGCGGGGGTCGCAGTAGTCTGTTATTTACGACGTGCGCTTGTGAATATTGATTTATTTTGTGTCTACTACATGTCTCTTCCAAATCGCACGTGAGATATCGTGACCCGCAGTGATGTAAGTAGCATCAAGCTCGTGAACTCCGCATAAAAATTTGCTTTTACGTGCGCACCGCACGGTAGCGGCGACGGACCCCACGCCGCCTTGTGGCGCGGAGTGGAGTAGAGTCTGGAGAATGCTTCCCGCTTCCCCACAGCGCCAGGCCGGGGGATGCACGTGTCAGCCCCCAGCGTCTTGATGCACGGTTCGGATCAATTCTGACATGGCCCCCGCACCGTGGCGGCGGGGTCATACATATCTTATGGAAACTACGATCCGATCAGTACCATCACAACCACGTGTATTGCCGGCTACATATGACATTCAAAATCAAACTGTTTGGTATAAAAGTAGAGTTACGGCCATATGGCAGAGTATAGCTTTCGGACATCGTTTAAGGCGTACTTTTTAACCGTGCAGCTGCCAATGCGGTCCTCGGTGCATCGGTGCATCTATTATCCGCCGCCAGCCTTCGCTGCTGCAGGTCTCGGACGCCATAGTTAGGGGTCGCACAGAATGCTCGGCCGGACACCACGAGTCCGAGTAACTCTAAACTACAGCCAAGCCTGGGTGTAGTAAGTATAATATCAGTAATAGCCGGATCAACCATGCCATGCCATGGACTGCATGGGTATGCTGTGGGGAAACGGTGCGGTGCGGCGCTGGCGGATTAACTTCGCGGGTTAAGTGTGGGGTGGTAATAAACTGTGGGAGGTCTGAGCAGAAGATGGATGTGGAGTAAGAGGAAGGTTGAATTACGGCCTTGGGGTAGTCTGACATCTAGATCCTAACCCGAGTTCAAATTTGGGTATGCCATGGAACACGGTGCCTCACTCGATATCGGCGCTCGCTGTAGCCCGTGGGTGCCTATGTCCCACAGCCATTTTGCACCATAACTAAAATTTGTACGGGGCTTCACGCTCTCAATCGTGTACACCAAGCATAGTGGCTGGAACATCCTCAAATCCATGGTCTAAATTCCACAATATGCGTTTCTTCTTTTTCAAGAATATCGACAGGTCTGGGCCACATATAGTATACCAAGTGTTTTCGGGACAAGATTTGGTGGGTTTTATGGCATGAGTGATTCACCGGCTGCGAGGATTAAGCATGATTCGTCCTCAAACCGTGGATACGTGCTAGGAGTTGGAGCTGCCCAAAAGCAGCACCCAAGCACCTAAGAAGCGTACCGGAGCTTTTCGTGCCACAGTCAAGCTCAGTTTCCCTATTTAGCCTATACCCACCCTGGCTCGCCTGGAGCAGCAAGTGCTCCTTTACCGGAACAACCAGGGGATCGCCGTACTGTAGAGTACTCTACATACGCGGGATCCGGGCCGACAGGATTGCAGGGCGACGGTTTCAGTTAGACATATGATATCACTCAGAACTGATATTCGAACACACGTAGCGGCACAGATTGCTTTATTCCAATTAACCACACCTACCATCCCTTTCTCGCCCGCGCCCGCCCGCGCCCGCCCGCCTAAACCAAAACAAGCTTCTCCCCCTCCTTTTTAATCCCCACCGTGCGTCTCTCATCCAGACTCCTCCTCCCCGCCTCCAAAATCGCGGTCGTAACCACCGTATTCCGCAACGTCGGCAATCCGCGCCTATCAAACTCCCCCACGCCCACTCCGCCGCCATTCACCGCATTACACGCATCCACAAACTTCTCAAACGACACATACCCATACCCCGTCTGGCCGCCAAAGTTCCCCTCCTCGTCGGGCGCATACTTCATATAAAACGGATTGTACCATTGCAGTCCTGTGTCGTCTTCGGTCACGTCGTAGCCGCGCTTCGCCTGGTTCGCGCGGATCTCGCCGGCCGAGGCGAGGTAGTGGAAGTACTGGTTTGAGTGCACGCCGGCGCGCTGCGGCGCGGTCCAGGAGGCCGTGTACACCCCCGTCGCGGCCTTGGACGGGTCGGAGGATTTGGTCCAGTCGGTCAGCAGCGTGATGGTGTCTTCCGTCCCGGCGACGCAGCCGAGCGCTTCGGCGGTCCCACGAGAGCCCGACGCGGTGACTTGCGTGGGCACCCAGCCCGGGACCATCGACTCGTTGATGTCGATGTGGTGCGAGTTGAGGTAGTAGCTGATGTCGGAGTCCTTGCCGGCCCAGGCTTTGAACGTCTCCAGCTGGCTCTTGGGCTGGCTCATGTAGCTGTAGAAGTAGTTGAACTCGCCCAGCGTCTTTGCGCGGTTACGCGCATCCGCATACACGGGGTCATATCTTTTATGGTGTTCGATGTACACGAACACCCCATGCTTCTCCGCCTCGTCCAGCAGCGTGTAATGGTCTGCGAGGGTCTTCGTCGCGGGCTTCGTGATCATCACATGGATCTTCCGGCGCACGGCATACAACGCAATATCGAAATGCGTCGTGTCGGGCGTGAAGATCGTAATAGCATCCCCCGGGGACAGCGCGTCGATCGCGGTTTTGTACGACTCGCCGTCGCGCACGTCCTCGGCGGGGAAGGAGGTGAAGGAGACGTCGAGGCCGTTGTAGACGTTTTGGATGTTGGCGGTGAGGTGCGACCGGATTGCGGGGAATTTGGAGCCGTTGGTGCCGACCATGGACAGCGCGCCGACTTTGCCGCGGCGGCGGAGGTCGAAGAGGGAGAGGCCTACTACGCCGACCTGGGGGTGTGTGAGCGGGGGCGAGATGGGGGGGGCATGGGCGGGAAGGGGGAACAAGGGAGGGAATGGGGGGGGAGGTACCTTCTTGTCGGACTGGGAACCGCCGCTGCCCGTCCAGCCTGTGGTGTACTCCCCTACAGAACATCGTCAGTCAATTGCACTTCACGAGCGTCCCCGCGTCCCCGCTGCCGCAGTGGGGGGTGTACCCGTCCCGACCTATCACACATGCAGTTAGCCCATCTGTCCTCTACTCTCTACCCCTCTACCCGTGGCAACTCACCATCAACACATTAACAGGAGCCATCGTTGCTTGCTCGTGGTATCGTATCGTATCGTGATTCGTATCGTGTCGTGTCGAACTCGAGCACAGCACTGGGGAGGGTGCAAGCTCGGGGCAGGAGGGGCTCTATTTAGCCCTCCCACCCCACGTCAACTCCCACTTCCTGCGTCGCGCCATCGGGTTTAGACCGGCCCAGCGCTGGGCTCCCCGCACTCGGCTGGCTTCGCGGCGACACAGCGAGGTGACCTTGGAAGTAGCGCAGCGGGTATACATTAGTCCGGCAGGGGCTTTTGGGGCGCTGTTGAGATGGGGGAAGTTGCCTGAATGGGCGTTGACAGGTTGTGGCGGGGGGTTAGGTAAGCCGAGAGCTACGTAGCGGGGTTGGCAAAGGTCTTGACTTCATTCATACTACCATCGCTCTGCAGCATCTGTTCGATGATCACTGTTCTGCATTTTCCTCAGACATACTCTGTTGAAGTATGCAATCCTGCATCACCGATGGTTCGATTTTGGTTATTTGGGTTCAGGTCCCCTGGAGGCTATTTATTTCTGTTGTGCTGCTCTTTACTTCTTATTATGTACACACACACATGTATGCCACTGAGCACATTATACGTTCAACATACTCCAATGGCTGCATCAAGCTTGAATTCCGCTCCACATCTCCATCATCAATGCATACCGGAAACCAACCATCCTCTTCAGTTTATCCGCCATGCAATCAACTCGTGTAATTTAGCCAACGACCGCCAACATCTGCAGGGCATCGGATCATCTCTCACTTGGTTCGCCAGCCTTCCTGCAGCTACATATTTAACCATCCAAGCTGCATCGCGAAATGCCTGAATGGATGAAATGACGGACATCGCACATCGGCCCCCGCACTGTTGAATTCTCCCCGAGCTACCCTGCAGGCCCGAGATGGGCGGGCCATATAACCCCGTGCTGCTCTGGGGCTGTCGACTCGGTGCCGCGACGTGACGAACGAGCTGTACCGCGAAACAAAACACCACACGAACAAAACCATTCAGCAACGACGACGACCGGCGGCTTGAATAGTGCGACCGAACAGCATGTCGGAACCCCTCTCCTCCCGCGCAAGCGTGCAACAGGAGCTAATCGACTACCTCGACCCCTTACTCCCACTCTTCACCCTACAGAACGCGCTCATTCCCCTCGGCGCAACCGCAACGCACTACGACGACACCGCCGCGTCGCTCGAAGGGTTCGCGCGCCCGCTGTGGGGGCTCGCAGCGCTGCTGGCGGGCGGCGGGAGCTATCCCGAGGCGGAGCTGTGGGTGCAGGGTCTGGCTGCTGGTACTGATCCTGAGAGTGACGAGTACTGGGGGGAGGTGCGGGACAAGGACCAGAGGATGGTGGAGATGTGTCCGCTCGGCTGGTGGATGTGTTTGTGTGGGCCTGGGGAGAAGGGGTTTTGGCGGACGTTGAGTGAGCAGCAGCAGAATAATGTGGCGACGTGGTTGGGGAGTGTTAATGAGAGGACTGTGAGCCATCTCCGCATGTGTATCATATCATCCACCAGTACTAACTTACATTATGAAGATGCCAGACACAAACTGGATGTGGTTCCGCGTCTTCGCCAACCTCGGCCTGCGCGCAGTCGGCGCGCCGCACAGCGCCTCCAAGATGGCCAGCGACCTGGACCGGCTCGACACCTTCTACGCGGGCGGCGGCTGGTCGCGCGACGGGCCGGACGTAGCGCAGCTCGACTACTACTCCGGCCCCTTCGCCATCCAAACCTCGCAGCTAATCTACAGCGTCCTCGCATCCTCCACCGACCCGGAGCGCGCCGAACTATACCGCCAGCGCGCGCGCGAATACGCGCTCGACTTCGTGCACTACTTCGACCCGCAAGGTCGCGCGATCCCGTTCGGCCGGTCCACGACGTACCGCTTCGCGATGTCGGCGTTCTGGGGCGTCCTGGCCTACGCGGACGTCGAGCTCCCGGCGCCGCTGGGGTGGGGCGCGGTGCGCGGGCTGCTGCTGCGCAACCTGCGCTGGTGGGCGGCGCAGAAGCCGCGCATCCTGGCGCCGAACGGGACGCTGACGATCGGGTACGCGTACCCCAACATGTTCTTCACCGAGAACTACAACTCCGCCGGCTCGCCGTACTGGGCAATGATGGCGTTCATCGCGCTCGCCGTGCCCGCGTCCCACCCCTTCTGGACGGCCGAGGAGGAGCCCTACCCCCTCGCGTCCCTCCCCGCCGTGGCCGCGCTGCACAAGCCCGGCCACATCGTCTCCCACCGCGGCGGCCACACCTTCCTCCTCAGCAGCGGCCAGCACTGCTCCTACCCCCTCCGCGCCACCCACGCAAAGTACGGGAAATTCGCCTACTCCTCATCCTTCGCCTTCTCCGTGCCGACAGGCGGGTACATGCTCGACCAGCACGGGCTCGACTCCACGCTCGGCCTCTCGCTCCCCGAGGACGCCGGGGAAACGTGGAAGACCCGCCGCATCGCCGAAGACGCCGAGATCATGACCATCGACGGCCCGCCGGGCCCGGTGCTGCACTCGCTGTGGCGCCCGTGGCCCGACGTGACCGTGCACACCTGGCTGCTCCCGCCCACCGCCGCCGCGCCGTGCTGGCACCTGCGCGTGCACCGCATCCACTCCGCGCGCGCGCTGCGCACCGCCGAGGGCGGGTGGTCACTCTACGGCCAGGCCTCGTCGGGGCGGCACCTCCCCCCCTTCGACGACGCGACGGGCGAGGGCACGCATGAAGGCGCGCGCGACGCGTTCGCCGTCAGCAGCCGCGGCGCGGTCGGCGTGCGCGAGCTGGTGGCGAAGCAGCGGCGCGGCGGCGTGCTGCGGATGGACGCGAACGCGAACTTGATGGAGGCGCGGACGGTGCTGCCGACGCTGTATGCAGACCTGCGGGGCGCGGACGGCGGGGAGCAGGAGGAGATGGTGATGTGGGTGACCGGCGTGTTTGCGATGCCCGCGAGTGTGCGTGGGTGGCAGCGCGAGTGGCGTGCGGAGTGGGAGAGGGGTGTGGAGGTGCCCGGGTGGGTGACGGAGTCTGTGGCGGTTATGGTGTTGGCGCGGGCGGTGGAGCTGGATGAGCGGGGGGTGGAGGAGGGGGAGATTTGGAAGGAATTAAGGGAGGGGTATGATTGAGTGTACCATGGTGTTGGCGCGGGGCGCGGGGCAGCGGCGGCGGGGCGGCGGCGGGAGAGCAGCTTTGGCACGGTGTATCGTACTTGTAATACTTATTTTGGACCCGCCTCGTTCGATCGCCGCCGTGACTAGCCTGCCCGCCACTTCGCAAAACCGGCGTGCTTGCCCACGCCACGCCATGACTCCCTGGTGAACCTGTTCCTGTCCAACCCTTGCGCCGACTCGCACATCCACCAAACACGGCTCCATCACGCCGGACAGTGCAGCCATCGACACTGTACCAGTTGCAACTGACTGCAACTGACCGCTGTGTTGTGCATGCTCGCGACCAGAATGGTAAAATGTACATGGGAGACACCGGGGTTCCTGTGGCGTCTGGGTTCCCAAAAGGCAATGACAAAATCGGTATTTTGTTTTGGCACCAATCGGTTTTAAGAGAAAAAGAAAAACAAGAAGAAGATAGAAGAAGAAGAAGAAGAAGAAGAAGAAGAAGAAGAAGAACAAGAAGAACAAGAAGAAGAGGGTGATGAGACGAGAGGAGACGGGGGTCCACTTGTCCAAAACCGAGTGATCACCGGTGCAGATGTGCCATCTGGATTCTTGAACAGCCTCCAGCTCTGAGTTGCGTACGAGCTTAGCCATCACAATGTGAGCTCTCGTGGATGCTGAAATAGTACAAGTCACGTTAACGTTCGGTCACGGAAAGGTGCCGCTCGATTGGGCGGAAAGAAGATGTTGGGGGGCGCGGGGGACGGTGAAAGGTGAAAAACGGTGGTACCGAGGATTCAGGCATGGTCGCCCGCTGCGGTGCTGGCTGGGCTATGATAGGCTTAGATAGGGCTGGGCGGAGGGGAAGCGGTGCTTTCGTGTCCGTATGGCTGTAGCTGATCGAAAGCCCGTTTTTGAAGTCAAGAGGAGAGGTGGGTGACGAAAATGTTTGCAAGCAGTTTTCCTAGATCATGGACCGCCATGTGAGAATTATGGCCTTTCCATAGTTTCAATTGCCCATCTACGATCCTAAGATACCACATGTAGAAATAAAGGGAAGTTATCCGATTGTGTAGTTTTTAAATTCAGTCCAGAAAAGTGTGTTTTTGGCACCAACCAGTTTTCCGTGATCCAAACAACTACACAAATTCCTGCAAACAGCAACACCAACACGAACTTCTCGCATAGAATGGGGTCCAGCAATCCCCTCAGCAGCTGGCTGCGAACCTTTTGGTTGCTGCCGTTCCAGCGGCTCAACAAGCCGCCAGCCCCTGTCCATCCGCCGCCAAGCCTCGCTGACCACAAGCTGACGCGAGAAAACACGACTCGCACCTCAACGCGTCGCCTGGCCCGCCGCCACCCACCTCCGTCCAGCCCCAGCGACAGCCCCAGCGACACCGAGACCGACACCTCCAGCGACATCTCCACCGACGACCTACGCTGCTCCTCCACCGACGACCTACGCTGCTCCTCCTCCTCCGCTGCGCCGCCCGCCAATGCCGCTCCGACGACCAGCAGCCCCGAGAACGATCTGATGACAACAACACGCAACAACTTGGCTGCCCACCTCTCCTGGTTCAACAAGACCAAGCCCTACGTCCCGCCGCTCGGCCCCGTCTCGAACCCGCTGCTGCCGCCGGTCGCCATCTCCAACTCCCGCCCGCCGCTGAAACAGAAACTGCATCTGCAACCGCACCCGCACCCGCAACCACCACTGCAGGCCCCGCGCCCGCCGATCGAGATTCCGGAAGAGCGCGGGGGCGCTGACGAAGACATGTCGTTGCAGTTCAGCTCGACGAGTAAGAGACGGCCAGGGCTCGCCAGCCGGCCAGACCTTGCGCCACGGCCGACGCCGAACGCGAACGCACAGCTTGCGACGCCGGTGCAGAGTTATCCCGCGCCGAGGACGCCGGGCGTCGGATTGAGGGGTGCGGCAAATGTAGGGACGCGACCGGGGGGGACGGGGAACAATGGTATATTCTGGTTGCTGGTGCTGTATCTATGGCGATTGCTCACATGGCCCAAGCTCCGATTACGCCTGCTACGAGCATCTCACGGTCACGATTCGCGCCATCGACGGCGTCTAGTAAGCCCCTGAAAGTGGCTACTATCGATCTTACCGGCGATAACGACGACGATGGAACTTATCTTGGACATGCGACCACACTGCGACCGAGGGAGCAGAGAGATATGGGGTCGAGACCGCTGAATTCGCCCCTGCTGCACAAAGACGATGGGAATAGAAGTAACCTGGATGGCTACGATAGTACTGATGCAGAAGCCTCTAACATGATGAACAATGCTCGGCCGCCGCGTGCCCCTATTGGACTGACTAAAAGCCGGAATAAGCGAACCAGTGGAGACTTCTTTGCCGACAACACCTCATCTGATATAGATGGACCTCCATCGTCGAAATCGCCACGTACCGAATACGCGCCGGCATCATCAAATATAAGCATCCGTGGGCCACAGCGGAAGCTATATGATGGGGAAACTAGCAAAGATCCACGCAGTCGGTCGGCAACGCCAGTCGGCCCCCGACCTACCCTAACCAAATCAATCACCGACATCCCCCAGGAACGACCACGTGTCAACCAAAGAACCCTTCGAAGTTTGACCAGAGAACCGGAAGAGAGGAGCGAGGAACTGGACGTTGCTACTTCACGAAACTTGAAGAGGCCGAAGCCTTCGGCAGTTGAGGATAATGATGTAGATATGCGGATCCCTGAATATGTTGAGGAACCCCGCCGCACAGAGACCCAGGGTTCAGCTTGGGCCACAACAGGAATGGTTCCAGCCTCCGACGACGAAAATGACGAGTTTGAAGAAGATATTTACATGGATGCGCACGACGAGGTGGACTGGAACCAGAAGCAAGCGAACGCGTTCGAAAAATCTGCACCCGTCCATGATGACACTAAAGAAAATATTCGCAATGAAGCTATTGAAATACCGAAAGCTGCAGATTTTAGGCAGCAGAGTCCTGAACGCAAGCCGATACGAACTACACCACCGACTCGTCAAGCCTCTCCTGTCAGGACAGCCCTGCCCCCACCATTACCACCACCACCACAGCCGCCGCCTCCAGTTACTTCAAGTAATATGGACTCGGAGGATGACTCGGAGGATGAATACATGGGCTACTCGCTTGCTACGCTGGAAACAACACTGAAAGCTCGCGAGTGTCAGTATTTCGATCTTCTTGAGCAACTCCAGAGCAAATACTATGATCTGGAGCTTCCTCCGAAAAAGTCAATGGTCAAGGCAAAGAACAAACTTAAGGAAGACATTGAACGCATCAAGCGGCAAATAGCCAAGACTGATCCGGGAATACAATCAGTACGGCAAGTATCACCGGTACGCGCCGCCAGCCCACCCAAGAGCCCCGTGAAGTCAAGAGGTGTGATGGTCGAGGCCACACAGTTCCAACATCAGCAAATCTCCTCCAGCAGGTACCAAGAGCGTGTTGCTGAAACCCAGTTTGTCGAGCAAACTCAGTTTTCTGCACAAGCTGCTGCACCTTTCAGTCCATCCCGAAGACGTCAAATTATACGAGAGCAGAGCCAAGGGATGGATACCTCAAGACTGGATAGCTGGCATGCCCCTAGGAAGGCAGCACCGCCCCAGCGGAATCCACCGCCGGCAAACAACCAGCTGCACATGAACATCTCGTCCCCAGAGCCACAGGAGTATAGTCTCCCCTCGATAAAGCCGAGGGGAGACTCGCCACCTCCAATTGATCCCGATGACTTTGACGATATCGACGACTACAGCAGAAACCCCGAGCCAGCGTTACTAAGCGAAGAAAACTACGGGAGTGATATTGATATGGATATGATAGAAGAGATTGACAAGGCAGTGAGGCGTTCCGAGGAGGTCCAAATTGTTGAAGCACCTGTGGTACGAAGACCACTACAGAAAGCCAACGGAAACTCTCCTCCCTCGGCGAAGAGGAGCCTTAATCAAGTTCTCGGAAAGACGACGGCTGCGAACGGCTCACGCCTTCAGATTTTGGGCGGAAGGCATCATGAGCAGCGTGCGTCAACAGTCGACATGGATAGTCCCCTGATGCGACATCGTTGGTCCAAAGATGTTGCTGCAGCTCTCAAACAGAAGTTCCATCTCAAGGGATTTCGAAGCAACCAACTGGAGGCTATAAATGCCACATTGGGCGGTAATGACGTCTTTGTGATTATGCCGACAGGAGGTGGTAAGAGTTTGATCTATCAGCTGCCAGCAATCATCAGTTCGGGCAAGACTCGAGGCGTTACAGTAGTTGTCTCGCCGCTGCTTTCGTTGATGAACGATCAGGTTGAACATTTGGTGAAGCTTAACATCATGGCGTTTTTCATCAATGGGGAAACACCCGCAGAGACAAGACGCACGCTTTTTGGCGCCCTGAACGGCCCCGAGCCTGGCGATCTAGTGCAACTGCTGTACGTCACCCCGGAGATGATTGGCAAGAGCGAACACTTTGTAAGGACGCTGGTGTCCCTCCACGAACGGAACAGGCTTGCGCGGATTGTGGTGGACGAGGCACATTGTGTGTCCCAGTGGGGACACGATTTCCGACCCGACTACAAAGACCTCGGAAAGCTGAAGCACCAGTTTCCCGGAACGCCGTGGATAGCACTCACGGCCACTGCCACGGAAAAAGTACGGCTGGACGTGGAAACCAACCTGAACATCAAAGGCTGCAAAACGTTTACGCAAAGTTTCAACCGCCCCAATCTCAACTATGTGGTGCGGCCCAAGGTCAAGGGGTGTGTCCAGGAGATTGTCGAGCTCTGCAAAACTTCGTATCGAGGGAAATGCGGTATAGTGTACTGCATCGGTCGATCCAGGTGTGAGCAGATTGCCGAGACGCTGCGCAAGTCCGGGCTGAAGGCGGACCATTTCCATGCCCTGCTGGAGGGGCCGGCCAAGATTCAGCTTCAGAAGGATTGGCAGGCGGGGAAGGTCCACATCATTGTGGCTACTATTGCGTTTGGAATGGGCATTGACAAACCAGATGTGCGGTTCGTGATACATTTCGAGCTGCCCAAGAGTTTGGAGGGCTACTATCAGGAAACTGGGAGAGCTGGCAGAGATGGCAATCCCAGTGGGTGCTACTTGTTCTTCAGTTTTGGCGATACGAAGACGCATTACCGCATGATCCAAGACAGCGATGGAAACTATCACCAGAAGAAACGACAGGAAGACATGCTCAAGACGGTCACCCAGTATTGCGAAAACGAGGCTGAGTGTCGCCGGGTCCAGGTGCTTCGGTACTTTGGCGAGAGCTTCAATCCCAAAGAGTGCAACAGCGGCTGCGACAACTGTACATCTGGAAAGGAGTTTGAAACACGCGATGTCACCGAGATGGCGAAGACCGCCATCGACATCGTCAAAGGACTGACAAAGAAAACCATGCTGCACGCGGTGGGTGTCTTGAGGGGCAGCCAAAGCGCGGCTCACAAGAAAGCGGGCAGTGAAAATGTCACCGGGTTTGGGCAAGGACGGTCGTGGACTGAAGGTGATGCCACACGGCTGTTTCACCAGCTCATGTTCGCTTCGGCCATAGAAGAGGAACACGAGGGCAACCGCGCCGGATTCGTGACGTCTTATGTCAAAGTATGAATCCTGTCTTTGGCTCAATCTCATCTGCTAACAGTTATATACAGATAGTCGAGCCCGGAGCCAGCCAAATCCTCAACGGTCGGAAGCGGATTCAGATGCTGTTTGAGAAATCCGGCGGCAGGAAACCCGCGAAGCGATCCAATACTGGTGGCTCCAGGAGCAACACCGACCAACTGATGATGATGTCCACCAACGTCTCCTCCCCCCTCGACGACGACGACTTCATCGTCGCCGACGAGCAGGACAGCATGGGCATGCCCCCCATCCGCACCGGCTCCCGCACCACCACCCCCCGCAACGCCCCGCGGCGGCGTCGCGCCTCCCCACCACCAGCACAACCAACGCGCCCAATCACAACCGACGAAAGCTCGCACCTCAACGCCTACGAGCTCGACGTGCTCTCCCGCTTCCTCTCCGCCGCACAAGCGAAGCGCGCCCAGATCATGCGCGACCGCAAGTTCTCGCGCATCGACAGCGTGTTCACCGACCTGATCCTGCGCCGCATCGGCATCCACCAGCCGCAGAACCTGCGCGAGTTCCTCGCGGTCCCGGGGATCTCGGGCACCAAGGCCAACGACTTTGCGCAGCACTTCCTCCCGCTGTCGCAGGCGAGCCGGCGGGAGGTGGTGGAGAACACCGGCGGCGCGTGGCCCGCGCCCGCACCCGCGCACGCATCCGTCGCTCCGTCCCGGTCGTTCCACCAGCCGAACGCTATCGACCTGTGCTCCGACGCCGACGACGACGACGACTACGACGAGGGCGGGGACTGGGAGATGGAGGAGCAGAGCGAGTACTTTGCGCCGCCGCCGGCGCGCACCGTCAGCGGAAACACTAACACCAACGCCAACGGATTGAACTCGACACAGGCCGACTTTATGAGCCAGATGCAGGCCATCCAGGCCGCGCAGCCGGCGCCGAAGTCGCGGAGCCGCGCTACCGCTGCTGGAGGGGCTGGAGGGGGGAAGAAGGGGTATTCGCGAAGAACCAGCGGCGGTGGCGGTGGCGCCGGCGGTGGCGGCGGCGGAGGGGGGAAGAAGTCGTATGGCCGGAAAGCGAGTGGCGGCGGCGGGGGGAGCAGGGGGAAGCGGAAAAGCGGCGGTGGCGGCGGGGCGACGAGCGGGATACGGCCGATGTGTTGACGGACCATGATGCAACACGTACTTTATTAACTTAGTTACATATATATTTTTGCCTTCTTGTACATACGTTGCGGTTATTGTTGCGGGTTTTGTTTCATTTTACGCGGGCGGCGGCGGAGTTTGGTTCCTTTTGTGTTGTTTTGGGTTGGACAGAGGCGGGCATTGACGAGCGGGGTGTACTACTTAGAAAGCCGTATATAGATTAAAATCACAACACCGGCCGGATGGCGGGGGTATAATGCATGGACACTACTTTTGTTCTCTGGCTTTGTTCTGTCGCGTTGTGATGTGCGGTGTGATGTGCGGTGTGGTGTGCGGTGTGTGATGTGTCGTGAACAAACGGGGTCCATAGTACCAAATAGCGAAAGCAAAACAGCACCAGCAACATGGCGCAGCGGAAGCGCGCCGGGCTCATAACCCGGAGGTCCCTCGATCGAAACGAGGTGTTGCTATACTTTTTTTGTGACTTTTTTCATGTGCGGGGTGCCGGGGGGTGTTGTGGGGCACCGGTTGTCATTCGGGGAAGGGCATGACTCATGACTCATGGGGGCTTACGTGTTTCATCGCGCTGAAGCTGCTGTTCTCTGGTACGTCCAGAAGGCAACTGCTGCAGTCTCAGCTTTGCGCTCTATCTGTGCATGTCACGTTGTACAGCCAGTCTTTTGAAGGGTGTAATCGTGCAGCTGCATCATGTATGGTTCGGTTTTGATCATATGGGTTCAGTCCGTCTCCTGGTGTCGACTCTCATCGTCTTTGTTCTGTTCTGCTCTGCTCTTCTGTTCTGTTCTGTTCCTGTACACTCAACACAATCCATGAACACACAATCATACGTCCAACACGTTATCAGCACCAAGTCTCTCAGTTGCTGAACCTATACCACATCCTGAGCTCTGCATCGTTCGTGATCTCCTGTTTTGTTAATGACAGTTCTGGTAACCCTTGTTGCTCCGGTTTTCACCACTTCACAGGCGAGAGGTCTCGCGAACGTCGCTGCTTCGTCTCTTCATCACTAGTAACTCTTACACTTCTGAAGCATCTAAGCCCAGATGTTTGAACACAGGCTGAGCGTCCCTTAGTTACTGACCTCAGCTCAAACACTATTTGCTTTAGAGTCCGAGCTTGCCGTCTTTTACACACCATCGACCCGTGATTTAGAGGCCACTGGCGGCTAACAAAATGTTTGACTCCGGGCGCAATCTGTCAGTAGTCAAAATAGAGTGTTGACAGCGTGCCGGTTCTTAAAAAGCGGTCAAATAAGGTTACTTTTGTCAGTGCTGAGAGGGTATTAACCACTGCTAACCCTCATTGCTAGAGAATTTGAACAAATCTTAACACAAAATGGTAGTCCACACATCTATGCCATTGGGCACATTACTATACGTTCTGCAACAGCTATGGCTTGAGAAAACGTCGAATTAAGGCCAGCTGTGGTTGAAAAGCTTGATTCCAGGCACAATCTGGCAGTAGTCAAAATAGAGTTTCGACAGCGTGGTATTTGTTGGCCGCAAGGTCACGTGCGTCCTTAGTCACCAGTCTGAGTTCAAACACTGTTTGCTTCCGAGTCTGAGCTTGCTCCCTCTCTGTAACTTACATCACACGATTACATGCTTCCGAACTAGACCCTCTGGCGTCTAACAGTATTTCTCGAAAAGCTGTCAAATAAGGTTGTTTCTGTCCGTGCTGAGAGGGTATTAACCACTGCTAACCCTCATTGCTAGAGAATTTGAACATCTTAACACAAAATGGTAGTCCACACATCTATGCCATTGGGCACATTACTATACGTTCTGCAACAGCTATGGCTTGAGAAAACGTCGAATTAAGGCCAATAAGGTTGTTTCTGTCCGTGCTGAGAGGGTATTAACCACTGCTAACCTTATTGCTCGAGAATTTGAACAAAGCTTAACACCAAATGGTAGTCCTGTTTAAGCTTCCCACTGTGCAAAAATCCTCTTCCAGCACTACAAGAAGGCCTCCGCTCCCAGAACTTGGTGCTTCCATCCCTCAACTTCGACACTGATATCAAAAATGGCTCGCGGACTTCTAGCTCTCGTAGCTGCGCTCTCATTGCTCGACACTGGCTATGCAAAGGCCATAGCAACGCCTCTGTCCATTGCCACCTCCGGCCCCGTCCCCTCCGACGGCCCCGCCGCCCTGGTTCCCCGCTTCTCTCCAGGCAACCTGTTCCAAGCCGCCGAGGTCCCCGGGCTCTTCGTCCCCATCAACACCGCGCTGTCGCAGGTTCTCAAGGAAGACCCTCGCGACAACAAGACGCACATGTCATTCGACAACGACAGCTACGGCGCCCGCAACGAAAAGCGCGAGCTGGCGCCCCGCGACATCCCCACACACCTGCCCACCATGCAGGACTGGTGGTTCATGTCCGGCCCGGCGTTTGTGCACAACTACACCGAGCTGTTTACCGGCAGCGAGGACTACCGCAAGCTGGGGTTCACCGAAACGCTCGTGACTTGCTTGATGCCCAACAGGACCGACGAGCAGGTGTGTGAAGAGGTCCAGCTGAGGTTCCCCGGCCCCGGCGGCGCGCACCTGGCCGAGATGACGTGGCACCAGATTGGGCTGTTTACCAAGCTGGTCAAGAGGATCCAGGTACCCGACCCCCCCCTACCTCTGCATGGTGTGAACAGCGCTGACAGGCCGCCCGCAGGACAACATCGAGCCCGCGTTCCGCGCCGCCGGCGAGCACCTCGACGCGACCACGCTGGGGCCCAAGTGGTGGAAGCGCCTCGACTTCGAGCAGCGCAGCGTGCAGCTCAGCACGCTCGTGCAGCGCACGCTGCAGGCGATCTTCCTCACCGCCGCGCCGTGGCCGGACCCGCGCCTGTGGCTGCAGCAGCCGTACCTGCTGCACCAGCAGGCCTTCGACCTGCAGGAGTACCTGCAGCACGCGCACCCCGACCCGGGCGCGGTGAGCCTGTCGCCCAACCGCTGGGACCAGGTGCTGGGCACAACGGTTTTGGGGGAGCACCGCATCGACGGGCTGCGCTGCACGTCCGACGTCGAGCTGCCGATGAAGAAGGACACCGACTGCGGGCTGGGCCTGGAGAGCATGGGCCACATTGTCGACCGCGCCGAGTATGACGCGGCGTCCCGCGCCGCGTGGGACGCGCTCAACGACTATATTACGAAGATCGCGCACGGCGCGGTGCACCACGGCAGCGACTACCAGCACGAGCACCGCATGGCCATTGTGTTCCCCGCGATCGCGCGGCGCGTGACGGCCGCGCTGGCCGGCGACGTGGACCGCATCCGCGACGGCTCGCTGCCCGCCGGCGACCGCGACGAGTACGCAAACGTCAACGGCGACCACGACGACCGTGAGTGCCCCGCCCCCCCTCCCCTTCCGGCACTAACCCGTGCAGACACGCCGATGCTCGCGCCGCTGATCGCGTTCGGAAACCTGTTCGCGGCCGAAGACGCCGTCAAGTCCGTCGAGTCGCAGTTCCAGTACGCGCTGATGCAGCGCGCGAGCATGATCGGCCTCAACTCGGCGCTCACGCAGCGCAAGTCATTCTGGGTCACGTGCACCAACGACTTCCGCCACGACTCGGCGCCGATCACGGACCGCAACCCGCTCGACGCGTGCGAGTGGGACAACCACGGCCACCCGCACCTCAAGACGTGCCTCGTCGGCCAGGGCCCCGTCGAGGCGTGCTACCTCTTCGGCTGGGACTACAACAAGGAGTTCCTCGGCTACCCCTCGGACGCGAACACGTGGCCGCGCGTGCTCGGCGTCTCGGGCACCGACGTCATCAAGGCCTCCGTCGGCGCCTACGACCAGCTGCTCAGCAGCTTCGGCGTGTCCATCCGCGACGTGCCCAGCGCGCACGAGCCGCCGCTCGCCGCCGGCGCCCTCGGCATGCCCGTCCCCGCCAGCTTCACCCTCCCCGTGTGCTTCTCGCGCTACAACCTCAACCAGCCGCACCACGCGGACCCGAACCCGTACTCCTTCCCCTGCTACTGCGGCGCCTGGGGCCGCGACACGCCGTCCATGTGGAACCAGATCCTGCCGCCGCCGCCCAAGAACTCCGACAACGTGCGCCAGAACTGCGCACACTCCATCGAGCGCGCGATCGCCGACCCGCTCGAGCAGTTCGCGGCCATGTGCCGCATCCAAGCACAGCCGTACCAGACGCTGTTCACGCAGGGCTGGAAGAACACGCAGCACCGCGACTGCGACGTCGCGCTGCACTTCCTGGAGGCGCACGCGGCGCACGGGCCCGAGGACCTCGGCACGCGCGACAAGACCGTGCTGAACTGCCGCCTGTTCGAGAAGGCGGACAAGAAGGGCTGCGAGGTGTACAAGCAGGACTGGGAGGACTGGACGCGGCAGTGGGAGCGCGACGGGAAGCCCGCGGCGCGCGTGGTCGGCTGGGGGCCGGGAGAGGGGTGGGTGAGGGGCCCGGCGGGGGAGGAGAGGGAGCGCTGGGAGGAGGGCGAGCCGGGGAGGAAGGAGGCGGAGGTGCGGAGGGATTATCGCGAGCTGTTTGTGCTGAAGCCTGGGATGACGGGGAAACCGAAGGGGCGGGTGTTGGAGGCGCCGGCGCGGGGGCCGTGGTGGGCGGGGGTGAAGGTGCATCATGGGGATGGGGGTTAGGGGGTGTATGTACATAAATTGTAAATAAATGCGAATTGGAATTTTAATAAGCTAGGGGCGGAAATGGGGAGTGATAAGTGGTGATTGTTGGCGCTAGCACCGACACCGCTCCGTGGATCAATGCTCCCGGAGCCCCCATATCGCCATCCCAAACGCACTCTAAGTATTTACCCAACCCCAACCGTCAACCAGACCAACCCCGAATCATCGCGGATGGATGATGTTGGGGTTGGATGGGAACGTACGAGTACGAATACGGATACTGGTGCATTGCTGGAACTTCTTGCTGGCTTGTTTGGCGGGCGGCTTTTGGGTTTGATACTTTTAGTTGGACCTGGAGGTGTGCCTGTGTGTGTGTGTGTCAAGACGTACGAGTACGGCGTCTGGATAATCAAGTTGTCAGAGTACGGTTATAAAACCGGGGTTCTGCGGACCGGTCGTGAAGCCATCTTTTGATTAAAAATACGGGTTTTTGCTAGAATGACCCCGTTTTCTGTGGTAATTCTCAGAATGACCCCGATTTGGGCCCCACTAGATTTTATTTCTCAGAATGACCCTGAGTCCAACACGATTGGACCTTGAACAGAACTTTAACCCGAATTAAATAATATCCTACTGGTTCTAGGGAAATTAGAAATTGCAGAGCTGTTAGCCGACGGGTGAATAATTGTTTCCACCGTTCTCTTGCGGCCCGCTGGCCGATGAATTGCTACTATTCCCACAAACTTCCGTAATATGGAGGTATCACTGCTTTCAGGCGACAGAAATAGCTGAGCTGACATGTAGGGTTCTCGAGAGATTACAGAAGCACAGCCGGGGCGGGTAGCCAAGATTATCGAGAAGTTGCAGCACTGGGTAGATAAGTTTCTCAACATGTCGCAATAGCACTGGGTGGCTAGTTTTTTCAAAAATGTGCAGTTGCAGCAAATGGCTAAGATTTCGAGAGATCGCAGCAGCACAGTAGCATCGGGTGCCAAAGAGTAGCAGCAGCAGGTGGGGACTCTCGTTTAGCAGAGCGTTCGGGGTCATTCTGAGAAATAAAATCTAATCAGGGTCATCCTGAGAATTGCCACAGAAAACGGGGTCATTCTAGCAAAAACCCGTTTATAATAAGGTTTGGACAGAAACGGGGAGTGATGGGTAGTGATTGTCGACGCCAGCATCGACACCTGATAATCCCGGTGCCCACATATCGTCAGCCCAAACGCATTATATGAAGCATGGGATTTGAAGCGGGCTGGTTTGGGGGGGGATGTGGGGTTGGAAGTTTGGATCGGAATAGACATGTACGAGTAAGGATACGGATACTGGTGCATTACTGGAACGATTGCTGGTTGCTGGTTGCTGGTTGCTGGTTGCTGGTTGCTGGTTGCTGGAACTTTAGATGGTTTGTGAGGCGGGCGGAGTGTTTTCGGCCGCGGGTTTACGGGTTTTAGGTGGATCTAGGTGTGTGCGTGTATGCGTGCCTGTGTCAAGACGCACGCGTACGAGTACAGCGTGTGGATAATCAAGTTGTCAGAGTCCAGGTATACAAAAACGGGGTTCTGCGGACCGGTCGTGAAGCCATCGTTTTGGTAAACACCATTGTTTGGCCGGTTTGAACTTGCGTGCAACGGACGGGCATTCGCCACGCTTCTCAAACACGACAATACATATTACATCACAGTGAAAGCAAGTAAAAATTATTATGCATATCTGCCTGTCTATTCTACCCCCCGAGACCCTACCAACTCCATGGGCTCTCTACATAGTCTATGTATAACAAGCAAACGCGGAGTTCCAACGAGCGGAGAGGTGAGAACACGTCCGGGTATTTCTATCGTACCGGCCTGAAAACAAAATGATGAATAATACAACCAAACCCCAAAAAGAACTTGTGAAAACGCCCAAATGATATCCCTATTAACGCCATGTAATCTCCCCGATTGATTTTTTGTGTGTAGCTTAGTGTGTCTGTGAGTGTGTCCGCCTACTTCATCCCCATCTCCGACACCTCGCTCCGCTCCCACCCCGTGCTCCTCACCGTCTCCAAGCCCTTCGTCGGCCGCGGCCCCTCGCCCTCCCAGCGCGCGACATACGGATTCACGTCCCTCGCCTGCTCCAAGTTCGCCAGCGTATGATTCACCTCTCGATGCTTCGCCTCATCCGCGCGAATAACATGCAGCAGCTCCCTCACACCGTCCTTCCCGGGCTCCAGCTTGAAGTAGTCCCTCGCAATATCTGGCGCGCGCATGTTTTCCCATTTCGGCAGCTTGCCGGCCTCGAGATCGGCGATGGCGCGCGTGTAGGTAATCACGGCTTCTTCTTCGAGGTAGCCGACGAAGCGGTGGCACGTCCGCGGGGACACGAGGTAGGCCATGAAGAAGAGGTTGGTGAACACGCCCTGCGCGCCGAGGATGCAGGCGCGCATGAACCAGCCGGCGCCGCCGCCCGGCGCGAACTTGAGGAACGTGAGCAGGTGCATGCGCTCGTTCTGGCTCTCCTCCAGCAGCGTCTCGATCCAGCCCATGTCGCGGCGCAGGCAACGGAGCGAGTGCAGGTGGCGCACCATGCCGCCGACCATGCCTGGGACGCCGGCAATAGATTCAAGGAAGATGAAGCGGGTGGTCCATTTCTCCTCGGTCATGGCGTAGCGCTGGGAGGCGGCCGCGGGGTCTTTGCGCCCCAGTGCGACGGCTTTGTCGTGGCGGTAGCCGGTGAAGAGGTCGAAGCCCCAGCGGAGTGTGCGCACGGCGAGGAGCGCGGTCCAGTCGGACCAGGTGCGGGTGCTGCGGTGCGCGATCTTGATGTCGTCCATCTGCGCTTGCGTGTAGACGGGGTGCGGCCAGGGTGAGTCGTAGTAGACGCTGAGGAGGCGGAGGTTTTGGGGCTGGGCCTTTGTTGTCGTGGTGGGCATGGCCGGGCGGTGCGGCATGGCCTGTGCTGTGGCCGCGGTGGAGTGGGAGTCCCGCGGGTGAGTTTGCGAGAGGGTGTAGGCGCTGGCGGCGGCGCAGCGCGGGGAGGGCGTAAAAAAGGTGGTGAGCAGCTTGGAGCTGGCGGTGCGCGCGGCGGTGCGTTGCGTCGACAGCATCGTGTGTGTGTGTGTGTGCAGAAGAAAGAGTAGTGAAGTGTAGACCTCTGTGTGCGTTGAGGTGAAAGTTGGTGATACTACAAGGTGTGTAGCTCTAGAATGGTTCTGTGATATTTCTCCGTGTGTGTCCCCTGGGGGCTTATATCCAGCCCTCTGTCCCTCGCGCACGTGCCCACCTCAGCTCGTCCCTGAAAACCCCGTCCATCCACAAAGAAAAAAAAAAAAAGTCAGCTTCCGCCAGGTTTGGCGACCGCTAGCGTCAGGTCCACCCGAAACACAGTTTGTGTGGTTCTGGTTCTGGCGGTTTGTCTCGTGGCGGGCTGACGGCACAGCTATTTTTGCAAGGGTCACGTGCCACAGGGCGTTGCGGAGGAACCTGCCGCCGAATGCAGCGGCGCCCACGAAAATGCATCGGCCCGGATCGATCCGCGCAGGTCTGAGCCCCGTCCACCTGGTACACGGCGTCTGACTCACCGTTATACTTAATTTTCAGTATCCACCTTGGGGGACAGACGAGGCGAGGCGAGGCATGGCCGTTGTAGTAATCCGCATTCCGTGATTGGAACACCCAACCGACCCGACTTCATAAAATTGTGTGATATTGGTTGGCGTTGTAAACTCCCGATTGTTTCTCGCCGAACATAGCGGTGGGTTTTCGGCGTCGTCGACGCTGCAGGCGGCTGTCCGTCGGCGGCGTAACGTTGTCGGTGCATTTTAGCAACCCTGCCCCGCGATCTCGGAGGATGCGATGCGCAATGACATCGATCATGCGGCGGGATCGGGTGCGCCTTCTTGCGGCTGAGATCTGGGAGCACAGCAGGATGTTTCAAGTGGTGGTTGACAAAGGCTGTAGAGTACTTGGTGCTGGGACGCCTAGGGAAAATTACTGGGTAGTGTTGACCCGGCGAATCGTTGCACTTCGTATTCGTACTTTGGATCACACTCCAACAACTTTAGATCTATCCGTACATCGCGACTTCACCCGCACAGCTTCAAAAGAGTCCTGTTGCCGCCATGATGGATGTGGGTATTCGCTTCAATCGACAACCGCACATCCTCGATCCGGTGATACTTAACCTGATGATGATGATGATAACTCATTTTCGTATTCAGCCACGAAGTGGCTATGACGATACTATATACAGTTTTTTGACAAAAGAGATAAACAAAATGTAACAAATTAAGAAAACAGCTTTTTTCCTCCACTCTAGGCCTATAAGCGTCTTTGACCCACAGTTCGCATCCACCTGACTACGGTGACTTCTTGAACGGAGTACTTAACCACACTCCGCAGCACGTCTTCTGTCAGCATAGTTCTTGGTATACTCTAGGAAACGAGTACGAACAGGAGCTGCCGTGCGATTTGAAAGAACGGTGCGATTTGTCGCAATAACCCTGCCTAGCACCCTGAGCTTGAACTAAGCTTTTCAATCTCCTTGCCCTCGCGTGGACTACATGTCCCAAACCAGCTCTTGGGGAACAGTCCACACGTGGCGTGGTGGTGGATATAAGGCACTGTCTGCCAGGTCGTTTATCCTAATCGTTGGCGCTTGTTATTTTGCTTACCGGTCGTCATTGGTGTCAACAGACGCTGGAGCTGCCATCACTCGGGCTAATCGCAAGGAGATTTTGGTTTCTTCAAATATATCACTCCACATGCACTGGTAAGTTTTCATCTATGCTGTCTGTCTCTATCAGCTGCCTGTGTCCCCCACGTATGGATAGCTCTCGAGTCTCGTCCGGCAGCTGGCACAGGAACCGATAGCAACGTCGACCGCTGCAGGACTTGAACGGCAGTGTCAACGCCTCTCCCAATCGCCGTGACTCCAAGAGGAGAGTACAATCGAAGTTTATCGGCAGTGAAAATGGCCAGCACTGAGGCTTCGGGCTCCAGTCAGTTTTTTGCGTTTGTGTGTTTACGATATTCAGCTGCCAGATGCATGTCCGAAGTACTTGGTTATCGAAACGATTGTTGCGTACAGCAAGAATCTGGGGGACAATCAGACACGCTGCTGGTGTTGGGTGGCCCACACAAAGTCTTCTTCGCCAGCGGGGAGCATCCAGAATCTCGGTACTCGACGACGCGAGAAGAACCGTCATCAGTGAGGGCTTGTAACTCAGTCGGTTCAGCGTCGAAGAGCACGGTTCGAGCTGTTGAACGTGTAATTCTGTTCAGTGAGAGTCAAGTGTACAGGAAGAGAGGGGCAGAGAGGAGCAGAGCAGAATAAGCGCGATGAGACCCCAAGAGATCCATGCCCATATTCCGAAACCGAACCATCGCCGATGCAACAGCCGTTCCTCGTCCCCCAACTCCCGCCTCAAAACTCCCTCCTGCTCTCTACCCCCACCTCGAAACCCCATTCTCAGCCTTATCATTCACTATCGTATTCACTATCTCACCCTCTAATGGACCCCTCCCTAGTAGACCCCTCCTTACGAGACGCCTCCTCCTCCCCCTCCTCCTCCTCCTCCCACTCTTCAACATACCCCCAACTCCAGCCGTCCACCTTCAAGCACGACCGCTGCACCTGCTTTCCCCCGCCGCTCCCAGTCGCGCTCTCCTACCTAACAGAACTGCTGCACCCCAACTACGATCTCCAAGACACAGCTGTGAGGACCCGAAACCAACGACGGCTGCGGCGGCGACTACAAATGCAACGCCAACGGGAATTGCAGCAAGAGCTGCAGCAGCAAATGCAGCCGCTGTGGAACCCGATACCACGGCCGGGTGTTATTGTTTGTCGCGACCAGAATTGTGGGGCGAGGTACTCGCCGGTGGAGTATCGGAACGGGTGTCCGATGTGTCGGTTGCGGGCGCATGATGTTTTAAGCGGATGAGGGGGTTATGAAGGGTTTAGATGGGAATGTACGAGTATGGATACTGTTGCATTACTGGAACTTTATGATGGCTTGTAAGGCGGGCGGCGGTTTTTTGGGCTTTTAAGGGTTGCTACATATCTGTATTTGGAACTGTAGGTCTGTCTGTGTATGAGTGTGGGAGAACGTACATCATCTCTATAATTGAGGTTGTTGGAGTTTTTGAACGTCAACGGTCTCATGTTTGAGTAGCGGGCTACATGTGCGCCCGGGTAACCGTCAGCCCTACCCGCCCTGCATCCCCCACTTCTGCACCTTCCCCTCCCCTGTCCACTCCTCCTCCACAATGACAAAATACCGCCCCAGACGAGTACCCCTCCCCCTCCCCCACTCCTCCCCCATCCCCACTAACACCGCCCCCAGCTCCGTTTCCTAGTCCACAGCACCCCTGCGCAAAGCGTGGACTACCGCCTGCACATCGTCTCATGGGCCGACACCATCGAAGTGACCGGCTGGGTGCGCAACCTGCCCAACGGCAACACTGAGGGCCAGGCGCAGGGGACCGGCGTGCACTTGGTGCGGTTCTTGCGCGCTCTCGAGGACGGGCCCGATCGTGACCAGGCCGTGCGGTTCGAGTATCACGAGATTGCGGTGGTGAAGGGCGAGGCGGGGTTTCAAAACATCAAATCGGGGGAGAAGCCGCCACCTCCCGTCAGCCGCATCCGGGTAAGCTTCAGCTCTGCCCGCCGCGCCCGCGCCCGCATCCCTGCACCCCCACCTCTCCTGCTTCCCTACCTCTCCCCCTGTCCCACATCAAATGTTTACCCCCCTCGCCTCCCCTGCCTCACTCCTTCCCCATCCCCCCACTAACACCCCCTAGATCCACTTCCTCGTCCACACCAGCACCGTGCAAGACTTCCGCATGCAGATCGTCGCATGGGCCGAAAGCCTCGAAAATACAACCGGCTGGGTGCGCCACCTGCCTGACGGCAAGACCCATGAGGGCGAGGCGCAGGGCCCCGGCTCGAGCTTGGTGCGGCTTCTGGGATATCTCGAGCGCATGCCCATCCGTGGGACGCTCGTGAGGGTGGATCATAACGAGATAGCGGTGGTGCAGGGGGAGAAGGGGTTTAGGTATGTTAGATCGGGGGAGGAGCCGCCGGGACGGATGGAGGGGGAGGATATAGGGGAGGGGGAGGATATGGGGGAGGCCGACACAGATGGAGGTAAGGAGTTGGACGAAGAGCTGAAACTGACGGCGACGGAGGGGTGAGGAGAGTGGATGGGTGATGAGCTGGTATGGGGCATTGTCTTGAGTGGGTCTATAACCTCTGTCCCACCTGCTTCCCTTCGTTTTCCGTGCCCTCCCTCCCCGTCCCGCCTCCGCCAGCCCTTTACCTTCCCACCGCCCCCACCCTCACCAACTCTTTATCCCCTAGACAGATACCGTGAAGCAAATTAGCTGTATACCTATGATATTGGCAACAAAATGGTGCGCACTGGCCCGAGTCTATGCCATTCTTGACACCACCTCTACTACTTACTGTTCAACCTCACTTCACCATCCCTAGACAAGTGCTCTTAAATCGATATGGTTTAGTGGTAGGTCATTGCACCAGTAAATTTTACCATATAAGGGATGCAGCGAATTTGCTTCATGGTATCGGTCTGAGGGATACACCACCCCACCGCCCTCACCTCTTTTCCGACCGTTTTCCACGCCCACTCCCGTATCCACGATGTTACATGTATTTAGAGCTAGCCTTGGAGCACCCCCTGCAGCCGCATGCCGCATCCGGGTAACCCTCAGCCCTACCCGCCGCATCACGTCACCCATCTTCCCCTCCCCTGTCCCACTATCCCAACCTCCGAACCTCCACTCCTTCACTCCACCACTATCGCCATGTCGTCACCCCCCATTAAACGCGTACCCCCCCCCTTCCTCTCCTCCATCCCTCCATCCCTCATCCTACTAACACCCCACAGCTCCATTTCCTCGTCCACGGCGGCACAGTACAGGGCGTCTTCTTCCGCGCGCACACCGTCGCCTCGGCGAATACCCACCACCTCACGGGGTGGGTGCGCAACCTGCCGAACGGCAAGGTCGAGGGCGAAGCGCAGGGCCCTGACGACGCGTTAAAGGAGTTCATGAAGGATGTGGAGCGCGGGCCGGAGAGGGCGCATGTGGTGAGGCTGGATAAGACTGAGGTTGCGGTGGTGGAGAGTGAATTGAGCGGGGTGGGGGGGTTTCGGAAGGTGCGGTGGGGGGAGGAGGCGCCGAAGCCGGCTGCGGCGGCGACGGCGGGGGAGGGGTAGGAGGGAGGAGGGAGGAGGAGGAGGGAGGTGAGCACGAGCCCGGGGGCGCGAGCCGGCTTGGAGACAATGATTGTGAGGTAGTGCTAGGCTCGGAGAATAAAGGGGTTTAGGAATGTGGTTGGTTGCCAACTGTGGTGAGGGATAGTGAAGGATAACGGAAGTTTCTGGGGCACTCGGACTCTGGATGGAAGACGGGGTATAAAACTCTATATGTGTAGTCCTAGTGCGGAGAGAAACGTCAATACATTTATATCGGCCCAGGAACTCAGAAGCCCGCTCGATCCGGCTTGAGTACGACTCGTGCACACCTCTAGGATAGATGGAGCGGGATGTGGAATGTGAGTGTGTGAGGTTGTATTGACGATTACTGGCACAGTATACAACTTCTAACTAATCTTGAGTGTCGCTGGCGTGTATTTCTTATCTTTCTCCCGCCTCCTCTCTCCCTTCAGTTCACCGCCCCCACCCCAACCAACTCTTTATACCCCGCCCCACACCAGACACAGTTCTTCAACCTCTCCAACCTCTCGGCATCCTTCACCCTGTTATTCGCCCCGTTCTCCACCGCCTTGTCCACGCCCTTGTTAACATCCACTTCCGCGCCGACTCCCCCGCTCCCGCCCGCGTCCGTGTCCGCATCCTGGTCCATGCCCCCCGGCCGTGACCAGAGCAGACACAGCGAACACTGTCGCAGCCTGATGGCACGGACTGGGTGGGAGGTGGGGAAGGTGAGGTGGGGGAAACGCATGGTGGTGTCTCTGCTGGCTGTGGTGTCTGTGATGTGCTGTGCTGTGAGATATATGGCGTGGTTGGTAGCTGTGGTTGCTGTGGTAGCTGTGGTTGCTGTGGTTGCTGTGGTGGGTCTGGACGTATGGTGATATGGTGATATATTGAACTTGGAGAAGTGAGATAGGTGATAGGCGGTGAGGTTATTCGAGATTATTCACGGGGATGGAAGGCGTTCTATTACGCTCCATTCAATGACTCCAGCCCTCGAGCCCTCCAGGCCCCAGGGTCCAGCCCAGCAGCCCAGCAGCATGAGAGTCCTTCAACGCCACGAGCCCACCTCCAGCGCGGATCACGACGCGACCGTTCAATGTGAATAGCTACCATATCACCCGAGGGCGGGAGGGCGGGAGTGCGGGAGTGCACGGCGATCTGCTAGATGGGACGGAACCATTAAACGGCCCCACCCTTGCACGTCTGCATTCCATATAACAGCCCCCTCGCTGTGCTGCTGTCTCTTCTGTGCTCCCCACGTCAAAAACACAACCTACGCAAACAAAAACTCACACCAGAACCAGAACCAGAACCAGAACCAGAATTACAATCAGAAAAAGAATCGCAACACGCAACACACAATTGCGTCCACAAAGATCCGCTGCCGCCGCTGCGGCCGCGTCTTCCACATCTCCTGGTTCCGGCGGTGTCCGCAGTGCGGGCTGTGGGCCACCCGTTAGACCCTCGATGTCGTTTTTTTCCTAGTGTTCAGGGCGATGTAATATAGAAAATGCTACAGCAGTCTCGGTCCCAGTCGAGCTTTGTCGTTGCACTCACTGGCATCGGGGCACGAGACTACATACATAATGGTACAGTCCGGCTTTTGTTCATGTTTTAGTCTAGTCACTCGCGGGATATAATCAACTATTTCTAAGCCAACGCCCCGTGCATTCCCGTGCCAAATGCCCACTGTCTCCAACGCCCACCCCTACTCCTTCGCAACCCCCACAAACCCCAGCCCCCACTCAACACACGCCTCGCGCGAATACTTCATCACCGCGAACACCGTCAGCTGCAGACACTCCTCACGCGTGCGCGCGCCGACGGTGACCTCGTTCATCCACACGCGCATCCACGCGCGCTCCTCCTCGCTCGGCGGCGACAGCACGGGGAGCGTCCAGTCCCAGATGCGCCCCTGGGCGTCGGTGAACGCGTATGCGCGCGGGCGGTCGGGGAGGGCGGTGAAGGACAGGGTCGAGGTGAAGGTCGTTTCTGGCAGGGGGGCGGGGAGGGGCGGGATGGTGGAGGGGGAGGCGAGGGCGGAGGGGAGCGTCCACGACGGTGCGATTGTGCCGTCGACTAAACTACATTGTTAGTGATTATATGATGTAGATAGCACAGGTCGGTGACTTACGGCCCGCGAGATCCTGCACCGGATCCTGCAGCAGCGCCGGCTTGATGACGGTGTCCCCCCACCGCAGCACGCACGCGGCATGCACCGGCGCCTCGGCCGCGCGCCGCGTGTTGTCCAGCAGGTTCGGAAACTGCGACTTCTTGGCCGCAGCGCGGAACGGGTGCGACGCGCACAGCAGCTGGACGGTCGCCATGGTCGCGAACAGCCGCGCTTCGAGCGGGTTGGCGGCCGGCTTCGTGGCGGCGATGGTCTCGGCCATTGCAACAGCTGCGGCGGCTTCGGTTGCAACCGTGGCCCAGAACGGCGAGGGTCCGGGCGGGGGGGTGGCGACGACGTAGTCAGGCAGTGGCCTGGGGAAGGGTTCTACGGTGTGCAGGACTGCGAGCCGCGTGTTGATCGAGGCTGCGAGCTGCGCCCGCGCGCACGTCGCGCCGGATTCATGCGCCGCGTCCCGCCCGAGGACGTCCACCGTCGGCGCGAGTGCCGCGAGCCATGAGTGCACGCGCAGCGCCGTGGCCAGCACGCCCTCGACTTCGCCGAGGAACGCGGCCAGGTCGATGCCGCTGTCGCTGCGGCTCCACAGCACCACGTCCACACAGTCGTCGGCCACAAACTTCCACGGCCGGCTGTCCTCAATCTTGGCCTTCATGCTCTCGTCGAACGCAGACATCACCTTCCACGCACTCGCGCCGGGCGCCAGGCTGCGCATCAGCCAGCACTCGTCTTCGGGGGGCTGGTAGAGCATCTCGCCGGTGCGGCCGTCGCGTGCCCAGAGCACGATGCGGTGGCGCCAGGTGTCTGCCAGCGCCAGGAAGCGCCGTGTTCCCTCTTCAGAGCGGCCCAGGAGACCGGCGATCAGGTTGCGCGTCTCGACGGCGGCATGCGTGTGTTTCGTCACCTTGGCGATCATGGCGGGCCCGAGGGCAGGCTTGCAGTAGTACCCCACGAGCCCGTTCCGCTGGAGGCGCTGTACCAGGGTTTGCGCCCTGTATTCGTTACACAGCGGCGGGAGACGCCAGGATCTCCCACAGCCTAGTAGTTGCCCTGTTGTGGCGAGGGTGATGAGGGATGAGAATTCCGGCCAGGTTCTGCAGAGCCCAATGGCTGCGGCTAAGGTGGTGTTGGTGGTAATAAGCTGCGGGAAGAGCAGCCAGCTGTTGCGACGCGCCGCGCTGGAGCCGGTGTAGTTGTAGAGCCAGCGTCCGCAGATTTGGACACGCTCACAGTCAACCAGATCGGCGTTCTCGGGCTCCATCTCTGCAATATACTGGTCTGCACATGCATCCAGCCAATCCCCGTTTCCAGGTTGAGCGAAAGCCAGCGCCAAAGCCCGCAAATCGGGGGTTCGGATGCGAGCGCTATCGAAGAACTCGTCGAGCGATTTGCATTTTCTTGCAGTCCCGGTGAGGTGTGTATGTTTTGCCATGAGCCGGATCAGTAAAAACTCTCGAACAGCTTGGGCTTGTCTTTGCATGTTCGCAAGTTCCACTTTGGTTGGTGCGCGGCGCGGGGTGCAGAGCTCGCTGATTTGCCTGGCCACGATGTGCGCCCCTGGGTAGCCTAACAATGGTCCGTTCGAGTCACGCCATAACGTGAACAGGTTCTCCACCGGCTTCGCTTCCTCCGCGGGGGCGCCAATCGGCCGCCGCAGAAGCACCCGCAACAGCGCCACACACTTCCTCCGCCGCTCCTCCATCACCTCCTCCACTGCGTCCCCCCCTGCAGCCTGAACCCCCATCTCACCCGTACTCACGCTCCGCATCTCCTCCTCGTTCTCCCGCCACTGTGACTTTTCCCACTGCCGTGCCTGCTTGTCACCCAAGAAGGGCGCCTTCCCCCACCACCCCTCACCATTTTCAACTACCTCCACCTGCTCATCCAACTTCCTCAGCACCCACCCCAGGATGTCCCGCAGCACTTCCATTTCCCCCATCTTCGCTTTCTCGACAGGCCAGCCGATCTTCATCCCACCGTAATCGTCATGCGCCTCCCATGCGGCAAGACACTGATCCAGCAGCTTCCACTGCTCATCCAAGTACGCGCGACACACCTCGAGCGTGGCCGCGTCGGAGATGGACGTCCAGTTGATAGTGGGCAGCGGTTCAGCAGGGAGTTGGGGCGGTGCTTTGAGCGCGTCGAGACGGGCTCGGCGGGATTGGTAGCCGTAGCGCAGTGCGCGGCATTTGTCGAGATGCGCCATGCAGAAGCGCACTGGAATGGTGGGGAGGGGCTCGGCGGGGTAGTAAAACGTTGATTTGCGGTGCTGTAGCGACCGTTGGATTAGAGTTGCCGTGAAGTGGTGGGTTTTAGACGACAAGTGGGTCTAAGTAAAGCACGGATCGATGTGATGCTGTGATGTGTCAGTTATAGAGTGAGCAAGCTTGGAGTTGGAGTAAAATGATTTGAACACAGGCTGACTAAGCTGCTCGGATACGTGCTGGTAGAAGATGAGCCTCAAGTAGTTTAAGTTGCGACGTAGCGTACGGAGTAATGCGGGAATGGCGGTGCGTTTGCAGCCTGGTTCATTTGTCATACTTGTATTCAACTGCTCAGCTCGACCTGGAATGAAGCATCGTAATTCCCTAATTGTTGACGCTCTGGATCCCACATTTTTGAAGCCGTATTCAAAATTCAGCTACAAACGCAAAGAAAGTTTTCAAGCAACGTGGAGAGACCATATGTGACGCTCGGATCTACCGTGGTTCTGACCTCGATTGTCGATTTTTTGCCATTTAAGATGTCCCCAAATCTAGGATCCTCAACGGGTAGGGAAACATTCCAATTTTTGAAAAAACCCTTCCGGCTCGAGTTGGAAAACCGCTTCACGAATTCATCTGGCGTACTAGCCGATGATGATATTAGTCCCCTCACCAGTCGGTGTGTCGATGCGCTCCTCGCTTATCCACCGTGAGTTTACGAGCAACCTCTAGGAACGAGACTATGCTGATACCTATTAGCTTGGTACGTTATAGAACAAAACACAAAAACTACCATCGACTCAAATCATAAATTGCTAAAACATAGGAAACAACAAAAAGAAGAGAAATAAAGGAATAGAAACAGAGCCGGTGGTCAGTCAGCCGTGTCCTAATTTGTGCTTATACGATACACCGACAGACAGTCCACAAAGGTGTTCACACGATCGATCAAAGATTTAACCACTTAAGCAAGGCTGAAGCAAGATGAGGCGCAGATGGAGCAGAGTTCCACTGGTAGTCGAGTGTGTCTGAACGAAGAGTTTCACTTCTGCTCAGTTTCCAGTTTTTATAAACCCGCCAAGAAACCCGAATTCAAACCCCATTCATCATTTTCGAGGGAACGAATGATACTTTGTGTAAAAGTCAGTTGCATATCACTTGACACCGACGCATGCCTAACAAAGACAGGCTGCAGTGTAACGACCACTCGCAAGCTCTGCAGTCCTCTGATGACTACTGTTTGTAATGAGAGTGACTACGACCGCGTTCAATTAATTTTAAGTGTGTAGTGTACAGCATTCTAAAAAAACAAAAGCTAGCTAGGAATAAGTGCGCCCAACGAGTTCCAAGCACGCAGACGACATGCATGACCAAACACGAATGGCCCAAACAGACTTTTGATCTTCACCAACGGAGATTGACGCACCAAATATTGCGGTCGACGTACTCTAACACGAATCGTGCGTCTCGCAAGCGTTGTGTTTCCAAGATTGCGTGCCGAAAATCACCCGGGCCCAGACTGTAGAACAGATAACAGTAAGATCCGATGTTGCATGCCATCCATGGCATGGGCCACGGCACGCCAGGCACGGCGACTACTCCGCTCCTGATGTTCTGCGCCTCCACGCTGGGTATTCCCTTCCCCAGCTGGAATCTCAGATTCTGGGACATCGAAACCGCAAAATAACGTTTCTCAAAAATTGAAGTCGGCGGTATGATAGATACAACAGTTTTCGGTCTGTTGGTGTCTCTTGTAAACTTTCTTTGGGGTTGTGGCGGAGGCTTGATATGTGAAACTTCAAAATCGGAGGGGCTCTAGCCGTACGGGATTCGGGAAGTACTTCAATGTTGAAATTGGGCGGGATGTTTGCAGTAGTGAAGTGAAGTGTAAAGTGTTGCGATTGACAGGGTGGTGAGGGCGTTGTATTGTGGCAGGCGCTTGTGGATGTAGGTACTCGTACAGGTGCGTCCAAGCAGAGAGAATTGGGAAATGCCAGACGAGGGAGCGCCTTTATATGGTTTCTCGTTTATGATATGCGCTCACTCTTTCATCACATACCTTGCAATTCCCAGCCGGCTTTTTACTATCATAACGCACCGCAGTATAAGAGGGTTGGCTTTAGTGATGGATACTCGGCCAGCCTGCGCCCGAGACATGTATTGTATAAAGTTAGTTATATGGTATTTTATTGATGCTGTATCATACCTTTCAACAGAAAATTTACTCCCAGACAGTAAGACACACAAACACACAGCTATGATTTATGTCCAATCTGCAGCAGAAATTCAGTACTAATAACCTCCAAACAATCTCACCAAAATCCTCCCCTCTCTTCCCTCCACCCAACTCAGTTCAAATCTTAAACAACTTGCAGCACCACGGACACCGGCGCCACGGCCCCGGCCCATTACAGGTGGTGCTGATGGCGCAGACGTAGCCGCAGTAAGTGCACCGGTACACGCTTTCAACCGTTGTGAGGTTCTTTCTTACAGACATGTTGCAAATATGATAAAGTTTCTAGAGACAAGGATTCAGGGATGATTTGGGGTGGGTGTTCAAGATGGAGTCACCGAGGGTTATAGGTGCGACTACCGTTGAACAGGGCCGGCGTTCTACTTGACTTTAGGATCCAGGCAGTCGAGGAACGAATCAATGACACCGTTGGGTACGAGACTAGGATCTAGGCACAGGGGAGGTGAGAAATATAGTTATCAATTGCAGTTTATTAAATCGACCGGCTAAACCTCGGCCACAACGCTAGCTATAGCTATATACCCCAATAAAGCCATCTATGACACTGCGGACACTGCCGCATAAACTGGTCCTTGCCCTTCTCTTCATCCAGCTTTGGGAACGAAAAGTCGCACAGCAAGCACCGAAGCATGTTGTCTTGCAAAATATCTTTGTCTTGGGGGGTTTCCGGCATTTTTTCTAAAGTTATGTAGAAATAATATTGGAGAGTGGGTGTGGAGAGGCAGTTATATATCAGCAAACTTGGGGTGGGATTGAAAGAGATTGCCGTTCTATAGCGATCTGCTTTGGCGCAAATTAATTGCTGCTGGTACTTTTGCTGTGCCTCGTGTAGTTGCAAAGGAGAGCAGTTATTGGTTGCAGTGTATTCAATTGACCACGACTATATATATCACTACAACATTAATTACAACCTAACTAATGTACAACTAAACCGCACGTGCCCATCTCACCACCCCATCGTAACCCATTCACGACACCACGGACACCGTCGCCGACACACGCCCATGCCCCTATCTGCAGCAAGAATCGGGAACGAGAAGCGACAGTGTGGGCACAGATGCACCTCGTCTTGCGTACTTTTTCCTTTGCGAATGGTGATCGGCATCGCTTCTATTATGTAGAAGTCATTTTGGGGGTGGGCGTAAAGAGGGGGGTTATATATCACCAGATTTAGGGTGGTATTGAAAGGTACTGCGATTCTATAGCGTGAGCGTAGTAGCTGGGTGTGTTGTGCCGTGTGCATGTAGTTGGGCTCAAGGAGAATAGTTATTGGTTGCATTGTATTTGATTGGCCAAACACGACATTATTATAATAGCAATTGAAACTTAATCAACTAGCTAAGTATTCGTACAACGTTCAACCCGCATCTATATAATTTTAGCTGCTTAGATTATAGATAACGTAGAGAATAGCCGTCAAGGATTGATGAAAGCGGGCCGCGGATAACATGCAAGAAAAAATACTGGACGGCATGAATTGAAGATTGATTTTTTGGGCAACGGATTATCGGAGAGGGAAACAGTAACCTAGAGTCATGCTGATCGCATCATGCATGTAGAAGAAGGATTTTATTGAAATGAAGACAGTTTGTCAGTTACGAAGTTGGAGAGTCTGTGAGTGAGGAGGTTGCAGAAGAAGGTCTTAGTTGTTCAGTGTATACAGGATTAGAAGCAGAGTAAGTAAACAAAAAGCTGTGAGAAAGGTGGGCCGACAAAATGCCAAGCATTCCCAAACACGTAACAGTTAAAACCGAGTGATTGACGGTGCAGAATCACTGCCTTCAACATATTTAAACTGAGGGTCTGATAGAAACAAAGAGAGTAACAACACATGCCATTTCCACTAGAAAAGAAAGTATTATTATTTGATTCAAGTACTCCCAGCTACATTTGACCCTGATGTAGTAATCATATTCCATTTATGAACTCGCACCCGGCTTATGACACACGGGACAATTCTTGAACTCGGCGATCGAAAAGTAGGCGCCGCAGTGCTGGTCGTCACAGCGAACGACTTCGGAAGCTTGATATCTGGCCGTCGGCGACGATTCAATGTATTGTTGCGTGCGGCGTCCTAATTGATGTCGGTACGCGCGTTGGAGGAGTTGCTGAAGCTGCTGTTGGAGTTCTGGTGGCATGTTCATGTTGATTAGAAGGAAGAACTAGTCTGGCACTGCCCATGTAAATCACTGTGGCTAAAATATAGATGATAGCATTTCGATGAAGCGCCATTCTATATCTGTATCACGAGACACAGTGACCACTTAGAATTGAACACGGGTACTAGGCTTTCGTCCTGGATAGTTTCAGAACGCTTGCCTCGCACCAGACCGAAATGCGTTGGTGTGGCTTGGCTCGTGCCTCGCCACCACAGGCCTCGATGTAAATCAGAAAAAAAATTGAAAACTTTTTTTTGGATTTAAAGTCTGGGAACGAGACAATAAGAAAGCCCTGTTTTCCCCATCACCAACTATCATATATTAGGCTACATGTCTTGTGCGCTTCACACCTTCACCGAAATCAAGTAGTCTCGTACCCAGCGGTTGCTCGTAGAAAGGAGGAACGGCAACAAAAACGTATATCTAACTTTAAAGCACCATGACAGGAAAAACTATCTTAAATATAAAGATACAAAAATAAAGCAGTTTACAGTATTTTATAACTTTAAATACTCCCACGATGAGGATATCAATCCAGTTATTTCATAACCTCACTCGGCAAAAACCATCTAGATGTAAAAATGCATAACCAGGCCAAACCCCTCGACGACGCTGTACAAAAAGCCCAGAAATCGGCCATAATCCATTATCTTTCGGCCAAGCGCTATAAATTCCGTCTATACGGGTGATAACAATTGGGACAATGCCTCGCCACGTTAGGATAAAATTCCCAGTGGCACTGGTCACACCGAATGATCGTATGTATGACCGGGGTAGGGCCATCTTTCTTGACTTGGGTTTTCGGTATAGGTGAATTAGGCATGATTTGAGACGGTTGATGCGGTTGGTTCGATGGAGAGAGCTGTGGGAGGAGGGGATAATGGGGGTGATATATATGTGCGGAATCGTGAGTAGTGCTATGTTTGAATGTTCCATCACACGGGTTGTGTTCGTTTGCATGGTGAATAGAATGAAGTCTAATTTCACGTCATATGCCAATAATCTCACAACTTTGTCCAACAAATGTGATACACCGGTATCGTTGCGCCTGGTAAACTCGCTAGTGGAATGGAGGAATTCGAACGACAACGAAAACTGCTCAGCACAAGACTAATGATGTGACGCATATCAGCATAATTATAAAGGCCGCCGTGTGCACAACGTCAAACGCCGTAACAGAAACATCACCTTTCGTCTGATTCTTTATACTAGCGATTTCCAATGCTTTGGAAGCTCATTAAATCGAAATGTATTCAATTTCAATTAGCAGTAGCATGCTAGTCTCGTGCCCAGCCGATGTCGCGATGCTCGCGAGTCGCTCCTCTCTTATATATCCACGAGTTTACGAGCAACCTCTGGTAGTCACATGCGTGTTTCTCGCTTTGTTTAAATATTATATTATTTTGCTATACAATTATAATTAAAAAGCTACCCGGATCAGGCTCCGATCACGTACCTACAAGAAACAATGACTGAGACCGGCCTTTAAATACCAGGCTTTCCTCGAACCCCTCTGGAAAATCAGACCGGTATTGACAAACACAAAACCCAAACAAAAATCAAGATCAAGAACTTCGAATGGCGGACTCAAGCAATCAAACACAACAACCAACCGAAGCGGAATCCAACAACACCGGACGACCGGCCAACCCTCAGAAACGACGCCCGACAGAGAAGCAACAGTTACAAGGTGCATTAGATCAGCTCGCTGGAGATCTCTTCCGGTGCAGTAAAAGAGGATTAAGGTGCGAATTTGTTGCCGGAAATCGAGAGTGTACGAAATGTGGCCACATTCCTGAGTAGTAGCTGTGGAGAACCTCTCAGGAAAGAAGTTAGTACAGAGCTGGTTGATGTAAATTGTCTTTTTTTTGTTAGTAACTCAAATTCTGAAATCGTTCTCAATATCCGTGAAACCCCGTGACAAGTCTGCAAGTGAAGATCCAAGCTTCATCGCCCGGGGTGCCGTTGTATTCGCAGATGTATTGACCCTGGAATCCAAGAACTCTGGCGGTTGATCGGTTTATGAGGCTCCCTCATGAAGCTGTGGAAAACTGAGTGGACACAAGTCGGGTTCGTTCCGTAGCAGCCGCTATTCTCATGATACATCTGTTCAGAATCATTTTCAAACCGTATAATAGGCCTCTATGGATGATTCATCAACTTTCCGGGGCACTCTATTTTCTGTCTGCATTTGAGATGGGTTAGGTGTTGAAGCAGCATTGTGATAACAGATAGAATGTCACTCGATCATTCTAAGTCAGCCCAGGGCCCCAGCCCAATAGTAATGATTCCTTTGCATAAATTTACCCGTTTTGAGAGCTCATTGACGCTTCACAGTGTTGAGCACCCGCATTTTATTCTATTATAACAATTGTGAGCCTTATCTCGCCACTCAAGAAGCCGGAATTATTAGTATCAGCAATGACGGAAGACGTGTCTCGGTGGACTCAACGTGCACTCCTGTTATTTCAAAATGACACCCCATACGACACGTGGATGCAGCATGTAATTGTTTTGTCCGCCTCCACCTCCGAATGGATGGTCTCGCAGATTCCCGAAGAAATCCTCCTCTCTCTCATGGCGCTCATGATGCTTGGTCATAGCCCTAGTGTCATAAGGACACCCGCTCCCGAGTTGCCCACAGAACTGGTGCTGGACTCCAAAGTTCAAGCCGTGACCCAGGCAATCCTGGAGTGTATTGCCACTTTCCCCCACTCCACGAGCTCCGAGATTTTCCTTGGCCTCATGGCCACCTTTTGGGGAGCTGAAGAACTATACTTCCGCATCCGTAGTAGAGAGAGAGAGCTTGAACTGTCTGTGACGACGATGAGGCGGCTGTTTGGAGTCGACTGCGGGCAAGAGCTAGAAAGAATGGAGCTAGCAGATGAGGCTATCGAGGTCATCAGAGGCACCCTGAGTGCTTTGCCACCGAAAGTGCGATACGGGGTGATTCTTGATCTTATGCAGACGGGAGAGGGCGGGAAGGAGGTGTGGTATGCATTGAAGAAGAGGGAGAAGATTTTGGCAGAGGAGGAGGAATGGGTTCAAACAATGGAACATCTGGCTGAGAAATTTGATGGTAGGCCGCCCGGAACCGGAAAACAGCTTCTGTCTAACCTTGCCATCTGTTATAATCACGTCGAGAGTGCCTTATTCTTAGACCCATCACCAGACCCTACAAGGGTGGGCGGTGCCTCAATTTCAAGGGAAACTCCATGCTCTCTCACGTCATGGGCCAAAATTTCAAAGACGTTTAGGATGATTACACCCAATGCATCTGGAGCGGAATTTCTTAGAAGAACCGGGTATGTCGATAACTTTGAAAATGTTCGGCAAACAGTCCGGATCCGCAGATTTGATTGGAGGAAGTGGTCAGCAATTAAATCTTGTATTTTATAGTTAGAAATAATTTGAATGGGAGATTCCAATTGTACCTGAAACTCGCCTTAGAAGTTCGTCTATCTGCCGTAAGTATTTTAACCCGCCAGAACTTGCCTCATTCCACCGTTATATTGCTAGTAATATATATAGGATATCATCAACTATCATTGCGAGGTGAATTTTTTGTTCTCATCAATAAGATTTAGTGAAATTCTGTAAGGAGTGATTCAGGAGTCCGGAATATCCTAATCAGTCACAGTGCGGCCTCGCTGCAGGCCTAGGTAGTGAAATACTTCTCTTGAAGTCTGCAGGTCTGAAGCTCAATTCGATCCAAAGCTCGCTCCATCACAAGCGAGGTCCAAATTTTAAAATACCTTATGTTGGAGTTGAACGTATGAACATGTTCGTTTTTCAGGTTGGGTTTGTACAGGAAGAGAAGAATGAGAGCAGAATAGGAGCGATGGCAAGGATTCAAGGAACGAGAATTCAGTCCACATGACCCAAACCGAATGACCACCGGTGCAGATGTGCTATCCTCAACACTTTAAACATACTGAAGTTTCCGCTGATTCGAAGACCTCCAGATAGTTACGGGAAGTGTTTCAGTGACTCTCAGATCTTAGACTCCAGTTTAATTCCCCGACCGGCTGCAAGCTTATAAGGAGTGACTTTGCGTGTAAACACCATCTTAAATCCTCGACCCTAAGTAGATCATCCTCCAGTGACCCGGCCCGGCAACTTAAGCTCTTATGCAATAAATTATGTTCAAACTCGTCGTAGATACAAATTAACGAGAACTACTAGGCACGATACTATGATTTCTCTCGGAAACTTAGTATAATTTTGCAGGTGTACTAAACTAAACTAAACACTGAACCATCCGTTTGCTAATTGCAACATGCTTGCCGGGCTTCATACGCCTAGTAAGTCTTTTGGGGCCGAGACTTTTGGGTCTCAGATTTGAGAGCCACTAACTAGGCCGTGGCCCCCCGTAATTTGGCTGAGCTGAGTAGGATATTCCGTGGGTTAGCCCGCGGGAGGCATTCATACTTCTGTATAATCAATTTTAAGAGATATTTGTCAACCGGCCCTACCATGGAATCACACGGTTGAATATGCCGTCCTATCTAAAATTGTCTTCTTAAATAATTATGTGTAAGAAAGGGTTTTGCCTATCCAGATTACAATAGTCGGTCACCAAATTGGTAAACTTTGACCTAAAAGTCAGTTATCGTGCGGCTCTAGAGTCACAAATCTCACTGGTAATTATAGTGATACTCGAATTCACTACCCGATTCAGCTATCGGCTCCTGTGATATGGACTTCTAGGCACGACAGAAACTGCCAGCGAATTCCAGTGAGATGTAGTAGCCAAGTATGAACTGATGCCTATAAATCGATACATAGTACTGGCTTACATCAACCTCCACCAAAAAACAATCACATCTCCTCCCACTCAATCGTCAACTTCTTTCCTCAGTAACTATGCGTTCTTTCATCCTTCTACCGCTCTTTGCCACCTTCGGATTCTTCCAAGTTCAAGCCGAACAGGGTGATACTCCCGATTCTGTGGATTCTGAACCTCCCTACGATCCCAGCATCGACATCTCCGAGGTCGAGTTGCAGCCTCTTTTTCCCGCTGATGTCAATCTCGACGACCTTCCAACCCTAAATCTCACCGACTTTGGATTATCCGAATCCGATGGGGGACGCAGTCACGTCGAATGCGACACTACCTGGGCGTCTCCTAGGCTGGAAGAAGCTGACAGAATTATCAATGCCATCAAGTCTCGTGGTGATAACTGGTGCTACAACACTAACGCCTCGAAATCCCAATGTTCAATGATTGCTTCGATCGCGGGTGCACAGGTCAGTTTGTGCGGAACTACGTTTAAAATCCCGTGTTACACTGCTGGAGTTATGGTTAGGGAAATCAAGGATGGGTGCAAGTGGGGAGTGTATTCCGGCGGAAGGAACATGATGTTGAGTGGTAGACGGGTTCAGCTACATTAATACCGCCATCATGTTGCATGGGTTCCGGATGTCACAAACATGTTTTTAGCAGCTACTAGACAAAGTTGTAACAATGTAAACGTGACAATTTAAAGTTTCAATTACTGATTTTAACCATCAACCTATTGTGAATAATTTCCAAGATCAAGAAACAAACTTTAAACCTAATGTTTGGGTTCCCTAACAGTGTTCAATCAATCAAGTGTGGTATATTCAACATAAACAGTTGCTCCTTTTCAGATTGTAAACAAGTATGTATAAACCTTTGAATCTACAGAAAGGAAGTGTATTTCAATCTATGAGAATCCATTGTTCATAAGTTAAGCACCCAGTTTTATTTGATTACAGGCAAAGTTTGTTGCTATGTGGAGTTATTGGTGTAGTACGCGCAATTCATGGCCTGGGTGTCAGTAATAACTTCTTCGCTACAGGGAAACCAATTTTGTCTACCAAGTAGCTTGTCACCACACCAACCCTCCTACCCTTGTACTCTATGGTTTCTCCACATCGTCCCATCAGTTTCGACCCCATCCCGCAGCTTTCCAAAATACAACACATGCTTTTCCCCTTATCTCCCTAATTATGGCTTCTGAAAGCGTCGACCGCTTCCTCGGTGAGCTCACGTCGACCACAAAGTTCAGCGTTCACATATTCGACTACGGAGCGCCGAAGGGGCGGTGGTTAGTTCTGGCCAGCACGAAGTCAGTGGAAGTCGTAGTCTTATAGAACGGGAATGCGTATGAAGAGGGCCCCAGGGCCTTGAGACCTGCTGAAAGCATTCTGGGCGCTAGGCAAAGACACATCAGAACCACGAGGTGCTCTATCGACAACCCTGCTGTCAGTTGAGGATGCGAGGAACATGAGACGCGGGAGACCGAGCAAATATCAAAAGAATTGAGCTAGAGTGTTGGAAACAAGATCGCGCTGTTGGAGATACCGGCTCAGGAGAAAGTGCATTTAGATGCTACCCCAGAATCAATACAGAACCGCCTTCACGATCGGCGGAGTACTAGCCAGGTGCTGTTTTCATTATATAACAGGTGATCTGATGTTGAAGGAGAGCATATCAGAGGGACGCAGGCTTGATGGCCAATATTACCTGCAGACTTGGAATGCGATCCTCCACTTGACCGCTACGGTTCAGAACATATGAAGTCAAGAAAAATACCATAGTTGTGAAAATGAATGCTATACACGGATCAATGTAGGAAGATTGGGGGATGGTCATTTTTTTTGAGAACTGATATTCGCCACAAGTTCATTCGGGTTTCCAAAAAAAAAAATCAATTTCAAATTCGTCTTGATATTTTTCAGCGGTACTACAGAATCACATAACTAGAAATATGGGTGCATCCTTTTTCTTGTCTCAGAAATTATCGCTGCCCTTTTTACCGTAACACAGCATATACGCCATGGATCGTTGGCCGCGGTTTTCATATCCAATCATCTATTGTTACAAAAGAACCACAGCGGATGGGGCTTAGGGCTCAGACTTGTCGCTTTAGTTTCCATTGGACGAACCAAAGCGAGACAGCATTCAGTAGCAACGGTTCCACAACGACAACTCTTTGCATAACGTCCCCTTTCACATGAGAAATAAGATTCAATAGACATGGCTCAGTCTAACGATCCGTGCCGCTGTCATAGTCTATTACCCCACGAACTACACACTTGGCAAATCAGCCTGTTGCTTGGCGATTGACACATCCATCTCGGAGACTGGTTTTCAAATGTTGGATCCTAAACCGCATAATTTTGGTTCTCTGGACACATCGGGCCCAGAAAGATAACACAAGGCTACTTCTAGACATGCTCATGTTTTATAGGATTTCCAAACACTGGGACTTTCGAGAAGCCGCTGCACAATGAACCATCAAAACTCGCAGAAAATCGATCTTGTACTGAAAGGTTAGACGTTCGCAACGCTTGCAGGAAAGTGAACTTTCATTTGAACGCGGGGTTCCTGCTATGCCGCGGACTTGTGAGCGGTTGATAGGTGGGCTAGTTTTGTACCGCGGTATTTCTTTTGATACTGAGTGATATTAGGAACATTGGAAGAGACAATCGCCCGGAAACTGCTCTTCTTTGCCATAAATATCTTTCAGCCGAATAATACCAAGAACTTTGCCAGCTATGATGGCCTGCTTTTTGTGAAAAGGGTTACTTCGAAGTTGACCATCGATCATGGAAGCAGTTTCGTGGCAGGGACAAGCCATTTCTAGTTGCTTCTTTAGCTCGCAATGGCACATCTTAGCGAGATATATTCCGTGCAATTCCAACCTCCAACCGCCAAGATCAATGCAATGCAGAATATGCTGGATTCAACTGAGAGCAGAAGTTGCAGCTCGGCTCGCCGTCCAGTTACTGCAAATTGGTGACAGCAGAATTGCTGTCCCTTTTCAATTGCCGTATGTTGATCTCAAATTGGGTAGGTACTGATGTGTTGTTCCCCAAAATTCCAATGGCATGTTCCGCACGCTTGTAGCAATTAGGAATTATGTGCGGCTGAGTAGCCAGTGGCGTTTCTCGTCAACTTTAACCCAGTGTCTTAAGGCTGAAGGTATAAACAAATAGATGTTTTTTCTTTTATGACTTTCAGGTACAAAAAGAAGCCATAGGGACGCTCAATTGAGTGTACATCGACTCTAGTTCACAGTTACTGTCGAGTTTTCAGTTTTCAGTTTTCCAATACTCAATACCTAATTCTTAATCCCTACATAATGCAACTCCCCAGTTTATCTCTCCTCCTGGTCGCTGCTGCTGCCCTGACCTCTGCTCTTCCTGAAGCAGAACCCAAGAACTACGGCCACTATTACAAGTATCGCACCAAAACCGTGACTGTATTTCCCCACTCCATCATTCTCTTCCAACATTTTAACTAACAAATCCACATAGTCCTGGAAGACAAAAACTGTCAAGCCCTATGGCTACTACCGCCCTGCCAAAACCGTCACGGCCTGGAAAACACGCACCGTCAAGGCCAACAACTATGGCTACTACAAACCCTCCACGGTGACCGAGACTGAATACAAGCCGACAACAACCACGCTCGAAGGCGCCGAGACCACCGTTACCAGACCATGCGAGGGTGCAGGCCTTGAGACCCTCACCGTCACCGACCGAGACACCCTCACCGTCACCGTCACCAACGGCGGAGGCGAAGGTCCCCCAAGTGTCATAACCACCACCGTCACCGAGAGTGTCTGCGCAACCGAAGCCGGCACCCTCACCATCACCGAAACCGCGCCGTTCAACAGCGTTGGTGGACGAGAGACTGTCACCGAGACCGCCCCGGCGAGCGTTACTTCGTTCGTCACAGTCACAGTCACAGTCACTGATTAGGTTTCGGTTTGAGTCTTTTTCATGCTGATAAGTGGTCGGTGAAAGAATCCAGTTTACATAACTTGGGCTCGATATGATCTAATGAAAGGGGAACATGGACTCGTTTATGGAATTATGTTAATGAGGTGGCTGTCTGTATGAAAATCTAATGAAACTTGCCGTCTATAATCCGTGCATGTGTAAACGCATCCGAAGCCGAATTGTGTGGTGTCTGCCAGAACCAATAGAATTATACATGTCCTCTAATCTGTTCAGCCACCACACCCACCGTGCTAGTAAGGTTCGCGTAGCATAATCCAGCAGACACACTACATATATCTATGTACTCTTCTGCGCTGAATTACATATGCACGTACACATATACGAGCACGAATCGCATTCATCGAGTCGAGTGAGAATTATGAACCCACACAACTTTGCCGATCAATTTTAGAGTGCTGATACTGTTGTGTGACACCGCAACGCAGCGGTCGTGTACTACAAAGGGACGCCCCGTCTACACGATACGTTCATTGGTTCAGGCTATCTAAGGCGAAAAAAATTCGTACTTTGGTTTTTTGCATGGTTGCGGCCCCGGATAGCAGCGCACCACCAAACAAGCACGACACGAGTACGAATAGCCACTTATTTACGCTGCACATGATGTCAATCACACCCACACCTACTTCTCACTTAAGTAATTTCTACAAGATCGCGCATAGCTCCCAAGTCTTGATGATTGACCAACAGACCATTCAATTCTCTCCTTTATAGCAGCAACCCCAGTTGAAAGTTCACATTCCAAAAAAGTAAAAAGTAAAAAGTAAAAAAAGAGACAAAAGACAAGAGAAGAGGAACTACCTACTATCCACAATCGACTTGCTACGGCAACAAGAAAAACACAGTATATAAAGATAAAATAAAAACAGTGCGTCAGTCACTACGATTCACTACCAACTATAGCTATGTGGTTACGATCTAATGCTATGGTGCAGGCCCGTCAAACTCCACCACGCCCTTCTGGTCATGCACACCGCCCACCATCGGCCCGCCGCCCTCACTGACGCTGCGCGCCCCGCCGCCCGCGCGGCCTTTCTGCACCTCCAGCGTCGCGCTAGTGTGCATGCCGACCTTGATCGTCGGCGTGGTGGGCGCGACCGTCTCGGCCTCGGCACCCTTGAGGAGGTCCTTGTCGTCCTTTTCGTCGTCGCCGTCGGCCTCGTCGTCGTCGACCGGCTCCTCCATGCGCCGCCGCACCTCGGCGGCCACGCGCGTGGCCTCGTCGACGATGCCGTCGAGCACGCCGCGGATGCCCTTTGCGTTGGGAAGCGCGATGGAGGGCATTGCGGTGGCGGCGGTGGCGGCGGGGGAGGGCGTGAGCGGTGTGAGTAGGTGGAAGGTTTCGCCGAAGCCCGACTCGAAGAAGGATTCGAGCGTTTCGTCCGCGAGGATGACCATGCGGAAGGTGGGGAGCGTGATGTGGAGGGGTTGGGCGGGATTGAGGGCGGCGTTGGCGAGGGCCTTGGCTGTCTCGGAGGTGGGGGAGAGGGGGGTGTTGGCAGCCGCGGTGCGCTCGCGTTCTTTGGCGGCCGCGGTGAGAGGGTCGCTGTCCTCGTCGTCGGACTCGAGGAGGTCGATGAGGCCGTCTGGCTCGACGGGGGAGATGGGGCGGTCTGGGTCGGCGTATTCAAAGCAGCGACGGATGAAGCCTGAGACCGCGGCGAGGAGCTTTTCGTCGCTGTCCGCCGAGCCACCAGTACCGCGTCGAGTGACGAAGAGAAGCGCTTCAGAGATACGGAGGATACCCTCGCGATCGACACGCCCATCACCGTCGTCGTCGTAAAGCTCGAACCAGTAGGCAATCGTGTGCATTATGTCTTTTCGGTGGCCGATGATATCTGCGAGGCCGGTGACTACGTTGCCGAGTGAGAGAGATGAAGTTATGTCACTATCCCACCGCCGGAAGAGGCGCTGCATGAATTCGTGGTCGGCCGGTTTGGGATGGGAGATGGTCTTCCGACGTTGATCGGGTGTAGGTGGAGGAGGCGAGTTGGAGGAGGGGGCATCAGAGGCTGCCCACGGGGTGATAGATGCGAGGAATTCACGGTAGGAATCATAGTCGATTGTCGTAGGTGAAGAGGTGGTAGATAGAGGATTCGTGGAAATCGTACTCCTGATAGAGGCTCCCGACGATGAGTTTTGCTGTCGCTTTTTTGCAGCTCGCTCGGCCTCTTCGGCGAGCCTTTGTTGGCGTAACTGTTTCTCATACAACACTGAGTGGAAGCGGTCGTAGATAGCAGAGAGCTCTTCCGGCTTTAGCCGCTTGCTCTCGGGCCCAAGATTCCGCAGTTGTGTGCGCTTTGCAAACGATTCAATAGACGACATTACGGCGTCCTTGTGTTTCTCCCGCTCTTCATTCACAGTTGATGCAGTGATGCCTGAAAATTCCTTAAATGCGACAACCATCAACTCCTGGAAACGGGTTACAGCTCGTAGCTTCTCATTATCTGACCGGGGGTGTGCCGACTCGTCCAATCTGGAAAAGTATGATTTAAGGATTGAAATAAACGAGCCATCGTCCGTGGCATCTAGTAACTCTTCACCGTTGATGCGCAATATCGCTAGACCGATTTGAAACAGCACTTTTGGTCCTTCTAGAAAGAACACGTCCAATACCCGGAAGGCAAATACCAAAGGCATGGAGTTGATATAGAGTGACAGGAACCATGGTAACGACACGACTGAGAGTTGCACATCGGCCTTAACGAGATGCTCCCAAAGGATCGGCATCGTTTTTTCAACCAGGGATTCGAATACACGCTGGTCAAGAAGCGTTCCGTACATGGTCGTAGAATAGTATCCCGGCACCAAGCGATCGCAGAGTGTAGACAGCAGGAAAAATGCCTGCTCCTCAGACATGTAGCTGGGACGAGTAAGCTTCATGATATCTCACTCCGCAAATGCCAAGGAACGAGACTCCCAGACGTACATCAACAGAGCTGCCGTAACGATATTCATTGCTTGGCAGTACCCAACATCTTCATTGACCCAAGAGTATGCTCCGAGCACCCTTCGTAGACGTGCAATACCTTCTTCACTTTGGAATCCCCGGTATTCGGGTAGCGATCGGTTGAGGTCCTTCTCAATCTCGTCGATAGATAGGGAATGCCGTCCTTCAAATTCCGCAATTGTATCTTGGTATAGCGTAGGGTTGTACATTCGAAGATATAACGAGCCGGATGTGAGCTCCCACATCTCGCCGCGAAGACGCTGGGTTCGTCAGCACATGTAATACCCGCACGACTATGAGCAAAAGAGACAAACATTCGGCAGTCCAACACGGACAAGCTTGTGAAAGTTTGGTTGGCGTATTAAGGTCGCATTCCGGCCGTTTTCTACCAGAGGAAAATAAAGCATCAGTACTGTCCTGCCAGCTCACCGCATCCTCACCACCAGTCGAGCTCGTGATATACCTCTAAGGTACTCGGCCCATAGCCTCATCTTACTGCGATCCCGTAGTTTACGTGCATCTCCAGGGTATTTAAACATCATCCCCAATCCGGCATCCGGAGGATCTCTATCTTTCTCCTTGCCCTTCGATTTCTCTGTAGACCCCAGAAGATATTCTGTATAACAGCTTTCGGTTAAGATCTTCAAGTTCTTGACCTCAGCCATCTGCACACGCAACGCTCGTTTAAGCCGATCACAGAACGCCTCGCAAGAGCTCCGCATGCCCACAAACTGCAGCGTCAGGCGTTCTTCCTTTCCCGTAACCCCTGCAGCACCCGTTCCATGCCATGTAGTTATTGCCAAAGCAAACATGTAGCTCCTGGAGTGCAAACGCTCAACCCTCCGAATGGCACATAGCGGTAGTGTAAACCCGACGCCGGCTGTTGCAGGTGCACTAGCTGATGGCGACGGCGGCGTGAGGGAGAAGCATAGAAAAGCTTCGCAGAGGTAAAGCTTGCCCGAGTAGTGGTCGCCCGATGGTAGTGTTAGCTCGCAGAGGATGTCCTGTAACGGAGACTGGGTGTCTGGTAGGCGGAAATGCGAGCGGAATAGCACGGCCTTGCTTGGCCTGCCGGACGCGGCCTGCGACTGGGCCGGAGTTTCGGTGATGTACGAGGTGGCCTTCTGTATGAAAGAGGTGAACATTGTGGGGCTGAGAGCCGGACAGGGAGGTGGAAGGGGATGTTGCTGATGGGCTGTGTTTGATCAATCGTCCTACAGTGCAGTGTGGAGGTATAAAGACTCTGGGTGGTACGTGGGTAGTTGTTGAAAAGGAGCTATACACCTGCAGCAATCAGATCTAACGCAAACGGGTTGCTTTGAGGGGAGTGATTAAGCACTCTGTTGAGTTGATGGGGTTGGACAGTAGGAGGTTCTTTGGGATGAAGCATGTACTGACGTTGAGCTTAGGTTTCGTACTCCGAGTTTCCAGCCAGACTAGAGGAGAGCAGAGCACGTTTTGAGGTGGGCGGGAGAGCAAAGCAACGGGGGGGTGGCTCAGCTGCGGGCCGTGAGGGAGAAGACGTTAGCACATCACGTTATATGATCCCTTAGTCATCATTCAATCTCATCCCATCTGAAATCAAATTTGGGCCCTTCCTGCGGTGAACGATGATGCTTGCGGGCTTCTGGAGCCGCCCGGATTCGGCACCTCAGCTCTTGAGCCCTGCAGACAACAAAACGCGAATATGCTGAATCCATAGCAACGGAGCCGCAAAAAGAGCCAGGCGGTTACCGCTTGGGGACATTTGTGCAGTTTAGCCCTGCCCAATTTCCACAGACGGAAGATTAGGGGTCTTTATGCGAAGTCGCTTGCCTGCATAGGCATAGCCGGGGTGCAGCGTCGGTCGCTTGGTGCTTGTTGGTGCACAGTGCACGTGTAATGGTGACCTGGCAGGGGGAGGCTCTGCTGGTTGGCTGATAGCAAAATGTGCCAGAGAAACACGACAAAACACGTCACCCATTGCTTTTCTGCCGTGAGATGGAGAGGAACAACTCGCGACAGCTGCACTTGATAGGTACACACGACCGACATTAAGAAGACGGCGTGCGCAGATCGATGAGCTCGACGGCAACGCACAGCAGCATCGAAGAAGACTTGACACAGACCTTTTGGTAGCTCCCCCAATGCAGGACGCTCCCCTAACCTCTTCTCCGTCACACCCCCAATTCAATTCCAGCAGCTAAACGCGCTCTAGCATCCGACACATCTCGAAAAAAAAAATCACTTTCTCTCTCTACCCTGATTCTCGCGACGAACAAAGTAATTCTCCCTGGCAAACAACGCCCTTGTTCTCGGATAGCCACAATACGCCCTCCGCGCACCAACGGCCTCGTCCTTTGTCCTGCATGTTCTGCTGCTAGCGATCGTCGCGACTGTCTAACTCTAACACAAAGGAACTTTAAAGCCTGGGAACAATAGCGAAGCAAACTGTAGCAATGTCCGCCAGTGGCCAGCCAGCGCTGGGAGAGTCTGGAGCTGGACAGCCGGGACCAATACAAGTTGACCAGTCCTCAAAACCCCCGCCGTCCCTTCAAACCGCCTCGTCCCTGGAGCCTAAATCTACATCACCAATTTCAGACGCATCGATATCTGCGGCCTTGGAAGTACCGCTGCCTCCATCGCCATCGCCATCGCCACCCCCACAGTCAAGGGACGCCGTATCTACCCCAGGCCCGAAAACACGTGTAGTTTCGGCGCGTGGCCAAGCAACCTCGACTTTAGGAGGTGAATCTGCGGGCCTGCTTCATTCTAGACCTACACCTCCGTCGCGCTTGACCCCTTCACGAAGAGCGTCTTCCAACAACTCAGCAACCGACGTTTCGCCGCCATTCCACCATTTGGGTAGAGTGACATCTCCTACGCCGGCTCGAACTTTCACTCTGCCGCCGATCAGGTCTCGACAGAAGCAAGAACCGCCGACTGATGACAATAAAAGCTCATCGGAAGAGGCGCTAGACGACGACGAATACGACGAAGCACGGGCCTACAACAAGATGGATCAGACTGCGAGAGATCGTCGCAATGCGTTTGAAGGAGCAAGTCAGTTGTTTGACAGCACTTTCAAAAAATTCGATCCTAATGACCTCGGAACGGTAGGGTTTCCCGCTCCCGTTGCTCGTTGGAGGAGATAGTTATGTGGCTAACAATGGATGCCAGCTTTTGGGCAAAGATATCCGTAATTTTATCCGGGAATTAGAAGCGAACGTTCCGGGCGGCACACCGGGTTGTATAATATCAGACGACCGGTTTGTGGAGATCGACAAAATGGTCGTAGCCGGAAATCTTGACATGGACAGAAATACAATCGGAGAATTGTACCAAGCCTTGAGCGGCGGTGAAACTCTGTTGGAAAAAATCGATGCAATTAGTGCGGCTAGCTTGGCCCGGGAGGAGTCTAGAGCGGGGCAGTTGGACGACACTGACACGGAGGGACTTGATCTTCCGAGTACGGCGCCGGAAGTCCAGAGCACGCCTATGGCTAGAGGTAGATCTGGTAATTATCAACCTCCGTTTGTATCGGAACCTATACCTCCACCTCAGTTTAACTTGACTGGAGGGGGTCAACGGGAGGACAATAACCAACTCGACGATGACAGGATTATGAACCTGGAAATAGAAATGAACAGGCAAGCCATGGAATATGAAACCAGATTAGAGCAACAGCAGGCTGAGATCAAGAACAATCGATCAGATACTAAAAAAAAAATGACAGCGCTGCAACAAAAGCTTTCCAACGCTGAAGCCGACATGGTGAGGCGCGAGCAGGAGCTTCAAAGTGCGTTGGAGAAAGTAGCACATTGGAAGAGATTGCATCACGAGTGCGAGAATTCGGCTAGAACGCGTGGCAAACAGCTTGGGGCGAGCGAGAACCGTGTTGCGGAATTGGAGGAGATGCTGAACGAGTGTCGTCGTGAATGCCAGCGAGAGCGCCAGAACCGTCTTGAGAAGGAAAAGATTATCCAAGCCAACAAAAGCTTCGTTGAAGAGGCGCGCAAGGAGGCCGAAATAGTCAAAGCGAAACAGATACAGATGGACGAACAGATATCCAGATCGGAAGCCCAGAACGACGAACTCAAGAGAGCAGCGCGAGAAGTGAGGGACGACAATGAGCGCCTGAACAAAGAACTCGTGATTCTGCGCAAACGAATCCTCGCGGACCAGGACATGCTCGTCCAGCTGGCCCGGGACATCCAGGCCGCCGGCACGGGCCGCGTCCGCCGCGCCCGGCCTGCGGTCTCCAAAGAGATCCTCGAAGACATCATTGCCGGCCGCAACACCACCAAGGACGAGATGTGGAGCGAACGACGCCCGTGGGGCGGCGCGGTCGCCGCCGTCGACTCGCCAGACTACACCGGCGCCTGGAGCATCATCGAAAAGTCGGCCAACTACGACACCAAATGTGTGGGCACTGACATCGAAATCCCGCCGATCGCGCCAGGGGACGAAACCGAGCTGGACTGGATCCGCGACCCGACGCTGACGGCGATCAACCACCTGCGAGACTCGGACACGCTGCTGAGACAGGAGCTGGACTTTGTCGAGGAGGTGGAGCACCCGCCCCAGCGCGCGTATGCGACTACGTCGAAGGAAGGCGCGACGCAGACGTCGCCGAAACAGGCCAGATCCGGTGGCTTTCAGACTTCGCCGCAGCCCTACCCGCACGGCAAGCTCCGGGGTGGAGGCGGCGTGCAGGCTGGCGTGCAAACAACGCCTGAATCTCCCGAGGCTCGGCCGACTGCAACATCCACCGACGGTGGCGTGCAAACATCTCCCGAGACTCCGATTGCTGCCACATTCACAGAGCAAGCAGGCGTACAGACATCTCCCGAGGCTCCCGCCGCCACATCCACAGAACAAGCAGGCGTACAGACATCTCCCCAGGCTCGCAACACTGCAGAATCCACAGACGGCGGCATGCAGACCTCTCCAGAGCCCAACCCGCCGGGCCAGCTCCGAGGAGGCGGCCGAACCCGGCCCTCAACGACCTTCTCCGAGCGGCCGCCCATATACAAAGCCGGGCTGTCTGTCAACAACTCCGACGACGACTTCCAAACCGATCAGGCCCTCGTCCCCACCAAACGCCGCAAGTCCGCCCCGGCATACCCCAAGATTGAGCCGGGCCCGTATGCCGGCCGCACGGGGCGCCGCATCCCGCCGCTAGGCTCCAAGCGCACCCCCTCCCCCGTCGTCCTCGGCGCCACCGTCGACGCGCAGGGCAACGTCCTCGTCCAGCCGGACCCCTCCGACCCCGCCCCCCACCCGCTCATGCCCTACCCCAACAACCGCTACGAAGAACACATCGTGTGCGACCTCGCCACGCGCATCCAGCTCGAGCAGCTCGTCGCCAAAGACCAGCTCTCCGCGGCGGACGCCGTGTGGCTCGACCACTTCGTCAGCACGCAGTCCACGAACCCGGAACGCTTCATCCTCGCGGCCCTCTACCGCCTCGCCACGCGCGCCCACGAAGCCGCGCGCACCGCCGCAACGCTCGCGCTCGCCCGCCAGACCGCCACGCACGCCTCGTGGCTCGCCCGCCTCGCGCCGCGCATCGACTCGCCGCTCGGGATCCTGCACTATCCTTTACGCACGTTCTGGGACATGATGAACGGCGTCTCCGCCGCCGAAGTCGAGGCCTCGGCCGCGGCCGCGCTGGAGTGGACCCAGTACCAGCAGGACGTCAAGCGCATCAACGCGCGCCGCACCGCAGCGACGCGCGCGGCCGTCGCGCTGCCGATCGCGACGGACCCGAACGACCCCGCGGCGCGGGAGATTGTGGCGCGCGCGGCGCTGGTCCAGCGCGCGCGCGGGCGCCACCCCGTGTTCAACGCCGCCGCCGACGGTCCTTCCGTCGCCGCCGCCGCCGCCGCCGCGCACGGCATGTCCACCGGCTCCGACGCCGACGCCGACGCCACTGCCACCCCCGCCCCCGGTCGTCCGCGCGCCCCCTCGTCCGCTGCACCAGCTTCCGCTGCACCGGCGCCCTCGGGGTACAGCTTCCTCCCCGCGCTCCTCCGCCGCCGCCTGCTCCTCGCCGGGCCGCGCGCGAGCTCCGCGTGGAGCATCGTCAGCGCGTTCCTGATTCCCATCCTGGTGCTGCTTTCCGTGTGGGTTTTCTGGATGCACACTGAGTTGAAAGCCCAGCAGTATGCGTGGCGCGTTGTGAATGAGGTGCCGGTTGTGCCTGGCGGCGGGTGTTATGTCACCTGTGATGGGGACGGCGCGGGGTGGAGGTGGCGCGCTTTTGTGGCGGAGTGGGTTTGGAGTGTGTGGGGGGATGGGGGGGATCGGTGGGGGGCGGTGTAGTGTGTAGGTAGGCTTTGTGGGAATAGCAAAGAAGACGGGTCACCGTCGTTCGTGGGTGTTGCTTTGCGTGGGTGGGTGGTGGGGTGGGGTGCGATGGTGGGGTCTGGTATATATTACTTTTTGGATTGTATTGCGCCGGGGCGTTTATTTCTTTTGTGGGACGTGTGTTGACGGGAAATATTCGACTGCTTACTGCACTACGCTGCTTAATCATACCTTTCTTTTGTTGTTTTCTGTCGGGAGTGTGAGGGAATGCGGGGGAATGGGGGGGATGGGGGGGGGATGTATTGATTGGTTGATTGGGTGTCGTGGGCTAGATTTTTCTGAAATATCGCGGAGTGGGGTGGATGGCCGGGCAGAGGGAGGAAGAGGAATATGATATTGTTACGATTAAGTTGCTGTGCCTGTGATTTCATGACGCTGGGTGCTGCACGAGTGAGTGGTGATGCTAGGGGTATTTCACGATCCTCTAGACTTGAGGGTAGGTGCCGTCCGTTTCTTCCGTCCCAATCCCCCAAACCCAAACTTTCGCACACGCAAATATGCATCGTACCTGAATAGTACGAGTACGAGTACATGCAAACTACTCCCATCCAGCTTTTTCACAGGGTATCACTCCTCAAGTCGCGAATGACCCGGTTTAGTGACACCACGATACACACTACTCTCTACTAGTAGTTCCAGATAGAAATGCCAATTCTACCCAGACTCCAGAATATCGTGTATATGTAGCTGTCTATCAGCGTGTCTGTTTTGACCATTTTAGAAGAGAGCCTCTTTGGAATCAGATCTCTCGAAGCAGAACTACATAGCGGCAATGTGGATGGTTTTCTGGCTCTCATTTCTACTTATGTAACAGTAATACTGAGGGAATATCGAGACTGGATGCTGGTGAAGGCACAGGTGGCGGTGAGCATTCTGTCTTATGGCCTGTTGTACGAGTGAATGGCAGCTGTGGTTTACACATACTTGCGCTCGTTGGCTCAGGACTTGGTACGGCTTCGACAGACAGACTGTGGCGTTCTTTTTGAACAGGTTCCAGGTACGGATACTTCAAATCGATACAAATTGGCAGTGGTAAAAGGTTTAGAAAGGAATTCGGGGGAATGCGGAATTTGGTGGTCCTGGTATGTACTCGTACTCGTACATAAATGCAGAATACTTGTATACATACTTATTTATAGCATACGAGGTCTGGGACAGGTATCAGGGCTCGAATATGGTGTGCGGGATTCTTAGTTTAGCAGCTAGCTCCCTCAGAAGTGTCGAGAACCACGTGTGGCAACTTTATTATCTTTGACTTACTCCGTATGCAGGAATACGACCATGGTCCATAGTTCATACCCCAGGGTACGAGAGTAAACCGAAATATCGGAGCACCTATATCATAGGTGGGCATTCACTCATAGCGCCGCTACACTGCTCTAAAATCTAGCCTTTGCCTATCATGACCACATCCCTCAATCTCTATTGAGGGTCTACATAGGCACCAGACAATCCAGTTTCAACTGTCCCATTTCTTCTCATCATCTTCGGAGGGCAGAGACAGGCCATTAATATACTAATCACATGCCATGCAATTGTCTGTCACGAGAGTTCACAACCAATGCTGACTTGTGCATTCCAAAAGAAATGTAGTACCCATTGGCATGTCTGTCAATATAAGTTTAAACACACGCTTTCATTCAATGGCACATCAAAAATCTTCACAGGATCTAGACCCGTCTATTAAAACTGGACCCTTCTTATCTAATCAGAACAACCCCCCTCCTAAAGTTCCCGGTGAACCCCCGAGTTTCATGCCCAGGCAACGGGTTACCTAATCTGCTCCTGCCTCGCTCGTCCCTGGATAGGCTGTCCACTCCACCGCAGACCCACACGACCAATTGCTGGATCTGGCAGGCAGGCAAAACAACATTTGGCTGGGCATCAGACAACCCTTATATGTAGTCGTTGCGGGAACATATCTGGGAAACGTCTTTGCAGAAGCGCTATTGGCCGTTGTACCTCTTGCACTAGAGATCACTCAGGGGTGCAAAAGTGCGAGAAATTGCTTGTATGTATGTACGAAGATAAGGCCGTACCGTAGTTAGTAAGATCTTGTGGGCCGGTGCCTGCTATTTCTCGGGCCCTGGGAGTATGTAGGGAAACCATGCACGTGATAGTCGATGCATGTGCCGACCATCAAATCTTCTGCGCTTCAAACAATTCCTAAATTTCACACTTGACGAAGTGAACCAGGTACGAAACAAAGTATCAAAGCTAAGTATTTTCACCCGGCGTGATATCTGGTGGGCCGCCCAGTCTGTGCAGTCTCCACCGTCGAGGGTGCCGCCGATTTAGCATTATGCATTTCGATCGAGCATTATGCATTTATCCGAGCCGTGCGCTACCACATAAGCTTCTTCGCAACGGTTTTTTCGGGGGTTTCTCCACACCGAACGGAACCGGCCGAGCGACTCGGAAGACCCAGTGCAGCCTAGGCCGGCCGACGCCAGCCGATGCCGTTTGCGATGCTTGAATGTTTATTACGTACTGTGTCGACTCCGGAGATAGTGCTCCGTCGATATCGTCCATCGTGGGTTTTGCGGATGCTTTGGCTTGGTGCTGCTGGTGGTCGTGGTGGTGGTTGCGTAGGTAAATTCTGGCAGATTGTGGCGAGAGAGGGAAGTGTGATGACGGTGTTTGGCCATGCTGGAAGTGGGAGTTCGGAGACACCGTCGCCACGGCTCAGGTGGTCGTTCCGCGTTGGAGAGGGAGAGTTCCAGGAAACGCGACGGAAAATCAGAACTAGGGATTCCATTACTTATCTATGAGGCCGCTCTCAGACTTGGTGATTGCCACTGGCCGTCCACCATGGCTGGGACCACCGAACGGCATCAGTGCCATCACCAGTGCCAGCTATCTTCACCCTAGCATCCGTTTGGAAGAGTGGTGCTGCATCTTTTTCTCACGTTGTTATCATCACGAAGTCTTGACACCTTCTTTTCACATCGCCCGCCCAGACCCGCACATGCTTTGGCTTGTGTCTTTCCTTACTGGGCGCTACGGCGAGATTATTCGCACTTCGTTCCCTGCTGCTTGGAGTAGGCGCTCTACCGGTAGACTTGATTATGAAAGCCAAGATTTCTCGGCGGGCGTTTTGCAGCGTGACCCCGCAGTTCAACCGTTCCTTAACTGTGTTTGGTGCCTGGCGGTGGCAGTGGCGCAATCGGCACTCGGAGAAATGCAGACTGCAGAATAGCTAAAATATTCAATGTTTTGGTACCAGGTACTTTGGCCGGCGATTGAACAAAGTCGCACAGCGAAAGAAAAATTGAAAGAGAACGGGAAGGCATATTCAGCCTCGTTGTAACTCTCGCGTGGTGAAGAATGGAGAGTAGGCGGAGAACGGTGCGGAAATAACGCCTGTTCTTATCTTTCTCAAGAGTAAACAATTGCCACATGGGATGTCGTGTTTAGGTACCAGGTAAAGAGATAGAGTGTCACGAACCAAGGTGCTATGGACAGGGTGCGGTTGGGATTAGACACCTTGATTAGGCGCGCGAGGAAGGCCGTTCGCTCGGTTCAGGAAGGCGGTCTGGCGAGGTTGATGCTACCGATCAAGGCGTAGAACCCGCGTGCTTCGAGTATCTGTGTGCTATGTAATACTTGCAACACCACGCATATATAGCTGCATCTTATGATCATGAATATGAACATGACGGTGGCTGTGCGACCATCGGAGTTCTCTTTGCTTTTTGTGCAAAACTGCCTTGGAAACAAGCAACACCAGCGCTGCACCAGCGAAGGAGGCTGAAAGCTTGTTCGGATCGGGAAAAAAGAAAAGAAGATCCTGTGTTCTCTGGAACATGCGCAACTGATGAACCCTGGTCCTGGCCAGAAACTTGTACCCAAACATTCCGCGGGTTCGCTGCGCCGTATCATGTAGACCCAAAGGTACTGCTCTCCACACTTTGGAAGATACGCAGGTTCCATAGAGGGCTCACTGACCAGCATGATGTCCCGCTAGAGCCACGAGCGGCTGTTATCAGAGGCTAGCAGACTGCGGGTGGACAAGGGTGCGCAGGTCTCCACCTCGCCGCCGTCTCGAAAGTCTACTGCAACGGCCACCTGCGGAAAGCGTGCGCAGAATGCTGCAGGCCTGGAGATGTCTCCGAAAAGGGCCATGGACAAAAGTCCTATTTAGGAACTTGTCCCCTCCGTCCCGACCCACCTGTTCTTCACCGCGGCCATTCCTGCTTCCTCCTCCCCCTCTACCTGTGTCGCTGCTTCCTTATCTACTCTGCGCACGCGTCGCAGTATTCAAAAGGCTTTCGGTAGCTTTATATTGCTGAGGCGCACCTCAATTCAATCGACTGCTGTAGAGTCAACATAACACAGCGCCGACAAGACAAGAGTGAGAGCCTCTCATTTGTGGCCTCTCTCCGCAACCCAACCACTCAGCAGCGTCTGCAAGGCCAAAATTGGACCGCAACATGAGTCTCAGACACAACTCTACCGAGAAGGAGTCGACGATGATGGGCGGTGAGAAGGTCGATGCACGTGATCCTGAAGCCCGTCTGGGTGAGGTCAAGCATGACCTTCACCGTGGACTGAAGGCCAGACACATTACCATGATAGCCATTGGTGGTGCGATTGGTACCGGTTTAATTATCGGAACGTAGGTGGATCTTGCAGAATACCAGACGGAAACATGCTGACAAGAATGCAGTGGAAAGGCGCTTGCGCAAGCTGGTCCCGCAGCTGTGTTGATCTCGTACACTATTGTCGGGTTTTTGGTTTATCTGGTGATGTGCGCGCTCGGAGAGATGGCAGCTTGGCTTCCACTTGGATCTGGCTTCACTGGTTATGCGTCAAGATTTTGCGACCCCTCGCTCGGATTTGCACTCGGCTGGACTTATTGGTTCAAGTAAGATTTCCCCCCGGAAATACAGATATTCGGAGCTAATTTGCGGGTAGATACATTATTGTCACACCCAATCAACTCACTGCGGCGTCCCTTGTGATACAATACTGGATTGATAGAGATCGCGTGAATCCCGGTGTCTGGATCACAGTCTTCCTGCTCACTATTCTGTTCATCAACTACTTCGGTATCCGACTGTTTGGTGAGATTGAGTTTTGGCTATCCAGCTTCAAAGTTATTACCATTGTTGCTTTGATCCTGCTCTCTCTCATCTTGGCGCTTGGAGGAGGTCCAGACCATGACCGCAAGGGCTTTAGATATTGGAAGGAACCAGGTGCTTTCAAGCCATATATCGCCACCGGTGACACTGGGTATGAATTCCTTGACATGATACAATCCAGTATGGGAGCTGACTTTATCATTTAGACGTTTCCTCGCTTTGTGGTCGACCTTTGTCACTGCTACCTTTGCCTACTTGGGAACTGAGCTTGTCGGTGTAACCGTCGGAGAGGCCCAGAACCCCCGCCGCACGATCCCCCGTGCCATCAGATTGACATTCTACCGGATTGTGATCTTCTATGTCTTCTCCGTCTTCCTTCTGGGCATGATCGTCCCCTACGACTCTCCCGACCTTGCGTTTTCCACCAAAGCTTCCAGCGGCGCCAATGCTTCTCCCTTCGTGGTTGCGATCAAGCTTTCCGGAATCAAATACTTGCCCGACATTCTCAACGCCTGCATCCTGGTCTTTGTTTTCTCAGCATCGAACTCGGATCTGTACATCGCATCCCGCACCATCTACGGTCTCGCCCTCGAGGGCAACGCCCCCAAGTTCCTGGCGCGCACCGACTCCCGCGGCGTCCCCGTCTACGCCCTCGGCCTCTCCGCCCTCTTCTCACTACTCGCCTACATGAACGTGTCCAGCGACTCCAAGAAAGTGTTCTCCTACTTCGTCAACCTCACCACGATCTTCGGCATCCTGACCTGGATCTCCATCCTCGTCACGCACATCTGGTTCGTGCGCGCCCGGCGCGCCCAGGGGATCACCAACGCGATGATGCCGTACACGGCACCCCTGGGGATGGGCGGCTCGATCGGCGCGCTGTCGGGCTGCATCCTGATCGCCATCTTCAAGAACTTCTACGTGTTCCACCCGGACCCGGAGACATACGGCAAGTGGGACTACGAGAACTTCGTCACGGGCTACATCGGCATCCCGCTGTACCTCGGCCTGATCTTCGGCCACAAGTGGCACACCAAGTCGAAGGGCATCGCGCCGCTCGAGTGCGACCTGTTCCTGGGCAAGGACAAGATCGACCGCGAGGAGCAGCAGTTCCTGGAGGAGCAGGCGGCCATGGGCCCCGGCACCGGCGCGCGGCGCTTCTACAACACCTGGATCTCGTGGCTGTTCTAGATCTGTCCTTCCGTTTTTTCTGTTCGGCAAAATTTGCGGCGGGGGGGGAGGGGGGGGGGGGGGGGGGGGTGGGGTTCTTCTTTCATGGCTTTTCTTTTGCGATTTCGGTTTGTTTGCTTTTGAGACGGCTACTTAGCGGGCGACTTTCTCGTGAATGTGCGATGCGGTGGGAAAGATGGGACATGTGCATGGCAGGTAATGAAGCTGGAGCGGGTAGAAATAGAATACCTGTAAATGAACATAGCGTTGCTGATTGAGTACTTTGAACATGTATAATACGAGTAATCGTGAACACGCACAATTCCCGGTCATGCTTAATCACCCGTGCAACCGATTTCCATCACTGTCCACAATACTTTTCGTCTGCAGGATAAGCTCATCGAATGGGATATAAAAAAGGTCAACAATATCATATCAAAGAGCCTAGTCGGTCCATATTTAAGTTTCTGTTGACACTGAAAGAATGTATCAATGATCATTTAAAGCTAATATACGTCTGCAAAGCGGGCAAAATACCCTCAACAGCCCCATTAAGCGCGTGTCACTCATCGATACCAGTGAGTGCGCCCTGGTGATTGAACACCAGACACCCAGTCCTCTCCGCTTCTTTGCCTGGCGCGTGTGCACCCGGCGGGAACCAGCATGGCGGCGGGTACGTCACCCTGCTCTGCGCACATACAAATCTACGACGGGTACCGGCTGGCAGCGGTGGAAATGTAGATCTGCAATTAGGCTTTCCGTATATTTCACGTAGTGCAAACTGCGTCTCCGGCGTCAACCTGCCTATCCGAAACATTCTTGTCAAACTTCACGATAACCAACTGACACAACAGCTCATTACTCATTAACTTTCTACGTTCTGACGAGTGATATGTGTGCAGTTGCAATCAGTCGGATTTCGAATGGGTCGTTGTCTTGAGCGTTTAGATCAGCACTCACTAGAGAAACGCCGGCTGCGATCCTATGAGTTATTACTACTACATGTCTGTCCATTACTATCATAACTAAATCACACCGCCCCCCCTACGCCGCACTACAACCATTCTGACACCCCTCCTTAACACTACAATGCTGCACCGTATTCCCACACCACCCCACACTACTACAACACTTGCCATACCCCCCAGCAGGATCACACGTCGCGCCCCCAAAATCCTTTCCACACCTCCCATCGCTCCTCGCGCGTCCCTTCCCGGTGGCCGTCGGCTTCGGCACCCCCGTCGTCTTCGTCCCCTTCGCCCACACACTCCTCAACCCCCGCTCAATCTCCGCAATCTTCTCATACGCGCCCAGCGCCGCAAACGCCCCCATCACCTTCACCGGGGCCACCCCCACGCCATCCCACCTCCTCGCCGTCCACCGCGGGTCCATGGGGTCCTCCAACCGCGCCACCTCCGGCGGGTATCCAAACCCGGCCAGCATGCTGACGTTGAACGCGCCCATCATGGCGTAGTCCTCGTGCACGGCGTTGTGGCAGTGGAACGTGTACACGCCGGTCCAGGGCGCGAAGCGCGCGAGCACCTCGACGACCTCGTTTTCGCCCAGCACCGCGATGTCCTTGAGCGCGCCTACCTCGTAGGCCTCGAGGCGGTCGCGGCCGGGGCGGCGGTTGAGGTCGCTGGTAGTGCGCGAGAGCAGGGTGAAGTCGATGAGGTGTGCGTGCACGGGGTGGGACCAGCCCGCGGCGCCCGAGAGCGTCCATTTTTCGGTGGTCCCGAGGGGGGGTGCGGCGAGGATGCGCGAGGCCGCGTTGGTGAACAGTGCGCCGTTTATGGTCCAGCCGAGGCCGATGGAGCGCGCGAAGGTGAAGGTGCGGGAGGTGGTGGCGGCGGCGGTGGCGGCGGGGGCGACGAGCGTGGATGGGAGTGCGCCGTTGGAGGCGCTGCTCGAGACGGTGCGGCCGACGCGGAACTGCAGCACTGCGTCGGTGCCTGCGTAGGCCGTGTCGACCCAGAGGTTGCTCTGCGTCAGCGTCAGGTTCTGGCCCTTGAATGCTGCGAAGTCGATGACGACCTGTAGATAGCACTGCTGTTAGCAGGGTGGACGGCGGGGTTAGGGCTCGGAGTGGGCTTGTACCTCCCAGCGCTCTGCCATCGAGATGATCAGATTGTTTGTTTTGACGGGCTTGGGCAGAAACCCCGAGTCGCTGGCGACCACGTACATCGGCGCCACCTTCTTGCTGCCGTCAGCCTGGACCGTCAAGTTGAAGCTGCGGCTGACCGAGGCGTCCAGCACGCGGAAGCGGTACTTGCGCGGCTCGACAGCGAGGAACGGCTGGATCTGGCCGTTGACCAGGAACGTGTCGCCGTACGTGCTGGTGCGCTCCGCCGTCTCGTCGCTGATGTTGCCGGTCTTGGTGAAGTACATGCTGTTGAGGATCAGCGGCACGTCGTAGGCGCCCTGCGGCAGCGCCAGCTTCTGCTCCAGCGCGCTGTCCTGCACGATGTACAGCCCGCTCTGGCCGGCGTAGATGTTCAGCGCCGTCTGCATGGCCACGTGGTCGTGGTACCACATCGGCCGCGCATTCTGCTGGTTGGGGTAGTAGTAGTCCTTGTAGCTCCCCGGCGCGATGATGTCGTTCGCCCACCCGTCCCACGGCGTGCGTGTGTAGCTGCCGTGCAGATGGATCGCCGACGGCCGGAAGCCCTTGTTGATGAACCGCACCACTGTCTCGCGGCCGCGCTCCACCCGGAACGTCGGGCCCGGGACCTGGCCGTCGTAGCCCACCAGAGACGCTGCACCGAGATTGGGGAAGATTTTCTTGGAAAAAGGCTTCATCTCGACTTGATAGAAGTCGATTGGCGTGCCGGTTTTGGGATTGGTGTACGTTGCCGCCGGCTTTTTGGTGGCCGGGATGGGCAGTGGGTAGTGGAACGCATAGTTGTAGGCGGGCGACGTGCGGGCGACAGCTGTGTCTTGGGCGTCGGCCGTGAGCGAGAGGAGTGACAGCACTGCCGCCGTAACGACAGCCCGTAAATTGATCATCATGAAAGCACTCCCGGCTGAACGAACGCTGACGAACGAAATAAAAACGAATGTGTCGTCAAATCTTTAATAGTGAATGGAGGTTGTTTTGAAAATATCGATGGGAGGGCCTGAGTTTTGTTCTTTTTGTTTTGCACGGGCGTCCAGCTGAGAACGAACGAACGGTGTTGCTGGTGATCCCGGTCAGTATGTGTACGCTGGCCTTCAAAATGGTTTCAAACATGGGATACCTAGCTAGCGAGCCGAACTACCAACAGTGCCGAACCAGCCGTCCGCTGTCACTGACAGGTGCCAAAAGACGAATCAATATAGAACAGCAAGGACAATTCGGAGCCACACAGGAAAGAAATCCAGGCGAGAAGGTTATTATAAGGTTAAAGATCCGGATCTCCAAAACCGGCGCAGAGGCGGGTAGTCATAGTGGTAATATGGCCCCGTGCTGGCTGCTCATTTCACATGCTGACTGGAGACTAGGCCTGGTACACCAGTGCGCGCGTAGATGCATAGACCGCAGAAGGCAGTGCTGATGACCCCTTCGCTAGTTAGACACACCGGAACCAAGAAAGCCCCTGTTGCGATCACCTACGGCCTGCCAGGAGTCGGCGGCCGGCTACGGGTGGACATTGATTAATTGCATACAGACATACCACGAAACACAGCGCCGGGGCGTCGCCTCTCGACTGTCGGGCGATATTTTCTTTGTGCTATCCCCGGCCGTGTTGCACGGCACTCCTCGGCGGGCAGCGTCTCTGTGGATCACCTGGTCGGCCACCAGCGCAAACTGCGCGCGAATTACTATATACCCAGCCGCACTGCCGGAAGCCGTTCTGGCAGGCCAGCTGCGTCTGGGGACCCGGAATCGGCGGATATACGTGATCGTGAGACGGCCCCCGGACAGTTCTTTTGGGTTTGAAATTAAGGATGCACAGCGAGGCGTCAGCTATGATCTTCGCAGGGAAGCGTGCGGGTATTATTTTAGGCGTATTTAGAGAAATTTCCGGTGCGGTGGCACGTGTGGCTCACGTGCCGGATGATCGGTGCAACCTACGGGAAAATATAGGCACAAATTTAAGAATAGAGAATGGAAAATGAAAGCTAGAGGTGGGTGGGTGTTAATGGACGTTTAGGGTCTGTACCAAAGAGCGCAATGTGCGGTGTGTGGGAAGCGATAACAGCAGCCTTATTTTAATGATCAAGAATCATTGAGAAAACGGTGTCAGAATTAATTCCACTCTAACATAGTTTCAACCAACCCCCTTTCCTGCCTGCTACTATACATAACTTAGGATCTCAACACGTGACCTCAAGGCCGAATATGCAGTGGAGGTGGGACATAGAAACGTGCAACAACTACGGATTATTCACAGTATGACCCGCGCGAACACGTGCCTACAACTTTCCAGCTCCATCCCTCTTCTTCACCGGATCCAATCTAAACGCCGCCAAATCATGGCTCTCCAGCCGCACCGTCACGCCCGTCTCATACGTCCCGGGGAGGTACTTATGCTTCCACATATCCCACACGCGGTACTTCACGCCCCTCCCCGTCTTCAATCCGGGCACCTCCTTAAACACCACCTTCTTCACCGCCGGCACCTCCAAGTCATTCAGCACAAACACATGTTCCCCCTTGCTGCTGCGCCCGCTCCAAAACTCGCCGGGCATGGTTTCGTTCCACTTCCACCCGCGCTCCATGCCGTTCCCGAGCTTGTACATCTTCGCGGGTTCGCCGACAAGCGCATCCTGGTTGTAGTCGATGAACTCGCGGTTCTTGAGCACGGACAGCGAGTACGCGTCGATCAGGTCCAGGCGCGCGCCGATCAGCAGCGGGCTCTTCATCACCGCCCACAGCCCGAAGTGCGCGCGCTGCTCGGCGTGCGTGAGCGCGCCGTTGCCGATCTCGAGCATGTCCATGTCGTTGTGCCCCCAGAAGTTGCTCCACTCCTGCTTGTGCTGCGTAAAGCTGATGATGGGCGCCAGTGCGGCCCAGGTCGGCGCAATGTCGCCTGTCAGCCGCCAGGACATGCCCGTCGCGTTACCCCACGTCTCCGGCAGCGCTTGGCCCCAGCTGCAGAGGCCGTAGTTGATGGTGCGGTCTTGCTGTAGCAGGGCGTCGCGCATGCGGTGGTAGCGCTCGGCGGTGCGCGTGGCTGACCAGTCCCAGTCCGCGGGTGCGTCGCTGTACGGGGCTTCCCAGTAGTAGGTGTCGCTCCAGTTGGCAGGGACGGCGCAGTTGTCGTATTTCAGATCTGGGCAGTGGCATGTCAGCGGCGGCGGCGGGGTACGGCGGGGTGGGACGGACAATCAACTCCCCACTCTGCAAACGCCGCAGCGTCAACCTCCTCATAGTACAGCGACCCCGGATAGCCAGCACAAGTCTCAAGACCAGCATCACCGTAGATCCCGAACTTGAGCCCCTTGGCATGGACGGCATCGGCCACGCCCTTGATACCGTCCGGGAACTTGACGGAGTCCGCAATGATACGCTGTGTCTTGTTGTCGCGCCAGAGGGTCTTGTCAGCCCAGCAGTCTGTGGCCGTTTAGTAGGTACCGCGGAGTAGGGGGGCTAGTGGGGGCAGACCGTCGATGTTGACATATTCATACCCCAGATCCGCTAGCCCGAGCTCCACCATCTTGGAGGCGGCGGTAAGAAAGACGGTTTCGTTGATATCGCATTTGAATCCTAGTCCCCATCAGCTTGTAAGCGCGGGCGCGGATAGGAGGAGGAGGGGCGGCAGTACCGTTCCAGGAATTGAACCCCATGGCGGGCAGCTTTCCCGTCACGCCGTCTTTGCCCACCAGCGCGGCGGCGAGGTCGGCGGCGAGCAGCAGTACAACAGTAATCAAGAGAGCCATCGTCGTGGATGCACGATCTTGATTGAGGCGCCCGTGCGGCCGTTTTTAAGAGCGCTGGCTGTCACAGCCTGAGCGGATAATTAATTCTGCATGTATGCAGTGATCGTGGGGATGTAGGGGTGTATTATATCCAGATTGGCGGTAGAGTTCTACGGCATGCTAGGATAGTACCGGGTTAGTATATAGCCTGTGTACCTGGTACTGTGGCCGCGGGATTCGGGAAAATTTGCCGCGAGAGATGAAATAGATGAACTATAGGACTTGAAATCTTGGGTTTTGTTAATATAAATTTACTGTAGTGGGGTAGAGTAGAGCTGCGTTTAGGTTGCATCTAAGAATAGGTAAAGCCCGCCAGGAGTACTTCCTGTACTTACTTTATTCATTTCAATACAGTGCAGAATTGTCCACTTCAACAAGCTGTATGTAAAATCAAAGATCAAATATATAGCAACTGCCACTGTCCGGGCCGCAATATCCGCTGCTATGCCTGCTGTCCATGTCGTCTCCCAGTCTCCATTGATTGCTGCATGGTGAACACTTGATGTGGATACTGACATTACTCTACTATTTTTACCCATAACGACTTGTTCATTCTACCCCAAGCTCAATAGACGTCTTTTGACAAAATTCGTGGAAGTTCCTCTAGCAGTTTATCACCCTTGGGGTGCTGGGTGGGCTTCTTATTGCCAAGGTAGACATTCTTTACCCATCATTTGTCGTAGGTTAGGCTCAGGCATGAAAAGAATGATTGATTAGAGAGCTGTTAGACTAAAGAGGTCTAGTAAAGCACGGATAGATATAATCTTGTGATGTGTAAATTACAGAGAGTGAGCAAGCTCGGACTCAGAAGCAAACATGTTTGATCTCAGGCTGGTCTAAGTGACACCAACAAGCCGCAGGTACTGGATAAGTGAGGGCTTAGGGCCAGGGCTGCGTTTGTGGGTTAGATCTCATTAGATTAGACGGGCGCAGCTGTTGAATTAGACAGATACAAATTTACATACTATCACAGCTAGAATATAACGGCAATAGATAATTCCTGTCAAATTCTTATTTTGTAATAAATACTTATTGCGTTTCATTTAAGCTTTGGCGTTGGTTCTGGAAGGCGGTGTCAATTGCAAGTTGGCTTTAAGGAAGACACGGTAACCTCTCAATAAATATTATTTTGTCAGACTTGAAGCTCATGTAGCTCACACTTTCACCCAAGCTAAGTTCATCATGTCCAGATATCAGTCTAGAAAGAAATCCACAAAACCTGCAAATCGGGCACGGCAGCAGCACAGATATCAACTCAGGAACTTCATTTTGCCCCGGTACTGGAAACCAAGCTATCTCCAAGCTCTCAACATCACAATCAACCAGCTCCCCCCTGGTTCTTTGCTCCCGGGGATTTCTTCCCTAAGCACCCTCCCTCTACCCCTTCGGGATGCGCTTCTCGGCATATATTCGACAGCCACCAGGGTCTTTCCTCTGCCTTATATCGTCTTTTCCAGCGCCGAGATCTTGAGCGACCAATCATACGCTGCCGACCTTTTCGACGAGGTCTTCAATTACTTCTATCCATCGAGCCTCGGTACTTCTCGTACTACCGTCCGCTTTGGCCCGATCGCTACCGGCTGGAAGCCTCACATCTTACTACCGCCGTTTCTTGCTGGCATCATTGCCAAGAAGCGTAGCGGTCTGGCGGAGGATTGTGGAACCCTTGCGGCGCTGGCCCAGATTGGCAATGCTGATAGAGTTTGGGTCGTTACGTTGCGGGAGTACAAAGTAAGGATTTGTACGGCAGCTGTGAATCCTGAGTGGGTTAAGTGGGTCGAGGGAGGCGGCGGCGTGGTGAAACCAGCGGGGATGGATGTCGTTACTAAGACATGGGACCTGAGGATCGGCAAAGAGAGGTTGGGGTTTGTCAGTGAGCTGCAGGCCATCTTGGTGACTTATGGCGGGTTGGAGCTGCAGCAAGATTAGTCGGAGTTTTGTTTGGTTATAGTGCTATTCGCATACAAGGAGTTTTTCCAGCGTTGGGCACGTTTTGTGGAGTACATCTCATTGCTATGGGCAATTTCCCTTATTTTTTATTCATCAGGACGGGTCTTGTAACGAGTAGGATTGATCTTTATATGCTACTACAACATAAGATTCCAGCACTTTATCGGCATAATCATCAACCAAAGCCTCTCTCTTTCCAGTGAGCTCGATAAAATAAAACAGAAGACTTCCAATTGTAGCTGATGGCTCCCAAGATCATTACGGAGCCACTCCCGCTGTGATTCCCATGTAAAAAGTATTCGTGGAATAATTCGTCTTCAAGTCGCGTGACCCATTCCAGGTTGATCGTTACCGAAAGCCTCAGCTAACCACATGCCTTGTTTGCGACAAACGACAATGCAGTAATAGTGTTCTTGATCAGCGTAGTTAGAGCGGTCGAAAATTTAATTTGCTAACTCTAAGAAATAAAAGCTTTTTTGCAAGCTTCGCATCGATGGTAGCCCTCTCTTATTAGATACCACTTAATGAATCTAATTACCAGACAAGGTTCTTGCTTCCTATTAAATGGCGAAAGAAGGATCAGCAAATACACCGGCCGTCACTCATAAGGTACAGTCTTGCTTTGTAGAAACCCGTTACCCGGCCTTCCATGCCCCTCCCCACCGCTCGCCCCTCCAAACTCCCATGTCTCCAATGCCCCGCCGTCGTCGCCCCCAACCCACCACCGAGGGCTGGTCGCACATACCCGCCACGCACTCTCGCGGGCCCCTCCGCCTCGATTCCACCCCAGCGATCAACTTAACCTCCGATGTCGCACCAGCACAGTCTCTGAGCACGCTCACCTCGCGTCTCACCAGCGCCCGGGAAACCGTCCTCTCCGCGACACCGCTCCAGCCAGTTTTTGCCAGTGCACGCGCTGCGGCGCCAGGATCGCGGTTGGATGTGCTGGGACTTGGATCGTTCCATGGCGCGACTAGGGGAGCGAGTATGCTCCAGCTGGCGCTGGCGCTGGAGATGCAGCCGCGGCCGGAGAAGGTCGTGGTCAGGGATCCGGCGTTCACGGATCGGGACATCGAGTTCTTGCGCGACCTGGGTCTGACTGCTGAGCGGGGGACAGATGAGGCAGATCCTCTGGGGGAGAAAGCGGATGGTGAAGGGATTCAAGAGGGAACCAGGGAAGATACGTTGTGGATTGTGGCGCCGCATCTGGAGTATGATGTACTCTCGCAGGTGCTCCAGCAGACAACGGATAAGATAGGGCTCTTGGTGTGTAATGATCTACGGTCCTATGTAGACTTGAAGATTGGGGGTGACGATGTGAAGAAGGTGTTTGAAAAATTCTTACAAGAAAAGGATGGTTGGAAGGAAGCGATTCTAGACGATATGCCAGATGTCGGAGAAGGGAGGGCGTTTAATCATCTGGCGGTTTACTGGAAAGATTTGAAAACGGATGGAAAGGAAGAGCATGAGGACGTGGTTAATAAGCCCACCGAAAAGAGTTTGGAGGAACAGTTAGAGGGTCTGGCAGTTTCAGATGATACAAAGGATAAGCCCAAAAGCTGATACTAGAGGAAACTTATAAATAAATTTACTTAGACCTGAATCTTGCAATGAAGATCCGGTATATCTACGAGTATCATGCAACCGGTCAAAATGATTGCGAATGACCAATCATGTCCTGTTTATTAAGTAAGTTGCACAAAAGCAAAAGATATATTGACATCCGTGAGATTCGAACTCACGCGGGTTTCCCCACTAGCACCTGAAGCTAGCGCCTTAGACCACTCGGCCAGAATGCCATTCATGATTGTCTCAAATCAACACTGGCCGAGACGTCAAATAGATCAAGACTTTTGGGGTTCAATCATTGTGAAAAGGTTTCATCCTGGCTCAGATGCCAAATTTAATGTATATCTCAGACCACAGTCTCATATCAATGTTTACATTAACATTGAAAATTTCCACCTTCATCACGTGGCCTCACTCGATAATATCTGCATCTACAAAAGTTCGGTCTGCACCCACCCAAATTTAGCTGGAACCCCGGGCATGGGCAAGCCATTTCCACTGGCATAAACACCCAAGAAAGTGCCTGTAAAGCATTGCCACCCACTCAACCAAGCCTGAAGCCACTTGCTTTCGACGTCCGCCACCCAGTTAACCTTGCCACCACCAGTCGAGTATCCCAAGTCATACTTTTCTCTCTGAGCCTTGATGTATAGCCTTACTTTCCCTGTCTTTGGTATCTCATGATACGTAGTATTCGCAGTCGCCACGGTGCCAGAATGGGTTACAGTCTTGACAACCCGAGCGCTGGTGGAAGGGTGCAGGGTGACCGCGATAGTGTTGTGGTAGTGGATGCTCAGGAACACGGTAGCACCAGCCTCATGGCGGTGCGACTTTGGTGCAAAGTCAAGCTCTGTGCTCCACAGTGTCTCGAGGTCCACCTGCTTGCGTAGCAACGTAGCAGGTGTCTCGCGGTGTGTCAAATTGTATACGTTGCCCCATAGTGTCAGCCCGTTGCCAGATTTCTCTAGGCCATGGAACGCCTTGTATGGCGTACGCGGCGTGTACCAGGCTTTATCACCCAGCTTTCCACCGCGGAAATCGTCGCGCCATTTTTTCGGGCGAGGGAGAGTACGGAGTCCTTTGGTCGGCATGTTCTCGGTGATGGCCTTGCCGCCGTTGACTACTGGCCAGCCGTCCTTCCAGGTGACAGGCGCCAGAAAGGTCTCGCGTCCGAGCTGTGCACGGCCAGTGATGTTTGTCGGAGCCTGTGGCCGTGTTCCCAGAAAGACTGCGTACCACTTTCCGTCGGGGCTGCTGACAAGGTCTGCGTGGCCAGTTGCGAGCACGGGGTTGGAGGTATTGCGACCGTTCCACAAAATTGGATTTTGCGGGTTTGATTCCCACGGTCCAGCCATGGAGGGGGCGCGGGATATCATGGACCTGTGGCTACCGGCCTCAGTACCACCTTCGGCTGTGAGGAGGTAATATGTAGAGTTTATGTAGTAGATATGTGAGCCTTCAGCCAGACGGGGTGCAGACAATGGGAGGGAGCTGATGTGCAAGATCTCCGACTCCGTTTTGGAGGTTCCAGTGGCTAGATCAATTTCGGTCAGCCATATTGCGAAATAACCAGAGGATGCATCGACAAATTGGGCGCCCATAGTTGTTGTGAGATATGTTTTTGATGAGACGGGATCGAAAAATAGATCAGGATCAAAGCCAGTCCTACACAATATTAGAGAGGTGATTAAAATAAGATCTGTGAATTTACTGGTCCACATAGACTGGGTCACTCCAAGAACTTTCGTCAAAGATATCTGCAGTCTTGACATAGAAACTGCGCGGTGTGTGCGTTATCTATCCTGTATATAAACCTCACGATAATCATATCACAGCAATTTGGTCATACATTCTACTATGAATCAGCTTTGCCAGTACCTAAAACTTTATTTCCATGGGATGCCTACATCTGGTGGACTTATAACATCAAACACAGTGCCAATGCAATACCACATGTGTTCTTTTTCATGATACCTCAAAGTTGGGGCAAAAACACCACCACTGGGTGCTGTTCCGCGCAGATTCAACTGGCTAGGACGATTCAAAACATGTCCGATTAGGTCCCATTCGATCAGATCGCGCGAATGGTATAATGGTATGCCAGGGAAATATTCAAACGTCGAAGTCACGAGAAAATAGTCATCTCCAACGCGTGAGATGGAAGGATCCGGGTTGAACCCCGGGATTATCGGATTATTGAAAGCGTGAACGAGCTGCAGGAGCAGCAGCGGTAGAAATATGAACTTCATTGGAAGACACAATGTAAAGGGGGGTCTGTGGGGTGAAGTGAAGCCAGTATTTATATCCTAGGGGAATTAACACAATAGGCATTTCGGAGTAATTGCGCCTCAGTTCCCCAGGTTTTTTACTCTGATAGTGCGGAGAGAATGAATCAAATCCCTGGTTAACATCATGGTCCGTGATAATGAGCCTAATAGCTTTATAGTAGATCATAGCATCTTGCTTACTTGCGTTAGATATGCCCCGGATACCTGTACCAATTAACCGGCATCCTCCAAGACCCATGCCCTAATGAAGTTCTAGGTTCTCATACTGTGACGTTATTGTCCTATAGAATCAATTGTATAACGTATTCACAGGGGTCGTTGGAATGTAAAAATATTCAGAGGGTGTCAGCCGCTCTTACTTAAGATCGAAATAATCTCTATGAGCTAAATACACCACTCAGAATATCAGGCATGTTACGTTTCAATATTAAAGTTCGTTCAAAAGCTTTTGTTTTGAACCATAGAGGTCATGAAAATGATTTCAAATTGTATGGGAAGTCACCCACTATACCCATTGAGCTAAAACTAACTTCAATATAATGTTGTGTGTAAAAAGAGCAAAGATGTTTCGGTTCATAACATATCGCTCACTCTCCATATCTCGGTCCTCATTTTCCAACATATTCAATTTTCTCACAAATCTAGGTCACTATTATGCAATCGTACATCAAACTATATCTGTAGTGCTGAGATGTGCTACTGAACTTGGGGAGTAGTAATCTACACCATCAGGAATCTAGGGCAACTGCGCACAATCAAGGGGATAAAGTGGGATAGTTTCTCCGATGGTGTTTTCGGCAATTCCGATGGGGGAGCAATTACCCATAAATATCGCAGACCTTTGCAGCTCGGCGCACCAAAACCATACTCGGATGGAGAGTTAGCATGGTTGCGATAGTAAAGGTCATTTCGGTGGTCATAGCTGAACCACTGTTGCTAATCATAGTGTAAAAGACGTATTTCCAAATGGTTGTTTTGCAAAAGTATCAACATGATATTTCTTATGATGACGCATTCAAAACTCCCCGCCTTTATTCCAAGCAGCTGTATGCGTGTAGAATACCCAACCCAAGCCCTCCGCCCCTCATTTTTGTACACCATTCCCTCCGCATACGTCTATTTCGGATCATCTATTTCGGATCATCGTACGTGTTTGGCACTGGTTCTCGCCGTCTGTTGGGCACTATATTCACACCTGTCAGTATCACCTAATCCTGCCATACTGCCTCCCAGCAAGCCTTTCCCCCTCAGTTCCACCTCCAATCGCTCTCTCCATCCCCTTCGGTAAATACAAAGAAAGAAAGCTTTAAATACTTACGTGGATAGGTCATTGGGATCCTTGGGCTATCCTCATACCCCAACCGGTGCCGGATCGGGATCGCAAGCAGCACGAACGGAAACGCGCCGCCGATGATTAAGCTCCAGAAGCGTGCTGGGTATACATGCGAAGCATAGCGCATGTACCGAAAAGGCTGAGACCAGAAGTGGGGAATTGTGCCGGACATTTTTGTGTGGATAGTCGTGTTGGCGGCGATGCGGAGATGATGGTGATGGCAGGGGCTAAACTTGTCGATGGGCGGGTAACATCAATAAACAAGCTTGGTTATCGGCTCATTGCGCTCACAAGTGAATTGGCGCGCTCTGGTAAATTGAGAAAATATGTATAAACGAAGGTTTCAGAATATTGAACAAAAGTTCAATTGGGTTGAACTCATTATGGTTAGTAATGGTAATCAAGATAATTACGGGAGTGGTGGGTACTTTGCACTCGTACAAGTACAATGGCTAGTATGAATTTATGACTCGACGTTACGATGTGCGAGTACGAGTACATATATTTTGAATACCAAACGTTTCCCGAACACTTATGTACTCCTTATATGCAACTTAAAACTGCAATGCAGAATATAATAGGTATAAATTTATATAACCCCGCTCCGTTCACACGCTAAATACAAAAGATCGTCATTCAATGCAATGCAAAGAAGCATAGACAAATATGAAACATGCAATAAAAATAATAACTAAACTACGCCATCCGATTTCCCGTCATAGCCCATCACGATAAAGTAAGGAAAAAAAAATTGGTTGAGGACAGCAACTAAGCACGAGATTTCTCCTTCTCCTGGGGCGAAGCTGGTGCCCACAGTCCAACTTTGGTGATGGTAGGAGGAGCAACAGAGCCAAGAACACTGCTAATGCTGTTTTTGGTAGAATGGGCAGCACGTACATGAACTGGGATATCGTCCAGTACTTCTTCGGAGGCAGACACTGTACTGGCAGTTGATATGGTAGATGCACGACTGAGACCGCCCATCGACATTGGGGATAACGGCTCATCCTGTTGTCCCCACATAGTACCGGAGGCCTTTTCAAGTACTACCGACGACTTACGGGGGGCTGGTGCCACTCTTTGGGGAACTTTATCAGTCTGGCGGCGGGCAGTGGACTTGGTCCAGAGAGGTGCAGGGGAGCTTTCTTCATTGCTAGGGCTTTCAGTTGGTGTTGGAGGCATCTGCTGCGGTTTCCACAGAGATTTATGGGGTTCTGGGGATGGGGGTACCCAGAGAGAAGTTGAATCAAGAGGTAAAATATTTTCAATTCGTTCAAACTCGGGTTTCTTGGGGACCTGGGTGCGTATGACAGTATCCTGACTCCAAAGCTGAGGCGGGGTTTCTGGGCTGTTCAAACTTTTATTCCAAAGACTGGGTTCTTCGTCCTTCTCTTCCTTTTTGGTCCAAAGCGAACCAGAGACCACGGAGAGGGTAATGTTAGAGATCTTCTTCACAGCAACACCTCTTTCGGGGGCAAGTTTTGTTGTCCTACGAGCAGTTTCTTTGGCCCATAGTGGAACAGCAGGGGGTATGGTATCAGATGCAACAGTCTTGGACCTAACTCGACGTTTCCAAAGACCTATATCCGCTGCTGGCTTTGCCTTATTCCATAGGCTTCCAGAAACAACAACAAGTGGGAGATCCAACTGACGAATGGCAACCTTGGTACGTTCTGGCTCGGCCTCCGTAGTCCTTCTGGCTGTCTTGCGGCTCCATAGAAGTTTCTGGGCCTTCTTCCTCTCCAATGCAATCTGTTGAAGTGAAATGGGCGTGGTAATGGCATTATAAGTAGGGGCATTCCATAACCCTGTAGGCTTAACAATTGGTGCCCAGAGTGACGGTTGCGTAGGCAATGGCACAGCAGTCTTCCACAGTTCCTCAGAAAATACTGGAAGTGTTTCAGTGGAATGGTCTTTCTTACTACGGACGCAAGAATCTGTTGAAAGCTTTGCAAAGAGGTCGGGCACATTGTCATTATCCTTGCTCCACATAGATGCCATCGCAGTATTAGTTTTAGGCTCTTCGAGTTCTTCGTTCACATCCTGTTTAGGTGGGGTGCTAATTCCGCTCCACAGAACTCTTTGCTGTTGTCCATCCTTCTCATCTTCCTCAATTTCTTCTTCGATTTTCTTCCTCCAAAGGCCTTCTTCAACCTTTGGCAGCGTTTTTGTCGAAACATCACGTTTACTGCGCAGAGTGTCCACTGGCTGGTTGGCAAATAGACTAGGGGCTGCCCGGCTTTGACTCCACAGAAGTACGACCTCTCGTTTTGCGGCCTCGATATCAGCAAGTGTTACCGTCTCTCCATCATGAGTCCACAATCCTTTTGTGCCAGCGGGTTTCCAGAGGCGAGGTTGTTCTGGTTTGGAGTCGCTTCTGGGGCGCTGCCACAAAGAACCTGATGCGGCGGGAGGGTCTGAGATAAGCTGTTGTTTAGGCCGAGTCGGCGAAGGCAATGAACTAGCAAAGAGATCTTTGGTATCAGAAGAAGAACTTGTCCAGAGTTGCGGGACCGGAGCGGCTGCAGTCATCGTCATACACGAAGATTTAGAGTTCTGAGACGAAGACCACAGCCGTGTGTTCGATTGTTGAGGATGTTGTGCGGGAGGGAGGAGATTAATCGGGATACTGAGGCCAGTTAGTGGGCAAGGTATTGATTGGTTATCCACGGGCGGCACTCGCATGTCTAAACTGCCGTGTTGGGACTTCCCCGCTCGTTCATCTACCCACATACAATTCGCATGCTTGTGCGACCTGTCAATCTCGGGGTCATTTGTTTTAGTCCAGAGACTTCCCCCCACCACTGCCAGATCGATGTATTGGGCTGTTGATTTTGCATAGGGACGCTGCGTGTTTCCGACAAGTTCTGAAAACTTCTGCGGACTGTGTTGCGGGCGAGAAGCCCCTCTTTCCCATAATGATGTCAAAGCGGCTGCCGCACATGGTGGGCCGTTCGGTACTTCCTTCCTCTTCCGCCATAGCCCCGATACGGCTCTATCCGGCAAGTTCGGAACATCGTTTTTCCGCTCCGAAACAGGGAAATCAATAATCACTGAGGCTCTCGATGGCCTGGTCCACTGAACCATTTTAGCCGACACAATTGTAGACTCTTCAAAACAAATACTGCTTCTAACTGATGACATTCCATCATTTAGATGCTGAGTGCTCAGTAGTCCAGTGATCGGTGTTTTCTGCTGCTGGGTTAACAGCCACAGTCCTGTCGGGCTTGCTTCAGCCTTGTTCACATGCACGGCGATTGTTTTGGTTAGCCCTGCTACTTTCACGGGGCGGATAACGTTTATATCAATCGTCAGGTTTGTACGCGATATCGATTGTGGAGTGTTTTGGGGGCGCCAACTTCCTTTTCCTGAATATGACTGTTCAATAGTTCCCAGAGGCCATAAAACATTCATCTTTTTCGATGGCTGGGTATGCATCTGCATTTTAGTTCCCCAGAGCCCAGAAATAGATAAAAAATTTGCCACTGGTGTATTATCTGTTCGAGTATTTCGTTTCCATTCGGCATAAAAAGTCTTACACAAAGGCAGAGAAGATGGCCAAAGGTGTGTATGAGCAACTTCACCTGATGATCTTTTCTTAACCCAAAGTTTTCCTGCAAAAACTGTTTGTGGTTGGAGTGATTTCTTTGGTGGTAGCTGAGGTAGAGCTTTTTTCTCATATTTCTTTGTGATACTATCAAGGATGCCAGAAATTGGTGTCCGGTTTAAAGTCCGCAATTGCGACAACGAAGGCAAGGGAGGGGGCACTTCTGTAATACTCTGGGCCTTTTTAATACTTGATTTACCCCCCCAAAGTTTTTTAAGTCGTCCCATGATTCCAGTTGGCTCGACAGTGATAACTTCTTCCACAAAAGTTACCCGTTTCATTGAAGAAGTCCGTCGGTGATGAGACATTATGCTGCGTGGTCTGAAGTCCTTGGGGTTCTTCCATAGGGAAGTGTTTGCAGAACGAGGCATCTCGCGGGATTTCTTCCATAATTGTGAGCTTTTAACAATAGGCTGCTCCTTATCAAATCGTTTTCTTGAGCGAACATTGATTGCTGCCGGAACTGCATTAGGAACAACTGCTCTCTGTCCTCCCTTCCACAAACAGGCTACCTGCAACCTTGGTATTTCCACTTCTACCAATGGTGCCGACCACATTTTGGACTGAGGCTTGTAGGCTTTGGTGGATGCTCCCATAACCGATAACTCTACTTCCTCACTAGGTGTATAAATTTTCGGCGAAGCCCTCTGCGAAAGATTAACGTTTGAAATGGTGCATGGATCAATTTCCATTGCTCTGGCTGCCAATGGAGTCGGAAACGGGGATAGTGATAAGTTTGATCCTGCAAAAGTGCCCATCATTGTTACATCGCTCTTAAGTCTCAAATCTTCACGTACTCTGTTGGTTAACTGTGACGCTTCTGCGAGATATACCATTTTAGCTTCTGCTGATTGCCTTTGCCAGTCGACTGCAGACAGCCTTGAAGTATTAGTCGCTGTAGTGGCTGTTGTTGCGGATGTTTGTACTGTTGAAAGCCGTCGATCAATACCACTGCTCAACTTCGCTATGAAGGACCGTCTTTGTGAATGTCTTTCCGAAGTGCTTGTAGATTCAGAAGCAAGCGTATCCAATGTTGAAGATACGGAACTATTCAGACTATCATGACGCATGCTCTTACGCATTCCTTTCCATTGAGTTTCCTGTTGAGAAACCTCGGATTCAAGCTGACGAATAAGTGAACCACGGCCGTCCGATAATGCACTTGTCCTGTGGTCTTCCTGCGCTTTTTGCTTCTTTTCGACTGGTAAGCGACGAATGAGTTCTTCCAGCGGTTCGGGTCTTTGATGTTTCCCCATAAGCTGTGTTAGGCGTGCTTGGATTCCCGGTTGAATAGATTCCGATGATGTAGTAGATGCGGCAGATGAAGATTTGTTTGAAGGTTTGTTTATGGCCGTAGATGATGGCTGTACCTGGCTCTGTCTTCCTTTGGTAAAAGAGTTAGTGAATATTGGTCGTAAAGGAACCATCCCCAGTGGCACTGGGGGACTCTTGCGCTTCTGGCCATAGCCCTGATTTCCCCGAGCAGAGTAGAAGTTTGGAATTCTATCACCAAGTTTAAAGTGCCGGGGCATAATAAGCGCATCGAAGTTGGAAACACCGTTCATCAAATCTTGGAATTTTGAATCCAGGTTGCGTTTTGCTATGTGCATTCTTTCAAATTCGAGTGCATCTTCGAAGTCAGAAATTATCACATCATCATTATCATCAATTGAAATCTGTGAAGAGCCTGAGAAATAATCGCCTTGGTCATTATCATTTTCTTCTTCATTCGTGGAGTAACCATTATCGGGACTCAAGCTGACAACTTCGTCGAAGCCAGGGTCGCTAAGATTCATAGATTCATATGATTTCCTTCTAAATACTAGGCCTCCGATTTTAGCCTCTTGTTCTTCGTCTTCGTTCTCTTCCAGGACTGGAGATGCAAGAAACGTGATTCCACTCTTTCGAATAATTGCACTGTCTCGGTATCTGTCGGTAACCTCTTCCGATGACCCGAGTGTGATGATTTCTGCATTTCCCATTATTTTTTCTTCTTCAATACTGCTATTCCGTGACCTCGAGTTATTTACTGACGCAGATGATTCTCGGCGAGCAAGGGAACCCATTCTACTCAGTGAAACATTCACTAACATTGGTACCGCGGCCTTCTGATGAATCGGTGCAACACTTGCAACCCATGCTTTTGCAGTCTCATACATAACATCTCCGGGGTCTGTTGCGGAGGATTCCGATGAATTTTGGCTCTGTATACTGAGGCGGTTCTCTGACTTTTCGGGAATAAGTGGTGGTTCGGCATTAGGTACCTTGAAAGACTCTGCGATGGGAAATGTAGCTTTAGATTCGAGGACCAGTGGTAAGGTCTCCATGATTGGCAGATGCTCTATGGGCATTCTAGGTATGGGGGGCTCGGGTAAGGGTTCTGTTGGTGGTGGAGCTGGGGAAGCAAGATTCATTTTTTGTGAAACAGTTGAGAACTTCCTCAGTGCTTTACGATCGTCTTCGGGAGTTCTTGATTCACTAGGAAACAATGCACGCGAAGATTCGCGCTTTATGCTTCGCATGCGCTGCATGACGGGCACTCCATTTGGTAGTACTGGACTCTCATCCGAATTCTCTCTAGGGGCAGAAAGTTTCATGTCAGTAGTCCTGGCTGGCGGGCTGCGTCTCAAAACCCCGCGATAAGAGCGAGTATAACGTCCTGTAGATCTTGCAGTGTCGATAGTAGGCTTCTGGTTCATTAAAGAATGGACCAACGCTGGGTCATCGTATTCTATATCCTTGAGAAAGAGAACTCTCTGATCACCAACTGATCTTTGTGAATTTGGATCACTCCTAGCTACCGGAAGTGGAGGCGGGCCCAAAGCGAATCCTGCATGAGATTGAGTATATCTGGTCGTATCGTCCTCGGTAAAAAACGTATTTGTAGACATGCGATATCCTGATTGGGTCTGGGGGCTTACGGGATCACGTTCGCTGATACCCAATCCACTAGCCTGCCGATGGTGTTGGGGGTTTATAGCACTGATATGAGGCATGGCAGTGATTGGGTTTCTTCGTATACTGAGTTGACTGGAGCCTATATCTGGGGTAGGTAGGCCTGCAAAACTAGCAATTGTTCTTGGGGTTGTAGTCGCTGTTTCTATTCGCATTGACCTTGATGGACCTGCATGCCCCATCGATTGCAAATCCATACGTCTAGATTCTTCTTCGCGTTCAAATTGGGCATCTATTCTGGCCCTTTCAACCTCTGCAGCAGTATGTAAAGAGACCGTACGCATGTTCTTGAATGGCTCCTGGCGGTCGCCACCTGGAATATCGTCGGCCGGACCAAACCCGCCATTTTTCAATATTGGTCCTGAAATATTCGTCATTCCGCCAGCATGAGCTGGAAACTTTGTTTCAACAAGTCCGCTTTTTGCTTCAGTTGCTGCAAGAGCCGCAGCAGTTGTACCTGAATAGTTATGTGACGCATTACGTCTATGCTTCTTTGACTCCTCCTGCTCCAAAGACCATGAAACCATAGTACCGGGATGAACTATTGGTTGGCCAATAATATTACGGAATACAGAAGAATTGGTTCTTCTGTGGCCATTGGGATCCTCATAAGTTATATGTGGTCCATTTTTCGCCATAGAGCCCTCGATATCAGCACCGGTTGGGTATGCATAACTTCGCCCCCCTCTGGAGTGTACTGCAGAGCTGTCGGAACCTAGCCTGATCATCCGACCAGGAAATTGATTTTCCCTATCGTGGTCTATTTCAGACAGAAAGAAAAATATATCGGGGAATATTCGTATTAAACCTGCAGATTTTGTCCCTGTTTAGTGATACAATTACGATAGTGTTGAAAAATACGCACCAATAAGTATAGCAAGTGTAAAAATGGTTGGTGCGAGGCGTACAAAAATACTACCTACTCTGAGAACAAAAGTTGCTGCAGCCTGTAGTTCCATCAGTTACAAAAAATGCAAATTTACTCCAAATAATCCAAGTACTAACCAAATTCCAGCCACCTAAGCTCAAAACTACAAGAAATAACCCCATGCCCATCCTATTACCAGAGCTCCCATGTCGTTCTGCAGCATCTCTCCAGGCAACCCAGGCCCGGACGAGCATAATAAGAGACATTACTCCGTCAAAACACAGCTGCGTGATGCCCGCCGATCGACTATGCCGTAGGATCGGATCCGCCTGCAGAAAGCACACCGGGATAAATGTATGCCTTGTGAAAGATACAACTACAACGCCCAGAACCACTCTTAATATAACTGTTATCACCAGTACCCCTTTCTCTGCCCCATTATCAACTGATTTTCGAACACCGCATAATGCCACGCCAAAAATGAGAATCCGCGAAAGCTGGTCGAAAATAGCGACAAATATTGACGAAACTTTGCAGGAGCTGTCGTCTAAGAGAAGAAGCAGAACAAACTGTAAGGTACTCCAAATTGTCACTGATGTGAAAAATGCAAGAAGTGTAATACGGCGTGGTGAGCGCACAACACCTTTCAACCCAATTGCACCACCGGAGCTGCCGTTACAGTTACGTACTACATCGGGAATTGCAGAATGTGCTGATTGGAGAACATAGCCCCTATAAAATGTTAGCATTTCATTGAAAGCTTGAGATCCTAGTGTAATACAGTCCAAAGGCACAAGATATCACACCGGCTGCCTCCATTTTGTCGAGAAGTAATTAAAATTTACACTGATTATGTTTTATATCCACCACGTTTCTCTCAAAGGACGTTCCTTAAGCCTATTCCCTCTAGACTGGTGCCCAGCCAGATTATTTCAGTTGTTTGTAGCACTGCTGATATGATACTAATATAATCAACCTACAAGGTAACAATATATCAGAAAACTTCCATGAAATGGTATGTGACCCTTCTAAAATAACACCGGCCGGCGGAAATTTGGTTTTATTGATCTTTGAGCCGGACTGTGTCGAAGATTTGCTAAAGCTCGAGCTTTAATTTGGTTGTCCTTAGTTTGATAGGTTGTTTTATATCAACGTCCAAGGTTCGTTTATCAAAGGCCAGAAGTACGCCAGGCACTGTATCAAGGAAAGATAAATTACGAAAATAACAGCGTCAAAATGAGAAACGAATAGAAACAACTTAGAATTCAAAGTTCTGTAGCCTCCAAACCTACCAAAGAACTGACAGGTATAGGGAAGAAGTGAACAATGGAAGGAAGGGACTGGGTACAGTCTAAGCATAGGTGTATGATGCTACAGCACCACATCAATGCATATATTGTTACATATTCCAATGGTAATACACGGGGGTTAACGATTCAGAGAGTTTCTGGATGTTTGCTGTGTCCAGTACTAACCGCCACTGACAGTAGCAAGGCAGTAAAGTACATACAACGAGGTCTGTTTCGGAAGTGTATCTCAGGGCCGCCTAAAACTGACGAAAGAGAAAGAGTTCGGAACAGTTGTCTCTAACAATTTGATCGCTGGTTATCAGAAGTAGTTTAGCCGATAGATCTTTGTGCGTCCACTTGTTAATGCAGGGAAGTGGGATTTTTGCAGCTTCCAGATTTCTGCGAGGAGGTGACAGCTGGAGATGATTGGAAACCCCTTGTGTGACAGAGATTGATTCGGGACCGCAGTCATGGTGGTTGTACAATACCGAAGCGTTCCATTTTACCGAAAATCGTGCCCTGATTGCCGTTTCATGCATCAACATTGTGTGCAACTCAGGTCTCACACGCAGTTTCAACACTTCATACAGAAACGCCCCGTGTAGTAAACCCTTAAGCAATTGCTTGGTCCATCGATCATATCAGTGCATGATCAGCATCACGAGTGCAACAAATTGATTTATGTTAAGATTTCGGTTGTCAGGCGGCTCAGTTTGGCTAAACCTGGATTCCCCCGACCCCGCCTGTCGTTAAGCACTAAGATGACCGTGACTCACTCAGCTTAAAGATGTACGAAGTGTGTTGTACTTGTGCCTGAGCATGCGTACTCGTACATGAGGTGTATCTCAAATTCCTTATATATTATAGTAATGAGCTTATATATTTTGCTGCGTTTGTCTATTATCCCGGCATTATACATACATCTTACAACATTGCGAAAATCTCGCGTGATAGTCACGTCGGCTCAGGGTTGCACATTGCTAGTCGCCGGAATCGCTGTAGAGTACGAGTACGATAACCGGAGTAGCTCCGGAGCTTATCTCAAAAGTAAGTAAAGTACTAACTACGCCATCTACAATACTTGAACGGTAGGATGGATACCTTTTACTTGAGTTAGTCAACTTGATCAGAACACTATTCTCTGACTATGTAGAATATATAGGTGGGTCTTATCTTCATTCATGAGCACGAGAGTCGACCATGAGTCTAATATCGATGTTATATGAAGGTCCAGTTATATCAGTGTTCTTACTTTATAATGAAAGTCTGCAGAAAAGGCTACAGCTCTACCGCCCTAGTTAGGCCTCGCCGTTAATTCATGGAAATTTCATACTTATTACCTTATGTACGGAGCATATCTTCATTTATTTGCTAGGAACCCCCGGCTAAACCCCCTCTTAAAATGCTAATAGGTATACTACTGAAACAAAGCAGTCTAAACTTCGGGAACTATTCCTATACAATAAATATTGAGGCCGATGCCTGAATATGTATGTAGTTCCGCGTGACAGATGTTGGTTATGTGCTAACTCGCTTCTTTCTGCACAAAAGTGCTTACCCATTAGCCCTGAATAGAAGAGCTAGCGGCAGGAACAAGCATGATAGACTTCAGTGGTTACTGCTTATGCATGTACCTTGCTGGCTAGTAGCCGTGCCCAGGCGACTTCGTCGAGAGGAGGGTGCTTAGGGGAGGAGCCTGCGACGACACTAAGCGACGAAGTCACCTGGGCACGGCTACCTAGAGTTCTCTTATCTACCTTACTTGCTCACCTACCTTCTGTCGGTTTCCCTCCCTCTGATCTGTTCACGTTCACCCATCTTATTGTCAGATTCTCTTATTCAGATCATACGGTATAGAACAATGGGCTCTTCTCTTTCCAAGTCATCGCGAACGGCCACCTATCCTGCTCAAAAACGCTTAGATAGCAGCTCAAGCAAGCTTGGTTTTGAGGACAAAGTTTCTGAGCTCACGATCGAAGATTGCGACGTCGACTGCACTGCCGAGTTAAACGTGGCCACGACCATCAAATGGGAAGACAAATTATTAGGAGAACCTAAGGTATGGAGCAAACTCCAAAAATGTCAGCTTCAACGTTAAAATACTCAATCAAACACAGAACCGATTAGCCCTGGGCGCTCTAACTACCGCTGCCGCAACTTCAGTGTTAGTAAATCCGAACGCTGTTTTACGAGACGGCCATCTGTTCAGTCATAAGATTGAACTCGAAGGAGCACCGGTTACCAATCAACGATCTTCAGGAAGATGTTGGCTTTTCGCCAGCACAAATGTGTTTCGTGTGGGTTTAATGAAGAAATTTAAACTAGGTGCTTTCGAGCTTTCCCAGTCATATTTATTCTTCTGGGATAAGCTTGAGAAAGCGAATTTCTTTCTAATGCGTGAGTCGCACCGGACATGCGTACGCGTGCTTGCTGACATGCAAGACTTGTGAACATTAGAAATACTGGACACTATGCACGAACCTTTAGATGGCAGACTTATCCAATACCTGCTAAATTCGCCTGTTGGTGATGGTGGACAGTGGGATATGGTTGTTAACCTAGTAGAAAAATATGGACTGGTGAGACGGTACTCAAAGGGCGGGATATAACTGCATACTAACCATCGATACAAAGGTTCCACAACAAATATTTCCAGACTCATTCAACGCCAAAGCCTCTGGGCGCATCAACTGGCTCATAACCGCAAAGCTTCGTGAAGCTGCCCTACAACTGTGAGCTCATCTCTACCTTTTCGACCTACCTTGTTCTAATTCTATCAATAGCCGACGCATTTCCGAATCCGGTTCTGAAAAAGATAAATCTGAGGCGCTTTTAAGATACAAAACCAAAGTTATGCAAGAAATATACGGGGTTCTAGTGCTCTCACTCGGTGCCCCCCCCAAACCCGAAGATACCTTCACGTGGAACTACAACGACAAAGAGGGGAAATTCCATTCGATTACATCCACACCACTCGAATTCTACAATGACAACATTGGTGCAGTTTCGTACGTTGGAACCCCTAAGCTTGGCCTTCCAGAGAAGACAAGTGGTGTCGGTAATCGATTCAGTTTGGTGAATGACCCACGGAATCCATACATGCGACTATTGAGTGTAGAGCGGCTAGGAAATGTTCATGGGGGTAGAGGAATTCAATATGTCAATGTTTCCATGGAGGTAAACTACAGCATTGATCATTTTTCTTGTTTTGGCCGGTGACTAATTGGTTCACAGACTATGAAGAACGCCATTATTTCAATGATCAAGGCTAATGTTCCGGTCTTTTTTGGTTGTGATGTCGGGAAGTTCTCCGATAGCTCCAAGGGGATTATGGATACCGATTTATTTGATTACGAACTCGGTTTCAACATTTCTTTACGTATGAACAAGTCCGAGCGTCTACAGACTGGAGAGAGCTCTATGACACATGCTATGGTTCTCAGTGGGGTCCATATTGTAGACGGGGTCCCTCAGAAGTGGCGGGGTGAGATATCTTGATTTCAACCTTGAATACTGGCTAATGTTTATCATCTGTGTAGTTGAGAATTCCTGGGGTGAAACCTCTGGTGAGAAAGGATATTTTGTCATGTCTAATGCTTGGATGGACGAGTATTGCTACCAGGCGGTCGTTGACCCTTCCTTCGTCGACAAAGAGATTTTGGATGTTCTTAAGCAGGATCCGATAAATCTCCCGGTTTGGGATCCGATGGGATCTCTTGCTTGAAGTTTGGACGTTTGTTTTATGTAGTTCTCCTTTTGAGGCTTAGGAACCACGATAACAATGTATACCATTTGTATTTACGCACAAGCCAGATAGCAGCTTATGATAATCCTTATGATTACTCAAGTATCTACGTTGCTGTCAATCCCCGAGTGACAATTTGCGTCTAACAAGTATGCTCTTTATCTAGAGTAAAAATTGACGACCATACTTTTTAAGAAGCATTTTGTGCTTTGCACCTCTTTGATTTGCTAAGAGCCTCGATAAAGAGATTAGTTTTGCTTCACTAATTACTTACCCAACTCTCTGCTATGCCCTCCAAAGGCAGGAAAGTATTGTCCCCTTGACCACTGATTATATGCTCACTCGGTACCTGAAGATTCGGAGGTTTATTGAAGTCTTGATGAATCTGTTGAAATGGCAACAACTGATCTAGTAGAAATACAAAAAGATCTAGACGAGCTGAAAGAACAGCTTAGGAAGCAAGACGAGGATAATCCAACCTTTGGGAATAGCTAGAGCTACTGTCGCATACCAAATTTTTGTGTTTCTGATTTCAAATTTCGTTCAAAGCTAAATTGGGTTGGCCTTAATGTCACTCGCAAGCAAACTTGTCTTAGTAAACTCCAAGGTATCATGCTGACCAAGTACATTTGATACACGCTTGCCACTTCTTGTACCTATCCGCTTCACGTCACAATGTTTTCTCGAAGTAAGAGTGATTCAGGAAGTCATAAGGGAGCTTCACGGCTTCGTCGTCCTAAAAGTTGTGTGTCAACTTTAACTACAAGCTCAGACATGCTACGTCCAGACCAAAAGAACCAACAAGCTATAACTGCAGCTCAGCGAGCGTTCGAAGGAGATAGAAACCGCCGTAATCGAGATGAGCGTCTTCAGCAAACAAACACTATCAGACAAGGCCTTTCAGAGCGAGATATTAATAGAACTCCCTTGGATCCTCGTCTGAATTTTCGACGAAGTCCTGAAAAAACGACTGTCGAGCAAGATTTGAAGAAAAAACAGTTCACGGACGATGCGTGTTCTTCGGTTTCCTCGCCAGCTGTTCATAGTAGCTGTAGTCGCTATGAATTGAACGGCGATAGCACCAGTGACTTTGACTCTTCGACCGTCATAAGGAGAAAGAGCTTACAATGGGAGAAAGAAAATTCCCCTACTCGTTTCAATCGACCATCTAGGATTGATGAGAATTTTGAAATCGAATATTCGACTGATGGCTATTCTCCACGACGATTGCCTGGATCAACTCCATCGTCTTACCGACGTCTCTCCCGGTCTAAGTCTGAGTTCTCGCTCGCTCATGTTTTCCCTCCACAGGATCAGGATATATCCTGTGTTGCTTATTCATCTGAACGCTCTCCACAAAAGAATAACAGGAAATCCATGTCGTTCCTTCGGGGAGGAACGGAATTTATGCCTGAATCTATGCGTACACGTGAACTATACGAAACTAAAGGGACACACAGAAAGTCCTTTTATATTCCCTCATCCTCTCGCCAAAGTCAGCCAATGATTTTACCAGATTCTATAAGAGACTACAAAGGAAAGAATGAAAAAGGAGAGTGGGGTGCTATCAGAGTTTCGGTGAAGAAAAGGGCAAGAAAACTCTCGGAGTCTGTGTTTTGCTCCGTGAAAAGCATGTTTGGAAAAACACAAAACTCTAAAGACCAAAAAACCACTGCACCTTCTCAGATACCGGAGCAACATGTCAGCTCGAGCAGAATGCATTTTAGGGACTATGTGACCCAAGAGGAACTTTACGAAGGTTTTCCAACAGTTTCTAACGTTCCTGGGACTACAGACAAACCAAAAATTCGTTCTAATTATGTTATCTCAAGAGCACCGACTTTGCAATTTGTACCGTCTAATGAAATGCTCCGCTCAGAGCTTGGAAGCATTGGCAACATTACACCACCTCCTGTATCCACGGAAGAAAGAAAGGTCTCCGGACGGAGTATGGACACTTTTAATACGGCCACGTCAACAAATTGGAACTCGAGCCTGATTAGCCGTAAGACTGATCGCACTTTTCGCAATGGCGGGTTCGGTAGCATCAACGAAGCTTTTGGAAGCATATCTGCTCAAGGTGCTTCCGATGGAGAATATTTTGTGCCACCACCGAGAAGGAAGAAATATAACAATGTGGATGTTAGGAAACTTTACTCTGCGTTGGTTAAGAAGCTGGACGATGATCCACCAAAACTCAAACCAATGGAAGGGCGTCAAGGTTATTACATGACCCCGGGTATTGGCCTTCTACCAGAAGAAGAGGGGATATTTGAGAGAAATTCAACTCCAGAGATAGAGAAGCAAGCAACAAATAAGCTTTTTACTAGGAAAGTATCAAAAGAAAACATAGATATCCAAAGACCTGGGTGGGAGGTGCCAGAGGAAGAGCCACCACCGGTGCCCGAAATCCCTAAAATCTGGTTGGATGCAAAAGTAAATCAAATTACGGAGAATTCAACTAACGCATCAAAGCCCTTTATTGAATTAGAGTCTAGGGACGAAATAAAAAAATACGACCAAGCAATGCCAATGACGCCAGCTATGTCTTCGTCTGCAGATAACCTGTCGAGGATGAGTGTTCCACGAACTCGGAAGCATGATATTACAGTCACGCCTAAACAGGCCACTGATGTAGTAGCATCAGCTCTGGATCTTACTTACTCCACTGATGCTGCCCTCTCAGCATGCCATCGGCAGGTACTCAAAAAGCGACGTTCGACACCTGTATATGTTAAAGAAAAAGAGGAAATTTTTACCAGTCCTGCAAGTTCGAGTCATATCCAAAGTCTTTGCACTTCTGAAGGACCTCTGTCGAATATGGATTCAAACATTCCAAGATCCAAATCTGTTCTAGATTACCGAGCTTTTAATTCTGAATCACCAATTCCACGAACCAAAACAGCGGTCGGGTTCGATAATGCAGCAAATAGGGTCAGGGTTAGGGCGGGTCTGAGGCCTAGAGATTTGAATGTGCAAGCAAATTACAAAGTTGATCATCCTCTTATGAAAAGAGAAAGTAGAATGAGTATTAGTGGAAGAATCAGTAGAGCAAGTACTAGAGAGTTCGATCTCGGATTAGCAGTGAAAGAGCAATTTGGACCAATTGCTGGGGATGAGTATCCTGCATTTGTGTAGGCAAATTCTATTATGTTGTGAATACTGGGGTTTGCAGAATTAGCAGATATTTTTGAACTGGGATTATTGCCGCGAATTTTTGGCATTAGATTGATAAAAGCGCGCGGGTATGCGTTTTGATCAATTTTTTCTTTCTTATGTCTGGATCCCCACTCGCAAGCTGACTGTTAGCAGTAGCCTCTGTATTGTGTGGTTGTATATATTCTTCTCCACCGAAGGAAAAGGTGGAATTTTGTTATGATGATTGTGAGGATTCATTCCTACTTTTGAACTTGTAATTATGCCGAGGGTTTTCATGTTTTTCATTTTTTGCATACCCGATTTTATTGATGGTGTGGAGCAGCGCAGTTTGAAAAGGCGCGGTTATGATTAGATGTACTAGACTAGTACTAAACAAATACATCAAAATTGCTTTTGAAGACAAAGATTGCATCGTTAATCTGCAACCTTGATATTAAAACTTCATGCAATCGCAGTCAAAAGAAGATGTCTATTCGTCAATGAGTTTTGATAATACACAACCAGAATATGTTTTACATACAACACCGAGATCCTACATATCTTCTGGTACGCTTTGAATTGTAACTTTATACGCCCGGAGGATCCAGCCACCTTCCAACGATGGTTTCACGAAAACGCATGAAGTCAGCCAACAATGATGTGCGACCGACCATAACTGATCCTAACAGTGGGCTGCGGAAACCACCATAATTCTTCGGGTCAGGTTGTTTCCTAGAATTGCGGAAGTTCCTATGTGGATTTTGGCTCCCTTTTATCTAGACTTGTGAATGGTGCACTATATACTACGACCAGACCCTCTCTCAAATCTTCGGTTACCATAAATAGTACACAGACCCGTAATATATCTATCAACTTGCAATGGCCTCGGGCCCGCACTACCATGAACTCTGGATGAAAATTTAGGAACCCAGATTCATATTAGTTTACATTAATATTACTACTCGGCGAGATTCCATATGAGGCCCAGTCACTACACTACATACCTGGGTACTTGTTGATTAACTGAACGGTTAGTAAGAAGCGACGTCAATAAGTGTTGTATCGAGATTCGAAGTTGCAATCCAAAGAGTCTGTTTCCGGGTACGTTGACCGTTGCTAGTAGGGAATGTATGTACAAGCATATTAAGCAGGGTTATTCACAAACATTACGTTCCGCTAATGGCAACTTCCATTGAATTCAATCCCAGTCTAGGAATGCAGTACGCTGCACGGGCAGACGGGTTCAACCGAGAAGAGGAATCAGGGGAAACCTCCTCGGCGTTGTGATAAAGTGAATCCCGAACAATTCACGATAAGATCTACATTCAAAGTGGGGGGCTTCCTGTCTGTTATGTTTCACGCTACCATCTTAGGTTCTTGATATTACTTTTTATGCTGAATTCGAGAAAATACAACGATGCCGAAAGCTAAGATTAGGAAACAAAAGGCTGTTAACGTTGAGGCTCAACATTCGGGGATTAATTAATGCAGTTGTTTTGGTGTGCCCCACTCCCGGCATTGAGTGATGGCATCTTGTAGCCCGTCTGATGCTTGTCAATAACGTGTTTCCTAAAAAGACATAAGCACCTTATATTACTCTACATATGCATCCCGGGCCCTGTCTTCTGCAATATACTTAGGCAGGCAACCGACGATATATTGGATTCACCGAATAAGCCTCTAGCTCGTCAGTTTAAATAGAACCTGGTTCGAAATTTTTGAACCAGTTTCCTCATGAAGCTTATAATTAATAGAGTAGATCTAGACTGTACTTGAGTTGAAGAAATTGAAATTGAGTCGAGGCAGGTAGTGAAAGTTAGGGCTGCGCTAACAAAATACTTTTCGTCTCGGCTCGACTCGACGTATGCTAGCCACCTGCCATGTGTTGTTTAGACTGACAACCGGCAAACTATCCGAGTCTACATGTTTGCTGGGAAATTTCAACATCACTCATGGTAGCCGGCAACGCATGCATGCTAAAATTTGACACCGGAGATCTCCAAAGAGACAGGTATGAAGGGCCTGGCTAGTCAATGATTCTGGAGGTTCGAATCTACGGAAGTAAGAGTGATGGTTTTCCATGGTACAGCATTCTTGTTTGTTATGACGCTTTATCATATACGCCGACTAGAGGCACAAATATATCTTCCATCTTCGTTTATCTACGTAGTAAGGTTCCAAATTGCAGATCTACTCTACTTCAAATTACGTTTCTATCTCATATGTTGATATCGCCAAACGAATTACGGAAGAGCTTTCCATAAAGCCCCCCACGCTATCCAACCTTTTGATGTGGTGACCATTGAGTGACGTTCTCTTACTTACATAAAAACGTCAAACACTTCCCGTATATCAGCTATCTGGTTTTAAGGTGGAACTAGTACTTGGGGATCAACCCGCTGTGCTTTGTTTTTTTCCTTTCGGGTCCCAGGAAAAGGAATTCAATCGCCGCGACACATTTACCGTGTTCGTTTCAAGCGACGGTCAATTAATCGGACTTCGTTCGGCATCTAAAATCTGCCGTGGAAAGATACAAAGACAAATTGAAGCCTGAGGTCGCATCACATGATGCGCATATAGACCACGTAGGCGAGTCAAGTTAAGTAATTGTAGGATAATGATATCGAAATTTGAAGTGCACTTTAGTGTTTTCTTTGAGAAAATAATTGTCTTGAATTTGTACTTGAATTTCTTCAGAATAGATAATATACAGTGCAGGCCACTTTTGGGCCGCCAGCTCCATGAACAGACATGTAATACATATAAACAAACATCCAATCAGAATACTCCACCAACTCCTTTAACCAGAACGGTTCCATTTTTTATTTACCGTGCGTGTATTTTGTATGTATCACATCACATACGCCCATATCCCAGTCCGCTCCGGCGGTCCTCATGCACACTCCCCTCATGTGTGCTGTTCGCCGACCACTCCAAATCCACATCCCGCCGGACATTGATCACATTCAACGGCACCTCATCGCCTTCCCTGGAGTCCCCACGACTGCCCTCGTCTATGGTTGCTACAGTAACTGTGTGTTTGCTGTTCTTGCTCCGCAGCGCTCCCGAGTCGTCGAGCTTCACGAACTGCCCATTCCCGCCCTTCTTGATTTCGCTGCCGCCAATGGTGACTAGCTCTCTCCCTGCACTGTTTGCGTGCGGCGTTGTGTGTCCGAGGGACTTTCCTTGCCGCGTGCTGTCGAATTTGGAGGTGAACGATTTGAGAAGCGGCCGGAGCGTGGGGAGACAGGCGCTGATGATGCCGGCGGCGCATTCGACCACGCACCAAGTACAGGCTGTGGCTAAAGTCCCTGTTTCTGTTAGTCTGAAACATCACATGAAGACGCCGATTGGGGGGTAATTACAGGATGTGTCGATAGGGTTGAACTGGAAGATAGTGATGAAGCGGTAGATGCTCGCAAATACCACGAAGGACCCCAGCAAGAACACGAACGAGAGCGATAGGCGGTGGCTCAAGCTTGTGTGCAGCTTCCACACAATCGGCATAGGCAGCGTCAGGATGATGATGTCGGTCACAAAGTTGGGCACACCGTTTCCGATGAAGGAGGCCTTGAGATCAATGCAGGTCCCGGGCTCGAACGGGAGCCAGGCTTTTTTGATGGGCGTGCATTGGAAGATGCTGACGAAGTTGATGGCGATCACCCAGCCTATCGTGCACATCGCGACGATGTAGGCGGCCATGCGAAACCAGCGCAGGGTGAATATGCGACCGTACATCAGAAGGAGAGAGATTTTGATGATCCCCACAGTGGTGCAGTATACGCATTCAAAAACGACGAGTACCTATGTGGTGGTATTGTCAGCATGAATGTAGTATAAGTGAGGTGGAAATTGTGTATTGTACCTTTAGCAATCCGGTCATCTGGTCCACGCTCAACACAGCAGCATGTCGACCGAGTCCATACTCAATCACTACAATCCCATATATCAGTCAAAATCTCCTCGATGTGTTCCATGACACAGGTCCAACATACTCATCAAGTTCAGTCCACAGACCGCAAACAAGAAGACCAATGCCACCAGCAGGACCCAGTCGTCTTTACCCACGCCAGCACCCTTGGTAACTCGGGCAATAAAGCGCAGGATCACAAAAAGCAGCGCCAGCAACGTTACTGCAATCGTCGTTCCACGCAGCTCTGCCTGTCGGCTGGCATTGAGGTTAATACCGGTCGTGGGCGGCGCCACGGGCAGGGCGGCCGTCATTGTGAGATATGGGCGGTGGATATAGGTGTACGGTCCTGGCTTATTTTTCCGGCATGTGTTGACTTCCCGGGTGACTGGAGAGAGATCTGGGTGGCGTAGATGGGCGGCAGGCTGAGGATCTGGAGATGCTTGCGGTGGGAGGTGGGAGTGCTATATAGTGTCCGACTCCTAGAGCTGATAGACTCGCGGTCTCCTCCCACCCGCTATGACCATCTTGAAGTGTCTTAACAAACCCATGGCCGGGCTAGCTGGGTGACAGGCTCCAATTGGGCTGAGTGGCCACACTCGGGGCACCCATGATGGTGGTATGGGTAGTAAGGAAGGAGTGAGCAGCGCCGGCGTCCAGTTACCAGTGAGATAAAGTGAAACTGATCCAACGGGTTATGAGACCCCAATTCTGTTGGCGAGAACTTTCTTGTTTTTCCTAGTCCCCCAATTATTGGGATTTTTTGTCTTATTTTTTTTTTCAACTTTTATGGTATTTTGCAGTTTACGTACCCATATGTCACTGCTGCATACTCATATACCTGGGATACGTATTTCTACTTTTGGCAACCGTTTATTTTCTATCGGTAACCTATTCGAAGGTAACTTCCGGGCTACGGATCCATCTTCCAGGCAGACAGATTAGACAGTAGACATGACAGGGCAGGCCCTAAGCCAGAGACGTAGCTAGTGATACTGGCGACACCCTGTCGACAGCTTTCCTTGGGTCTCCTTAATAAAAGAAAAAACTTCGTTACCTGTTTTAGGGAATGCACAGACCTCAATTCTACGGATTACGGTTGAGGTTCCGGAACGAAGAGTCTCCAGCATCGTCCGGCGTCCATGGCTGCTGCTGTGGAAGGCAAATTTTGTCAGTGCCCGCGCCTCCCTTTACCGATGCGGTAAGAATGGCCGCCACCTCTTGGAAAGAGGCCTTGTGGCTTGAAATTCATCATGGGGGGAGGATTAACCGGTTGGTGGAATTGGGGGGGGCACCGAACTGGGGGGCATAATTGCTAGTGGAAGTCACATATCAGCATTTTGGACTAGAATCGAAAATGCAGCTTTACAAAGATTGGTAGCTGACAGTTGGTTCACATTACTGAGTACTGCTGCATACTGTACCAACATCGCGAAATCCAAAATACCGATGCCCGGATACAACTGCGCCGTTCGGTTACCCAATGTCAGTCGACTATCCTCCCACCTGTCAACAGCATGGCGAAAAGGTGGAGGCCGGATAACCCGCTGTCGGTGGCCAGCAACCGAGCCGTCCTTACCGGGACAAGCTCTGCGCTGCTCCCCAGGGTACGTACCAGTACATGTAGAGTACATTCAAGTCTGCTAGGTACCTGACGTCCCAAGGTAGGGTAGCTGCCTGCTGCTATTGCTGGTTCCCAACTACTTCATCCCAACAAGACGACGGTACTCCGTAAGTATGTACCTAAAGCTGGCCTGGCTCCGAGGGGGGGATGATGGGGGACAATTCGGATGCCAGCTTACGGATAGCTCCGCTCTCTCACCCACAAGCAGGTCCCGAGTGACTCCCCGGCCCCCAGCAGCCCCGCCTAAGCGCAACGCCTCTGCGCTGCCTCCTGCAGCACACACTAGTCTGGCGCCATTCCACTCCACGCCCGCATCAGAGGAGTACATCCAGTGTGTACCGCACATACATATACCATCGCCAAACCCCCGCTACCACCATCCTCCTTGCCTACATACATCACAACTTGCTTCTCTCTTCTCCTACATCATCATCCAAAACCCATCCAACCAGAATCCCTCATCTCAATCTCTGACAAATTCACAATGTCGTCCACCAAACCCACGGTCCTCTTTGTCCCGGGCGCCTGGCACACCGACGAGGGCTTTGCCGCAGTCCGTGAGCTCCTCGAGGCCGCGGACTTCCCCACCGCCGCCGTTGCACATCCGTCGATCGGCGCCGAGCCCCCCAACAAGCATCTGACCGACGATTCGGACCATCTGCGCAAGGCCATCACGGAGCTTGCTGACGCCGGAAAGGAGATTGTGCTCATCGTGCATTCGTACGGTGGCTGTGTTGGCAGCATTGCTGTCGAGGGCCTTTCGGTAGCTCGCCGCAAGGCGGAGGGAAAGACCGGCGGTGTCATCATGTTTGTGTACATGGCCGCTTTCGTGACGCCTCTCGGAAAGAGCTTGAAGGACATGCTTGGTGGTGTTTGGCTGCCATGGATGCTGTTCGACGAAGTAAGTTCCCGCTGCTTCCCGCTCCCCGCATTGGGGTCCCGCTGGATCCCGTTGTAATGCAAAGCTGACATCTCACCCTTAGGCTGGTTACTCTACCCCCAAGGATCCGGCCACCATCTTCTACAACGACATGACTCCAGAGGACCAGGCGCACTGGGTCAGCAAGCTCAAGCACTCGTCCGGTCCCGTCTTCTCAGACCCCGTCACCTATGAGCCGTGGAAGGAAGTGCCCTGCATGTACCTCTACTGCGAGAAGGACAACGGTATCCCGCTGCCTGTGCAGCAGATGATGGCGGAGACCCTGGGCGCAGACCGCACTGATTTCAGCTTGCCTGCATCTCACTCGCCTTTCCTCAGCATGCCCGCCAAGGTTGTCGAGGCCGTCGAGCTCGCTGCCAAGGTCGGACAGGAGAAGGCTCAGCAGTCATAGGAGGGATTTTCTTGTCATTTACTTTTGTCATGAAGCGAAAAAATGTAATGATGTGATGTGAATGAACAATTGCGGAATGCATAATGAAAGGGCGTTTGAAATCAAATAGAAACCACGGGCATTTTCGCTTTCTCTCTATCTCTATCTCTCTCTCTTGGTAAAACATTTACACTGTGCAAAACCATGGTACCGTGTGCTAAACTACCATACCAAATTACTGCCGTCAAATGTTCCACTTGAACCACTTGCTAGTTGCTAGACCGAGCAGCTAGGGCACGAATCCGAATCCCGAACACCGAAAGTCTGGAAACATTTCCCCACTGCCCCCAAGATCCACACTTGACCAATCCCTTAATAATCCCACCTTTAAATGAAGGGGGTTTAAATCTAGAACTCTTCAACTCAACCCCTCGACGAGCTTTTATGTCTCACCCCTTCACTCCCTCACTCCCTCACTGTTGAGCTTACCCATCACCGCGCATCGCGGCGCAAACCCAGGTTTCAACTGGTCTCACCTGCTCATCATCACATATCATATCACATCTCGCGGCCCTTACCTGTGCCTCCTCCTCAACTCCTGCGCTGGACGCCCCAAGAATCGCTTATCTTCAGCGAAGGGAAAGCGCCGAACTTGTGGCGTCTCGCCGTGCACCACCGCTACCCAGTTGTGGGCAACTGCAGTGGGTCCGTGCGTTTTGCTTTTTTGTGGGCGGAGGGGACACCGCTTGACCGACCGACCTACCGAACACTCGATCATCCAAGACAGTGCACCGATGGATGCTGAGGAACATGGCAGGATCTCCTGGACTGCGGTGATGATGGATGCTGATGCAACACGACCGGCGAGCGCAGAAGCGGCGGCGGCAGACGAATTATGTGACATGACCCAGGATGCTGCCCCCTCTGTGCAAGGGAGCCATCCTGCAAAACGGGTCTGTGGGGTGAAGGGCGCCGGGCCTCGTGGCCGCTGCAGGTTTCACTGCTCCCAGATGCAGCGAAACGGAAACAGCTGGGCGAGAGAGGATTGAGCAAGTCGCTCCGAGATCGCAAGATTCTCATCTCCGCCCATCTGCTGCATCGCGCAACAGCCTTCCGAGACCCCGTGCGTGCGGCGGGGGGGCAGGCTTCCGATGTGGTGCAGACTGGCGGCGATGAGGGCACGCCGTGGTTACTGACTAATACCGCCGGCGGCGAGGAGACGAGACGAGACTCGCCGAGGCGACGGAGCCCATCTCTATCCGTGCCGGGGCCGCAACCCACCACCGCTATCGCCACCGCCACCGCCCAAACCCCCCGACATCAGCCCGAGAGTGGCCCGTCCGCGCACGCTCGCAGCTTTAGGTATTGGTATATCGAAAATTGGCCTTTGCGCAGCGGTGAGATTGGTGAAACAGGCTGTATACAGCTGTATGTGTATGTGAGACCGTATGTATCACTCTTACCTCTCGCGCGGCGCCGTCGCTGAGAGATGGATGGATACCGTACCGGCGAAAAGACCCGGCCAGCCTGCGAGCGAGCCAGCGAGCGAGCCAACCAGGGTATTGGGATGCCCATTCCCACGTGCGGCGGCAAAAAGCGAGCGAGCACGCGGCTCGTAGTTCCAACGCAGCCCGGGACGCGAGCGCGAGCCGTGTGTGTTAGAGTTGTTTCTAGCTTGTCACCATGTGTTTTTCTTTTCTCTCGTCTCTTCTCGCCTCTTTCCTGGTTTGATAGAGGCGCTAGCTAAGAGGTTGTTCTGGGTTGATACACAGGTCCAGACGACTCGGTTGCTGGTGTGGGTTCTTTGGGTTTAATTTTAATTTTGTGTTGGGTTGGACGTTGGCGTTTGTGATACGATGCAGTGGGCGGTAGCTGGAGCTGATGTTTAAGGTTGCATAAAACTGAATTGAAGAGAAGACGCCCTGAGCTTCAAAGATAGATGCCTAGTGATGGATTAGAAGGAAGGACTGACTGTATCTGTATCAGTTTTGATATCCCATTGTAATAAACAACTACCATCGATTCACCAATCACAACATAAGTATATCAAAAACCGTCGTTATTGCATGCCCAACCTAATCCAACATCATCCGAACCCAACCTGAGACGTAACCGTACATACTGCACAACGACTGATCGACAACCAAGCCCGCTCGCGGTCCGCAGTGACAGCACCCAAGCCGCCGGCACGACTGAGGGCCCGGCGCGGCGCCGCCCCATGGACGTCTGATAGGCTGCGTCTGATTCGTTACCTACGACTGGTTATCATAATGCGCATTGGCCATGCATTGGGGGTGCAGGATTTGCCGTGTGGGGGAGGAAGGTTGCATTGGTGCAACATGGACACGGCTGAGGGTTGTGGCTTTGGGCTTTGGCGGTGTTGGTGGATGCGGATGGCTTGGACTGACAGGTTCGAATGATATGGTGTGATGGAGTAACTGGGGTCCCCCTCTTTGATACAGTGGGGATGGAGGAAGTGATTCTTGCTAAACGAGACGTGTGTGGACTTATCATCTGTGGTTCGATGCGTGGGTGGGCGTATCTTATCATGATTTCTCGTGCGGCCGTTTACGACCTCAATGCAAGGTACCGATCAGCGAACAATCTTACCATGATTACAGATAAAGAACCTTGGCTGACTATCAGACTTTGAGAAGTGTGCATGACATGATAGAGCCACAGTTAGAAGTGAAAAGTCTAGCATCTGCTGCGTACAATCGATCCGGGCATTTCTCAAACGGTATAAAAAGTACGGCAGTCACCACCAACCCCATAGGGAAATCACCCAAGACCAATCACTTATGTAGTACTCTAAGATGTATCGCGGCAAGCGCCCCATTTCGAGAGCCTTTAGATAAAAAAACGCAGATTTGCCTAACGCGCGGAAGCTGTACTGCAGGATCCAGAGTTGACTATGTCGTGTTTCCAGAAACATAAAAGTATCGAACCAATGAAACCTACAGAAAGTACTTATATATGGGAACTGTAGAGCTATTGGCCGTTCTAGCGGTGTGGAGCGGATCCAGGTTTTGGGTAAAGTTCGAGTGCTTGGGTATGTCTGTATGCTTCTCTGGCTAGGTCCTCCTATGTTGATCACGCCTCATGGTTAGTTCGAGATATCATTCACACAAGTCTAAGGCCTGTCTCTACTGCTTAGGTATCCAGTCGATAGAACTCATGGCAAATGGATACTCTAGGCTTTTCTGAATCCACGTCTCGTTCTTACTTTTCAATCAAAAACAAAGAATTTTTTTTGGAGTGAGATACCGTGAGATACCAGCTAAGCCTTATTACTGGGATGGTTCTAAAATTAAGTCATGTACTCTACAATGTAGCTACCAAATCTAGCGTACCAGCCACATGGCTACTTGTAATGTTGCGAATAACCAACACACGTGATCTGTGTAAGCTATTTGCTCTAGACAGCTACTATTGGATTTTATTATTGATGTAGGACTTCAGTCGTACCTGAGTGATGGACATACTGATAGTGCGACTCCCGATTTTCTTTCTAGACCCATGTCGAGTGATATATGTGAGTGATGCATTACAAATAGTGATTGCCTCGTGCCTTGTCCACTCGATACCTAACCCACTCTTTCCCGTTCCTCGGTAGATCAAATAGAGTGGTCTGATCACTACAGGCACGAGCAGTTGCTAGATCGGGCCAAAAACTGTCCGGCTGGGAACGAGATAGATAAAAAGTCATTATTAATACTGACACTCTAACACAAATCATAAATACGACTTTGGACATGCACTAATAGAGAATCAATGACACAAGCAGTTTCCGTAGTCAAAATTGATTACCCGATCAAAATCACGAGTGATATTCCATATACACAAATTTTCCTCACCTCGTTGACACAGAGACATAAGGGAACCATGTATCGTACCACTCACTCCTTCTTTCTGCTTCTATGCATATCATACTTATTTCCGGGGCTGATTTCTCATCATGTAAAGATTACCTACCCATACATACGCAAATTCGAGTGATTTTCGGTGCACTGCATCGATTCCGGGCCAGGTTTCCGGTCCCTCCATCTATAATAAGTAATACCGAACGACCGAACATCTTATAAAACGGTACGGAGATAGCCGGGCGGTTGGGTCTATGCGCATGCGTACAACCCGGTTATACAATACACAACGGTATCGCCAATTGCCAAAAGCCGTTTCTTCTAATTGCAATGATTTGAAACGTGTACAAAACATCGGATGATGAATGATGACGGGTGATGCAGATGCATGTAGGTTGAGGGCGGCGAACGCAGCATGATGACCTCTGCTTACTGCATAGACGAGCAGCTACACGTACACAGACCCTTCGCGCGCGTCTCTCCCAGTTGCATGAGAGTTGTGATTTTGTTGCCGGCTCTGCATAATGATACTAACAGAGACACATCACACCTTCCAGCACCTCTGTCACGGTGACATAGATAGACAGCTCACCAGGTGGTCGGTCGGAGCCGTTTCACATGTCGCCGTTGCGCGAATTAGAGGAGCATGACAATCCCCAAATAGTTGAGGTTCCGTTCGGGCCTGCTGGATAGTGGGTAGCCATTCCATACCATGTCGGTGGCCAGCATGCTGCAATTGCTCCCACGATCGGGGCCGTGGCACTATTGGAGCGATGAGATGAGGACAGAAAAGGCTCTCATATGTAACATGGCTGCTACTTAGACTAGCCATGAGTCACCAAGTCAAATCTATGTAGTGCGAAAGAGCACCCGAATCCACGGCTTCGGAGACCGGGAATTGCACCGATCGAAGCGGAGCCAGGCCACGTTTTATTTGACTTTTTGTGGCTTGCTGCCGGTTAATTAATTTGAGGGAGCTCCCCATACAGCTGCCCTGAGCTCACTAGAAATTTCGTTACGTACGGAGGATGATGATTATGATGGGAGAAAGATGTGCCTGAGTACAATTACCAGATTCGACGTGCTTCGAGTTCTCCACAATAAGATAAACAGCAAAAAAGGCAGCATGAAGTACCGAAACTCCGAATCCCGGCAGAAAATAAAAGACGCTACGGTGTAACCAGGCCCCCGGAGCTTGTTCTACCGTCTGGGGTCGGCCGGTCTCATCGATGTTTACCAAAAAAGTCCGAGAGAACGTTTGAAATACCATGCAAATGGTCGTGCACATTCTGAGACACCATCCAACAGCAACACTACTACCACACTACGAGTGTGGCTTCCCACTAACCACAACAAGGTATGACTAACCGGAACACAAATAATATTTACAAGACAACACATCACCGTAAGAGGGCATCACCACCCACCATGATAAATAAATGATAAAAATTACAGTATTTATTTCTGATTTATTTAAAGTATATCCCCTTTTTCGCGGTTTAATTTGGTCTATGCGCGGTGGTGTTGATTGATGGTCGCGACATGTCGTGAAAAAAGGATGTGCTAAGCGAAGTGTCGCATATCACCACAACACAATACAATACAGCCCCACAACAACCGAATTAATTAATTAATAATAAACTGTAGATAATTATAATTTAATTATAAATAATTATAGGAATTTAAATGGGGATTTTTAGATATGTCGCTGTTGTGTCGCTGTTGTGTGGTGCTGGAATATAGGTGTTAATAATTCTTAGCGAAGGGCAAGTATTTCATGATTACTAAGTGTTTCTTGCAGATTCCGGTTAGCGTGTGTGGCGCCCTAAGGCCGGAGATGACCACCAACACCCGCACCCCCTGCGATGGTGTCTCAGAACGTCCACAGACATTGACATGGTATTTCAAACGTTCTCTCAAAAAGTCCACGAAAGAGAATGCATTGTGGCTTGATAATCACGGCTATTTTGTGGGGAAAAAGGGTGGTATTAGGCGAAATTGTGGGGGTGGCCATGGCATGCGCGCAACTGCTGTAGGTTGGCTCGGCTTGCTTGAGAATGCGACACGGCATGCATGGTTGATGGTGGTTACCCAACAAAAACAATATGCCGGCCGTTTATATGATGTATGCTGAGCAACCACCACGGACGATAAATGAAGAAAAATGCCTGGGCCAGCAAGCGCGCTGACGTCTTTTATGGCCTTCCTAGATACATATTTACTGTGCATCTGCCCATCTGTGACTCCAGTGAATGCAGGATTCTGGCCACAGTTACATGATCATTCCCCTGTGAAATTGCACTTGCCGGTCAGTGATAAGATTTTGGTCATAATAGTTGATATACTTCGGAATAATACTTTTCAACAGATACAAGACAATGATTTCGAGTACTTGGTAAGACAGAAACCTAAAAAAGCAGGATCCTATATCATATTTTTGGAGTCCTTGTAGCTTTGTAACTTATGTATCCACGAATTTGTTATAGACTTGATAAATCAGTGATCTTTCTCAGTCATGCTCTACTATTATGTGGACGCGGGAATATGAGTAAAGAAGACGTGACAGTCTACAGCTCCATCAAACCTTGCCTTGCACCCAGACAGTAGGCTGAATAACCGCTTCACAGTTCTCTATTGCTTGAAAGTCTAATAAACACATCTTAGGAGAACGACTTCTCCACAACTACAATCATGACTTTGATTTGTGATGTAAATTGATATTACTCAATTGAATGCTTATCTTAGAATCACCCAAGAATGAAAGCCTAAGGCAGTTTGTTTGACCTATATTTCCTTATACACAGTACTAACGATTAGAACATTCGGTCTAATGTGCGTGGCTCTCTACAAAATACCTAGATATGATTCGACGGTACTGAATGACTACAAGTACTGGCCTCCGTGTTCCGATCTTTTCGTTGCTCCTTTATAGATCGGATCTTTGCGCGTATTGTAGCCATCTAAAGTAATGTGATTGATTCGTAGCTAGTTGTGACTGCATCATGTCTTGCATACATGGTAAATCTCATATATGGTTGGCTCGGATATCAAGACGTTGTTACTGAGATGAAGTGTCCAAAAGCATGCGCATGCCCACCAACTCTATTTTAGGGTTGTGTCACTCGACCTCATTTGGATGACATTCATAAAACCTTGGCATGTGGGCCTGGGGCTAAATTCACTCCACATATGAAAGAAGAAAAACCAGAATTGTCCTAAAGACGGATACAAGCGTCCTCATCCGGCCTAAAGGCCCAGACACGACTGCAGCAAGCAGCAACTCTAGAGTGCAGTGAGAACACAAATCGAACACGAACCAGTTGGATCCAAAATAATTTTAATTCAATCTCCCTTTACTGCTATGTGTGTTGTGGGAAATAATAATGGGATGAATGAAATGGTACTTTACTGTCCGCCTACGTCCTTGAAACACCCGGACATCCAACAAACCATCGTTATCAAGAAGGAAGACTGGATTACTGGGATCGATAAGGAGTCTAAGAATTTCTTGTTCGCAGACATCTATTCCCCGCCTACCTACGTATTCCACAACCAAGATAAAAGATAAATACCGCGACCTTGTTTTGTTGTCCAAACACCGGAGAGGAATATATAAACCACTAGGAAACCAGATAGCAGTGTCATCGTCGCTGCGGGGAAAAGACAAAAAACCGTGACACACGGGTCGGGAGTCTGCAAACACAAACCAGTATCCACTGGGTGGGTCCTTGTATCCTCTAAACGAACCGACCAACAGCAATCGTTAGAATTCAAAGAGAAGGCCGAGTCTTCCTAGGTTGACACTAAGGAGAGAACGAGTAGCCACAAGGCTTATGATCTGGAATATTTTAGGCAGCAGCCGATCGCCAGAAGAATTAGTACAAGAAAAATAAATACTGTTCTTGACTCACAACGGTCTGGTTGTGACAAGAGTACGATAACAGCGGGTATATAGAAACGCAAATAAGCAGCTAACAGCTTAGACTGTGAGTGTATGACCCCATCTTGTGGTACAACGTCTGGTGTACCTTGTATCCAGCTCGCGGCGCACAGCAAATAGAGACATGCAACCTGAGATGTGCTGCTGAAGAAAACGGGAATTTTGCCCTCTCAACACATGTATCATTATGCATACAAGATCACCTGCTATCTCTTCATATGGCCCATTGGCTGTGGCTCCTATTCCTCATCCGTGTATTGTTGGTTTCGCCGGTGGCCTGCTGACCTTGATAGCCCCAGCAACAATACCTACTCTACTTACTTACCTATGCACTTCTGCAACCGAATATCTCAGGCACACATACTCCCCCGGGAATAGCTACCGTATTGACTGCTAGCGATTACTGTGATCTACCAACCGATTCTTTATATCTCAAACCACCACAGAGCTAGTCCATCTCTGATATCAGATATTCCACGATTTTCGACACCCCCTCAAACGAAACTCAAACAAGCCATAACAACAACAGAGAAACATCCGCTGCAGCCTCAAGCTCAATAGTTACACTGCCCTGAATTGAGCCGACGTATACATACGCCTTACATTAGCTTCCTGCTGGTCTTGTTGCTGCGTCGAAGGTCACCTGGTTTTCTGGAATAAGTTAGGCTTCAAAGCTTACCCCAGGCTTCGTCGCCACAACAACAACCGAACCCTGCGTTGTCGTGTGTGTCGTGTGTGTTTGTTTTACCAAGATCCTCGCTCGTACATATAACAAGCTGCAGCAATATTTACCTACTGTACTCCACAGTTACCGCAAGGTACATTACCTGTCCAGCAGATTTCATCGCCGCTCCACCTATTCTCCGACGGAAGCACTCCATTCGGCTTCGGGTATCCCCCCGCAAAATACAAGGATACGGGGGTTTGGAAAAGCGCGCGTGCGGTGAGATCGCTTCCTCTTCTAGTTTGAAACGCTGCTCGCCGGCCCCAGACGGGCACGACGACGAAAGAGACAAAAGTCACGAACGCCGTTGCCAGGGTACTTTCCGTGGGAAACGAAAACAAACCACTCATCACCCTCACCCCCCTACCTCAAGACCAACTTCAGCCTCCAAACTCTGGGAGCTTACCGCCTCTAGAAACAGACAGAGAGAAAGAAACACGCAACCTTGAACAGACCTAATTCTGATTCTGCTACGAGATAATCCGGATTCTGGAAGAAAGCTTTTCCACAGTTCGAGTAACCTGCTTTTTTGGGTGTTCCCGTCTGATCTCATCTAATTATCCCTCTTTGAAAGCCCTCGTTTTGGTGAGAGGTTAGTTTCATCAAGAGAAACGAAAAGAGATATCGTGGCTACATCTTGTCAAATTACTTTGCTCTAGCTGCCCTGCTTGTCGGAAATTTGGGGATTTGAGCCGGCGACTTTCCAAGATACCCTAATCTCGCAAGGATAAAGAAAGGGAAGAAAAAAATAGAAAAAAAAGCTTACAGTTTCTAGTCACTTGTTTTTGTGTCTGGCGGACGGAAGGAGATATCCTACACGTCTTTTGTGCTTGATCGCCTATTCGGGATCCGCGGAATAGGGTCGAACACGTGGAGTGTCACGTCGACGGACCTGTATATTAACACGTCGGAACCGAACGCAAACATCAGTCTAGGCCTCCCTCAAATGCATGTGCTAGAGAGTATATCCAGTAAGTAGACCTTATGTACATTCTCTTTTCTCTCTCTTTATCTCTCCCCTCTTTATCGTGACGATATCGATATCGTGTCTTCTATGTCCCGGCTTCTTCTATAGTTTCCACCAGTTATTCCGTCCTGTCATCCTAGGTATGCTTATCGGCTTTCTATTTTCCGGAGATGAATGTCGTATCATGCTATGCTTCACTCTCACCTGAGTCACCCTCGTCTTGTGCCTTCCATAATCAAATATTGCGATATCTCTATCATTTGCACAACCCATACTCATTCCCTCCACCCGCACGATTACTGCACAGGCGTACCCACGAAATTTATACAAGGGCATGGCTAGCAATAGTAATAACGCCTTTTATTAGTATTTTGGATCAAGGTTTTTCTTGTCCGCTCGTTTAAATATTCCCCATCCCCCAAATCATCATAATAAACTTCTACTATTTAAAGGTCTTTACCCTGGGTATGGTTTACCTGACCGAGGGTTTACCCTTTTACAGCCCTAAAAATATCATTTTGCATGTGTTTGAACCTGAATTTTCCATTTGAACAAAACTTTTTTAGGTTGGCAATGCTTCCCTCGTCTTTTACTCCCACTCATGCTCATTTTACAACTCACACGTACCCTCGCATCATTACTGCCTCGGCGGTAATTGCGTTGCGCTTTAACGCTGGGACCGGTCCATGGAACCCAAAACAAAACGGTCCGAATTTGCTTACTGTGTCGTATTCTGCATGTCTTTTGGAAGTTGTTTCTTCTTCATGCACTTTCTTTGCGTAATTTCCGGTCGTAGCCACCATTTCCAAGTTAATTTGTTATGAATGTTTTATCGATGATAAAGACCGCGCATGATATGGGTGAAGTTTAATATGCTGATCAGAAGATCACGAGAAAAGTTTCCTCTCCACCATTTTAAAGATCACCAGGACGACGGATACTACTTTACAATTTACCATCTCTGCTAGCCAGTAGCTAATAGCTACTGCTAAAGTTAGCTTCCGCCGAAGCACAGGCATCAGACACGAGGGGAAGACGGATGGACGGACAACTGTCGGACTTTGCTGGATCCCTGAATTGAATCAAACCTACCCTTGTATATTTTTCTCCTCCATTTATCAGCTTTCCTCCGCTTTTTGTTTGTTGAAGAGTCAGAAGAACAAAGGGCATTGCGCGTATCTATCGCCACTGGAGAAATAGTCACGTGGCGAAGAGAAAAAGAGGCTACTAAGAAGATCTAGAAGTGAAGTACTGCGGGTCTGGTAGGGATCGCGTTGCGAAGGCAAAAGCACTAAAAAAGGTTTTTTTTCTTCAGTGTGGTCGCTTCGATTACCCTCCCTGTCAACGCTGGGCTTAGATTTGTCACAGGAAAGCTGCGTGGAGCAGCATTTGGGAGGTCCAAAGAAACAAAAGACTTAGCTTGGTTGGAAACAGGTCAAGTGGGCATTAAGCAGGTAGAAGCAGCTGTTCCAACTGTTCGATTGGATCTCATATCTGCATCTGAAGACGTCGAACTGGGGGAGTCCTGGTACAAGACGCTATCAAAATCCTCGCCGCTGAGAAACGACTGCATATTGGAACCAGGAACATAGGAAACCTCCGATCTTGGTCGTTCTTGCCAGCAACCGTCGGTACCGGGTAGGTAGCACACTGGTGCTCCACTGTACTCACAGTAGTACTTTACTACTTGGGCTGAGTACTTTGCGCAGTTCAGCTAATTGTCGGCGATGCAGGACGAGGCGGCGGAAATCTTGAATATCTAAGGTACATGCCATTTGGCCACTACATCGGCTCTACTCATCCCCACCATCTAAATTTCATCTACTTCTTTCCATCCTTTTCACTCTACCAATCTAGTTAGTCCATCCTTTTTTCTCTCTCTCTCATTCTCTCTCATTCTCTCTTTTATTCTCCCTCGTCAAAAATTAATCTATCCAAATCATCGTTTGGTGGATGGATTATTCCGGCACTACTCCAGCCTACTTTACACCTTTTAGTACTTTACTGTTCTCCGCCACTTAATGCTGGTTGCATTCACATTCATGGTTAACCAGCTGATCTGATGGACTAACCACACAGGTAGCGGCTATACTCTACTTTACTTATAAGCTAAGCTTAGGTACCACTACCAGCAGGTCTGAGCGCGCACAGGTATTAACCAACCTGGCTGCAAAAAACAAAATAAAATAAAATCAGAAACGGTTGTTGCTGGTATCGGTCTGCGTCGGCGGATGTTCTGGAAGTCTTCTTTATCCGGACACGCGCTCCTGACATTCTTTCGCCTCGGTCGCTTCGGGGATTGCTGTGATATTGATTGGTCTGGATACGTACAAATCGTTCTATTCCTTGCGAATATTGGTACACACACACCACGCATACAGAAGGCATAACCCTCTATCGAACCTGCTAGTTATTTCCCGGACCGTCTCTGGAGCAGTCGTGATCAAGCGGCGCGGTGGAGGAGACCAGGAGAAGCACCAAGCATCCACACCCCCTGCCTGCAACCTCCTACATTGTAAAAGTATGTAACCCCAGTTGTCAGTGGCTGACGATGCTAAAAGACAAACAGCCCAAGTCCATTTCTTAGATACTCGACTTACCACCTACTGCAGTATAGCATCGAACCCACCCCCCCGGAGACCCCCAGACAATACCGGACGGATACCACCCAGGCAAGGTCCGAAGCTTCTACTTCCCTTCCATTATCCAACCATCCACTCTTCCGTTCTCCCTTTCTCCAACCTCACCCGCCGCCGGCCTCTCCTCCTCCACTCGTAATCATTCGCCCCACGATCCCTCCATCCACCAACCCAAGATCGTCACCCCAGATACCAACCCGCAGCCTCCCGTGCTGACCCACACCTACCAACACATCGTCCACTATCACCCGTCTTTGCTCGTTGCACACTAAATTAATTATAACACCACTACGCCAGTACCCGCTATTTATTTTGTGCTGCACTTTCGTGCAGCTTGTGTCAGCAGCCCTTCATGAAACCAATAAAAGGTATCGTGACCAACAAAAATATAACCTTGGAAAAATTGAAGCACCTGGAACATTTTACAGCAGATATTCTGATGGAATTATGGAAAGGTACGTTCAACTCAAAGAAGAAAATGGGGTTTGAAACACGGGAAGAGGAAAATAAAGCTATATTTAATTTCATGAGATGTATACATCAAGCCAGCTTCATGAACCATGTAGTTTGTTTTACATATATCCACATCCTTCCATTTTTGAAAAACAATTCATCGTTAGATTTTGTTTTCGCCAGCTGACATTTTATCCTTCTATAGTTTATTCTATAACCAGAGATGTTGTTGAACACGGCCGAAGACTGGAGAATCTCATGTGGCGGGTATGGGGAAGGGAGCGATTAGAAAAGCGATGTTCCGCAAGACTCGTATCAGACATCTTCATGATGATATGCCAGGAGGATGACACAACGCTGTTCAAGTTATGGAAGAAGGCTGTAGAAGCCAATATCAAGGTCCCGGATAAGCGGAAACATGTTCCACCACTAGACTCAATAGCTACACCACGACCATCACTAGAGATCGAATGCCCGCCAACACCACCACCAAGTCCAATACCAGACTCTGTTCAACGGGGATTTGCCACAGAATCCTATCTTTCAAAACTCCCACCTCATACAGCAATTACCGCCTGCCTGCAACAGGCATTTCCTCCGCCACCCCCCTCGCCTCCGCCCCTTATTGTAAAACCAGAGCCAGCACCAGTATTATTAATATCACCGATAGCGGAACCTATAATAGAAGAGGATGAAGATGAATATGAAGATGAACCAGTACCTCGGAATCAACCAAGTCGGAACCAGCGGCCTCCGGTAAGTCCGGCAGCAAATGCCCGGACCACGAGTGATGCTTCAATATCCGGCGCCGGTAGTTTCCAATCTCAGGACTCCAAATCGTCCAAGGGCTCCAAGAATAGCGGTGGAGTTGCTCCAACAACACGATCCGAACAACTACGTACGTCCCGAGGTCGACGAAAAAAAGGCGCCTATGTGGCTCCGTCGAGAGCCAACCGTACCCGTGGGATTCGGCCTCCTCCGCTGACCCGGAAATCCACTGGCTCGTCAACTAATACCACAACCGCTACAAGTCCTACCACTTCAATTTCTCCCACTACCTCTGCTCCACAATCACTGCCTGGTGTGCCCCCCCGGAAGCCACCAAAGCGGCAGGACTCAATTGTATCTGAGCCCGATTCCAAAAGCGCTGGCTGGGTGGTGGATCCCGACTTTCGCACCAAGTATATTGAACAAAAGAAGCAAGCTGGTCTGGTGGCACTCCGCGCGCCGCCCACTACTGCCGTGGCATCGACACGTCGCCGCGTCAACCGCCGCAAAAACGTACTAGTGGTGGACGAATTGGTACCGTTGAAGGGCTTGGAGGAAGCAGAGGAGCCGGTACAGGCTGTGGGCGAGTTTATCACCCTACCCAGACAAAAGAGCGAGCTCAGTATGCTATTTGAGAGCGCGGGCAAGGGAAAGGCGGTCAAGCGGTAACCTTACGTCCCCGGACGTGGGGGTGGTTTTGATGCAGGTGGGGTACCCATCGGCGTGGGGAAAGTGGGGAAGAGAGGGGACGTAGCGGCGACGAGACGATGGAAACAGAGAGAAAAAATTGCATTATGTTCCGGCCTTGCTTTTCTTGCAAGATGAACACTGGGGAAATCATTCTTTTGAGCATATTTTCTTTTCTTGTTCTGTTTTTGGTTTTACGTTTAGGTCCCCCATTCTTTCTTTTTTTTTGATCGCGATCGCGATCTCGGTTCGTTTTTTGTTTTCTTGACAAATCAGCATATGCATATATTGGATCTCGGATTATTTCGTCTCGCTTCTTGGCTTTCGTTTCTGCGCTTCTTCTTTGGCAAATTGGGGTGTTACTTCTGTTACTTACTTTGGTGTGGCTGCCTGTGTTCTTTAGCTTTCATTTCTGCAGATTAGGCCACTTAACTTCATGGAAGGGAGAAATGAATTGGAGATGTGAGATATGCGGTGATCAGAGTTGTGCATTGTGTTTATTCCAACGTGCGATGAAAAAACAAATAATTTGAGAGTGCTTAATTGAATATGCTGTGCATGTGACGGCCGGATATTGTTTACCAACTAACGAGTGGCAATATGCCAGCTCTTGTTAGTTCTTTTGGGCAGTCTCAGCTCCATGCCTGCGTGAATGAAATGTTCATGAATTCATTGAGTGATTTAATATGACATCTAAGACGTTATGCCAAAATCTAGTCAATTATACACATGTGGCGTGGCTGTGATATAGCGATGAGCTGCCATATTAAGGCATCATGTGCGATGATATCAATATTGCATATCATAGCATATCAATCACTGCATAGATGATAACGTAGATATCACAGATCTGCCGGTCTCATGACAGTCATGGGCTTTGTTTTTCTCTCCATATGGCATATGCATGCACGTTTGTTGAGCATGAGTGTTAAGAAAGAAACAAAGCATGCATACTCCATATGGCGAAACATGTGCACTATTCATAACATGGCGTTTGCTTATGCATGCGTTGACACGGAGAATGCAAGAATGTTAAACAACAGTGATATTACTATGAAGCGAGCAATCAGTCTCGACCCCAACCGGTAATTTTCGCTACCTCACTCGTTCGCTGGGAGGAGGAGGCACGAAGAATCAAATGGGTGCGAGACTAGTCGGCACTATGTAACTAGAATGTTGTCGGCCTGTCGATGTTATGTTTTCACGAGTGATGCGCCATCGTACCCCGTGATTTGAGCATCGACATGCCGTTGTGATTCCAATGATAATCGGTACTGCAACTATTTAGCAGGTTGTAGTTTAATGTTATGTATCGTTATAAGCCCTGATACGTATGTCGCCCTTGCAATACAGAGAAATCAATATCTGTCCTCCGATTTAGTAGCCGAACGATGGTTCTAAGTCTGGATCCGGAGAATGCAATGTATATTCATTTTTGCTAGTGCAGGACCTTCCGAGTTCGTCTCAGATTGGATCGCTGTCATTTGAGCTGTAATTTCGCGGTTGGTTGGTATTGAAATGCTTTGATTGTAATGGTCCGGTTCATAATGGCTGATGAGGATTTTTTGGTATCGAATCTAGGGAATCATTGCACATTGTTAGCTTAGTGAATTGTAGTTGGATCTACAGATATGTATGACATAAGTCTACAGTCTGTGGAATTTTAGACAGGGAGGAACGAACATATATATCCATCCCCACACCAACGGCTCTCATCACTCCGCCTCCGGACCACCGGAAAATGTTTATTCAACCGAGGACCCACCCATGGCACGGCTCCAGATTCTTCATGCTACTCCACAGATGGTAATCCGGGGTGAATTGAACCAGCCGTGCCGGTATTTTTCACGATCGTGAGTCTAGTTCAAGCCACCAAGAGCTAACAAAAGATACGGATATAGAACAGTTCGGCATTGGGCATATTTTTATCCGCGTTGCAGATTTCCCTATGTACGGTCGCGAATATGCCCACACTACACTCATAGCTCACAAGTCACGATCACGATCATGTTCAATGTGTTGTTGATATGTACGTCGTCCGAGTGAGCTTTTGCAACACGTCCGGTCCGCCAACTGAGTGGTGCACGGACCTTAGAATGTTCCGTGCGTGGCGTCAACCTGCAGGCGCATCGATCACAGATGTGCCCGTGCGTTAGCTCCGACCAGAGTAGGGAGGACTTCCTCGATGCGGCGAGTGCAACCGGATACCTGGGAGGAGATGTAAGGTACCGACTGGCAGTCAGTGGCACAGTAAGCATCTAGGTACAGTATGTGGAGGCAGACTGTAGCTGTAGACTGTGGAGTGATCTCTCCTGATGAAAGTAGAGGGGGAAAAAATCGTTAGCTTTTTTCCGTCGTGGCTCGGAGGCAAGTATTGTAGAAATTTTCAAGATCCGTAAAGCCGAGAGCACGAAAGCGAAGCCCCGAATGTTTATGTTTAGTATTCGTCCGCATTGCGCAAAGATAGCAGTCTGGACCCTCTGCTTACCGACAGGCTGCCATGATACTTAGCGCTGTTTCTTACACATCGTTTCGTCTTTCGTTCGTCTGGAAGCGTCGCCGAAATCCCACGGTCCATGCCTGCGGACTAACTTATCGTCTAGTCGAGCAGCGGATGCCCTTCGCCGTCCCGCGCGGCGCACACTCTCTAACTCAAAATAAGGTCCCTGAATAAAACTACCGGACCAACGCCGTATCTCACGATACCGGACGGAGAAACGAAACAAGGGGCAGGTTCATCACGAGGACAGCCTGGAAACCCTGTTGTTGTTGTTGCGCTGTGAATTTTTTTTCATCTCCTCTTGCATGCTGGGAATGCAACACGCGGGCGGCTTTGCCAAGCACCGGCCGACAGAGCGCTGCTTGCTGGCCTGGCCGACCCCAATGTTACACATCGTGAAGGGTCTGGTTCCTTTCCCCACCGGCGCCCATAGCTCAGCTGGCCCACTAATGAAAATTAGTTGTTATGGATTGGCTCGGTTAGCTGACAAAAATACTTATCTATTCTTCAGCTGTTTTGCTGTTATTGCATACCCTCCCAGGAAGGGAGGCGGAGAACAGAGAGGGGCTATCGTGAAGCTACTGCACAGTGTACTCTACTTCGTATTGCGCATACGAGGAAAATTTTCTCCACGATACTCGAAGTTATGAAACGCCATCTGAGTGAGGTGTGTGTGTCGTTGATCTTTTGGAAGTACCGACGGCCTACATACTTATCTACCTCTCACAAGAAATCCGGACCGGATCTGTGGGACTGCAAGTGGATTCGATTGGATGTTTTTTGTTTCACAGATAGTCTAGATATATCTATTTCCCAAGAGATAGGCTGTGCATCCATATTGGATTTAAAGTTTGATCAAACTAGTGAAGATAAACATTGATATGGCACACAATTGCGTGAATGCAGTCTGCCGTCCGGACAGTGTCACCAATAGTCGAATGGCAGGTTGAGTAGAGACGCATATCATTGTCTTGATAACGGTTCCAGATGAATAAATAACAATTTGGCTTGCTTGCATAGATTGACTGTTATACTTGGCTCTGTTTCGGGAAATAGTCCGTTGAAACGTCTTGTTTGTTACCTATCCATCTCTATCCATCAGACTGTCTGCATACTGGGTCGGACATCTACTTCCATGCCAATCTACCGACAGATAATCTTCGTCTGGGCTGCATTCTCAGAAGCATACTACCTAAATTATAACTTGGGTTGCAAATACGCGGTCAACCCTAAGGCGAGTTCTCACCACCATCGTGAGATTTTCTAACCCCACGTCACCCAAAACACGACGGACATTGTCTCCGGTTCGCTGCTGTGCATCGTGATATTTATTCGCAGAATTTGGTCATCATTACGCCAACGCTTGTTTTGTTTTCCGTTGCACAGATAAGATATTCCAACTAGCACACCATTCCTTGAAAAATATTTTCCTTCTTTCTTCTTGGTTGAGTAAGAGAAACGCACATCGAAGTTGTATGCTTCTTCCTCAATCTTTGCCTTCCCAACCGGCCTTAGCACGACCCTAAGTTTGTGTATTGATTTTCACGATGCATAATACCAGACCAAAAAGGAGAACCGGGTTTTTCAAAAAACAAAATATGGTGTGGTGTAATTCTAGGTCCAGATAAAAACAGACCCCATCTGACGCTAGATAAGAGACTAGACACGTTCCCGCACGTGGAGAAGCATGTCCGCGCGCCATCCTGCAACGCCAAGAGGTCACTCTCTCCGCTCTTGCCTGAGTAACGGCTAGCTGCCGATTTGCATCTTGTAGTTTTTCTTAGTTTGCAAGATGGGAATGCAAGAGAAATGCATCAGCAAGCAGTTACCGACGGCCGCGGATGTAGCCAGCATCAGGCCTAATCCCAACCTCATTCAGTTCAATTAAGAATGTTGAGGCAAGGAAGTATAGTAGCTTTGGTTGTCTATGGGTACCCTACTTCAATTTCAAACTGGTGTTCCCAGCTGTAACAAGTCAGCACAATGGCAGTAATTGAGTAAATGAGGTAGCAATCTTAGCTTGCGAACCTCTATTATACAGCTTCTGCGAACCAGATTGGCGGATGACAGACAGGTGGTCCTTAGAAGAGTTGACAAGGTATTCCCCGAGTTCTTTTCCTGGTTTCTGGACTCGTACTCCTTCATCAATGATGCGCAACCTTCAGATGATCACCCACTCGCAGCCTCAAATGGTGTGTGTGTGTGTGGCATCTAAAAAAAAACACTGTTGGTCTTACTACTGGCGTAGCTCCGGCGATCCGAGATAGGAGAGTGGTGTGCGTGCTTGAGCATGATAATCTTAGCCAGTCCTCGGTCAACGTTTATGCACACGGGCCTCTTTGGTTCCCAACTAGAGTATCGTGAACTTTTTGACCGAAGATGAGAACATGTTGAAACAAAAACGGTCATATGACTTGCCGTCCGCAATCTCGGTACTTCCGCATAGGGAAGCCGGCCGTTGCAACCTTCGATCACAAGACTGCTCGTCTGGACGTGTGGCGACTGAAAGAGTTTGGGAACAGAGAAAAAAAATATTGCATGCAGCAACAGCAAGCATCGAGCATCGCAGCACACACAATCTGCCTGGCTGCCAGCAGTGCATCCTTGTTCCGTCGCAGGCCGCTTGCTTGCATCGAGGCGAAAGCTTTTCCAGCGTCTGCCTGTACCTGGCTCGATAGGTAGGTAGCAGAAGAACTGCTGCTCACACGGTTCTCCTGCTCTCTATCCGTACATACATGTATGTATATGCTACCTACGGAGTACGAGTCGTACATCTTACTGCTGTCTCCAGAAGAATCCATGCCAGAGTCTCGGATACATAGCTATCCCCAGACGGGATTCACATAGCAGGTCCTTGCGGCCAAGGCGGACATGGATCACGCAAAGTGTGCAGAAACTGGTTCATGGTAAATGCCCTAAACGCATAGCGTGGGGCGGATCTGGCCGTGTCGAGCTCGAGACAAGCGGTGGACACCTGTGGGTGGTGGTGTGGTGGGTGCGGTGCGGTGCGCGGAGCGTCTAGCTAGAGCTTAGAGTTGTTACTATTTTTTTTTTTCACTCGGCGTTTCCCCATCTCATGACAGAACCGCCATCGTGAGAACCGCCATCGTGAGCCGCACCAACTGGAGAATTTCGTCACAGCAACACAACATTCAGCGAAACACAGTCAATCGAGATGCAACCACTCTGATTTCCTGGAACCCTTGGCGGGTCACATAGCACAGATCCAAGCGGAGGAGAGAGGGCCGAGTCTGCATTATTTGGCAATTGCAACTGTGCTGGGTGCTGCTGCTAGCAGCGCAGGCTCAGACAGCGGCGAGTTTGTCAGAGCTCCCAGCCAGCCCGACTCCCCACAAAGCACCAAGACGGCGCCCGCAACCAGCCATCGTGGACGCGCACCCACGATGCACCTTAGCTGACCTGTGATTGGAAATGTAATTAATTGGTCGGCTAAGCAGGGAGCTGCTGGGGTTAGAACGTAGTCACCACCATACCCCGAAACTCACGATCTTCGTCTGGTCGGCGAAAGAAGCTGGCTGCTTCGTTTTGACGCCTGCCGGTCGCACTCTCTCACGCCTCCTCGCCCTACCTACGCTACGCTTGTCTGTCCTCATCCGTCCCTGCCTAGCTAGTGATCCACATCCCCCGTGCCGTCCTCACTCTTGCAATAAATATCAGAGGTCCCTCGTCCTCTGGACTTTGAACAAAGCAGAATCCATCACATCGTACCTTCACAGATCCACTCTTCGCACCCTTCTCCCACATACCTTATAACACATCCAATCCTCCCTCGTCGGTGTCCCAGCTCCAGCTCAAATCACTTACTATCCACACACCATCCACTTCAAACATATCAATATATCCACAATGTTTCGTCCTTCCAAAGCAATCCTCCGTGCAGCTACAAATGTCTCGCGGGTGTCTATGACGGTGCCTTCCCGCACATACTACACTGCGAAGCTTCCACAGAACATCCGTTCTGTCTCGAACACCTCAACCCGCAAGAACGACTCAAAGCCCGGACAGTTTGCCCGTACCAACCCCGCAATCACTATCGAGCACCCCGATGAAAACGAGATTCCTTCCTCCAAGCCCGTCCGTCGGTTCAAGCGCACATTGGCCAGTTTCTCGCTCGAGGGCAAGACTGCCGTCATCACAGGTGGTGCAAGAGGGTGAGACTCTATTTCCACGGACCGTTCCGGTCATGTCCTTTACCGTTGTCATCCTTTATGTGAGATGGCAACGGTCATAGACATCTCCCCGGACAATTATCATAGCATATGACTGACTCAATTTGTCCGGACAGACTCGGATATGTCATGACCCAAGCCCTAGTTGAGTCCGGTGCCGATGTTGCTATTGTGGATCTGAATGGTGAGAATCACTCAATTCATCCATTGTCGGATTCCCGAAACTGATTACATGTCATAGGCGAGGAGGCTGCAAAGTCCGCACAAAACTTGATTGAGCACTTTCGCGAGGAGCACCCTGATGCCGAGAGGTTCCCTACCATTACGTCACACCCTACCGATGTTGCCAGCCCCGAAGCTGTCCACAAAACCTTTCAAGAAATCCTCAGTGCCCACAACCAAAAGATAGACATCCTCGTCACATCCGCTGGATTCACTGAAAACTTCAAGGCCGAAGAATACCCCCATGACAGAATTCAGAAGCTTTGGGATGTCAACGTCAATGGTACCTACCTATGCGCCGCTGAGGTTGCCAAACACATGATCCAGCGTAAAGCCGGAGGAAGCATGGTCTTCATCGGCAGCATGAGTGGAAACATTGTCAACGTTCCCCAGCCCCAGGCACCTTACAACGCTTCAAAGGCCGCCGTTCGCCATCTTGCCAGCTCCTTTGCTGTTGAATGGGCCCAGCATGGCATCAGAGTCAACACTATTTCGCCCGGCTACATGCTGACTGCTCTCACCAAGAAGATCCTTGACGACCGTCCAGACCTCAAGAACAAGTGGACCAGCTTGATTCCCCAGGGTAAGATGGGCAACCCAGAGGATCTGATGGGTGCTGTTGTCTACCTTGCATCTGACGCCTCTGCCTATGTCACCGGTGCCGAACTGCGGGTTGACGGTGGCTACACTTCCACTTAAACTTGACCTATTACACGAAGCAAAAAAAAGTTAGACTCGATTGTACAGAATATGATCTCGCTCACGCACAATACCGTTCTACACCTAATATCTTTTTCATTGCTTACATCTTTTGGGGTCGTTTTCTTTTATTTCAACTAAATCATGGGAATAGAAAGGGTCTGTGTTTTCTATTGGGTCGTACATCATCAATGGGGTTTATTGTTTGGTCTTTTTTTTCTAGCGGTCTTTTGGTTAAATGATTTTTTTTGGAATGTGTTTTTTGATGCAAGTAATGCGTTTGTTCACCGAAAACAAAAGATGAGGAGTTTGTGTTTTGGGTTTGATATCATAGGATCTACTCTTAACTCGAATATAAACCAACATTACTGTTATCCACTGCAAACTTCTTAAAAACCATGTGTGATGTTTAGTTTTCAGCTCCAACAGCTGGGTGGTGTTTGCGTTGCCGAAACTTTAATCTACCGAATGCGGGACGTGAATCATTCCAATTTTCGTTCCAGTGGAACCCCGGAACATCGATTCCTTAGTGAAAGATGAACAGTTTGATCTCAGATCCCATCTTACAGTATCAACATCTATATGCAATCTTCCCTCCGCGTTGTTTGGTACCGCAAGATCGATCCGATGATATGATATCATTCTGTCGTTTACCTCAACACATAGCCAGGTCGAACTCGCCCGTCCGCGCACACAACTCCCACGCGGACGCTCCAGTGGCGGCCTAAATTAAAGCCAAAACCAATGCACGCCGTCCGCGGCCGCGCCACTACAGAACGGGAGCTTATTTAGAGTTTTATTTTATTTTGTGGTTGCCGGATCTGAGCTAATAATAGAAAGCTTGGGGTTGGGTCCAAGGGAGGTAGGTGCCTGCTCGTGCTTCATGCTTAAGTTGGATTGAATTCATCATGTGACCTGTGGAACTATAGGTACAAATTGGATCTGTCACAGGGTCCGGGAGGTGGGGGCATTGGGGATCACTCGATTGATGTCTGGTGGAGAGTGGGGGTTTGGAAGATGTTGATTGCTGCTGAGGTAGTGATGGTATATTTGTATGAGTGTGATATTCCTAAGCTAAATCCTTTTAACAGCTATATTTCGACATCTCATGGCTTTTACGACATTACCGGTCACTCAGACCGAGTGTTACTAGGTGAATCACCCAGGGGTTCACTCTTTTTTAAGCAATATGCCATGGGAAGACACAGTGTAGCTTAAGGTACACTTGCCACAGTGAAATTTCCACTGGTAGTTTGAAGAGGTTGTTTAAACCTTTAAACTCATAGTTCTTTATCGTAGATTGGCCGGCTGGTACCAGCTGTAATAGCCCAGCCTAGAGAAATGCTCCATTAGGCCTCTAAGATTTACCTGGCAAAACTGATATCACAGTGGACAAATAGAGACACAACACACCAGTTCGAACTCTCTCTTTCAATCAACACTCACGCCAACAGACCACCTTGGTCCACCCCGGCCACCAGAAAATGCCAAAACCGCGCTGGATCTAGCCAAGTCTTAGCCCAGTGCCAGCCGCCATGGGGCTGTCAATGATGAGATACAATTCCCGAATTGTCGCTTGATATATCAAGCGCACCTAAGGTCTAGATATCTCGCAAGGAACGAATGTCGGGACCGGGGAAGTTCGATGGAACAAGGGACAAACTTCGTCCGTTCCTCAACCAACTCAAGTTGAAGCTGTTGGAAGAGAGATCTTTCTCATCTGAACAATCGAAGTTGCGTTATACTATCGGAAGATTGGAAGGCCTTGCGATGGAGCAAGTCTCGCAATTTATTACCATAGATGGTGTCGACTTGCCCAGTGTGGACGCTTTGATATCAGTTCTGAACCTGGCTTTCGACGACCCTGACCGCGTGCGGGACGCCGCCCGCTAGGTCACCATTCTGAAGCAAGGAAGCCGAGATTTTGGGGTTGAATCTTCCACCTGCCTTGAATCTCCGACCCTTCTCATAGGGTATGGTAAAAATTGTCGTCGCTGGAAATGGGCATGGACTACGATTTTGGACCGAACCAGCAAATTGGTGGCGTTGGATCATGGAGTGTCACTACACGATTTTTGGCATCGCTTTGGATATTTGGTCGCTAAAATTCGCTCACTGGTCTGCCAGTGATTACTACCGATTCCAGGTATACCAGAGTATTGAGTATACCGGGTTTGAGTATTTTAGTCGTCCTGAAATCAGAAAGGCGCAAGACGAAGAGTGAGCTTCGTATACACATTGTCTAATTACCCAAGCACTGAATACTTGGGTTTCCAAGTGGTATAGTACTAAAAATGCCCTTCTAACATGGTCATCTACTATTTGGATAGGTTGTCCTAAAACTTGAGGGAAGGGGATTTGTTCACGGATCATCACTCTCCAAAACCAACAGCGCGACTAAACTCTGTCGTCGCGATCCGGTATTCTCTCTCGCGTTTGCACACTCTAAAATACTTCCATCGTCCCAGATTGCACAGTTTCCAGAAGGTCCTTAGCCTTACTTGGCCTTGCACGGGACGTATGTACACCGGGTTGAAATCTGGCTAATCACCGCCGCTCCAAAGCTTCCAGACCCAGATTTATGTAGTTGATGCAAGCCAACAGTCTGGTTGAAATTGACCGTTGCGCGGTGGCTAAAATAGCTTTCCGTGCCGTGCAGCCACTGGGGTGCACTATAAACTTCATTGGCGATGACGCGTCATGGTCCACCGGGCGCCGTGGTACATGCTATATAAATGGCTCAATGGCCATGCAGCGCTGCTTTCACTTCTGAACCTCAATTTCAGGCCAGATATTCATACAGAATCACGTCGGAACTAAGGTGGATAGGATTCTCAATTTCGATAATACTTTAGGATGGGTATCTCATTTACTTTAATATTAAACACCTCTCATAGCTACATAACCAATCGTTACAGATGTCGCCCTTGAACTCCAGTTGCATGGCAATTCGTACAAATATACGGCCATTAGGTACAAAAACAAAGTCATATATACACCACACCATGGCACTCTACAGTATAGCAGCTATGACCGCCGCCACGACACCGGAAATGCCGACCGCCGCTTTCCGCTCCCCACCGCTTGCAGCACCGCTGCCGCCGAACGCATCAGTTGGCCCGGCCGCGGACAAGGAGATGGTACTTTCACCAGGCACAGAGTCGTCAGCCACAGAACCGCCGCTGGGGAAGCTCAACGCAGAGATCACGGGTGTTGAAAATGAGCTGGTATCGGTGGTGCGCGACGACGACGTTGTGCTGGTAGTGCGCGACGAAGTGGTGCGGGAGAAGGTGCGCGATGACGACGACGAGTCGTCCGAATCCCACTTGGAGCAGTAGATGAAGTGGTCACCGCAGAAATCGATCATGTCACCGCACTGACTTGAGTAGTTTGTCTTTTCCTGGCAGTCGTCGACCGCATCCATGCACGGGTCGAATTGGTCTGAGCAGTCTTCACGCGACGAGAAGGTGGTGGGGAAGGCGGGTGGTGTCCAGTCCTCCGTCGCGGTGCTGCTCGCGCTAGCGGTCGACGAGGGCTCGCTGAGTGTATCCAGCAGACTGTTGCCCTTGCGGCACTTGTGGTCGGCGGTGCAAGTGGAGCCAGTCGGACAGCAATCACCGCCGAGCGAGTCCGCGCACTCATAGAAGCCGACTGAGCAGCCCAAGAGCGAGGTGCAGGTGTCGCCAATTGGGCAGCACCCGTTCTCGCCGTCGATGATCATGCAGAAGCGGCCGACCGGACAGCAGCCGGTACCATCGTCACAAGGGAGGGAACCGACGTTGCAGCTCAGGGCGCGTGGCGTCAGCGGCGAGGATATTTCACTGGTGCCCGGTAGACGCATGGAGCCTTTCGGGTGGCGGGTGGTGTAATCGCTGTCACTTCCAAGTGCAGCGGCGAGCGCGGGGAGAGCCAGGAGGACGAGAGACAGCATCTTGAACAACGATTGGCACGACGGGAGCGCTCGAGTGCAAGCGGATGAGGGGAAGCTGAGCTGAAGTGACAATAGGTGAGCTGCAAGCCCAGACTTATATTAGAAACTTCGTGGCAAGGCTGTTACTTTTTTCATCTCATCCTCGCTGCACAGTACGGAGTTTGTGCGTATTACTCATTGCGCCCCTTTCACTTCCGGAGACACCGTGATGGTCATACAGCAACGAATGTGTATCTCTCGTATTATTTCTTGGCAACCAAGCGATATTCGGAGTATTTTGACGAAGGCTTCCGCAACAGGGGTGCAAGTTGAAGGTTAAGGTTAAAATTCTAGTATTGCTGGGGTCTCCCCACATCTCAACAAGCATTCGCGTAGCTTCTGATTCGTGTTGGTACGTACCGTGGTCTGGCTCGAATCCATGTGTGTTTGTTGGCGAGGGATTCTAAAACACCGGTTGTGACTTCCGAAAAGTTCCTGCCATGATTGCAATGCAGCGAATTAGAGGTCTTTATCACGCACAGTGAGAAACCTTTCAGCAGACGCCCCGAAGCCCAATTTCATCCTGTTTGCCCAATCCAATAAACACGACCGCGATGTTCTACATCTGGTCCTTCAGAATTCACGCCATTGTTTTGGTAAGGGAGGACAGATCGATTTCTCAAAAGAAGCAAAACGATATTTATGGTTCACGTCGATGTTGATATTTTAGCTTTATGTTGACGGACGGCTGGTCATAATTCTATCGTTTCAGCTCTGATACAGCCAGTTCTATCGTGCATCCTTCCAAGATGGCAGTGCATCTAGCTTTGCTGAAGAGCATTCCGCATATGCTCAAATCGGTTATTGTTTTCAATATCTGCATGTCCCGCAATATGCCTGTGAGGAAGAAGAAGCGAAGAGAATCAAAATACCAAGTGAGAAGTAGATAAAGCAAATTATCAAAAAGCGTGTCCGTAAAGCTATGATGTCAAAACATGTAGGTTACCAGGACAACTAATGTCTGTCAAATTCCAGTCGAAAGCTTATCTAAGAGTTGGTCCCAGCTGTTTCAGGGGTCAAAAAATTAAAATCGAGTGACCTGGAGCAGCAAGCAGCAGCAGTTCTAGCTCATGTTACACCTACAAGGCACTGCCCAGGTGCCAGCTATAAATTGACCCCGCCCGCCCGCCCGCGCATACTAGCTGGCTAGCTCCCATGGGCAGTATCGGGGTGTAAAATTCCGCAGAATTTATGCACAGTGCAATCCTGTCAGGGCTACTATTTTAGCGTAGGCTGATATAGTTCGAAGACCTCTACTTCCTCCTCAAAGTGCATGCATTGGCTGGACTTCCGGATGCCGCACCCAACCGATCGGGGATTTATGTAAGTAAAGTTGACAAGGCAGAATGGTAATGACAGCCCAAATTGGCGCACGACTGTTGTTCAACTGAACCCGTTTATAGCAGGGCAGACAGTGGTGCGTGGCGAAGGTAGGGTTGGAATGAACAATATGGGTAAGATACAACGTAGGAGATTTCATCATCGATTTGGAGAAATGCAAACCTACCCAGCTGGTCTCATAATACTGAATTTCATCTTTGTTTTACCCTATCAGTATATCCCCCTTGTACTCTTCTGCTTTCTCCCATTCTATAACAAAAATTAAAAAGACAAGACACTCTAATTACAACAACACCCAACGCTTATACCTTAGTAAGTATAAAAAACTCCAATCAACCCCATACGAATAATAATACAAATATACAACTCCCGGTCCATAATGAATGCTTCGAGTCTTCTTAGGTGTTGTCACAAGACACAAACTATCGAAGGAAACGAAAAAATCTCCAAAGAATACGCCAACACCCCACAAAACCAAAACGATGTACATAATACAGATAATATCTGTGAGTTATTGTATAAACCATTCGCTATAAAATAAAACTTGTAGGCCGAGCATGGGACGCCGGCCTACTTTAAACGTGAAAAAAACGGTCCAAAGGCTATTTTTCGTGGTACGCGGCTATTCCGGCTTCTTTCTTCAAACGTGATATGATGGCCTCGTTCCACTTGTAGAAGCCTCTTTCCCCACCTGTGGTTCCAGGCTTCGGTATACCCCAGGGAAGGAACCACGAGAGTATTCCACCTCCAAGAGCTTCTCTAAAATTGTCCATAGTGCTGTCTAGAAACCATGGGTTCTCTCCTGCAGCGGTTTTCGTGATCACAAAGCAGGTTTGTTGTTCTCCAGGAGCGAGTTCAGCCGGTGGAAGCCATACTCTCGTATCGCCAGGAAGTCGGGGAACCGAGTGATCTGGTTGAGGTGGGGGATTGGGATCTCTGATGGCTAACTGATAAACTTTGGTATCCGCCGTAAGGGCGTCAATCGTGCTCTGGTTGCGAGCGATAAACTGTGTTGTTGAATAAACCATTCCAGCGCAGAAGAATCCAAATACTGCGACCCTATAATTCATCAGGTGTTAGTAAAGGTAAATAGCTGGCCAAATTGGGTTCATACAGGACTACAGCAGCCATCCAGGTTGAGTCCAACCCATCGCCATCCTTTGATCGCTTGTTGATGTAAATTGCCATTGAAATCATAACGAACAAACAGTAAAATAAACCCCAGAATACTACTTGATAAAAGTATCTGTAGCTTGTCTCTGCAACTACTCCGCCAACCCTAAAAGAATTCACTTAGCAAGGCTTTTTGCTGGATTACACTGATAACTTGCCATGGGCAAAAATGGTCCATTTTCCACACACATCGCTCAATCTCTGAGCAATGATGCGACCGATCTGGCTTCCAACATCTGCACTTATCGCACCACCGAGGCAAACCGCCGTTCTGGCAAACAAACACGTCTTTGTTCAGAAACTTGCGCAAGCCCTCCATATCAAACTTCATCGGTTGCTTTACACCATAACCCGGGGAAGTCGCAGGTTTGGAAACTTGTGAGCGCGAAAATGTGTCCGACGGTGGCTCGTGGCCTGGTACATTTGGGTCTCCTGGAGCAGGCGGACCACTGGCGAGAACCTCTGATAAAGAAGCATCGGTGGGTATTCTGGTTACTGTTGTAGGCCTTAGATCAAGGGGTTCGGCGTCTCTGTGCTGGTCGGCAAGGGGGATTTCTGGCACAGACTGTCCTCCACCAAGGCCGATTTCTACATCTTCCTCGCCCTCATCATCTCTTGGGCCTTTCTCCGGAAAACCCTCAGATTTTGGGCCCTTCGGTATGTAGCCAGGATTGAAGTTGACAGTTAGGACGATACGAAAGTATGCTATCGCTAGAAGTGAGAATAAAACGAAATATATTATTAACAGGGCTATCGCAGTTCTGGTGTTCTTCCGTTCGATCAATATGTGTTTAACTATTGGACCATGTTAGCTATCGCAAGCGATGGGAGAGAGGCATCGCGAGTTGGAAGCTGTCGTACCACACACCAGAACTGCAAACACCCACGTCCCATAACCAACCAACCCCACCATTATAAGGGGCATGAAATAGGCGACCCATAGGTTCATAATCTTCTGAGCCCTTCTACCCATCATGCTGGTGTTGCTCGACGCTGGAAGGACGTGGTAACGATCAGAGACACCCTCGACCCGTCCTAGGTAGGAGCTTACGTCGTTTCCGACTCAGCCGCAACCTAACAACAACTTTGAGGCTGACACCAAGTACTACCACTGAGAGTCAACAGGGCGTCATTATATGGAAGTAAATATAAGTGAATATTTGATCTTCTGTTTTTGTATTAGAATCAACTAACAATCTATATGATTTTTTTTGATTGCATGTATTTTGAGAAAAATTTGCTAGTGTTATTACAAGGGTTAGGGTTAACACCATTGCGTAAGTAAATAGTTGTAAGCCAACATGTCCTTGTATTCATACATCTTTGCAGGAAGTATGAAGTTTCATGGCTTTCGGAACGTTATGCATCACAATAATTGGATCCACTTGTGGAAAAAGGCCTGTAATTACGTCAACACCTTAATTTTCATAATTTCTTAGGTATGAATATGGATTTCATGAGCGAGTTCGAAAGCTGCCGTTAATTAGAGACTTGAGACATGCATCATTCTCCAAAAGTCGATTTTTCATCTGCCTCTCATTACACAGCACCTCCGATTCATACTTTATGTGATAGCATTCTTGTGTGTGGTAGGACTTTAACCAATCAGAAATATGATTAAGCATCCTTTCAGCGGAACTAATTTTTCACTTTTTGATATCTATTGGTATGGTACCTACTAACTTATTTACACATTTTTCTACAAATGATCATGCCACAAGGCTAGGATTAGGATTTAGCTAATTGTAGGGAATTATTTCCAAAACGAGTGTAATTGTATTACCATTGCATTAAAGACGGATGAGGGCAGACGGCTGGAGGTGTAAATGCCTCAAAAGATGGTTACTATATCAATGTTTATAGTCCTTGTTCAAATGATCGTTGCTCTCTTTGGTCTCTACTGTTTCCAAACGCCTTGAAAGCATCAGATGTCACCACCATGCCTGGAGAAATTAGTGCTTTATGCACCATCATGTCTATCTTTCGAACCCCGTTGGTTGCACATTAAACCTTTGATCATGATCAATTACTATTATGCTGACGATTCTGCCGTGGTGTCTTCTGGGGCTTGCAACCGGCTAGTTCAAGGTTAGATTCATGTTCACCTTTAGGATTGAATCATGACATGAGTCGATCTGACGTGCCTTCAAGTACATTGCAGCATTTACAGTCGTACTTTTGGTAAAACTAGGGCTGTCATGAGTCGACAGATTCAAAATCCTATTCTATGATATGCGTATAAGCTTTAGGATCGAATGTCATCCAGTATACAGTGGAGAAGTTAGATTCGTATCCAAACAATATATCGGCGAGCTACTAGTTCTCACTGAAGGCTGGTTAGTCAGCATGGCGACGCTTCAATACACGCCAATGCCATGAGGACTTTTCAAGAGCCTGGACTTCTTTGTCTTCAGACGAGGCTGATATAGTAATGTTTCGTCACAGGGCCCTCAGCCTTCTGGTTTGTTTCTAGGGCGTCTCTGACTGGAAACCCCCCGAACTATGTATTGTTTCCCGGAGCGCAGAGGCTGTGTATGGATAGACATCACCTTGTGCTATCTCGGCAATCAGTTGAAAGGTTCCGAAAATGGATCAAAGCTAGACTGGAATTTAGTAACTGAATTGGATCGTGTTATTCATTTCCTCTTGATGCCACTACATTCAGGCAAACGAGTACAACGGCTGAAGTGCATGCATACAGCTACATAGCCGCTGCTCAGAGATAATACGCCGAAAGAAAAAATATTTTAGGGACGCCCTGGTGATAGAGATACACGCGCGTAGCCTTCTGCCTTGCCGTCCATACCTGTACAACCAATGGCGTTAATTTGGTCTGAGATACGAAGGCGCAGCTTCAGCAATTTTTTACTTATGCTGCGAGAGTGCGCAGGGTTGTAGCTCACGTGGACAGATAACTGCGCACCCTTTTGTGTAACTTCAAACTGCAACAATACGCCACCAAAGCACTATGGCAGTAACGTAATCCATAAAAAATGTTTTCTGCGGCTACTTTCCCCGAGCCCAGATAGAATGAATAATCCTAACTTTTACAAGGAATCTCATATTTTTTTCGTGTAAGTCTTATCTCCTGCTGTAGTGCTCCTTTGAGTGCTCTTTGGTGGCTAAACCAGAGATTTTCACAATTTTGTGTGTTGTCGAACCACTTTGGGATAGTTAGGAAGCTGACTTATAGAAAAGGTTGACCTAGAAAACTTCGTGTACTGACATCTGGCAGCTAGCTTGCAATTGTGATACTAAGAGGTAAGTAGGCCCCTCAACTTGATTCCTACGCCTTGCCTGTGTCCATTAAAATGTACATTATCTCACTAAGCTAAGCCTAGAATCTATTCAATAGCTCTGGCCGTTGGTGTACTCTACACATCAAGATAGTATATGCTTTTGTATTGATGGCGCATGCATACTTAAAAATCATTTCTCCGGTCGTGCCCTGTTAGGGCGCCAGTTCACTGTCCCCAAAGCTATACCCAGCATCCGTGAACTACACCGATCACTGATGTAATACTGACTTCTACAGGGCTTTCAGCAATGGTTGCCTCCTCACCTTCACAACATAATCCCGCTGGAACGATCACGAAAATGCATAGATCGAGCACTTGAGTCTTTCCCCCCATTAGCGCTATGGTAAGTACCCTTCCACACATCAATCAACTTCGGGAATTCCTCAGCTCGCCGGCTTGCACACTGCCCACTCTATACTACAACGTTTCGGCCGCCTTTCAGAGGACTCGTGTTACATATCGCCCCGCTGTATGGGGAATGAGCACTAGCATCGAGAAAAGTAAGCACAGACGTGACATTCTTTACAGTTTGATTCTCGACTATCACCCTAAGTGGTAATACTGTGGTATGAGCCTCCTCGGTGTTCTGTATGATGCACTTCGGCAAATGTTCTATCTGTTTGATACATGTGGGGCATACTTCATGGTGCACTCGTGTACTAATTTGGTTCACTGATCTAATCCAAAGGCTGCGGTTGAACTGGGGCTTGTCAAATTGTACATACGATCTATTCCTATGCACCGCAGATGTACACCCGCCTTACCCTACAAAGCCGGTGCATCTTCTGGCGGGTGGGGTTTGGGGCAAACCGTGAATAGGGTCAATTTCAATATTGTACGAGGCCATAAAAGATCGCAAAATAAGGCCAGAGGAATCGACGTGAATTTATATATATCTACGCAACTTCCCTTCAATATCCACCCAATATCACAAACATCCTTCAGAAACTAGAAACATCAACAACTATCAATCCACTTCCAAAAACACACAGTCCAAAGACAACTTAAAGCAATGCCTGGAAATATGTCAACCAACAACCGTGCTGTATGGATATCTTACTTCTTCCGGAATAAATAGACTGATAGAATATATAGCGCAAACTTGCAATCAACACGAACTCAGTCCATAGCTTGAGCCATGCTGCTTCCACTTCAGATACCGATTCTATCATTGGCGGCCAATTGGGTGGTGCTTATACAGCGAGGTCTTCAACCGATCCTCTTTACCAGTACTCCGATCAAACACTTTCGGCCCCGCGCGCCAACACTCATTCTCATACACATGCTCATACAATGGGAAATTCAGAGGCTCCCGCCCCCGGCTGGTACTGCTGCAGAGGCCAGGCCGCTGGTGTAGCCCACCATTATGCTGGTCCCTGGATTATAGCAAACACCGAAGTGTGCTTAACCTGCAACCATGCTCGGTGTCAGTTTTGTGTAGTCAAGATGATTGGTCCCGGTTAAGCACGTCCGCTCAAGACAATGGTGTACTGGTAGATGGAACTGGTCTAGTTTGGACGATGGTCCGTTACAACCATAGAGAGACGGACTACCCAAAATACTCACGGACGGAATAAATTGATTCGATGCGATGCAATACATGGATACCTCAAACATCGGGAAGCTATCCAATGGAGGATCGCAAACTGCCACGAAATACGTATACGATTCACGCCGTTGTCACGCTATAGAAGAATAGAAAATGTCACGAACCCCTCTAGATGCAGACAAAAAATGCAAAAATATACCATAGAATCCCTCAGTTTTGTTTTTTAGTTTTGCTTACTGGTTTATGCGATTTTGTTTCCTGCTTGCTATAGATTTTGTTTGTTTCCTTTGGTGTTCGCGGTGCCTCCAGAATGCTTATGGTAGTGCGAGGCTGGAACAGTTTTGTTTTTTGTTTTTTTGGTCACATGTTGGTTTGGTGCAGGTACACTTTTATTGGGGTATGCAGTGTTACAGGTGAAGGCATTGGTCAGAATTGGTATGCCTTCCTACATTACCCATAGATCGCGAGTGTACTTTTGTTTTCTGCCTTCTTTTTTCCTGTTGTATTCCTTAGGTACTAGTCACTAGCTAGATATGTTTATGTGTGCGATAGAACAAATAGAATTCGTTGCTTTTTTTGGTAATATCCTTTTCCGACCTGCCTTGCGATGGTACTAGGATGGCACCTGTCAGCTACGTTAGTGAGTGATAATCTGTGAAACGCATAATTATGCACATGATACTAGGTACATTAGTCACACTAATGCAAATGCGAACATTGTACCAACTAGTGCACCATCATATTCGTAGAAAGCACATAGAGTTCTGTGAGTCAAATTATTTTCTATAGCGCACGGGTAAGTGTGTAGGATGAGACTTAATTCTTGAGGTACTCGGCGCCCAAAACTTGGACAATGGGGCGCACATATGAGTGGACAATTCCTCAGACTCATCAACTACGCCTAGTGTCGTAGTTTCCACACTTTGTTTCGGATCCTTAAATTCCTATTCTCTCAAACTAACCTTCAGGATCGCCATGACGTATGGCGACTGGCTGTGCATGCTGGATTATAGATATGTAGGCCAAAATTTCTTTGCTCGAAAATTTCAAGATAAGTACCAAAATATCCACATGGTCTATTTTTAAGAGCACAAACCACCCTACCCGCCGAGGCGACCGAGCCACCACCTGCACAAGTGTCGGAATACATATATAATTACAGAGTTCGCGTTCATGTGCACATCATAGATGCAAGCCGACACTCATTTGAAACCTATTCTATGGTCTGATTCCGTGTTCTATGGACTTGTGGAAATAGGGTTGAAACACTTCGCTTCGGTACCAGCGTGGCGAAAGTTACTAGTTAGTAGTCTTCTGGAGCGTGGCGCAATAGAATGGCAAGGTCGTAGTTGTTGTGCCGGCAGTGGTGAGGCCACAAGGCTAGAGCATTTCCGTAATACAGGCAGGCGTATATATTGTTCCCTGACGTAAGGTTTCGACCTCAAATGAACCATGGTCTGCAATGATTACGTTACTTACTGTAAACGAGAATTCTAAGTTTTGAGTAGACAGCATCTATGTTTAACTTACTCTCTATGTTTAATTTCGGAATACTGTAAATGTTCTTATGAAGTATTATGTCCTCTGGTCCGGCCATTGTTGCCTTTGATCTAAGGAGATCGGAAATTTATGTTCCAGTACTGTTTTGGAACTATTCAGCGATGGACTGTCTTTACTAGGCCTACCAAGCTATATCCTATAGAACACATTTTCATTACGCCACGGGAGCAACTGTCTAATATAATATCCATTATATCCCCGGACACGCCCAAGAATGAGAGAAGGGGTCCTGGGACAAATTGCGGTCGCCACATTGAAGTTTGCTACAAGTTTAGTTTCATCGATCTGTTCGCGGCTGCGGTCATGTACCGGGGCCATCGGCATTAGCCCTAAGTTACAAGGAATTTCGGAGACCGGACCATGTGCACGTAGCACAAGCTATAATGCATGCTGCGTTCATGAGCTATGTAGAGTAATTTAATCGATGAGCCGCAGAGCCCGAAAAATCCCTCGTGTGCCTGGTGATTAGTATTTCTATATGGAACAAATCGAATGGTATGTGCTTTATTTCCACGTGGGGCCCTATTAAAATTCGGCACGTGGAGTTTACTTACGCTACATATATACTTAATGCACATTAATATATGGTTTAATTGAAGCCTTGCAAGTACTCGTACTTGATCATGACATTACATGTAGTGCGAGGATAGTAGTAATACGCCAATGTGATGCCATGCCGTACTAGGTATTTAAATTCTGCTAGGCTAACTGCAACATCTTACAACAGCACACAGCTAACTATGCGTTTAGATGTTGCTTTCCGCCTTCTTCACGTTATATTTCAAGTTAAAAATGTATGAAACATGTATTTAGTTATGAAACCATATCTGGCATTTTGAGTGAGTGCGTCTTGATTAGTATTACTAAAAGCTTATAAATACTTGGAGACTGGCTTGTGGGTATGCTAGCTAGGAGTACTTGTGGTGGCTTGGTTTATATATAATTTTGCTGTATGGAGAAGACATCTAATAAGCTGTAGGTATTCACGAAGTAATCACAAATTTTCACTAGTCGCTCTGTATTTTAGAGTTTCATAGATGTAGGGTTCGCTCACATCACAACATGGATTCAAAATATGTCATAACTTCTTTATTTGTTAGAACAAAAAAAAGGGGGGGGAACCCCACACCAAACATTAAACCCTCTCCTTCGCACTCGGGACCGTGAGCCTTCCAGGCATCCACGGACCCGAGTGCTCCGGCATATCACTCGGCGGCTTTGGAACCCACGGCTTATGAGCAGGCTTGGGGCGCCTCGGACGAGCAGGTTGAGGGATGAGGGGTATTGGTGGCGTTTCGCAGCGCGCAGCCCGCCTCAGCCAGTGCTTTCGCACAGCATGGAAGGCCACGATGGATCCTAGGAGTGCAAAGAAACCTAAGACCCCGCCAGCGATTGCCCCCTTCTTTGTCCGAGAGAGCCCAGACGAAGAAGAAGGGACAGAGCCAGTGGGGGAGGGGGGGGCAACAGTTAACCAAACTGTCGTAGTTTGCACTACAACGTTTGCGTTGCTTGGGCGCTCAGTCTGCGTGGACGTGACGGTGGTCATGAAACCCACCCGCGTAACTGTAGCAGTCACGCGTGTCACAGTCCTTGTAGACATCGACGTTATTTCGGAAACGATGGTGGTGGTCCTTGTGAAGGTCACCGTTGCATCAGACTCGAATCCGATTGTCGCTGAGGCCCTGCGGGACGTCGACTTTTGGCGGCGGCGGAGAACTTGGCCGGTGACAGTGGATGTCACAGTGACAGTCTCGGTCCCAGAGGTGGCTGTTGGGCGAGTGGTGATGGTAACGGTAGCAGTCGCGGTGACGGACTCAGTGGCAACAGCAAAGAGAGTCGTAGACTCGATCTTCGTAGCTACCACCTTGTCGACGTGTACCGTGGCGGTGACTGCCTTGATCACCGTGCCCGGTGCCCCGAGGCTAGCGGGTGCGGAGGATGTGGTGGGGGCGAGTGCGACCCAGACGGCAGAGAAGAGAAGCAAGAGAGTACGAAACTGCATTTTGCTGCTATTGATAGTGGTTGTTGGTAGTTGAAGAGGAAAAGAGGAGAAAGTGTGGTAAACGGGATCAATAAATACGTGATCAAACGAGAGTTACGGGTACATGGAGGGTCACTCGGCTCCCAAATCTGGGCTCTGGCACCTATGTGTTTTTTTTGGGCTACCTGCCTAGCTAGCCCTGATAAACTAACTACAAATTCAATATATGGGAAAAAAATATTCGGCTGGGCACGAGACAAATCATAAGCGATCACCTTGGTTGGAAATCCTCTTAAACCAATTGAACTCTCGGATTTTCAGATACATACGTGTGCCTAGTATACTATCGGTTTTTGTGTCAATGTTTTCCAAGTTCTGATGGGTTGGGAGATGAATTACTCCGAGACATACTTACCCATTGTAATTGTGAGATCTCCATTCTGTTACGTAAATGCTGCCCAGAATGTGAAACTCGAGTGAGACTTCGTGAGATAGAAACAATAATTTGGTGATTGCAATGTTTAACGGAAACCTACATTATTTAAGCTATATATCATTCATGTTCAAACTAAAGCTCTACACATATGTAGTCTATATCTACACTAAAATAATCAAAAACATACACTAAGCACTACACTTTCCACTCACACACCCTAAAGCGTCACTGCAGTCATCGTCGGTGGAACATGTAGTCCCTTCACAATGTCCCTCCCATGAGCAAGAACCGCTTGAAGAAGAAGGGTATGTGGTCTCGCTGGCCTTAGTAGCCGTAGCAGTAGCTGAAGGAGCGGTTTCCGACACAGAGTTACTATTCCCACTACTAGTCGTGGTGGAACCGCCAACAACACCCGCAACCAGCTTATCACCCAAGGCTTTGATACTGTCCATAAACTTTACAGGGTCCTTAGCAGTCCAGTCTGCTCCATTGGCACCGGGAACGGCATCATCACCAGTGAATGCCATGTCTTCGCAGGAAGTCAGTAAGAATCTCTCTCACCCCTCCAGACCGCAGCCACTCTCAGACAAGAAAACTTACAAAGAACATCGTGCGCATCATGGGCATGATCCCCATCAATCCCCTCATTTGGGAAACACATCTGGGCAAGTGAAATACTTGCTTCGCCCGTGACGTTATCATTATCACACCCATTGGTGTCTCCGAAGACACCATACAGCAGCTGGCCACCGCAAACAACCGCAACAATACTGAGCGGCTTTATTGGGCCCCCACTGAGTGAGTCGATGCCAACATCACATGTCCCCAGGACAACAAATGGAATATCTCCTGCGTCGAGACTGTCGATGCCATAGCCGCCTTCCTGTAATTCCGAGTCGAACGCTGTCTGCGGTTGGTAGTCCTGAGACTCCCCACCACAGTTTGCAGAACCATCACCTACAAGTGTCAGACGACGGCTAGGGGATAGGGAGAGGGAACTATACAGTCAACATCCATATCCGCCAGATCGTTTTTGCCGGATATATACACCACACCGGCGGTGTCAGTACAAAAGCCATAACCTGATTGGCCATGACCGTCATTCAGGTCTCCGCGGCCTTCTACAAAGCTGCTACATCCTCCCGCTTTAACACCATCATAGTAGGTCTGCAGGCCGGCAGGTATATCATAGGCAGCCACGCAGGCTGCGAGTGAAAGAAGAGCTGAGAAATAACGCATTGCTGTAGTAGCTGATAATACTATGATACGAAATATAAAGAATGTGTTTAAATGGTATAAAAGAATGGTATGACTGCCTGTGTCTGTAATAACGAAAAGAAGAATGTCTACTGAGCCAATTTTAAGGCCCACACCTGCTACGCTTTATATACTCCTATAATCCTAAAAAATATCAATTCAGAGGTGGTTTACAATATATTAATTCCTAAGTTGATGCTTGTTTTTTTATTAGGCAGGTTATTACAGAGACCCTGACTGCCCCATGCGGTGGTGGAAGCGCTCAGACATGGTACGGGAGCCTAGACAAGGTTTTATGTACGTATGCACGTATGTACGACCATGACTTGAGGGAGTTGAATATTGCCTATGTGGATCAGTGATCATTGTAGCGGTTATTTATGAGCTCTATGGTTTAGGCGTCCGTCGACAGACCTAGGAGGCCAACTACATTGAGAGCAGTGCCAGGAAGCTCAGCGCCAGGGAACTTTGCGCGTTATGAAGATAAGAGCCCACAAGATCAAAAGGATAAGCCATATATAGAATACATAGGTGAACGGCTTCATATTATAATGGCCCCCATGTCAGGCCGCCAGCGGAAATTTAAAACCGATGATTTAGGGCATCAAGGTGGGAGCTCAATTGAGGTTTATGGTGCTATACGGTTTCGCGAGCTAAGGTCTAATTGCTACTAACGTGGGTACATACGAGTATTGCCAAAAGCATAGATTATTGAAATGCGTCAAGCTTCACCAGTAAAGCTCTGAGTTCACTAACCGTCAGCTAATCAACACAAACGTCTATGCCCAGACCACAGCCGGAGGTTCCTGTTTAAAATCACATCTTTTACCCACCTGTCGAAACTAATTCTGCAGTTCTGAAAAACCAAAAACGCTAGAGTTTGCACGAATCTCGTTAGAAGGATTGCAGAGACTATGAAGTAAAGTGTAACGTGTTGACGTTTAATAATCTAATATTGCCGAAATATCCGGTGCATAATTCTATCGTTTTAAATATCAAAAGCTTGATTATGTCAATAGACCAGGGAAGCACCTAGTAGCTGTTAATGAGATTAGTAATCTTTTGGCCAGATTAGAATACTCGAGGCAGTGCATTCATTTTGATAATAGCCGTCATAGTCTCGATCCCAGCCGGTAAAAATACATTTGGGCATTCTGTAGAAGCGAGACACGAGCAACGAGACGAGGTCTCACGTCAATTTCAAGGAACGCATTTTGGAAACAGGTATAAAGTATTATTGATGCTACAGAATCGAACCCATATTCGGCCATTTAATTCTTCTCCCTATACTAATATCGATCGGATGTATCGATCCATCTTTTTTGCTTCGTAGTCCCGCAATTCCTTCCATGCCCGCTCCACCAGCGGCAGCAGTTGCAACTCTCCCAAACCATTATAGCTATGATAGTAGCTTTCCCATCTCTTTTGAAGCGAACCCCTAGTTAGGCTACTATAGTTTTGTTGTTATAAGTCCAGGAGGGATATGAGTATAAGAGTAAAAAGAAAATGAAACGGAAAAAGAATCCACAAACAGGCTGACTCTGTTTGGAACTGATCGCTAGAAAGAAAAACTCCGGACACCAGAGTCAAGTTACCACCTATTTAGCGCCGAGTAAAGGTATCAAAAGACGAAGGAAATACGATTATACGGTTATCGCACAATGCCTGTAATAGCATAATCAACAAACGTTGATGGGTTTAGGCTGGGAGCTTGATTATCCTGGTCTCATCTCCAAGAAACTCCCTGCGGTACCGGGCTATGCCCTTGACTACCGTGTCGAAATCCATGATACCTTGCTGTTTCATTTGCACGATGGTGTTACGCAGTCCGGCGCTATATGAAGAGGTCTCCTCGGGTGTCGTTCCTTCCGAAGTGTTCGCCATCTCTACCAAAATTTGGTCGTCTTTGTATTTGAACATCCTGAATCAGCCGACCAACTTGGAATGTCCTGAAAATGGTCCATTTGGACAAGTTAAGAGGATCAATAGAGACTTACCACTTATCGCAATGTCCCTAAAATGCTGTGCTTCACAGCTCGAGTCGTTGCAGACACCTCCGTTAACTTCGTACAAACACATCTGTTTGAATGGGTCAAGACGATTAGAGTACATTAGACTCCTAACACCAGCAGGACAAAATTCGAGAAGATGGGGATGATAGCGAAATGACTTGAAAATAGAGAGTGGTGAACTGTATGGCTCAAATGAATTGGGAACCGATGTACTCTGTAATGTGATTACACGATTGAACGAATTCGTCGTTAGCCAATAAAGGATCTGATATAACTGAGGGAAAGGATAAATAGAAGTTTTCTCGAACCTTGTCCTTAGTAGTTGCCAATTTCACCTCAGTCTGATTCTCCGACACTGTGTTTGGGGCATCTGAGTTAGTACTTTCGGATGAAGGCACGGGCACAGGGGATATTTTTTTCTGTGGCGTGGGATCTGCCTCAGTAGACAGATCAGTAGGAACAGCCTTAGGGATGCTGTCAACTTTGGAAACTGGCTCATTGGGCAAGGGGTCTGAGTCTGAATCTGAATCCGAATCACTACTCTCATCTTCCGAAGAGTCTTCACTCGATTCCTCCTCTTCAGAACTGCTCTTCATATCGACGTCTTCATCGGCATCTTGATCGGCATTGGATTTGGGCTGAGATTCAACATCCATCTCATCGGATGTGCTCTGTATTTCAGAGACAGCGTTGACCACTGTAGGGAGTTTATCCGCATCACTATGTGGTTCATGATGCTCACTCCCGCAGCCAGAATGGACATCGGTCATCGAAACATCTTCGTCGGCTCGCACTGGCAAAGAAGGCTTTAGTTGGGGAGACTCAGTATCGACGGTTCTCACAGAAGGTGGGGCATCTCTAGATTTCTGGGTTGGGGCAGAGATAGGCTTAGAATTCTTGTCGTTGACAAAATGGTCTGCTAGACTGTTAGCTATGTATTGTGATTGTTCGGGGGATCGGTGGTGTTATTGATTGCCTGGAAGCTTTCGCCCAATCCAAGAGTACCATAAATAGGCGGAATTCTACCAACCTTTAGAATTGTCATTTAAATCAGCCTGTGGGGTCGATGACCCAGGGCTATTGCTGGATTCATCTTGAGCAATGGAAGACATCTGCTGAACTTTTTCAAGCTCTTCAAGCTCTTTGGCAAGCGCTTCTTTTTTCTTTTCCATCTCCTGCTGCTCCCGCTGATATTTTTCCATTTCAGCCTTGAGATTTTCTATAACAAGGCGTTTTTGCTCCCAGCCACTATCAACTTCCATCAGCTGGCGTTTTTTCTCTTGCCTTTCTTTTTCTTTCTGGGCCTGAGCTTTTTCTGCCTCAAATTGCTTTTTCTGCAGTTCCGCTTTGGCTATTTGTTCAGCTTCATGCAGAAGATCTTGTAATTTTTCTTGACGAAGCTGTTCTACCTCCCTGATTTCTTGTTCATTTTTAGCAGACTCCTCAGATATAATATCTGGCTTATTCACACCAAGGCGAGAACCATTAGAAAGCACACCACCCCCGTTGTCTACTTTATCTGGTTTGATCAAGGTTGGTTTAGCCGCGCCACTGGGTGGGGGAACAGTGGGACCTATTCCTACAGGCGGAGTAGCAGCCGGTGTAGGCGCATTTGACAGCCCATTTTTCATAAGCTTCTTTTTCTGCTGGGCTGCCATGATCTGCTCTTTCAATCGTATAATTTCTGCTTCTTTCTTTCGGAGTGCAACAACCTGGTCACTATTTGTGGGAGTCCCACTGCTAGAGAGTGCCTGTAGTCGTCTTAGTCCATTGGTATTATTGGCATTGCCGTTGATCGTAGAGATTGTCGGTGGAGCTGCTCGGGGACTGCCAGTTTCCTTTGATGAATACCCTAATTGGTCAGAGTCACTCTCACTCTCCTCATCATCCGATATCTGAATAATCACAGAGCTTGAGCGTTGTGCACCAAATCTGCGCTTCATTGGTGATGGATTCTGATCTGAATATAAATCTGATGCAACTGGGCGCTTCCGACGAGCAGTCGATTTGTCAGCCTGGGGAATTCCATTTGATTCTGCCATCAATTCAGTGCTAGTACTGCGAGACAGCTCCAAATGAGGTGAAACAATAGGAGCATCTTTCATCAAAACATCAGCCCCATGAGATAAATTGGATGGAGAGTGAGTCTCCGTGACAGAAAGTGATTGTTGACTAAGCAACAATCCGGGGATTTTCGGTGCAGAAGGAATGGACGGAAGTTGTGAAAACCGGCTCTGAGCTATAGCTGCAAGTACTGGTGTACTTGATATTGGCGTCGGTGGCACACTAGGTGTTGCTGGTTTCTTGAGGTTGAGGGTTTCCATCTTTTTTCTAAATGCTTCCCTTGCTGCTTCGACCTCAACCGACCGCCTTTGCCGCTCCTGTTCCTCTTTTGCAGCTTCTCTCTGCCGCGATAACTCCGCAGCTTTTGCTTCTGCTTCTTTTCTTTCTTTATCTCTCACCTCTTTTTCTAGCTGTTTCCTGAGGCGTTGGGCATGTGTTTCTAATCCAACATTTTCTGCAGTCACCTCTCTGGGTGCAGGTTTAACAATTGCCTGGGAGGCATGCTGGACATCAGATTCCTGTTGTGATTGTATCGCAGGGGAGGCATCCGACGATTCTGCTGGTACGGGAAGCCCTGCGCCTATGAATAAGGTTCGTAGAGAACCATGACTCAATCCAGTCTCTTGTAGCAAGTCATTGAAAGAAACTTTGCAAGTGTCCATGTCTCGCAGGGCCATTTGTGCTTGCCTAAGTAAACTGCGATCTGGCTCAGAGTTACCTAGGCGAGCTCTTCCAGTACCATTTGAATTAGCAGCTTTGTGAATCGTTGCAGGGCGATTTGAGGGGGATATTCCATTTTTTGATCCGATAGGAAAAGCGTTGCCATTTCGAGGTACAGATGCACGACGGTAAACTATTAACGTGGTTAACGATCTACAAATGTATCGGACAGTGAACAACCCATACCTTGCTTTTCCCGATCTTCAATCATTCCTCTTGGATAGCTTGGGGGGTTAAACCCTCGCTCAAGAGCGCCACCACTCTTTTCGTTTTTTCGTGAGCGTGCTCGAGACTGAGGCTTCGACGGAGGAGCTCGAGGAGCGCCCGGTATATTGAGCTTAGGACGGTGTTTCGGATTCCTATCGCTGAAGTTATTCGTGTCAGCTACAGGATTCGCCGCTCCCACAAGATACCCAATTTGATCTGGGTTGAATGGGGATCTAGATTGATGTAGGTTTTGCGGAGAATACCAATTATTATTGTGAGGAGATGCAGGAACGTCAACTTTAGATTCTATACAAGCACCATAGTATTAGTATGCATGTAACAATAAACAGTGGTCATCAAAGCTGTCAGATATTACCTAGTTCTGGCTGCTGTATGCCATTGTTGGAATCACAATCACGAGTTCTAGCAGAATTAGAATCCGGCTCCTCAGCCTCTGAAAGTTCCCCCTCTTCCATGCTGTCAGATGATTCGCCACCAATCGCTGCCTTCGGTTTTGGTGGAAGTATGCATGAAGTTTTTGACTTAACAGGCATCACTGGGCCATGACCTGGTTGGCCTGAAGCGTTGTTTGACATGGGCGACGCGAGACTTCCACTCGGTGGTGGCTGTTGCGGAACGGGAACTGCAATGGTTGGCTTTTGTGGGAGCTGTGGCACGAAGTTGAAAACTCCAAATTGGGGAGTTGGTGGATAGCTGCTCATGGTGAAACAAAGTGGTGCCGTGGGATGAAGGGACAGAACAATTTGTACGAAAGGGGATAGGGACTCGAGGTCGATAAAAGAAAAACACAGCCTGTGGGGTTAGTATGGTAGCTGATGCTAGTATGTGCCCTCCTCTTTCTCAGCTAGATGCTGTTCCAGTTATTATAGTGGGTTTCCAGCCTGCATAAACGCGATAGAGTTTGTTAGAGATGAAAGTGTTATGTGGAGAGAACGTTTGGTGAACCGCAACCTTGATGATGTGATGAACGAATTAGCCATCCAAGGCGGGTGACCCAAATATCCTAAAAAGGAATTACTTGGCATCACAAAGTCTGTTAATTGCCCCATAAAAGTGGTTTTATTGTTGCTTCCACCGTTGCCATTACTCTATTACTGTGCATTACCTATTCTCACCCTTCAGATGTCAATCACTTTTATTCTATCTCACACTGCCGGACAAATTCTGTTCACACAACAAAATGACAAAATTCCCAGCGACTTATGATCCTTTCTACCAATAATTTCTGTAACTGGACATGATAAATATACGAAAAGTTAGTTTCGATCTTTCTACGGAGTACTTAATACACACAATTCTCAGCCTATGCGCTGTCTATGACTAAGAGAGGTGCATTTTGGTTGCTTTATCGAACCGCGCCACACGTCACAAAGACTACACTGTTCTAGGCAATTGTGGTCTCTGATGACTACCATGGCCTACAAACATCTATGCAGGAATGGTTCGAGAAAATCCCTGCGGAAAAAACATTCGAAGGTTGAGGAAACTATTCTGCGCTAAAGTCTACTCCGTACGTGCTACACTATTTCAATACTTCGTAGACTGGAGTGCTGCTTCTTATCGCCCACATTTTGCAAGGATGGTATTAGATCTTTTAGTATGTCAATACTTATTACCCGGCCCAATATCGGCCTAGGATTGTTGTTTGTTTACGTTGGTTGAGGTTGAGTTGTCTGGGAGCCGCATAGAGCTAACTCAACACCTCCGAATCTACAGAGTCCCCCCATTGATACTATCTCACCTATTCGCGTTTAGTTGTATTTTGTGTTTTAGAACTTGCGTGCTTTGCACAATCTTTTGAAATTCTCTAGGGTGCCCTCGTTGCTTGCCGTTCACCGCTGTCCCCATTCTTTGCCGGGCAATCATGTCCGGTAATAATTCTCCCTCCACACCACCGAGGAGGACTTTACCATGGCAGCAGCGTCGACCTGTTTCTTCTACCCATCGGCATTCGACCTCGTCTCTTTCTGGAGTTCCTGGGCCACTACACCCTCCAGTACAAGCCCAGTCACCAGAACCATCTGCTTCCTTACCCCACCGGAGCAATCGATTATCTGTGTCTTCACTTTCACAAGCATTTTCCAATCTTCCCCAGTCATCAATTCTCACCCCACCTCCTCCATTGCCTGCGGCACGACATAATCGAAGCAATTCTGGTTCCAAACTTGCTGCTGGGACCTTTGCCCCACAATTCATCAAGGCACCAGACGAGAGAGACAATGGGACGACCGGGATAGGAAAAGGGATTGCGGGAGAGAGCAGTGATTTTTCAGGCCGTAGATGGGTATGGGTTCGAGACCCGGATAAAGCCTTCGTTAAGGGCGAGGTTTTACATGATGATGGCGATGGAATTTTGACTGTCCGCTGCGGCGATGGCTCGGTATGCCATTTTTTCTATGTAAACCAGACAAATCAGCCCATATTTCTGACGAAGTTGTGTCTTAGGAACGAACGGTTCACCAAGACAATGTGGACAAAGTTAATCCGGCGAAGTTTGACATGGCCGATGACATGGCCGAATTGACACATTTAAATGAAGCTTCTGTTGTGCACAATCTGCATCTGCGCTACGAAGCTGACTTAATTTATGTGAGAATTGGATTGAAATGCGACTTGCACATACTAATAAAGTTGCCAGACATACTCGGGCTTATTTCTGGTTACAATAAATCCCTATCGATCTTTACCGATATACAATAATGAGTACATTGCTATGTACAAAAACAAGTCCCGGGAGGATACCAAACCACATATTTTCGCAGTAACAGACCTTGCTTTCCGGCACATGTTGAATGAAAAGGAGAACCAAAGTATACTAGTTACAGGAGAGTCTGGTGCCGGTAAAACCGAAAACACTAAGAAAGTTATCCAGTATCTAGCAGCTGTTGCAATTGACAATAGCTCCTCCAAACAACTCGGGACTCTCGAAAACCAAATTCTCCAAGCAAATCCTATACTCGAAGCTTTCGGCAATGCCCAAACCCTCCGGAATAACAATTCGTCGCGGTTCGGCAAATTTATTCGCATAGAATTCACCCGGTCTGGCCAAATTGCAGGGGCCTTCATTGACTGGTATCTTTTAGAGAAGAGCCGAGTAGTCAAGCAAAGTCGGGAGGAGAGAAACTACCACATATTTTATCAGTTTTTAAGAGGTGCCAGCCGGCAAATGAGGGAAATGTTTTTACTTGGCGATGGCGGAGCAGAAAGCTGGGAATACACAAAGAACAGTAACAATTCGATTGCTGGTGTCAATGATCTAGACGAGTATCGGTCCCTCATAGAAGCTTTTCATGTTATGGGATTCTCACAGGATGAACAAGTTGGAATTCTTCGAATTATTGCAGCAGTTTTACACATTGGCGATCTCGAAGTGGTTCCGGAGCGCCGTGGAAGTGATGATTCCCGCTTACCAAATTTGGCACAGGCTGAACGGCTTTGCCATGTGCTGGGAATTCCCGTGGACGCATTTGCAAAAGGACTACTGAAGCCTCGAGTAAAGGCTGGGAGGGAATGGGTCAACCAATCAAGGTCTTCTGAACAAGTGAAACACAGTCTGGATTCGCTTGCTAAAAGTCTATATGAGAGGGGATTTGGAAAGCTTGTTGAGATGGTCAACGCCAAGCTGGATACTAGAGGTGAAGGAGAAGGATTCATCGGTGTCCTGGATATTGCTGGATTTGAGATATTTCAGGTAAGTTTTGATATCTTCAAAAGTCTGCACAAAAGTTAACGCTTGTTCTCGCTCAACATAGTCAAATAGCTTTGAGCAGCTGTGTATAAATTACACAAACGAGAAGCTCCAACAATTTTTCAATCATCACATGTTTGTATTAGAACAAGAAGAATATGCAAGAGAACGGATTGAATGGAAGTTTATTGACTTTGGCCATGATCTGCAGCCAACTATCGATCTGATTGAACTTCCAAATGTGAGTTTCTCAATCCCTACATATTTAAATTCTCTGATCTTAATTTAATCAAAGCCAATTGGAATATTCTCTTGTCTTGATGAAGACTGTGTGATGCCTAAGGCCACAGACAAATCATTTACCGAAAAGCTGAATTCTCTCTGGGACAACAAAACAACCAAGTACAAACGGTCACTTTTGACCCAAGGATTTATGTTGACTCACTATGCCGCAGAGGTAGAATATAATACAGAGGGCTGGCTCGAGAAGAACAAAGATCCTCTGAACGACAATATTACCAAACTCCTTGCTGCGTCTCATGATAAATATGTCGCATCTCTTTTCTCTGATTATGCAGAACAAATTGGCGAATCTTCCAATGCGCCAAAGAGCAGAGTGAAAAAGGGCCTTTTCAGAACAGTTGCACAGAGACATAAGGAGCAGCTTTCAAGTCTTATGACCCAACTAAACTCCACACATCCACATTTCGTGCGATGTATAATTCCAAATCACCACAAACGTCCTAAAAAGATGCACTCGCCGTTGGTACTAGATCAGCTCAGATGCAACGGTGTCTTGGAAGGAATCCGTATTGCTAGGACGGGGTTTCCTAATCGACTTCCTTTTGCTGAATTTCGCCAGCGTTACGAAGTCCTGAGTAACAAAATGCCTAAAGGGTACATTGAAGGACAAAAGGCTTGTCAACTTCTGCTTCAGCATATTGACCTTGACCCAGCTCTCTATCGTGTGGGATTGACTAAGGTTTTTTTTAGAGCTGGGGTATTGGCTGAGTTAGAAGAGCAAAGAGTTGCAATTGTTAGAGAGATCGTAACACGCTTTCAAAGCCAGATCAGGGGATTTCTTCAGAGAAGAAGGATTAAGAAGCTTCTTTACAGAACAGAAGCAACCTTGATTATCCAACGAAACATGCAGGTTTATCTAGATCTATGCCAAAGTCCATGGTGGAAACTCTTCATGCGGATGAAACCGCTACTTGGAGCAACACATTCCTCTGGAGAAGTCAAGAAACGAGACGAAATAATTCATAAATTGGAGGCTCAGGTTCAAACAGAGACCGAAAGTAGGCAAAGACTGGAAGAGGAACGCCGCAAAGCGGATACCGACTTGCAACGTGTGCAAAAGACTCTTGAAAGTGAAAGATCGCTTGCACTTGATAAAGAGGAGATTTTTATTCGACTACAACAGCGCGAAGCCGATCTTAGTGAGAAACTTGCTGGCGCCTTAGACGATCAAGATGCGCTTGAAGATCAAATCGATGAATTGATGATCGCCAAACGTAATGCTGAAGACCAAGCAGAATTATGGAGGAAAGAACTCGAGCAAGCTGGTGAGCTTATTGCTAAACTCGAGGTAGAAAAGAAAGAACTTGGTGCACGGCTTGAGTCTCTCCAGCAACAGCTCGATTCAGCAGAGATGGCGAGAAGCCAACGTTCTGATGCCGAAGAAAAACTAGAGCAAGAAATTGAATTGCTTAGAAGCCATCTTTCTCTCAAAGAGAAGAAGGCAAATGAGCTTGAAAAAGCTGTCATGGAATCAAATCTAAAACTTGAGGAACAGAATATGCAAGCTGTAAGCTTCTGTGTCTCTGTTTTACTTTGTTTAGACTGACATTCGTAGGACCGAGATCTCCGTGGCAACCAAAAACAGATACAGGATCTTGTGGAAGATAACCGAAAATTACGTGAACAATTGACTGACCTTTCCGCTACATCCACTAGTTATGAAGATCTTGTAAGACGCAAAGAAAGCGAACTTTCAATCCTGCATGCCGATTTGAAGAAAATGGATTTGGATCGCAAAATTTTCGAGGATGAGCGCAAGAGTTTAACCGCAAAGCACGAAGAAGTCCTCGCACGATTGCAGAGTGTTCACTCTGAACTTGAATCCCTAAAAAGAGAGAAACATCACCTTGAAAAGGAAGCTGCTGATGCCCATAGGCTCCTTGAAGCAAAGATTTCCGAAGAAATGGAGTCTGGCAAAGGTCGACAACTTCTAGACGAACAGGTCAAGGAGCTGAAATCAGAATTGGCACTTGTACAGGCGGAGCTTGATAAAGAGCGACAGTCAAGAACCGAGATTGCAATGCAAAGTGAAAACAAGTTCAACAGTCTCAAGCGGGATCACGATTCGCTGAGTATGGCCAAGGAGACTATAGAAAAAGAACTCTATACTCAACAAGACACCATTAGAAGAGCTCTTGAAGCTCGATCTGTGTCCGAGAAAGAGAAGAGAAGTCTCCAGGCCGAGATTCGAACTCTTCGTGATCGTATCTCTGAGACGGAAGCTGCCAGGCTCAAAGCAGAGCGTGAAATCGAGCAGAGCATGTCACGCCAAGCTAAGGAAAAGGAAGCCAGGATGGACAAAGACATCAAAGCCAAAGATGATGCACTGGCTCAATCAGAGTCCGAGCGGCAGAGACTTGCTGCAGAAGTTTCTCGTATGACTCGTGTTTTGAGCGAACAAGATTCAGCTCGTCAATCCAACGAAAATATTCGGCGAAGAACAGAGCAGGAAAACAATGCCATGAAGAATCGACTGCTAGCATCTGAGAATGACAACCGTGCCCTTCAAAATAAGATTCAGCAGAAGAACCTTGAGATCAGTAAAGCAAATGCTAAAGCTAGCGAACAATATCGTGATAAAATTGTCTCTCTGACAGCCGAAAAGGCTAAAGCCGATACACAAAATAGTCAACTTCGCAAGCAGCTGGAAGACTCACAAATTCAGATACGCGCTTTGGAGAAGCAAAAGGAGAAGTTGACTTTGAACCTCGAAGATATTAATCATGAGGTATCACGAGAACACAAGAACACTCGAAATGCTGAAAAATCAACATCACAGCTACAGCTACAGCTAGCGGAGGCGAATAGGACTCTTGAAATGGAAAGACAACTCAAGACTCAAGCACAGGCCAATTCTCGACAAATCCAAGCCACCCTTGCAGCTACCAATACCGAACTCGAGGATTGTCATCATCAACTTTTGGTTCTGCAAAAGGTCTTCGATCCGGAGGGACAACAGCCCTCCTCATGGGAATCAGGGCGTCGGAGTGTCACACAATCTGTTGATCTTGCGACTAAGCTTGAGGAGTCGAAACAAGCTCTACGGGTTTCGAACGAGAGACACGTTCGAGCCGAAAAGGAGTTGGCCGATTTCCGAAAACGTCATCAGGAGGAATTACAGGAGATGGACAGCATGCATTCGTCTTCGAAGAGGGCCCTTCTAGAGGAGATGAACCAGAATAATGGTCCCGCGAACGGTTCGCCAAAACCTTACCGTAATCCAGTGAGGCCAGATTTCTCAAATCATTCTACACCTACGCGTCGGAACTTTACTTCTGCTACCAATGATACGCTCGATTCTGGAAAATCCGACCGTACTATGGATACGATGATGTTCCAACGAAGGATGGACCTTGCCACAGAGTTGGAAGAAGTTCAAAATCAACTTCAGCTAGCTGAAATGCGTAATAAACATCTTCAAGCGCAGTTGGATAGAGCTACCGATAAAGAATTGAATGATGATCCTACTGCGCGACGTGCCACTAGATTGGAGAAAGAAAACAGCCGTCTTCACGACCTCCTTGATGACTCGGATCAAAAGAATTCGGCCCTGGAGGCGTCTATGAACTCCATCGAGCTTTCACTGAAAGATATTCAAGCCAAGAGCCATGAGGAGCTGTACGACTATATCAGTCAGCAAGATCAAGCCCGAAAGAATCTTGTGACAGTGCATCATGAGGCACTCAATGATCTTGCCTGGGCCAAGGAACAGTTCGACAAACTAAAGTCAGCTAGATTGTCTCTGGAGGCTGATCTGCGAGAAACACAAAACGAACTCGATGAGGCGCTTTCAATCAATCAACAAGATAAGGTCAGTCGTACCCAGCTTTTGAACGAATTTGCCGATCTTCAGATCAGATTGGATGCGGAGAATTCAAAAGTTGCAGATCTCAGTGCCAGTATGGAGCTCTACAAGGCCAGGAGTGAGGAATACTTTAGCAAGCTTGAGCAAGCCGAGATATCAGTTCTCAAGTCATCTCGGTCTGAGGCATTCACACGAAGCCAGGCTAGAGAAGCCGAGGAAACAGCTGCGGTGGTTATGGCAGAGCGGAAAAAGATGGAGTCGCTAGTAGAAGATCTGCAAAGGCAAAACCAACATTACGAAGAAAAAGTAAGTGAATTTTTTTACAGTCCTATGATACTTAGGCTGACGGGTTCTTTCTAAAGATCGAGGACTTGTCCGCAGACCTATCGTCGGCTCTTCAAGCGAAAAAGAGATTACACAACGAGCTTGAAGACTATCGTAACAGACGTGCCGCAGATCTCGAAGACAAAGAATCTTCAATGGAACAAACGCGCAAGAAATACCAAACAGAGCTTTCAACACTCACCGGTGAGTTGGAAATCGAAAGAGAGAACCTTGTGCAGGTGCGAGGAGAAAACAGGCGTCTAAGGGAGGAGGTCGAGGATCTCCGTGCGAAGTGGGACGACGAGGTACTAAATAGCAGTACCTGGGCGAAGGAGAAATCACGTCTTGAGACCAAACTTCAAGATCTTTCTAATTCTCACGACGAAGCTGTCTCTGCACATAATGAGGTCCAGAGTCGTGTGGTCACACTACTTGCCCAAGTACGGAGCCTGCGGGCAAACATCGACGACGTGACTGCTGACCGAGACCTTCTGCAAAAAGAAAAGAGGAGTCTGGAGCAACGATTATCGGAGGTATCCCAAAGGCTTGAGGATCTTGCTAATGGCGAGAGTCCCGCTATGAGGAATGCCGCCGGAATGGACAGAGAATTGCTCGACCTGAAGGGTGCATTGGCGCAGCAAGAAGATGTTGCGTCTGCAGCCGTGGAGAAGATGCGCAAAGCAGAAGCTCTGGCTTCGGAGACTCAAAGAGACATTGCCGCAGAAAGAGAGGCAAATGTCAGTCTTCATAAGGAGAAAGCAAGTTTGGAAAAGCAACTTAAAGATCTTCAATTGCGGTTAGTCGACTTGGAAACCAAGAGTTACTCAAGTACGTCACACGACATTAGGTTTTTACATGGCAGAGTTCAAGAGGTCAGTTCATAATACGTTTCGAAAAAAATTCTTACTAATTTATCAAAAGCTTGAAATGGCACTAGAAGAACATGAGAAAGCAAAGTCCAGCTCAGAGCGTTCGGTTCGCAACGTCGATCGCACTGTGCGCGACCTACAGACACAAATCGATCGTCGAGATAAAATGAATGCCCAGCTCGAAGATGAAATCATCAAGGGGAAGGAAAAGCTTGAGCGCATGCTTATGACCGTCGAAGAACTACAGGCATCTGATTCGGAACACCAACTGGTGGCTAGAAGAGCAGAACGTGAGGCTAGGGAAGAGCGGGAGAAGAGTCTGAGACTCGAACGCGAACTGGAAGGATGGAAGGGATTAAGACTCGGTCGTGACCATGGACATACAAATCGCAGCAATGCATTCGCTGCCTTGAGTGAATCCGGGGAAGAGCCCGAGAAGCGTGGGAAAAGACATTCTGTGAATTTTTTGTAGAAGACACTGCGCTAGATCGGGGTTGATGAGTTTCCAATGGTTTGTTTCGCTGTGTTTGGGGGTTTACGGTGCTGTGTTGTATAGACACTTTTTTTTTCTGGTTTTTTTATTGGACTTAGGGAGGTCAAGCGGGGCATTGTTTGCTGGTTATCACGATCATGATGGGGATGCGGAGTTTATGCTATTGCATTATCGAGTTTTCTTTTTATACCTCTTCTCTTTTTTATGATAACGCACACTAGTACTTAAGGTTTGCACACATATATGCAGAGATAAATACCCATGCATTGACTCTCACATTCAGATTCTTGTCAGTACTCAACATAGAGGCGATTATCTCATAAAAACGACACAAAGTAATAAATACTACTGCGAGTAGAGCCGTGTAATCTAGAAAATAGAGAACCCTCGCGCATACACCCATGATACCCCCAAAGCTCAATTCAACAACATGTAGCGGTATTGGCGGCTCTATTTGTTAGATATCGTATTGCATTGTTCGGTTAACTGTTACGTGCACAGGAAGAGAAGAGACTAGAAGAGTACAATAAGGACCATGAGACCCGAGCCCACATGACCATATCCGAACCATCATTGACACAGGATTGCACACTTCAAGTTAACAATAATCAGCACCTTTCGCACCAAAGTCACCATAGACCGACCGACAGGACACGCATTCCTTATACTGTGGAAGCACGCCCCCTCCGGAGTGTCCATCCTGACTTCCCCCTGCCGGCCGCTTGGTCGAGACAGGCCCGGAGGATTTTGTATGTATCAGATAACGTATCTCGGTCAAGCGTTGTGAGAAACCAATCACGTCATTGCATTGGTCAATGTAGTACGAGTACACGGTTGGACTGAAATCTCCTTCTTAGATATTCCGTATCTGGAAATTGGCCCTTGTTATCTAAATCCCCCATCAAGCATGGAGATGGTGGGTTGTTGGTAATGTGCTGAAGCATGGGCGGGTCGGCGGAAAGGGTGTATTTGTAGAGTAAATTCTACATAGATTTTGAAATGTTGCTTTTTCGCGGCGAAATATTTCCAATCAACGATCATAAGTTGAGTAGCGACTTGCTCTAGAACATGAAATGAGTGGAACGATCCCATGACGCTACGAGTGAGTTTTCATGAACAAAAAGGCACAAGGCACAATTGAGACCTTTGGTCCGGAGACCGAGCCGCCCCTATTCACATGTTTAAAGGCTTATGGTTTGGTATTTAGCTGTTAGATGTACCAGTAGTACACAAGCCTTTCAAACCTAAACCCTATCAAAGCAGAGCTGAGGCCGTCACCCTAGAACGGCAGTCTCTGGTTTGACACAATCCTTCAAAAAATACATGTACGAAGTACTTTCTACAAGAAATGTGGATACTTTGTGGGTAGACCGTAGGAAGTTGGATCATTTCGGAAGGAAGTAGAGACAAGATGAACCACCATTCTCCAACCGGGGGCCACAGCAATAATTCCACCCGCAACAGCTGATTACCAACAGCATCAAGAAATCGCCGATATAACGGCCAACTCCACCATGCATACCGCCGCTCACTCGCATTGGCCAAGTTCCTTATCTTCCCCAAAGCCTCCCAATCCTCCCCAACCAAACAAACCGCCTGTCTCAGCCCTACGAGACGACATACATACATGCATTGCTAAGTGATACCGGGCTACGACCGGCCACTCCTACTCGCCAGCCGCCGGCGTGAGTCAACGGTGCAACCCCCACAATATGCGGGCATGAATGCATTACTACACGCCAATCCCCACGCCTACGAGGGCCGTCCGTTTGTGTGCGCAGTTAAAACAGGCCCGCGGCGTCGGTGACATCGATGGCCTACATGTACGCGTGCAGCTGAGCGTCCGGATCAAGACACCAGAAGCGCATGCTCGCTCACTCGGTATCAGGGCTGTCACATCCAGCGGCTATGTGGAGCAGAGCAGAGGGAGCGCGTTTGTGTCTGCAGCCCGGGGAAGGGGGCAACGCGTTCCGATTCGTGGCTTTCCACTGCGGAACGGGGATTGGGGGCGTATGCAGCCCTAGATATGGAAACCTGACGCGTGCGCGTGCGAGTGCGACTTCGAGGTTGGGAAAACGCGTGGGCTGCTGCAGCCATCGGTTTGTCTTACACCGAGGCGGCGAGTGATCGCCTGCGGAAATGCAGAGTTCTCGAAAGGAAGGGAGCCGCACTGGGGCCGGGCTGGGAATTGCACGGCCACAGCTGAGACCGGGCGGGAGCACTGGCGGCTCGACCCGGTCCGTGGCCGTCGCTGGCCGCCTGCGCTCGTCTCAGCCGCATGTGCATCCCTGCCAAGTCGCATTGTGGTGCAACACTGCAACACCCGAAGCTGGCCAGGCCAGGCCGCCACGCGGTTGGACAGGCGTTGAGCCTTCTCCGGCCCAGCGGCTGCTCCGATGCTCCACATTAGGTTGTTCGAGCCCGGCCCGGGTTTCTTGGTAGCCTTACGTAGATTTAGAGAGATGTAAAACAGTGAACAGGTAGGCAATCGTAGGCTTTAGGAGCCGTAACCACGATCTCGTGGGCGAGAGATCTAGGTACTGCACAGTACCGTACCACTGGTATTACCTCTTTGTCCTTTTTTTACGATAAGCGTTCCACAGACCGGCTCGCGGGAATGTCATGTCACGTCACGTCAAAAACTCCCGAGAACGACGAGCTGCTGGGGGATCTGCACAGTAATGCAGATGTGCGGTTCTGGATGGATGTTGAAGAAAGGGGTCGTGTGCTCGTCCCGCTTCGTTGGTTGGCTGCCAATCCGGCGAAGGGTTGCGATAGAGGGGAGGGGGAAAAAAAAGCGCGCAGAGGGTGAAGAGTCGACCTGGAGCGAGCGAGCGCTGCTGGCTTCTTGCTCGATCGATTTGGCCCTTGGGGTTATGTAGGTGGGCAGCGCGCCCCCTGCAGGCTTCGGTCGTTTGCACCGGTCTCCCGGGCTCCCCCGGGGCATTTGAGTCCTGCAAGAATCGACCTGTTCGGCCTCAATCACACATTGCGAAACACCAGATAGAGTGTGTTTAGATATCAGACAAAGGTGCGGTTGTGTTGTTTGTTTTAGCGGGGGAGGGATGAACTGCTGTTTCCCAGCCCTTGTGCAAATCGAAAACAGCTTGTGGAATCGAAGAATTGCCGAGCTTGTACTCTATTCTACTCTACTCCGACCAATGTCACGAGATCGCTTGGCCAAACGGCAGTATACTGCTGGCTACAAAACACCGCAGCAGATTCGATTGGAGGGCAGCGGATACGGAGCGGAAAGCATACCTCGTTTATTAGAGTTTGTAGCCTTGCATTTGCAGCACCGACTGTATTACCTTCTGCTTTTCCGAGCTTCGACACAGCGTTTTACCAGGCCTCAGCACATGCACATGGGATGAGGACCGGCGGTGGGCAGCTGGCTGATCCCACGTTCACATCCTCCACACTGTACTTGATTCCATCGAGATGGGCGGCTGCTTTGCGCATGCGGATGCGAAAAACAGGATGTCTGTCACAGCGGATACTACTACATTTCCATCGCTTTGCTGTTTGTGTCAATTGTATGTAGGTTCCTGCTGTGTTGGCTGGAGTGGTCGAATGCGACGACCGCACGTGTGAAGATTGCGTCTGTAGAGTGCATAGATGTATGCACCTAATGTACATCTACGAAGGGGGTGTGATTTTATATCTGTGTTTTAAAAAAAGAAACTTGTTGCAGATGGCAGATATTGGTGCCTAACCGGCAGCCGCCCCTGTCAGGAGAAGGTATTGAGTAGAGGAAGAAGGGAAGCGGCGGCGGCGGCCTCTAGGTACATGTAACTCTGGAAAGCTGCGCATCATCATGCACACACGATGGATCGCTACCGGAACGGGGTACGGAAAAATTATTTTGCCTTTGGTGCCTCCCTTTTTTGCGGGGGCTACCAACGGTGTGCATCGGTGGGGGGTGCATCAGAGTTGCAGTGTGTGTGGTGGGGACAAGTGAGGTGGACGTCTCTTCTGCTGCAGGATGCTCCCGCGAGATGGAATAGCGTAGTAGATTGCAGCTCTTAGGGGCGGTGGTGGTGGTGATGAAGGTGGTGGAGGTGTGGCAGTGGTAGTGGTGGTAGCGGTGGTAAACGATGACGATTTTGATTACGATTGTTTAGTTGCATTTATTTCCCCAAGACCTAAAGCTCTCCGTCGTCTGATGTTACACTCGATCGCCTCCGTCGCCTCCGACATAATTTCTGCTGATGCTGCTGCTGCAGTCTCCTTGTCGGGCCAGCAAAAAAAAAAGGGCCCAGTCAGCTCCGCTTCTCTCATCGCGGAGGGATGTCCCTTCTTCTTCGCATGCAGATCAGCTTCGAGTTTAGCCACACTGCATGCTGAACCCCATGCGAGGCGTGGGTCCGAGGCATTATCTGGCCAGCCGGAACACAGCACCCTGTAACGTATTCGTTGAGCAGCACTGAATGAACACAGCTGCTGCTGATTCCCCCCCCAAGCCTGTAACTCTACGTAGTACGCAGTGGCAGGGTGGATGGAGAGGTGGTCTGTGTGGCCTCTGCGCTGCTCTACTGTTACGAGACCAACCCTTCCTCTATACGGAGTGTGGCGGGGCGGGTATTTAATCGCCCTTGGTGAAAGAACCCCGCCCACACTTCTGTACGCACAAAGGACTTTTAAAGAAATCCCACAACGAATCCCCCCCCATCCCCCCCTCCCTTTCCCTTTCGTTTCGTTTGGACACCGTCTCGGCTGAGCTGTAAGTTGCACAAGTGTGCGTGAATCATCACCTCCATACATCACAACAACCATCGATCTTCTACCAAATCTCCGTCCCATCGCCGCAACATACGACCTGATCAACACCCACCCCTCCCCGACATCTGCGCGTTTCAGCACAGCATCATACCCTAGCGTTTCCTTCCGTTGCGAATACATATCCGATTGCTTTTCCCAGCCAGTCAGCCAGCAGTAACTCCACATTAGAAGCCACTTGGATCTACTTTTGTTTTTGCATTTTCGGTTGCTCCCGCAGGTCCTTGCTTTCCAAGGCAGCCGCCACCAGCTAGGAAAACAACATAGTGTTTACTGCACCCAACCCGCCTGTCATTGCCTTAGGAAACATCTACATAAGCCTGGCCTTCCTCCCCGTCTGACTCTGGTTCCGCCATCTGTAACCGCCAACCCCTTCTCCCTTTTCGAACACCTCGTCTCTCAGACCACGGGATGAATAATTATGAATATCCCTTTCCCGCTGGGACGGTACCGGTGCCGGTGGTGAACACTCTACAGAGCTGCGTAAACACAGGCGATTCAAACTGGCCCTACTTCTTAGACGGCACGGGTATAGAGCATCACGTGATACAGACAGATATCCCCCGGTATCTCGGGAATGACGCACAAGTCAAACGGGGGACGCACCAAGTGAGTCCTTGATGTTTTCGATAGTTTGTAGTTGTTTCTTTGTTTGCTAATGGTATTTCACTGCACAGGGTGTCGACGGCTTCAAGTTTAGTGGATATCGGCCGCTTACCTCGGTATGTTTAATCCAATATGTCGCTCCATTGTCTATCTCCCAATTGCACCGACCACAGCTGCTGCTTCTGGGATTCTCCCTGTGTTGATTCTCGCTGCAATACATTTTTATTGCTGGGAGAAGTGGAACACCGTGGCAAGCCCTTTCGGAAGCAAAATGTATGATGAACGAAGCCACTCTAACATGTATATCCTTCGTGTTTTTGCACAAATAGGCAATGATTAGATCGTTGCGGGAAGATTCCTCAAAATGGTTGAAAGAACGACAAGATTATTGGCGGCAAACAAATCAGAGCGGCCCTAGTACGTACACCCCACATTCTTACTATCCTAGTACTCCCTCCTCCGCCTCCTCCACCTCTTTTTCTTCGGAGAGGGAGAGGGAGTCCGATAAGGTTCGGTCGCTCAGGCATGTCGATGGGTGGCCAGATTACTATAAGTCGCGAACATATGACGAAAGCCTAATCCGATCGCCGCCTGTTAACTACCAACAAAACCAACCCCCACCAGCGAGCAGAGCAACGAGAGGCGGTGGTCCTCCCGGGGATCCAGGCATACCGCCATCTGCACCTATGGGCCATGGATACCAAGATGCTGCGAGATACCACGGCCAACAATACGAAGGACGCTCTGGTTACCCGGAACCGCCATATGTGGACACCTATGGTCGAGGAGGAGGCAGCCACGCCCGGGCATATGATACCGCTGCAGGAGGAATCCCAGGTGGTGAAGCTTATCCATCCGGAGCAGAAATACCGAGAGCATACCCAGACCCCCGTAGCAGAGGAAGTGAACGCCCCCATGGACATGCAGCGCCGCAGCCAGAAGGATATTGGGCCGTGGACCCCAACACCGGAAAGCAAGAATGGTACTGGAAAAGGCAACAGACAAACCATGATTAAACCCCAGCCCCAAGGATTGGATCTATCTAGCCGAGGAACACCCGGATAAACCATGGAAATATTGGAAGCCATACACCTGGAGCCCTGGATTTTTTTTTTGTTTACTTGCATCGTTTCTTATGGGGAGGCGGTCTACTCTTATCTTTCCCTTTCTCCATTGCTTATTTTCAACCCTGTCTGGGGCATTGCTCTTGGGAAGGCCTTTTGATTTTAGGATAATGTGTTTGCAATAATTCCCTTTTATCGTATCTTCGCTCATTTCTACAACTTGGAGACTACACCTTTAACCCCACTACCTTGGATATGGCTTTGGAATGGACCTTAACCGGATATTTTGAGCCCCTAGTCTGGATTAGCCGGTTTTATCGAGCGGACCATACCCCAACATGGACCTTGTCATCTGTTTACTCCCATAGGATTGGATCATCAATAATCTCCTCATACCTGGATCAACCTTGGATCGACCCTGGAAGTGCGGGGCTTAGGCTGGAAAGAAAGAAGAAAGAGGAGGGAGTGCATTGCGTTTGGAAATGATCGGATAAGGGGGATATTTATTTGGAATATATTGTTTTTCCAGCGGAGGTTCAATATCACTGTGTGTTTTTTTATTCATTCATCTTCTATATCATATTACTTTCCAGTTATCTCTTCCGTGTATCTTCCGTTTTTTATCCCCTCCCACCACCAACCACCACCATTCTTTGTTTTTTATCTCTATATCACGTTGATGCTGGGCTGTAGATAAGTGTGCGCGCGAGAGAGGAACTGAACTGAGCGGGATAAGGGGGGTTTTTGGGATATATGTGTCTTTTTGGATTGCAAAGTTAAGAGGGGTGTTACGTTTTTGTCTTTTTGATGATATGGTCAGTTTATATACTGGAATTGTGCTCAGTTGACTTTGTGTGCCTGTGATTGAGTGAATCGTGTGTCGTTGTTTGTGTGCAAGTGAGCGACTGCAGCTGGGGGAATTTGTGCGGAATCTGAGGATTGTCTCATGGGTCATTGAGACTGGGTTGGACTGGATTAGGGCTTCGACGGTGCTTTTGCTTTTGATATAGCACGTGCGACGCGAAAGCACCAGAGTATCGTATCATCACATCATCCATCCACTCTCCAAAGCAAAGCACCGCACCGCAACGCCCATCACTGTCGAAAAAGAATCATAACCGTTCTAAGTATCCCGCGTGGATCCTCACAACTGGCACGCTGATCAGCACCAACATGTAGAGCATGTAGAGCACTCGTACGGTCGTACCACCGAGCTGCCTCTGCTGGACCGTCACCGTGGCGGGAAAAGCAAGCAAGCAGACACAAGAAAGCCACACTGCGCCCGACAGGTGACCCCTCGTCATTGGCTGGCGTGGACGTGCCTGAGAGGGCTTAGCGCGGGATAGGGGGTGTCGGAGGGCGCCGATGGGCTTGGTGTGGATGGTGCGTGGTGAAGGTAAGGTGGTGAGGTAAGCAGTCGTGGCTGCAGGCTTGGGCACGTGGGGACTTTGGGGTTTCATTACTTTAAAGAGTGCACAGAAATTCACGGCCCAAGAAACTGGTCGGGTTGGAAAGCACGGAGAACTGATCGAAAGTATTTACTATATTTCGTGCGTCATTATACTTCACTGCGTCACACCGTATCACTCATAAATATATTGCACACCAAACCGCACCGCTAAACACCACCAACTCCGTGACAAAATGTACCAGCTCTCCCGTTCCCCCACCGGCCCACCACTTGAAACGCCCTAGCTGTCCCATCCCATAAACAGCTCTACCAATCCCCCACCAACCCACCCCCCAACATCCCCAGCCCCTCCCAGCCCACCCATCCCGCCTGGACGACCCACCACGTCCCCAAAGCCCCAACGACCACCGCCAGCACCACACCCCACACCACCCAGCTCCCCGCCGCCACCATCGTAGCGCCCAAACAGGTCTCCCGCATCCTTGCCGCAGCTCTACGGCTCCTCCACGCGGCATCAATCGCGAATGGGCTCTCCGGCAGCCCCTCCTCCTCTCCCTCCTCGCCCTCCTCGCTCTCGCTCTCAAGTATCGTGGCGTGCAAGTACACGGGTTTATGATCGCTCCCCGTATACCCCTGCAAGCTGCCATACTCCCCCGCCTTCACCCCGCGGCCGGCGTATAGGATACGGTCCGTCCAACTCGGATACCGCCCAACCGCCCACTTCTCCTCCCCCTCACTATCACCATCACTATCAACAGGCGCGTATTTATACGTCGGCCTGAAACCAACCGGCGCCTCCCGCAGCCCATGCATCGTCGCCCCATCCTTACGCCGTAGCGTCAACTGGTCATTGCTCAGCATATGCTTAAACGCCGCCACGGGCTCTCGCGGCGCGGGAAAGTACGTCGCCGCCTGCGGCCGCGCGTCGGATGTGCGGTAGTTCAGGTCGCCGGCCACGAACAGCGCGCCCGCGCCCTCATATATCCCGCTCTCGGTGCCGTCGTCATCGGTGAAGACGAGCCCGCGGACGAGGTCGGCCCAGTCCGCGTCCCGCCGGGCGGCGCAGAACTCGTGAGGCGCGAGGTGCGCGCCGACGAAGGTGATGGCGCGGTTGCTGTCGGGGGCGGTGACGCGGATGCCGACGGCGCCTTTATTCCCCATTCCGGCGACGCCGAGGCCGACGGCGGCGTAGAGCGGAGGCGCAGGGAGCGGTGCGGAGGGGGAGGTGAAGATGAACAGCGCGGTGAAGCCGGCGTTGTGGAACGCCGCGGGGGCGTAGGGCGTGCCGTACGCCTCTTTGGTGGCGGTGGAGATGGCGGCGGAGAGGGGCGCGGTGTACGGCGTGAGATGTGTACCGCCGAGGAAGGAGGGCGCCAGCGGGAGGAGCTCTTGCAGCGAGAGGATTAGGAGTGCTGGGGGCTGCGGCGGGAGGGTGGGCGTTATGGCCGCCGAGAGGGCGCTGGGGGATTGCAGCTCGCGCGCGCAGTTGAGGGTTAGGAGGTAGAGGGATGCCATTGCGGGCGGTGTCATGAGGTGGTGAGGGTGTTACTGGCTGTGGCGGCGGTGGTTGGTATGGTGAGTCGTGGTGGTGGTGGTGGTGGTGATACTGGCCGGTCGCGACGTTGGCAGACCGGGCAGCCCTGGATGCGTGACATCATGCGTCTTGGCTGTCACGTGGCGCCCGTCATGGCAGGCTCGTCATGCTCGTCATGCGCGTTCTGGGCGTCCTGCTTAGGCATCTATTTCGTTACAAGACACGGAAGACCACAGATGGCGCGCGGCGGGCATGGTGAAATCCGCGATATGGCCAGTTCATGGCACGACTAATAATTGGTATTTTGGGGACGCCTACAGTTGGAGTGGGATATTGGACACACCGATGAATAAGCGATATTTTCAAGCTAGGTGAAGCAACGATTCGTGGTATGGTATGGTAATGTCATGGTACCGAATCGACAGGCAGGGTGGTCACAAACCGGCCATACGAGTCCCTAGCGACAGTCCTGCGTCGGAATTGGCGAACGGTGGCTCAACAGATTTCCGCGTGCATTTCAACAGAAACCGGTGAGACAGACAAAGACAACGAAGTGTGTGAATGGTGATAAAAGGTAGTTCAGAGTTATCAAGTCAGAGGAGTTTTTGTGTGAAGTTGATACGTGTTCAATTGAGGATGTGACTATTACAGGTGGTGGTGTGAAAAACCCAAACAGAAATAGAGTTGTAGCCTAGTCGGCTACATCATACATGACGTAATCACTTCTAAACCGAGTGATAGTACATGACGTAGAATTGTCCCTTACAACACTCCCCTTCAATTCTACGACCTTCGTATGCCCTAATTCTCCCCTTTAAGATCCACAATGTTTGCAATTCCCATCAACTTCGTATGTTTGGCCGGTCCCAATGCCTTAGTCATCATATCTGCAGGATTATCGTCGGTACTGATATGGTTAAATTCGATGGTTTTGGACGCCTGCTCGTCAATAACGTGATGATATTTTATCGCCACGTGTCTCATTTGTTTTTGTATAACTCCTGACTTTATCGATTTAAGTGCTCCTGTACTGTCGCTATACATCTTTATCGTTTGCTGTTCAATGTTCCCATTGACAGTATGTTGTTGAATTTCAGAGACCAATCGTCGTATCCAAGTTGCATCTCTTGTCGCATTAGATGCAGCGATATACTCGGCTTCGGTGGATGACAAAGCAACAATTGTTTGTTTCTTTGCTTGCCATATGACCGGAGCATTGTTGGCCATGAAAAGATGTCCTCCGATGGATTTTCTATCACGTCTCGATCCAGCCCAGTCCGAGTCGCAATATCCAGTAACTATCATACCTGATTCAGAAATTGGGATTCGTGGATACTTGATCCCATAGGAAATGGTATTCTTAAGGTAACGAAACACATGTATTGCGGCCGTGAGGTGCATTCTTAGTGGAGATGCTTGATGGGTGCCTAATGCACTGACGGCGAAGGCGATATCAGCTCGAGTGCCCATGGCGGCGTACATCAATGATCCAATCAACGATTGATAGTAGGCATCAGGAAAAAATCCGTTTACTTATTAGTCGTCTGGACGACTTGGGCGACTTAGGCGACTCGGGCGACTGCGGAGCATATCGAACAAAAATGCCCGCGTCGCGAAGTGGCCTGCAGGCCGGACTCTTCAGCAAACCCATGTTGAGTCAACAACTCGCCCCTGAACTAGCCTGCGCGCGGACCTTGTCAGCGACAACACTCGCTTGCCGACTATTTACAGGGAGAGGTCTAAACACCAGCATCTATCCGTCAAGTTCACGGTCTGTGCAGCGTAATCACCGAAGATGCTCGCACTGCGGGCTGCTTTATGGAAGATGACTGCGCGCGGGCTGCTTCATGGAAGATATCCGCAGTTTGGATGGCTTTATGGAAGAGATCCGCAGTTCTAATGGATTTCTGATTTATTCACAGCGGCTATTCGCGCTTGCGCGCCTAGAGAGAAATGATAGGTTTAATCGAGGGTTTTATTATGCTATCTATGACTATATGCTATCTATGACTATATACGCGATATTCACGGTATTCACGGTGCTAATGACCGTCAGATCACTATATACGCGATAATCTAAGGATTCGACGGATCTTATAGGATTCGGCCTTTTATGATGGATTCGCTGCTTTGACATAGGATTAGCAGATAATCTAAGGATTCGACGGATATCTATACAACGCTGCTTTGTCGACAGATCGTCGAATCTTTAAGGATTCGACGGTTTTATGGAACGCTGCTTTGTCGACAGATCGTCGAATCTTTAAGGATTCGACGCTTTTGTATGGAATGCTGCTTTGACATAGGATTAGCCGATAGTCTAAGGATTCGTCGGATCTTATAGGATTCGAACCTTTCTTATGGTATGCTGCTTTGTCGACGGATCGTCGATCCTTTAAGGATTCGACGCTTTTTTATGGAACGCTGCTTTGTCGACGGATCGTCGATCCTTTAAGGATTCGAACCTTTCTTATGGTATGCTGCTTTGACATAGGATTAGCAGATAATCTAAGGATTCGACGGATATCTATACAACGCTGCTTTGTCGACAGATCGTCGAATCTTTAAGGATTCGACGGTTTTATGGAACGCTGCTTTGTCGACAGATCGTCGAATCTTTAAGGATTCGACGCTTTTGTATGGAATGCTGCTTTGACATAGGATTAGCCGATAGTCTAAGGATTCGTCGGATCTTATAGGATTCGAACCTTTCTTATGGTATGCTGCTTTGTCGACGGATCGTCGATCCTTTAAGGATTCGAACCTTTCTTATGGTATGCTGCTTTGTCGACGGATCGTCGATCCTTTAAGGATTCGACGCTTTTTTATGGAACGCTGCTTTGTCGACGGATTCATCGCGAATGTGCTTGATTCCAGCAGTATGAGCTGTATTCATAGTCAGTATATATGGTCATGATAAGGGGGCTGCAGCAGAGAATACCGGTATTTGCAGCCAGATGTCGGTCGCGATCGTGCTGGGGAGCTTCATTGTGAAGGTTCGAATTCGCGTTGTTTGATTGTATCCAGGTCTAGAACTGTAAAGATCAATTATTAAACAGTAATCTGAGGGTGTTGAACTCACCTTCGAAAAGTTTGGACACAATGTTCGGGTGGTGTTGTGTGGTTGACAGCTGTATTTCGACCAAAGTTCAAAACTGCAAAGACAAACATTGTAAAGTTTGCGAAAACTGACATGTTCTCACAAATACACTGGTTTAGCTGCAATCTACGCAGCAAACCACTCCTGCGCGGCGACCTCCGTGACACAAAACATGACTCGGCGGCGTTCTTGGCGCTGCTTTGACCCCATTGCAGGGGACGCACACAGTGGAAATGAGCAAAGGAAATTGAGGTGAAAACTCTGCACGCTAATAGTAACACCGCCCGAGCCGTCTGCCCCTGAGTTTTGGAGGGTAGTTCAATGCCCCCATTGCTTTGTTCAAGTTTTTTCGCTCTAAGTTCGACAACTCTGCTGAGGTGAACACCACAAATGCCGACCTGCACACCGACGCTCGCCAGCACGATCGCGACTGACAACTCGCCGTAAACACCAGTATTCTCTGCTAAAGCCACCTTATCATGACCATATATACTCACTATGAATATAGGTCATACTGGCATTGTATAGGTTTCCGTCACCGGCCAGCCGATCTGACGTTCATCAGCACCGTCAATCCGGTGAATATCGCGACCAAGCAGCGTTCTATAGATATCCGTCTAATCGTCAGATTATCTGCTAATCCTATGTCAAAGCAGCGTTCCATAAAAAAGCGTCGAATCCTTAAAGATTCGACGATCCGTCGACAAAGCAGCGTTCCACAAAAAAGCGTCGAATCCTTAAAGATTCGACGATCTACGACAAAGCAGCAATCCATAATAAAAGGCCGAATCCTTAAAGATCTGTCGAATCCTTAGATTATCGGCCAATCCTCTGTCACAGCCGATCTGACGGTCATTGGCACCGTCAATCCGGTGAATATCGCGACCAAGCAGCGTTCTATAGATATCCGTCTAATCGTCAGATTATCTGCTAATCCTATGTCAAAGCAGCGTTCCATAAAAAAGCGTCGAATCCTTAAAGATTCGACGATCCGTCGACAAAGCAGCGTTCCACAAAAAAGCGTCGAATCCTTAAAGATTCGACGATCTACGACAAAGCAGCAATCCATAATAAAAGGCCGAATCCTTAAAGATCTGTCGAATCCTTAGATTATCGGCCAATCCTCTGTCACAGCCGATCTGACGGTCATTGGCACCGTCAATCCGGTGAATATCGCGACAAAGCAGCTTTTCATAGAATAGGCCGAATTCTTTAAGATCCGTCGAATCCTTAGATTATCGGCCAATCCTCTGTCAAAGCAGCGAATCCATGATAAAAGGCTGAATCCTTAGATTATCGGCCAATCCTCTGTCACAGCGGTCATTGGCACCGTCAATCCGGTGAATATCGCGTACATAGTGTATATAGTCATAGATAGCATAATAAAACCCTCGATTAAAGAAACTCTCTCCATATGTGCGATGAATGAATAAACCGGCGATGCATGAACAAACCGGCGATGAATGAATAAACCTGCGATGCATGACTAAACCGGCGATGAATGACCAAACCGGCGAAAAACCATAAAACCAGTGACTATGACCGTACATACGGCCTGACATAGGATCGCCACTTTACAGGCGTACAATGCACTGCTGCTGTATCGTGGGCGACCTGACATAGGATCGCCACTTTACAGGCGTACAATGCACTGCTGCTGTATCGAGGGCGACCTGTCATGTGTGGCAACCTTACGCTGCGATACGGGGAGTGTAGGAGCCTTCGCTAAAGCGTCGCAACCGTTGCACCCTTATATTAGATCCTGGCAACGGTTGCTCCCGTACAGAAGACCCTGGCGACACAGGCGACTCAGGCGACAAATAAAGTGGAACGGTCCGTACCTAAGACGGCCGATCTTAAATAAGGCAGGATTTTTTCCTGATGGGTTGTCATCTTTTCGTCTAGTGCTTCATCCTCGCAGTAAGGGTTGTGTAGATCGACTTTGCTATCAAGTGGACTTCCAATCGTCTTCAGATCATTGTATCCGTATTTGCTGAGTAACTGTCGAATGTAATGTTCCTGAGAAATCGAAATTCCTTCTTTATTGCACGTGATCTTGAATCCAAGGAAACTTTCCATCAAACCTAGGTCTTTCATTCGATATTTGGATGACAGTGCGTTCTTGACGATCTCTATGGCATTTGGAGACGAGTTCGTGTCTATTATAAGAAGATCATCGACGTATAGTAGTATCAATAAGTCCTTGCTCATATAGAGGTTGCTGTCATCTTCTGACTTCTTGAGTCCTAGAGCTTCGATTAGGTAACCGTTTATGTTTTCCCACCATAGCTTTGGGGACTGCTTTAGGCCATAGTAGAGTGCCTTTTGAAGTCGTACGGTTTCCTTGGAATGGTCTCCAGCTCCATCAGGTAGATTAATGAAGATATTGTTCATATCTACCTTTGAGTATAGGAACGCCGTGACTACATCCATATGATGTAGTTTCCATTCATACATTGCGGCCAGCGATAAGAGTATCCTCAGTGTTCCCATCCTAGATACTGGGGCGTACGTATCATCGTAATTTATACCATACTTCTGTTCGAATCCACGCACAACCAGTCGAGCCTTGAATCTAGGTCCATTGTGAGTCGGTTTAATTTTGTATACCCACTTACAAGTAAGAGGTTTCGAATGTTCAATCCATAGAGACAGATCATCGTCTTTCTCCCTGATAAAGGTGTCATTTTGGACTAGACCGTCATATTCTTCTTTCATCGCTTGAACCCATGATTTTTCATCGGATGACTTAATCGCCTGTTGATATCCTGACGGTTCGGTAGGGAAACTATCAACAATGATGTCGTTGATGAACTTCGTATTCTCTTCAATAGTCAAATAAGATAGGGATTGAAGAATGATATCAGCATTCTCCATTCGTCTCTTCTGTGCTTCTAGTCGAGGATGAGTATAAGGTTCTGTAGACGAGTTAGATAATCTTTGATAACGATATAGTTTATGATAGTGGGGAGAAGGGCAGTTTCATAATTCCTTCCATGAACATGAATTATATAGATAAAACCGCACAAAGGCATAAATGATAAATGAACCGCACAAGGCATATAACCGCACAGAGGCATATAATGTATGAACCGCACAGAGGCATATAACCGCACAGAGGCATTATCAATGTATAAACCGCACAGAGGCATATAACCGCACAGAGGCATTATCAAATATAAACCGCACAGAGGCATATAACCGCACAGAGGCATATAACCGCACAGAGGCATATAACCGCACAGAGGCATAGTTTTATGTATATAAGACCGCACAGAGGCATAGTATAAACCGCACAAAGGCATTGTATAGAAATGCACAAAGGCATTGTATGAAACCGCACAAAGGCATATAATTCTTTAGGATAGAATGCCAAGATCTAATAAGATCTTGGTTGAATGGATCACTTACTCTGAGGAATATCAGATTCCTTTTCGACAACTATCTCTGATATGTGTGCCTGACTTTCTTCATCACGTCGTAACTTCTCATCTATTGCTTCTTGAATATCTTTGAATGGATCAATCCATTCTTGTCTTGGAGCATCGCCGAATCGTTCCCATGCTGTTTCATCTTCTCGAAAGATCAGATTTGAGGTTTCGACTATCCTCTTTGTGGTAAAGTCATAAACCTTCCATATCGTTGAAGTGTATCTGACACAGTTAAGAACCATGCAAGGATTGGATCGAGGTGCTAGTTTATGTGCACGTTGTTGGGGAGGGACCCATCGCCATGCTACACTTCCAAATCTTCGTAGACTCTTATAATGAGGTTTTCCAGCAAAAAGAACCTCGTATGGTGACTTCCAAGAGAGTCCTCGTTGAGGAGTAATTCGATGTATGTAAAGAGCATTTTCCATAGCCTCCTGCCAGAACTTCGTAGGTGCTTTCGAGTCAATAAGTGCACAGCGGGCCTTTGTGACTATTGTTCTAATGAAACGTTCGGCTGACCCATTTTTACGCTGGGTATAAGGTGGAGATGGATGCCATTCGATGCCATGATATCTACAGAAGTCATGCATCTTCTCATTGTTGAATTCTCCTCCATTATCAGTACGAAACTGCAAGGTTTTGTGTCCTCTAGCACCGGTCCAGTTCATTACGGACTTAAAGGCCGTCAACAACTCGTTCGAATCCTTGGTCTTAAGGTATGATATCATAGGATACCGTGTGCAGTCGTCAACGAATACGACAGCATATTTGTTACCGTAGATGGAATTAACGGGCAGGGGACCAATCAAGTCAGAGTGTATTCGTTCGAATGGCTTTGAGGACCTTTGAGGTTTAGGTGGCTTTCGCTGAAATCTTTGTTGCATCTTGGCCTGAATGCAGACATCGCATGGTAATGAGGTGGGAATTGATATCATATCCCCTATTGCCTTTCTCAATGTATCAGGATTTGCATGACCCATCCGTTGATGCCATCTGTATGCTGTAATCGTTCGATGCTTGGACTTCTTCTTTGATCTAATATCATCCTTGATTACTCTATTCAAGATAGCTTGATCCGTCACGTCCTTTTCCGAGGTGCTGGTGTCATCGTCATAGAGCATATAAAAGGTTCTTGTCCATGAGTCATCAGGTTCGGGTTCTAGATCTGGGTTTTCACCAGGATCCAAGTTTGGAGCTTCAGGTGGACGAATTCGTGCTCTAGCTCTAATAGCTCGGTCTGAGGTGAGGGGCTCGGTCAGAGGTATATTCTGTGCTCGCGAGGCACTTCTGGTGGTGATATATGCCGAAGATTGTCTGGTGATGTATGTCTGTAATATGTATATTCCGCCTTTAAGCTGACATTGCAGGCGATATTCGTTGTTTGGTGATGTAAGAATGCCTATACCTTCACCGAAGGTAGATTTCCAACCCATTTTGTCGAGGATTGGTACAGATATGAGGTTAATGCGAAAGTTTGGAGAATGAATAGCAGGAAAGTCAAGACCAAAGAGAGTTATAATACCATGTGATGTAATGTCCACTACCGTTGAGTCGCCAAGTCGTAAAGATCTAGAACAAGGAATTATCGTTTTGAATAGTCGGTAATCGTTGCAAATAAAGTCAGTAGCACAGGAATCCACCCCCCAAATAGATAGTATATTTGATGAATCAGGAGGTGAAGGTGCTAGTAAACTTTCCGACAGATAAGACGATAATGCAGTAGTGGACGCCACGAGTCAATGCTGACTAGGACTCTCGTTTCCTAGATCAGGTGATTGGTCCGAGGCAGTAAAGTTGGCCATAATCCTCTCAACGTTTGCACGTTGGGCAGCTTCTCCATGTTTCTTTACTGGACAGGTTGGTTTAAGATGACCAGTTTTACCGCAGTAATAGCATACTAGGTCACCTTCATTATAAGTCGTAAAGTTCCGTTTTGCTGGAGATTCGTTGGATGATCTATTCGACGAGCTTGCTCTTGGAGGTGTTTGGTCGTATTTTGCGTATCCTTGGTCATAACATTGTCTATTAAGATGTCTGGTCCAGGTGTGTATGTGACAACGATCATTAGGTCCACGTCCAATGGCTAAAGTAGGTCCAGTTCTAGGAGATCGTGGACTTGGAGGTTGTGATTGAGACGATGAAGTTGTATGATGAACGTATGTCGGAGGTGGCATGTGGTGATGGTGTTGTCGATAGCCTTGTTGAGCAAGTTCGTGTAGCTTCTGATCACCCGCAATGGCGTCGGTAATCACGCCTATATCCGTTTCCTTGCTTAATCTTAGGTAGCTGACAGTTGCTTCATGTTTTTGTCCATAGGTAGTGAAAATTCTCTCAATGACATCATCATCGGTTATCTTCTTGGTTGTAGACGAGAGTTTTCCTTTTAGATTGACTAGACGAACGGCGTAGTCGTTGACGGATTCTCCTGGATAAGGTTCAGAGTGATTGAATTCGCTCTTGAGGGTGGATTGTCCGATGGTGGAAGCAGCGGGGTCCAAGGTTTTCTTGAGAGTGTCCCAGATAGACTTTGGAGATACGCAACTCTCGATGTATGTCTGGACAAGTTTGGTGACACCGAGTCGGAGAAATAGTGAGATCTTCTTGCATTTCATGTCGTATGCCTTGATTGCAGCTGTATTCTCTTTAGTGTCTTCGGGACGAAACCGTTCGCCAGTGACGTATTCCCATTCGTCGTTGATCTCGAGGATTGATTGCATCGCAATGGACCACGATGCGTAGTTGTCTCGAGTGAGGGCTTCGAGTTTCCCATTGGGAGTAGCATACATGATAGGTTTCATCATGGTGAGAGTCGTATTCGGGAGGATGAGGTGGTTGTAGGGTCGTAAATGAGGCAAATGAGAGGAGATAGATGTTGGTAGAGAACGGTGGTGCTGATAACGTGTGTGAATGGTGATAAAAGGTAGTTCAGAGTTATCAAGTCAGAGGAGTTTTTGTGTGAAGTTGATACGTGTTCAATTGAGGATGTGACTATTACAGGTGGTGGTGTGAAAAACCCAAACAGAAATAGAGTTGTAGCCTAGTCGGCTACATCATACATGACGTAATCACTTCTAAACCAAGTGATAGTACATGACGTAGAATTGTCCCTTACAACACGAAGCAGCATAGAATAGAGCAGCGTAAATTGCAGGAGCAAGAGTTTTTTCATGGCCCGACTTGAGTGCTGCTGTGAGGGACGTTGTGGAGAGTACTTCCTGGTTTGCATGGAACGCGGATGGCCGCCAGCTTCCCAGTGCCCAACAGCTCTCTCGCTCGCTCGCGAGTCGCGACGGCTGTGAACAACAGGCTGCCTGCGTGCACCAGCCAGCCGACATCACGATACTCCACTTCCCGTTTCTCGCTTCCCCACATACAACACACCACAACAAGGGAGACAAGACCAGAAGTGCAGATATCCGTCGGCCGGCTGGCAGCCAGATTCCGCTGTCATGTCACTCGAGCCGTATGCGAGCAACCCTATCCGGACTTTCGACTTTGGCAGTGAATGGAATCGTTTCGAATAGTGCAGGTATCGTACTAGGCAAGTGCAATTTGCATCCAATAAAGACGCAAATATCGTATCAAATCATATCATGCAGACACAGACTCAAACTCCAGAAACAAACCACTCAAATCATCGCCCTAGAACACGTGCACGTGGACGCGCGCATATTTTGATACACAGTTCTTTGCAGAAGAAGAGATAATTTATTAAATTGCAAACTGCAATGGTTACAGACAATGCACACAAACACAAAGCCAATACAATCTTTGGGGTAATAAAAAACACAGATACTGTAATAGGTTCCCGGCCCCCGGCCCGCAAAACGCCAACAAAAAAAAAGACTTGATCTTTTCTTGCAACAAATAAGCCAACCCCCCGCATCATAATATGCCCTCCCTATATAATATAATAACCGCGGCTCAGCAATATATCATATCATCGACAGTGAAGAAAAAGAAAATTCGTAGTTCGTATCATGCCAATCGTCAAGGGGTAGTAGTAATATGTAAGAGTAGAAAATGTATCATAGTAGAACCAGGGTATCAAGTAGTCTCCGTTTAGTAGTAGTATCGTCTGCGACCACCGCTGGCGCTGCCGCCCTTGCGGCCGCTCGACTCGATGATAATCTCCGTGCGGGTGTCCTCAAAGTCATCGACGGCGCCGCGGCCCACCCCACGGCCCAGCCCGGGCTCGATTCCGCCGCGGTTGAGCAGGCGCGGCGTGCTACCGGCAATCGACTGGTACTCGATATCGCGCACACGTTCTGAGAGAGAATTAGTAGAGCTCTAGGGAATACACAGTTGGGTCAAGCGGGGTAAGTACCATGGCGGATATCCTCAGTCAGCTCGCGAAGCTCGGCGATCTGGTCGCGGTCCAGGTACTCGAAGATGTAGTAGAAAAACTCGGTCTCCTCGAATGCGTAGCCGCAGTCCTCAATAGCCTCCCGCGTGACCAGGTCCTTGGTGATTTCGGTCCACAGCTCGTTTCCGAGGCCGCGGGACCGGCGGACGCCGTGCTCGCGGCGCCAGTCGGGCTGCTGTTCACGTTCACGGGGCTCCTGAGCCTCTACGCGGCGGGTGGTCTTGTCAAGCTGCACATAGACACGACGACTTCCGGGAGGGACATCAATCACGGTGACATCGTCGACGTCGTTATCCATCTCGTATCCGCCACGTTCACGGCGCATGGACAGGTCGATATCGGAGGATGTGTAGCCTTGGCGGCCGAGGGAGCCGTTGCGGCGGCGGGAAGACCGGTGACGGTGGCGGTGGCGGTGACGGTGCTCGTTTCCGTGGTGGATGGTGCTCACCGTGGTGCCGTTGGGGTAGCGGCGTTCCCGCACGTCCAGATCATCGTAGGAGTATTCGCGGCCGAGTCCAGGGCGGGCAACACTGCCAACCTGTGAGCCAACACCGACGCGGGCCATAGCTAGGCGGCCATTGACATCGCCTTAAGGTACGGTTAGTATGTGCTATTCCACTGTAGCATTGCAGAGCTTACCATGGTCAATGTGGTGGTGCAAGTGGTGGTGTTCGTGCTCAATTACGGGCTCTTCGACGACAGTCGGAGTAGGGCGAATCAGGGCCCCTCTGTTTGAGGTGTGATCCTCATATCGTAGATCGAGGTTGGCACCGCGGCTGGTGTGTGCATGTGGAGCGTATGAAGCAATGCTATAATCATTTTGGCGTGAGTCCAAGTTCTCATAATCTCGAGGAGAACGACGCATCGGGTCGTATTCTCCATCGATGTACTCGACTTCGTGTGATTTGTACCTTGCCATTGTTGTTTCTGATGGAAACAGGAAAAAATATCCACAACAGAAATGCGGGGTTCCTTATAAAGTAGGCACTGGCGTTCCACAGAAATTTCTGCTCGGGATGCTTCTAAGGCGCAATATGTATCTGTGTAAACGGGGCTGTCAGGACTTGCAAACGAACCAAACGGGGCAGAACGGAATGCATCATGCAGCACTCAAAACAGCGGCTTACCTTGTGATATCTCGCACTATGTCTGACTAGTAAACGCAGCGGGAAGTGGGGATACGGCGATGCGGAAGGTGGCGGACTGATTATTTCCGAGTACTAGTTTATGATATTGCAGAAGCACACGCAGGAGCTAAGCAGCGGGAGGTGGTGTTTTATAGCAGTGAAGATGGGAGGCTTGAGATGGTCAATGATGCCTATCAGACGGTGCCCGCAGCCTCGATTTATATACCAACAAACATGCCGGGTTGATTATTAGAAACCAAGCTCGCTCCTCGATGAAGTCAGCGTCGCTCATGAATATCATTTCCCTGCTTTGGGGATTAATCGAGAGGTGTACGACGGGGGGGTAGGGAAGGAGTGAAGGATCTCGAAACAGCGCCTGTAGCTAGCACTGCTACCCGTCGTTCCATGCCCGAAAATGGCTGGAAACAGTGCTTGGAGGTTCTGGGTGTCTGGCTGACAGGGAGCGAGCGAATCAACATGTTTCTGTGGTTGCATCACTTTGCATGGATCAGAGACAGGGGGGGTGGGAAAGGTGGGCGGGCGCTGCACGGTTATGACGACACCGACCGTCTGTTTCCAAGGCCTCACCAGCGTCCCCGCTAGCGGTTCCCTCTCGACTGGCTGTCAGTGCTCGCGTTTCTGCTGGTGTATGTCGGTGAGAGATCTAGTCTAGGTAGGCACGTAGGATATCGCACCTGCTAACGACGACAACGTCAAATGTGAAACAAACGTCCGCTGTCCGCCGTCCGCCGGCTGGGGAACGCGGTAAAATGATAGAGCCGTGGAAATCATGAATCATATCATGCCCTCTTTTGCACGGCGACAGAACTCGACAGCTCGTCAGTTTCTATCCACTTCCCTGGTAAACCCTCAACGGTGATCACAGACACACGAAAAACAAATTAACTGACAGCTGGCAAATCTTGCTGATCTTTATGATAAAATCGGATTAACCCCTTGACCAGCCAACTACTGCTACTATTATTGATTCAAGTAACAGTTTACATAAGCGCAAATGTTTTCTCCCGTGTGCTTCATGCTTTCCCCGCTATCTGCACTATAAACCGCTTCCCCAGTACCTACATACATTGATGCTGCACAATTCATTCGCCTGGTTCTAATTGTAGGCGAGACGCTGAAGTTAGTGAGAGCATAAAAAAAGAAAAAGAAAAAAAGAACACGAAATAAAATGCACGCAGATACAGATCCGAACCGATGTGTCTGTGTCGTACTATCTCTCGAAAGCACAAGGCTAGCTAGAGCGGAGGAGGGACCAGCCACGGGGTTTTTTCAAGGCTGACCAACAGAAATATAAGCCTCGATATGAACGCGTAACGTGAGAAATTGATACAAGAGTTGATGTGTTGTCCATACTATAAGGCACCATTTCCTCAGAAACAGACCTAGCTTGGCAACCCTTCGAGTGATGCCAAGCTCATGTATAGCACAATCACTGTGTCCTTCGAACGAGTGAGACATCGTGTATGTGTAACACTCGTATTACTAGATTCGGCTTATCCATCGATAGCCTTGTTTGATGTACTGTAGTACGCAGATTGGACAACAATCTGTACCTTGAAGATCTTCCTCGGCTCTCGTCCCGAACCGATATAGTGTAATATATTTTATGTTGAATTAGACCAGCGTAGGGAAAAAACAAATGCGAGCTCAGTATAGCACGTGCCTGTGGACATGCACATTACACAAAGCATAGAAAGGAGATAAGCCAGTAATAGAGCAATTTCCAGGCACCAGGGACTTTCGGTTTGTAGGATCCTCCCCCTGACTTGATGATTGGATCTAATGTCCGGACTTCCTAATGTGGTACTTTAATCTTGGATATTAGAGTTATAAGAAATCTTTATCACCGGCTGAAAGTTCTCTTAACCTAATTCAAGTTCTCTAAAGTTTACCTGAGAGCCCGTCGGATGTTGATTGGGCCATAGTATATCTTCGATAGTATTAGTCAGAACTAGTCAAAGGTGCTCAGACCAAAATGCTATTGCGATCGTTATTAATCTTGGTGGGACAGTTTGTTCAGATCCTTGAATTTATTTTATCCTTGAGTAGTTCTAACCGTCGGAGGTGTATGTATATGTTCTAAGTAGCTTTCCAGATCTTGCCCATGCAACAAAGCACCCATTATGATAGCCAGCTCTATTACAGAAAACAATAAAAGATAAGATCCATAAATTTTACCGACGAATATGTAGTCCTAAGGAGTTTCTAAAACCTGTTTGTAAATACTTGGTGTTGCTTCATTCCTGGCCCGGAGATACTGGCATCATTCAATTCCGTGCTGATATTATCACTAGGTGTTTCCGACGGATATTGAACTAGCTACATAACAAGTTGAGGTTTTAGATGTGTGGCCACTAAACGTGTACTCATGGCAGCCAGGAGTTCAACAAGCAGAAAGCTTCTGGAGCATCGACGGAATGTTTCAACCTCTAGGAAATCTAGATGCTTCACAGCGTAGTATTTTTTTATGGTGATAGCATGCATCCTTGTAAATATATGTGTGTCTAGTCTTTTCCAAGGTAAACCCGCATAAAGTAAACAGGTATGCCGCAAATCTAGATAAATGATGGGTACGCATGTTGGAGGTTTGGCCTGAGTTTTGCCGGTGCGACGTAAATTAAGCTGCTGCGAGAATATTGTAACTACCTATGATAGTCAGCACACGCTGAAATATACCCACCCACCTACATCTAGAGTGGTGCACGAGAAATAGAAAGAAGCGTTTGCATGTGTGGGCGGCAGTTGCGGTAAGTGCTGTTCTGTTGAACCATTTTGTAGCCATTTTATCTGGTTGGTTGTTGGTCGTTTGCATGGACCCAAGCTAGAAGCACTTGGACCGGAGAAAATGGGGCATCGACGATGGTCTTTACTTCTCCGATAATTTGCGGGGAAAGAGATCTTATGAATCTGAGCGGCCGGTTGGATTCAAGCAAATTACAGACACAGAGAAGTGTCTGCTATTTTCGTCCGACTATAAGTGGCTAGAGTAAACTGAGTTCTGCTTAGCTAATAGAATCGTGCCTTGGCGGTACCTCCATGCATGAGTCCTGACTGAATTGGACGGTACTTAACTTCGACTTCAGCTTTCATGCACTTAATTAAGCTAATGTTTTCGGCCGACTGCGGGTTCTAGAAGTATACATAACGTATACGAGTCTATTATTTACAAGAATATACATAGCACTTGAGTCATATGATAACAATGTGCGCCAAGGTATTCTTTCTTCACCAAATTGTATTCTACATACATGTGTACCTGGAGTTATATTATGGTACTTCTCTGGAATCTCAAACTACGGCTAATCCGAGCTCTGAAATTTGAGCTTCCAAATCATCATACTCTGCGAGTTTCTCGGTGCCTGGCTATGTAGTGATCTTTCGGCCGTAGCAGGTTAACTGGTTGAACTTTTGTCTCGTTCCTAGACTTCTAGATCTGGACCAACAAAAATAATTATTGGTTGGTATGTGTTCTAAACTGGAGACCGAAGTGTGGAGGCGAGGTACGGGCCGAGCCACAAATAATCTATTCGTTCTATCAATTACAAGAAAAGTTGAACTCGATCTTCTATCATGGACTCATGAATGCTTACGAACTCCGAATCTACTAACATCATGCATCAAAGTTTAGGTTTGTACCTGCTTATTATACTACACCTTTCGATGAGTGCACTATTTGCACTTTGTTTAAACGTCTGAACACATTTATTTAATTAAAATGTCCGGTAACTGATGTACTTCAGCGGTGTCGTTGAGCTCGTTCCTCGAGTGAAAGAGAGTGCAACGAAAACGACCGACTGGGAACTAGAATACTGATGTACACACAGTATAGAAATGAGGAGTTAAATTAAGGTTTATTCCTTGAACACCCTAGAAAATTCTGTGGTGCCGTATCGACATAGCCCAAATTACTAGTGTGCATGTTAATACAGCACAGAAGCTAAGTTTCTACTCGTCATCATTCCTAAGCCCACTGATCACGTCTTGACAGAAACTCCGTGCCAACGCTGCATCCCCTGACCCCTATACTGCATATATGGTTCGACTGGCACACTGGATATATGCGACATTTTATTTAGTTAATTATTGGACATCGAAAATCCTAGCGAGAGATCGAAGATATGCGCAGTTTCAAACAATTGAATGTGCGAGAGACATGGGCGGATATCATCTCAGTTTCATGTCCAATGAAGTTTATAGATGTACCTAATTCGAATCTAGTTGTGAATGGAATCCTTTCTAACTGTATTCTAGTCTGTTTATTAGTGTTATGTGAATCTTACTAGGAATGTATCAAGTACTCAGAGCCTGTCGACAGACTACATTTTTGTTCAGATCGTTGTCCGTAGAAGTTATTATATGTGACCAGTGCCCACATCTCATAAAACCCCCTGCAGTGAATGTTGAGTCAAACTCGCCCAATCTTATAGACAACATCGATCGAGAGTTGCTCGAAGCCTAGACCCTTTTGACCGAGCAATGAAGAACTTAAGGCCGGGGCAGTTTTCCTTCTACCTGGAAACGGTATTTATGTGAGGGTACGTTAGCCTTCCACAATTATACATCCATCACTTCTAGGATATGTACCACACGCTAAGATTCATGACACAATATAAGCCGTCTTTCGGATGAGTTATTCGTCACTGCACTATGATCAGCAGCGGTGGAAATTCAATTACTTAGCTTGAAGTTGAGGTAGATTGATTAAAGAGCTATTCGAGAGAAAAAAAGTTCTGAGAGCCATGGCGGGTCTAGAAGTTCGCAAATGGTTCGTTAGACTAAAAATACATAGCAGGTAGCATACGTGCAAGGATCTTATTTCTGGAAACAAGCCCACCTGGTTGATGTTCTTGAAAGTAAGCACCTTTTATATTCCGATGCAATGACTACTATCCATTGGGAACTAAAGATATCGTGTTGCGCTGCGCTCCTCAGTTGGAGATGTCCAATAAGATTTGTGATTTATTAGAAAAGTTGGCTTACTCTCTACGGCTGCGTATTTTATGGTGATACTAGAATAAACAAATATTGATTAAAGGTAGCCGGGCTGAGTCTGTTTACCGAAGTTTTGGACATGTACGAGTACTTGCCTACTTAGACTACTATTAAGGGCCTTTTAGATATACAACCCGACAAGGCTCCCTTATCCCACTCCACGTAACCCGGTATTGTACCCTAATGCTGCACCCGATCCCACCATGCTAATCAATAGGACGAAATTGATTGCATCCCCGATTTGACCTAGAAAATGCTAAAAAGGGGAATCCGAAACCCCAAGCCTGCGCATGTTGTGTATGCAAGTACTTCTTCAAGTCTTGTACGCATGAGGCCTGAGCGACATATAACCACTCTTTCTGTCCTGCCACCCCTTCAAAAAGCTGAATTATTTTTTCGTCTCGATAGAATGTTCTACTCTACTCCCTCTCCTCTGAAATCATAGGTCATTTAGGGTAACACACTAAATAAGATTCGAGGCTATGCTGAGCTGAAGTTAGTGGTACAAGCTTTCTGCGGGAACTTGTGATAGTATTGTCGCAACAAACATCCCAAACAAAAATATATATTAGAGGAGTTAGGTTTGGCAAAAGAAAGCTTGCTGATTCGCCCGTGCATAGAAATTTCTACACACATAGAATATAACAGGCCCCATAATCATAGCAACAGATAATTGAGTGTCCGAAAGGCATAATACAATAACTCACAGACCCCTGTCTTCCCAATATTTGTCGGCCATGACCGTACGAGTATGTAAGCAATTTTAGCTCTGTCGGTTACATCTGATCTTACCATGGTTCCGGGCTGAAGGCGTTTTCGGGATCCTCCTGTACATGCAAGGGCTGTCAAAATAAGCTTTGATCAATGACGTCTGGAACAAATTTATGGATTACAGACTTCAGGGGTTCAGCGAAGCTGGGGAAATATTCGAAACACTGCCTTACAGATTGCCCCTGCGCGCAATATGAATCATCATCTCTATCTATGTTGATTATAGGGTATTCGGTTATGTTTGGCTGTTGGCCAGGCTGCTCGTGAAACCACGAGATCTGAAGATGCTTAGAGGTGCCTGTTTCGGGTCTGAACCAACTTGAAGGACCCGATTGGTGCCTCATGGATCGTGATTAATGCCACAAGAACATTGGTGTTCATTCATCAGATTCCGGCACAGACGAAGTTCAAATTTCTTTCTGGCTAGGATACCTGCGAACGTCAATTCAGAATATGAGATATATCGGCACCGGCCTAACCTTTGTTCATCGCTGATGCCACAAACCCGTCAATCAGACGCGTGCTAATGGCTTGAACACATGTAGGTTGAAGTGTAGGCCATTACAGTGGCACAATGATTACTTCGATCTGTAAGCCTCGAAATATGTAGAATCTCTCTGTTCGTAATGTCGATACGTATGTGTAAGTGAATTTTCAATGTTCGGCATAGGAGGCACAGTTTAGATTAGTGAGTTCTTTAATGTCTAGAAGTGTAGTACATGCATGCTAATTGGAAAGTGGCGATGACATAGGCACTCCGGTACTGACCTACTGGCAAGGAATCTGCATGCGCATGCACGATGGAGCCGCATGCAAGTGGAAAATTGATTCAAGAATGCATTCGAATGGATATGACCAGGATTTTAAAATCAATTCATACAAAACTAGCTAGCTAGTTAACTGGCTACAGGCCTGTCAAAACTCCATATCAACTATGCACCATAACCTCTTCTGTTTGCCGCCAAACAATGAAATAACCAAACATTCGAGTATGCCTAATTAACCCCTAATAATTCAAAAATACCTCATAGTGACTATTTCTAGAGATAAAACTGTCGCTCGGTTTGACGTTACTCATGCATACACGGTGATACACATATGCATATGATCAAGGCTCGACCATGGTTACGTCGTTACCTGTAGGTAATCCTAATCCTCATCTAGATCTATCTTTCTTCGTCTGGAACATTGAAGGTCCGACACTGGCAACAGAATTGGTGTTGGCATTCGTGGCAAGATCCTTGAGTTGCGAGCAAAATGGGGCCGGATCTCGAGGGGTCTCCATGGGAGCTTTCGCAAACATGACAGAACCAAACGATAGGTAAATTTTGGTTCGAGAGCTGGTGGGACCCAGACGACGATGATGTACGATTGTAAGCCATTACGTTTATTAAAACGTAAAGAATCTTAGTATAAAGAGGACGGCGTAGTGGTTGGAAATGGCCAAGGGAACCGAAATCCGTAAATATAGACGGAAAATCGCAGCTGGTGAGAAGAAAAGCGCTGAACTAATGCTAGCTACTTTCATTAATTAAATATTGTGTTAGATTCATTGTTTTAGGCTAATTGGGAAATATGTGTCGATACCTTTTCGAACTCGAGAAGAGGTCGGAATAAAGATTTTAAGGTCAGTTCTGGTATTGTTGTTTCGATTTGAACTGTTTCAGATCAATGATTTTGATATGATTCACATACGTCGTCTCTCATGCTTTATATCCCGTCGTAGTAAGTCTCTTACTGAGGTTAACTAGTACTTTCGACCTTGTGCATCCCCTACTGTGCGGAATAAGGCCAACGACGAGGCTAACTATCGACCACTCTACATATAGGTCAACGGGGACTTTATGGGAACTTTTCTCCCTTCTTGTCCAAGAAACGTCATGATATGACATCAACTCTCAACAAAAGTACTTTTACCTTCAATACCCAGGTTAAAATACATGTTGAAAGATTACAGAAATTGTTGAAGGTCAGGAAAGGCTCAACTACCAAGGCCTACCAATATCAACAATTCTTCCTCCTGAGTATCGACTCATAGTGATTGAACTTCATGATAGGTATTCAAGCCTAGGCTACTATTACTCACTTAGATAACCTCTAGACATGTAGAGATTTCGACAACCCACAAGGCCAAATTCACGACTTTGACAGTACGTATATGTAGCTAGATTTAGGCAGAATATGGTTCCGATCTACTCACAAATTCAAGAACTGCTCGCGGTCCTTGGAGAACAATCTTTGGAACACTGAAAATCGTATGGAAAGCTCTAGTACCTTATTAGAACCGTTTCATCTCTTATCTGCTCCCAATTTAACACGACCTGCGAACATCACAATTTTCGTGATTACAAGATTAGAGTAGACGAATCACCGTTTCGAGTTCCCATGGAGATTGTCCTTGTGTTCCTATCTAATAATATCTTAAGAGTCGCCACCTTCGGAATCGGAATGACCGATTGGACAACCCTCGAACTTCGCAAAAGGATATAATTACGGCCTACCCAGGATATATGGTCTCAGGACCGGGGGCCGGCAGACCGAGGCCCGGATTACTGGTCGAGAGGACCGGATTAGTGGTCGAGAGGACGATAGATTGGAACACTCATAATTCGTGCCTAAGGGTCAAGAGTGTTCCTGTGTGGCTGATTGAACGTTCCTAAGCTTCTGAGTAGTACGATATTAGGCCCATAACTTCGGCCTTACTGCTAGGGCTTTTTCCTATATCATATAAATAGGAAACTGAAGCGCATACTGGTTCCATCGCATGCAATAGCTCCAGATTTCAGCTCAATCTGATTTCCATAAAGCCTACGGACAGGAGGGGCCCTTTAAATGAAACCAGAGACCAGCCTTATCTCAGTGACCGCCTTTGGAATTGAATTTAGTGCTTAACCCGCTTATGCAGCTAGCCCGCGACTGCATACGTTTAAACAATCAATCACGGCTCAGGCCTGGCCAGAACTAAAATTTAACTAAGGATTACCATCTAAGCGAATTTATGTACATCCAGTTATAAACTCACAATCATGGATGATACAGGCCAACAAATCCGCAGACATTATATTTCCGATGCAGGTCCCAGGGCATGCAGGCGTACATATTTGTGGCGGTGCCATTTCGCACGTGGATGAGGCTAATTGGCCGAGGAGCATCAGCCTCACTGGTACGTAAGCATTCGAGTCAGATTTCTCTAGATAAAGCCATGTATAGGGTAGGTAGGGCCAGGCCGCCTTATATCGCTATGAAAGCTCTGGGGCACTGCGGTTGTACGCACCCGGGCACAGAGAAATAGATGCAGCGAACAATGGTCTACCAGTAAAGGAAAGACACAAGATGGTTACAGGTAGCTTTCGTGCATGTTCAGCAAGCTACAAGGAAAAGCGACTATAGGTAGAGTCAAGGGCCTGTGGCTATTGTCTACATCAAGCATAACACATACATAGCACTAAGTACCTACTTTACAAGTCATGTGGGTGGAAATTTTCTATGCAATAGACAAACATGCGAGTGATTGTGTGTGATCATCAATAAACCAGGCATGACGATAGACATGGGTTTTTTTGATTTCATAAGGAGATAAAACACAGATAAAACAGCATATATAAATAGAAAAAAACTCGTAACGTCCCAACGTCCACAGCCTTGAGGAGAACTACCCGTTATGTTGATTCTGTTTGGATTCATCTAGTTCCTGGACAGACATGCGTATCCCGATCTTTTCCTCATCGACACTATCCAGAATGACAATACAAACGATCAACTCAGTTCTGTGTAAATATTATATGAATTAGCATCACTAGCATTCATTCGTGGATAGGACAAACCATTGGGTTGCAGTGGATCACTCATACTTGCACTTTTCGCATGGCCTGTGGTCACAATCGGTACATGCAGGCTGACGGTTAAAGTACCAGGGACCAGCTGTATGGTTAATTTTGCCTAGAGGGTTGCAGCAAAAGAATTGGGTCGTTCCCGCGGGTGGGTCATAATCATTAGGCCGAGTGCTGGCAGGACAGGCGATGAATTCAAGAGTGGAAGTTCTGTGCGAATGAGGTGCACTTTCCTGCAAAGCACGAGTGGTATCAAGAGCCTTGGGGAAATCGATACCATGAAGAAGAGAGACTTCGTGTATGGATAGAGGAGTGATTGGGTCCGACATCGAGATGGATCTAAAAGATGTCAGAGACTTCAAAGGGGGTCTATACTAGGTGCCATCTCGAGCAGGCCTCGCAGCACTAGCAATCAGGTAAATAGGGAGGATAACAGTGGCCTTACATGAAATAAAGCCTTCTAGAATGCAGTTGATAAAAGGCACAGTAGGAAAGGTAAGAACGTGTTGTTGGAATCTTTTTGAGTGCAAGCCGCAAAAGAGATTCCTTGAGATACTGGCAAAGCAACAGGTGGTCGAGGGAAGTTTATATTCTTTCTGGGAGATAATGATGATCGAAATGTGCTTCTGCTAAAAGTGGGGCAGAGTTGCTTCTATCTGGCTTTTCAACGAATGGTATGAGTATTGGGCGTTCTCATAAGTTAGTGTGAGCAAAATTGACCATGCCACAGACGCTGGATATGCATATCCCCGCACAAACCTGCTTCTCTTCAACTAAATTCAACCGCATGGTTTGTATGGAAGCACAATAAAGGCTTCTTACTTCTGAGTCTGAGGTAGCTTTAACTTCTGGGTTCTTGACGTCTGTGCACTACACCAAGAACCCGGAAATTTCATATGATCATCAAAGAACCAGGACTAAAAGCACAATTATTGCTCGTCAATGGCGATTAAACTAACGCCTTCCTATATTCCTAAGCTGCTGTTGCTATATGACTCTTTGAAAAGTAAAGAGACGCTTCCTAGGCCAGGGATATCTCTTGGGACCCATAGAGATTGTTTATCTCGCCATGGACTCATAGTCTAGCTAGACGCCAATCGAGTCGTAACCATCTGAGCTTTATAGTAGACACAACTAAATTACTGAGTGTAAGGCTACGCGGGCCGAGCCATCATCTCTTCCAATCAATTCTCATATCCCATCGCAGTTGCCTAGATGCCAAATCAGTCTCGCCACATACTTCAAGGATACACTTTAGCTTGAGGGGAATCTTTTAAGGCCTTCCTCAATGCGTTCGACTGCATCTAAATGGCTAGGAAGCCTATAGCAGCTCTTGATCGGACCCCGGAAACGAGGGGTTGTTTATGTGTATTGAAAGCCACCCTTGCTATACACAAGCCAAATCAATTTCAAGGCAATATTTCTCACTAAAAATGAGCAATGAGAAACTTGATTATCTAGAGGAACTAAATTTGCCACCTATTCCAAAAAATTCAAAGAAAATAATGGATGCCGCTCTTGCCATGGCTACTACTGCCTCATTCCTCAGGGGCAACAGCTCACTAGCAATAAGAGTGGGAATAAAGTCTCTAGATCGTGAAACATTCATGCATAAAGTATGATTTTATTCATGGGTACGTTTTTAACTAAGTTATACGTACAAAAGAGAGACTTCAAAAAAAAACACCAATAATATCAAAAAACCACGCATTGTTGATCACACAGATTTCCACCATTGAACGAATAAAAATATGATGTCTAGGATAAAACTGCAAGCGCCTAAAGGGAAAAGAAAAACTTGAAGTACGAGGATTCTCAAAGAGGGGAATCACGAATCATGAATCAAGAACTGTAAAAACGAATGTGTGACTGGCGTCGGCGTCTCTGGGAAGTATCGTCAGCTTCAAGTCGAAAGATAAGAAAACACAGTAGGAGACAAACCTAAGCATGAACTACACCAATAGATATCGATATTGAGATATCAATTGCTCAGATTGCAGTTGCCGCACCGAGCATGTCCACAGTCCTGGCACGCGTCACAGGTTGCAAGGAGCCAAGGACCAGCATAGTGCCCTTGTTCTCCCGTGGGGTTGCAACAAAACCACATGTCCCCGGCCTTGGTGCGTGCAGAAGCCGAAGCAGGGTCAAGATCCGGACGCTGCCCGATCGTTGGCACGTCACTAGGATACACGGAGCTGCAACTCTGCAGTTGGCTGCAGCTGAAATCAACAGAGTTGACAGAAGCAAGAGAATCATGGCTCTAAGAGGAAATGGATTAGTAAATCGCTCAGGTGAAAGTGCATTTTCTTTGCTCAGAATTAGAGTGGATGGTTTACCTGAGATCTACGCATGGTTATTGATGGTCTTTGGATCTGGAGAAGATTGATTGAAGTTGAGGGCCGAGTAGTATAACTCAAAGAAGGATCAGATAGATGGGGATGTAATGAATTGCTGGGTGATAGATTGGATACTTCAAAGCTGGATCGTGTGTCTTTATACACATTGAAATAGAGGGCCTGCTACAGTAAAGCACAAATATGCTTTTGTGAACAATCTTGTAGTAAGTTTGGCTGTGATCTCCTGAGAGTCATACAGCCGTGAAAGTATTATTACTGAGTATCTTCATTTTGGATGGCGACTGGCTCCTATCAAAAAGCACATAATTTACATGCGCACGTGGAACCCGGACGTAGCCTTCCTGAGTACAAAATAGCCCTGCATATAGAACTATATTCTCCGGGAGAAAAAGTAGCAAAACAATGCGGGATGAGTTTCCAAGGTTTAAATTACCACATGTACTTCATATTCAGGTAATGTACCAGTACCCAGCTTTTCTTCCTGCAATAAGGTGAACGACCCAAAAACGCGACTGAATTAATCCTGGCATTAGAACCTGAGGTTAGCAGCCATAGTCACAAAAATTGCCTTACAACAATGTAGCTCTCTCTGAAAACTAGTAGCTAAATTTTGTATCGTTTATACCTCTCTACGGGGTTTACATGCAAGCTTACTGATGCATGCCATAGTGAGTACTACTCAAGTAGCGCTGTGCCTTTGAATACACAGGGGTTGTGCACGGTGCGTAGGCTGACTAATGTTACTACTAAATAAGTACGTGCACATTAACATAACGTACTAAAAAAGTACTCAATTGAGCTGGATAAGCGATCCCTCCCTGTCTTGAACCTGCGTATAACATAAACGGTAGGTACGATTGTTGAAATTTGCAAAGCCATTGTGGTGGACTCAATACATCACCTTAGTCTCGTACTCAGCGGTGGTCGTTGCTCGTAACGTAACCTCGCTTATCATGCACGGGAACAACGAAAACGGCTAACTTATCCATGCATGATACCTTCTTCTGTGCTTTTCCAAAAAAAACTCTCAATTGGGCTGTTTTGCGTTCAACATCTTAATGTAGCTATGGGATGGAAGGAACTACAGACATTCTCTCTTGTGTGCCTGCCTATCATGCGCTTTTAGATCGTGCAGAACGATAGCCGTATGATACCGGTTCATGAACCTAATGATCTACTATGCACCTACATACGGAAATTTATATAGTAGTTACATCATCCTTGATCTTTAAGTTGTACATGCATGTCAGCGACGTTCAGAATAAAAGGAATGTCCACCCTCAAGGCTCCGAAAACGTGTGCGCAACCTTGTGCGTCGCACGGAACAGCGTTTCTACGAGGCTTGATACCGGGATTGAAGAAAGAGATACGCCGTTACAGACCTTAGAAGAAATGGTAGATAATTAGGGGTGGCCGTGCTAAGAAATGTGGCTAGTTTACAGGCGCTGTAGTAATTGCAGTGAGAAACGGTAAGGTTAATACTCAGGATTACTTATTCATGAGCTAACTATCACTAGGCAACCAATCATCATTGAACATGGCTACTAGTACTATCACTCATAAGTATGTACGATTTACCAAGTAACTCAGTTTTTAAACCACCACCACCGGCTGGATGCTTCACAATTTGCCACAGAGGCGTTGAGGCCCTCAAAATAAAGAGCTACATGTCCAATACATCGGGCTGTGTTTTTTTATAGAAAATCCATAGAATGCTTGAATGAATTGGCGCATATGACATTCTTCTACTTGTGGCCTGGGATTGATCTAGAAGTTTCTATTTACCGGCCTGTACCGTCCAACGCCTTCAATATTGCATCCATGGTCGATGACTGCATGTCAAAGCTGTGCACTGTAGTTAATTTCGGCCTCTGGCACGGTGCAATCGGGGGAGGTCCGAGTTTAGGCGGCTATGCATACCAACTAACCGAGCGGGCCCAATATCTTTCAATGCCTTGGTTACCGTTTAGCTTAAGTGATGAGCACTGGCGACCCTAGCTAGCCGAACACACGCAACCTCTCGGCTGCCGAACCCCCGAACGCCATAAGCTGGGGATTTTGATATAAGAGGTGCAATGTGCTTTTAAGCCACTCAAAGTCAATCCTAGAAATCGATAACTGTCAGAAAGTTTAGAACACTATACCCCGCACTGACATAAAAATATAATTGGGTCGGATTTATTGTTCAGGCGAACACTAATTTGGTGGCTTGAGGCGTTTTCCCATTTACATCTTGTCCATCCGCGGGTATCATGGCTTTCGCGTCAACACATAATTCATGATACCAGACTTAGCACACCCAGTCCAATGACCTACTGAATCTAACATCTATAGGTGCAACGGCGATAGCTTGTGGATATACAGAATAATGCCCGTGCAATTCAGAACTTTGACTCATATGATGTTCAATTTGGTTAGCTATGTACAAAGCACAATATGCACCAAGTTCTAGAGTAGTACACCGGCTTAAGTATTGAGCGTTTAATCTAATTCGTTAGAAATTCAGGATTTGTGTACGCTGCCAGGCGTCTAGTACCGTCTACCTATCGTTCAGAAACCCGTGATTTCTCTGAGATTTCGAACCCCAATCGAAGGATACATCCTTGCTAAAGAACTTGGTTGTTGTAGTTGCCTTAGTTTTCGTCATGGAAGTTTATGGATCAAAAGTTTATTATTGGATGACTTTCTGTTCGCCATGGATACATGATGGATGTAGCGTGTGTGCGTGGAAACTTGTTATCTGTGAACCAACAACCAAATCTCCACAGATGAATGAACGAGAAACGGCCAAAGCGCGATGTTACGGTTGATATGATAAGTCTGTATTATTCGTAGGCTCAAGAGCAAGTAATACACGCATAAATTAGTAGTAGTGCAGTTATATCTAGTTTTGTGAGTCGCTATAAGCATGTATCTTCTATCCGGAAACAGCATTGTGTTAAAAGTCACACCAGACAAGAATTTGACTCTGTAGATAAAGATACCACACAAAATCTACGATGCCTGCTTGAAGTTATATAGTGGTTGGTGGCCGTGAAATCAACCCGTTGCACATGAGACATACTTTCCAAGACTGTGGATATATATCGCAAATCCGGGCGGAGGCCTGGTAGGCTATCTTCGTATCTTGGCTAGTATGAATCATATCCAACATCATTTATAAAATTCTGCAAGGTTCTTGGAGGCCTTCGTGCTAGATATGCTGGAAACACCTATCCCATGACGTCGATACCAGTGCATGTCCGAGTTAGCATCACTCGGCCAGCCGCCCAGATACTAGTCGGGCCTTTTCTCAATTGAGATGCCAGAAGCGTTCGAGTATTTCTTAAGTAGAATCATGCATATAGGCCTAGTTATGCACCATACGAGGCTAGAAATCCCTTGATTTTTATAGGCTGATCACTCGGGCATCAAGTATGTAAGACGCTGCATGGGAGTTGGGTACATAACTCCGACCTCGTGCCAGAGCCTGATACGGTCCCCATTAAACTTCATAGACATCTAAACCTTGAAGTCTGAATTCACAAAGCCGGGCACTGGCTATGTGTACATTTGTACTTTTTACTTTTATAAGCATTCAATACTTTATGCTCCATTTCAGAAAAGAAGTTTGTGATCCATTTCGAAAATAAAAGGCCTTGCGAATCATTTCGTATTCGAACCCCTCATGAAATTAGTCTGAAATCAGGCCGAAGAAAGAAGGATAATTGAAAATTGGTCACAAAAGTCTATTCTGAAATCAGCGATCATCCATACAGTAGAAAGACTGGCTCATCTTATGTAGAATAGTTCTCGGATGACACGAATTCTGAACTGGAATAGAATTACGGCTGGGAAAAGAGGCTGACTGCCTTTGGCCTTCCCCATCCAGTGCACGAGCCGCTTATCCCCATCTTTCAGTCGTTTTCTCCATGGCCACCTTCGCTGTACTTTCTTCAAATCCAACCCTTTTTATCAAAATTCATATATTTGAGCTTACTGACTATGTAATAGTCCATCGTCGAGTTAAGCTAAGTATCAGAAAGTTTGTTTTCGGTCTCTTTAATTCTGGTTCAGGTCAACATCTTTACGTTAACAATAATCACAGACCAATCCGTCTAGCAAGAACTACCTTCCGAAGTACGAGCACTAACACATCTAGTAGGCCTTAATTCTTCATGAATTATTATATCCTGCTATAGATGATAAAGTCTCTGGTAGCCATGCATCAGAATCCCGAAGCCTACAGATAAGTCAGCCAGAAGTATGCTTTCTCAATTGATGAAAATTGAAAATATAGTGACACAGAAGGTACAACTTAACATCTAAGACTCCTTTACAAATTCGGAGGCTGGAAATACAGCGAGTCCACTCCGTTAGCCAGCGGGGTCTCATCATTCACAGCCACAGACCCATAGTAGGTCCGTATATTACCCTAAGTCCTGAACAAACCAGTTGATTGGAGGGCACTACGAATGCCAATGGCGCATCGGAAGACGTTTCGGCTGGCGTAGATGGATTAGTTGCGAGTAATCATGATGGACGACAGGTGAATGAGACCGCCGAGAAGATAGATGTACTGGCCGAGATCATAGCTGCCCTTGATGGGCGTATCAGGGTGCTTCCAGACTCAGGTATACGAAGTGGAGTTGATGTGATGAAAGCTGTCGCGCTGGTAGAAGATTCGATCCTGGTAAAAAAAACTTTAGGGATTGAGAACAGTACGTTGTAGCTAAACAACCTTTAGAAATACACGCGTATGTACACATATTATTTGAAGATAGCACATCTGCACCATCGGTCACTCGGTTTTGTGACATGTTTCTCCTTACATCCTCTCGACATCGATGATCATCACTCCTTCTTAAACATACACCATCGTTCATCTCCAACACATATATCTAAATCAATCTCTTTGGTAAAGAAACAATGACCATGTGCAACGGGCTCTGAAGGGAGAATCATAAGAGCTCAAATATACCCACTTCCGTTTGATTAAGCGTGTGTACGTTCGCCTACATATGATCGGTCCGAAATTAAGTGAGTGGATTTTCGGGCACTTCTTCGACGCCAAAATCCCTTCGGTCAGCCATCCGATTTCTCGGTTCGGACAACCTCTCAATTTTGGTACGGGAATCGGATTGGAAGTCCTTGGGCGAACGAGCCCTAATCCTTACATATCTAGAACCAATGTGTATCCACATCGACATGTCTACTAATAGCTATTTCAGGTATTAGGCATGTAGTAATGTCTATGTAAGTTAACTGCCTCGGTTAATTAAAACCACATGGGCTAATATTGGTGTTGATCAATAATCAACAATGCAAAGTCTGTAGATATCCACAGCTATTCAAAGTTTGTGCGTACATACGAGTATGCACTTAAGTCTGTTGGATGGTGGATCTACACTACCAGATTCTATTATCCGAACTAGTTTAAGCGGTTCAAGAAGATCCTAGTTGACGTCAGAAAACCATCTCCATGGAAGTAGAAAGGATTATTAACTCTAACCATATGTATGGAATTATGTAAAGTATACATATGAATTCATTCTCGCAAAATTTATACGATTCCGGTGCATAGCGTCACATCTCGCTAAAAACGTGAAAAGGGACCCGCATTCTAGATTCTGTCGCTATGATGTGGATTCGGTCAAGCATGAAGAGAACGACCCTAAATTCTCCGAACTCACCAGTACTTATTAACCTGTGGATAGTATGTAACCCCCTCAGATTATAATCGTGAGATACCTTGAAAACTATTTACACATAACGGAATTAAGGTGATTTTCTACGGAGTATGATTTGGTATCACTCGAATGGGCAGGCATTAATTGATCCCTCCCACTTATCGGCAATAGGTCGGATAGACGCCCTTTAAGTCATGTATTGTGCTAAGTCCGGTATCTTGAACAATGTATTCACAGGCCACTATCGAAGAGGGGTTGCGCTGCTATGCTGTGCTGATAGTGGGACCCTTGACTAAGATTCCTCGGCCACTCGATTTGCATGGCCAAATTGAATGTCAAGGTAACCCTCCAGCACATCACATGATAGCTATCTCCAAAAGAAAAACAACGACAGTCCTGCATTCCTAACCGTTGTAGAGTACATATCTGCTTTCATAGCTACCGATGATGTTTTCAAAGGGACATATTTGCACATGGAATGAGGTCTGTGAGGGGTTATGTAAGCTACGCGCGTTCTTTCGATCGATTAACGCCAGACCTGTCCGGATAGCGGAGCTGTTCCGTTGCCGTTCTGCCCGTGCGCCACGGACATGAGTGCTTTTACCGGAATGGGGATGGAATTCTTCAGCTCAGACCATAGAACTCCAGAGCGTTAGAAAAGTCTGTGAGAATTTGTTCATACGATGCCTTTGTGCCATTATCAAGGGTTCTTTGTCCTTGCTCTACAGTCATCAAAGGTCAAGCACTCAGGGTGGATGGGTGGGTGGACCAGACTAGAAAGAGCCTGGGTTATAAATCTGTAACTCGCCAACCGACCACTGTGTACGAGTGATGTTTCACCGCAACACATCCAAAAAAGGAGTTTCCCCCTTGGCGCTTGCGTCAGCTCAGCCTCGTTCATGCAACCTAACCATGCCACCCCCCTCCGTAAACGAACAGCTCTCGGTTTCTCTTCCTCTCCTTGTCTTATTCTTTCATTCTACTTTTCAACACCATTTACAATACTTTTCGATAAACTTCACCAAACCACACTATTGTAAACTCACTTTTACATTCTACAACTATGCGTGCTTCTGCACTGTTCGTCGCCCAGGCGGCGTTGAGCTCTGCCTTCGTCATCCCCAACGGCATTCCGGTTGAGGCGTTGGAGAACATCGCCAGCCATAATGACGACCTCGATCTGAGCTTGTCTCGTATCGTCCGCGTCCCTTGTCTGGGCTGCAAAACCAAGGATAATATTCCTTCTGATTTGGTGAGTTTGGGTTCTCCCACGATACGAGCTGTAGAAGTGGCAAACATTTGTAGGACACGACTAATCTGGTTTAAAATAGATTCTCGACTTTAACCTCCCCGCTTCGTCGCCAGACCACATCACCCTGAATGGCGTCCCCGTTTTGCCAATCAATACGAACCAAAAGTTTGTGCCTATCAAGGCACCTCTGGTTCCGTCAGACACCTCAATCGTTGGCGTCATGATGAATGTGGAGGACTACCCCAAGGCTGAACTGGACTACTCACTACTCACTAGCGAGGCCACCGTTCTCCAAGACGGCGGTTACAAGCAGGATACTCTGGAACTCCGCATTGCGGCTGTCGATGGTGTCCTCGCCCGTGTGTCTGGTGTAAAGATGAACGTCCAGGAGGACCTTCAAACCGGCAAGATGGCGTTTGGCAAGACCTCTTTGATCTCGCCTGATGACAAGGGCTGCTTCGGAGTCCGGTGCATGGTTCACAAGATGCTTGAGAAGGTCAAGGCTATGAAGGAGCATACCAAGCAAGCCGCCAAGGGATGGAAGAAGGGTTGCAAGGGCAAGGGACATAAGAATGCTGTTGCTGCTGGTCTTGAGGGTTTGGATATGGAGCCCGTGCAACATGCACGCCCATTCCACGGCCATCATGGCAAGCACCATGATCGCCCGCATCACGGCCAGCACCACGGTCATCATGGCCACCATGGCGACCGTAGCATAATCTCCCGCATTATTGGACAAGTTCTGTTCCCGATCCTTATCGGTATCTTGGCTGGTATGTTTGTGTCTGCCGTTGGATTGTTCATTGGCCACCTCTTTATGATGCTTGTCCATCACATCAAGGCCCACCGACAGGCTCGCCGCGAGGGTCGTACCTCTTGTGGACGTGGCTTTGGCCGCTGCAGCCGCAAGGCTCAGGGTGCTGATATCGAAGCCGAGAAGGGTCTGTTGGAAAATGAGGAGCTGAACGATGAGGAATCTACCGCTGCGACTGAGTCTACTGCCCCTCCAGCATATGTTGATGCAGGAATCGAGGTTGTTGAGAAGGAGTAGACGTTAGTTAGCAGAAATGTAGTGCAAGAAGCAATAAGCATTGGAAAGCGGAGTCTGGTCTGGCTAGGAATGGATATTCCCCTATTATTTATTTATCTTTGTTTGTTTTCATTTGTTTCGTTCATTGGCTATTATTTGCTATGCTTTTTGTTTGCTGAGAATAGCCAATTTCTATTATGTCAAATAACAAAAATACCACGGTGTGGACACACCCCTCTTGTACTATCTGTCGCTTTTTCTTTTTTTCAATCGTTATTTGCTAAGAATTGAGAGATGTTTTGACATCTTGCATCATTTTACACAAGTTCCCTACTTTGACTCACGTCCAGTGACCTGAATGAATTGTGCAGATGGGGTCTTGACGAGCTGCAAACTATTGCTGAGGCGAGGCTACGAGCACTGACCGATAACCATCATTTTAAAATAGCACCAGGCACCAGGCACCAAGCCCGCTATGCATGCTGCTGCTGTCGACTCTTTTGAATGCTTAGTTATGTGCTTAAGTATTCCAAGCTAAGCCTTCCATAACCGATTCTCAGAGCCTTGAGTTGTGTAGCCCAGGGGCTTTGCTTGCCCAGGGGTATCTGTATCACGATGTGTTGTGTTACCGTAAACTTGATTGTGTCGTGACTACGTCACCTGTTGTACTTGAAGCCTCACTCGTGCACCTATTTACATTCGGTTTGCATGGAAAGGTCTTTCAGTATGGATTATTGTCTGGTCTTCAGGCTGCTCGTTAATTCTTTCGAGTTTTACTCGGTCCTCGGTGTCAACTAAGTCGTCTAATCCACTGGATACGAGGAATTATAGATTTGATCAACATTCGGCTAGGACATGTAAGATGGTGTATATTTCACCGTTTAATAGTGTAAATATGCTACTTGGTAATTAGTAAACGTGAATCTAATTGTTGAATCTGAAGATACTAGCAATATCACGGACTTCTATTTCAAATGTCTTCTGTAACTCCCTAGTCAGTATAGGTGAACCAAAGGCGCTCTAGCAGACTAAGCTTGAAGCCAGTATGGTGACATATGTAGAGTACAGTGTTCACTAAGATGGATCGTAAAATGAATGGTTTACCGATTCATCTTAGAGCTTCTGCTGTACTCGTACCAGGTTGGTCAACCTTTACGTAAATGCAATCATTGTCAGCATCTTCTTGTTGAATAACAAGGCCCAAATGAAGGCACGGATCCTCGAAGATTTGCGGTCCATAGGTGCCAGTACTTACCTATTTTGGAGTTTGGACGAATGCGTTGTAGAGTACTGTGTTGTTGATAAAATGGAACCTGATCATCATCAACATTCAACACGAGTGAAACCTGGTGCTCCTCACCAAAAACCCCCTGATTTGAAGAGCAGATACCTACGCCCCACGCCCCACGCCCTGAAAGATCTTAATTCCCGTTGCTTCTTTTTCGGCTTGCCATTGTTAGTCACCGTTCCGCCCTAGCGTCCGCCGATCCCTTCCCGCCCCCGCAAATCCCTTGGCGCAATCGGCATGCAGCGTCCACAAAACCGGGTTTTGTGCGGGTTGTGGCTGGAGTGACATCAGCCCAACGAAATCCCGTGAGAGCGCGACTTGTGATGTCAGTTCAAACGCGTTGCCTTGATTTGGAGCTGCTGGAGCGGACGTCGTAGGGTATAAAGACGGCATCGACGTGCTGCGGTGTGTAGAAGTCAACAATACAATCATCTCACTCGACGCACAGCAACCTACTACAAATATTGAAACTACTTCTCAAAAGCTCCACGAACTTTACTACTCTTTTCATCACAAAACTCCAACCATGGCATCCACAAACCCCGCCAACTTTGCCAACAGACCCACCGAAGAGGTCCGCAAAATCGCGTCTATGGGCGGGCACGCCGCCGCCGGCCACCACAATACCCAGTCTTCCTCCACCGAGCAGCAAGCTCCCCCAATTGGCGACTACAACCTGCGCTCGCACGACAAGCCCGGCCACGGCAACCCCGGCAACTTCGCCAACCGTCCCAAAGAGGAGGTGCGCGAGATTGCGGCCAAGGGCGGCCATGCCTCGCACTCGGGCGGGTTCGCCAATATGGACCCCGAGAAGCAGCGAGAGATTGCTTCGATGGGCGGTATCGCCAGCCGCGAGAGCGGCAAGCCGGGGAACTTTGCAAATAGGGATCCTAAGGAGGTGAAGGAGATTGCGATGAAGGGCGTGGAGAAGAGGCAGGAGATGCGGGAGAAGGAACAAGGGTTGTAGACGGGTATATTGAAGAAATGGAGGCGCTGGGAACAATACCAATTTGTATCATTATGGGATTAGGAGTAACTGAGTTTCTTTTTGTTGAAGGAATCTGATTTAGAATGACCAAATTTTTCCTTGGTATAAGGTAAATCGAGTGATGTTTTGTGCCCGCATGTTTTACCGTTGAGCCCATCAGCTTGCAAATCTAAGCGGGGCCAAGTCTTGTTCACGAATAGCTTCCCCACTACCAATATCTCAAGATTCTAGGGCTAGAATCCAGAATACCCCATAACATCCATCCACTACCGGAACATCTACATCCACAACCACAGCCACAACCACAACCAGTATCATGCCTAGAAGGCCCAATAATTTTGATGAGCTTCACCCCCATACAAAATGTCTGTGTATCTACTGCGGTCACCTCGTTCACCCCGAAAAACGAGCTGATCATTTAGATGTTCAAATCCCAGAGTTCGTGGATGCCTACCCCAGCAACGCGCACAGGGCCAGATACCTCCACTGCGCATTGGGCGCCAAATACTGCGATTTTCTTCGGTTCCTCCGGACTAACGCGCGCCGTTATAAGCCCATCCTTTTTCTGAACTACGACCTCGAGCGCGTGAAGCTCCCGCTACTCGCCGCCGGCTTCAATGACGCCCAGGTCACAGAGATGATGGCTCAAGGCCCCAATGCCATCATCGACCATATATTCCCCGAAATCGCGTTGGAAAATCAGATGGAGGTGGCGCACATGCGCCGCAAATTTGCACCTATGGATCCAGGGCAGTTGCGCGAGTGGGCGCAAACGCAAGGACCGGCCAACTTGCAACCATTTCGTGGCCGCCTCCTTGAAACGCCTGTGAAGGATCAGGAGGAGAAGAAAGAAGATTTGGAGGAAGAAGATGGGGGGGAAGAAGGGGACGATGGTTACAACGATGCGGCACCCCCGGCCATTTCACAGGTTCTAGAGTACTACACCACGAATTACGGGATCGACGTGGCCGGCGCACACCTGGACGACTTTAGCACCCAAATTTGGCTGAAGCTGGCGAAGATGGCAAAGGCTGGCGACGCAAAGTGGCGATGGCACTTGGATCACCTACCCCCGGAAATGAACAAGAGCGCTGCTGAGGTGTTTGTGCGGTGGGTGGACGTTGTTGTAGAGGAGATTATGGAGGGCGGTGGAAAGTACTAGTAAAACGAGTGATGCTTTGTACCCACATATTTTACCGACGAGCCGCATAAGCTTCCAATTATCTAATCAAGATAAGTACGTGCAGGCTAATATCTTATATAATTAGTAAAAGAGATAATGTTTCTAGACATCCTCTTGTTTTTATGTAGTTATGCTTAAATTGATGAGTGACATGACATGACTAATGAAACTGATGAAACTAAAAGGGGTCCAACCACTCGCCAAGTAGGCCAGACTTCGATCATAATCAGCTCACCTGGCTACTTGTCTCAAACACCGTGCAATTCAATCTACCATCCTCTTTACCTTGCACACTTCTGTTGAAGTGTCCAATCCTGCATCATCGATGGTTCGGTTGTGGTCATTTGGGTTCGGGTCTCCTGGAGTCTCATAATGCTTATTTTCTGTTCTGCTCTTTTCTTATCTACCTGTACACTTTACAAACTTCACACACTTAATTCAATGAACACTATTACACGTTCAACAACTTCAACATCTCGACTACTATCGCTAGCTCCAAATATCTGCAATTTATACGCCTACGATTCGCTGAGCAGTGATCTTTGGCGCCCTATCTTATCTGTCAAACATATTTATACAGGATGAATGTGTAAATCCGTCGGGAGTGTTCTTGCTCAGGGCAGCTCGAAGTGCATTTGTGTCTCATCTAGCCCTAGCCTGGAAAACGCAGTCAACTTCCCTTTGGCTACGTAATCACGGAAGCTCTAAGGATCACGATGTTTTAAACCCTTACCCTTCCCGTAGCATCAACGGGATTACCCCACTTGCCCGCTGGCTGGACAGGGACTAACCAGACTAGTGCCTGAATCTAGTTACATTTGACTAAAGCTAATAATTACGTACTTCGGAGGTTCACCACCACGAACAGTTGGTGGCCGTCCTTTTAATGCACACGAGGTCTATCGATGCCCATTCGTATTACATACCATCAGCAGGATCATCGTCATACAGCTCCTCTCTTATCTTAGATGATTATCTCGGCTTCGGCATGGTGGGTTCCGAGTGCCCCTGTCCTGTAAACTGACGTTGTGGAGATGAAACGAACCTATGGGAGTTGGATAAGGCGCCCAGGCCAATACTGGGGAAACACGCTTGACGGGATCCCCCTACCAGGGCAGGTTATCACAAAAAAGCATTTCCACAAGACGCCCCTACCAACCCGTTTTACTGGAATACGAGTATCACGAGGCCCCAGCAATCGGCCGCAATGGGAGAACATTCCAGGTGCCTTCCATGCACTTGCAGTCCAGCTCTCAATATTACTATTGGCGTTAAAAAACAAAAGAGGGACCAATCCTGATGGGGACGCCCGATCCGCGCCCGGCAACACGGTATAAGATGGTAGATCTCAGCCACCACCGATTGACTGGAATTGGGCGCCTGCGATGCAAATCCGCCCAAGGATAGCAATATTGACATCCTACACCACACGCATGCGTCTCGGCGGATATAAGGTTTTTGGTGCTGGATCTGCTGCGGTATTTCCAAATACCCTGGGCGATATGTCGGGCCCTGCGGACAGGCAGCGTGCTCGCGTGACACCCACCGGCCGAGTCAAGAGCAGTGATGCCCACCGGCGAGCTCAAAACAGCACAATTTCGCCCAGGCCGCTGCGCTTCAAATTGGGTCTCTTCCAGCACAGCTTTTGGCACTCAGCTGCCTAGCAGAGCAGGCATGCGAAAAGCTAATCCTACATGATGACCTTGCACGCCCTTAGATATCTTATTGTATTGCATGGCTGGAAATGGGGTGTCGCCCGTTTGCAGTCGCGAACGGGGTCATGGGGCAGTTCCTGAGGCCTTTTTTCCAAACGATAAGGTAGATGTTAACTGCGACCCGTGGATCTTGGAAAGCGGTGCACGATCATAGATGAACCACGGTCGAACGCGTCACTTTTCAATTCGCCGGCTGGGAAAGGAGGTGGCACAACGCGGTCGTGCCTGTGCTGGAGGCGTTCGGTGGGTTGGTATAAAGTTATCGTTCCATCTCGCGCGACGATCGCCCCAGACTTTGAGAGAACGGGCTTCAGATTCGAGCAGACACCCGCGCAGATGTTTGACGGAATGCCACGCACGTGTCCACGCGTGTTTAAAGTTTGCTTGGCAGCTTGCTAAAGTGCTCTGGATCATCGGAATTACAGGTACAGTACGGGTACGCATACGATGCTATCTCCTGGTTCACTGTCTATGGGACGGACTCATCGCGCAGGGGGTGGATTGAGAAAACACACTGCTGGGGTTGTAGGGAAAGACCTAATCGAACAAATACAGAGGGAGAACCTAAGTTAACACCACTCTATTTTTTCCCTATGCTTTGCCTGAATTTGACAGTGTCCAGCGAGTAGCAGAATTACCATGCAGCCAGGACACAACACCGCAGGTCATGACCTGGACGATACAATTCTCTGGGGAACGCTGCCTCTGCCTAGACATACGGAAGGGATGGACCGTGCCGCTACCTCCATTTTCGATTGGGAGAGTACAAACCGCTATCATGAAACAATTCAGCTCATCGTGTTGTCATGTCTGTCTACAGAGGGGTAAGCCGACCAGCCGACATGGTTGAAGTTTGGGAATTTGCTTGCGTTTTTTTTTTCTCATGCCCGGAAAGTTCCTGGGATTTCCATGGATAGATTTCTGTCACCGATCGATCTACGGTGTTTCTCTCGATACTCGGGGCATCCGGCTGAAAGTTATCAGACGGGGGCGGCGAAAAAAAAGATAGGGGGTACTGGCTGATCTGCTCAGTTCTCACTGCAGCAACTCCCGGCGAAATGATATCCCATTCCCTCGCTCGCCAAGTGACACATAGACAGCACTCTGCTTAGATACATACAGACACCCCAAATTTCGTCTGGTCGGAGCTGTTGCAGCTGCTGCCCGCTTCTTGCTCGCTCGGCTTGCTCTTCGAGGACGTCGTTTCCGGACTGCCGGCGACCCGACTGGACGGACTTTGTATCCCTCGCAAAACTGCGGAGTGTTGAGGCCACTCTACGCCAGTCCGAGCACACCCGGTGATTCGAGGATGCAGCACTGAGCGTGATATTCCCTTGATTGGAACGCACTGTACTCGCACAGATCAACCGAGACCGCATATGCATCCACCATCGCAAATCCAGCGCCACTCCCCTCTACTCCATTCTACTGCCCAGCCCCGGGCAGGCTTCAACAGTTGCAGTGTGTTCGCGACAGCTGGGTCACGGTGTTGGGTGTTGCGCTCGCTCGCGGGATTTACAGCCACCAACAGACTCGATCGCGCGTCGGAGGGAAAATAAGCTCACGCCTTCAAGACTGTGGGGTCCAGCTAGCGGCGTCGCGCGCGGTGGATCGCGCAAAAATCTGATCGGTTCGTCGTCCCGGCGCTGCTGGGTGGTTTCGTGCGCTCGCAGCTATGGCAAATGCGGCATTGATAGACGTTCGGTGGTGACAGCGAGAGCGGGGAACGCGTTCCTGTCCAGCACCACCATCACGACCACCACCACCACCACTACTACCGCTACCACCTACAAGAGCGAACAACTCAATCGCAGTGCACGAGAAACACGAGATGCAGTGTTTCGTGTCCAGCAGGCAGGCGGGGAAAGGCTTTTGCTGGGAAGCTGAAGGCGTGCGCGGTGTTATATTGCAGAAATGACATTCGACTCGTCGAACCACCACCACCACCACGACGGCCACCCGGCCGGCACTTTGCGACCGACTGACTGGCCGGCAACCCCTGCGCGCGCGCTCGAGAGAAATATCGTTTTGCATTCGCCCAGCAGCTCCAGTCAGAAGCGCAGGATGCGTCGTCCCTACCTGTCCTGTTCAGTCTACTAGCCCTGCGCTGCGCTGCGTCCTTAGTAATTCTCCAAGTCACATCCCCAATGCAATTTTTTTCCTTTTGCGCGCATGACCGACCGAGGGACCGGCCGGTACATTCCATCGACGCTTGGGGGATCAAGATTGTTGTATGTATGTATGTATGTAGTTACTGTTTTTGAAGAAACTGGACAGTTTTTTTTTTTTTTTTTCATTTCTTCCTAGGTTATGGTATGGGTAGACGGACGGACAGGGTGCAGTGTACGGTACGGTACGCAGCCGTTGCCTCGGTTAGTCAGTTGGTCGGCCAGCCAGGTCACGTTCGCCGGCGCTGATTCGCCCGGGCGTCGCATCCGCCGCGGCGCCCACATCGCACACCGCCAACTCTAATTTCATTGCCGTTGCAGCAGCAGCGCTGCCGATCGCTCGTCCGCGCGCGCACAGACATTCTGCACCTGCACGGCTGCGGGCTCCTGGCCGACGTGATCGTGTCGACTCCTGCCTGTCTCTGCGGTTCTGTATCGGGCATGGAAAACAGGGTTTGCGGTGCCGGCTGGGGATGGGGTTTGCAACACCAGCATGCCAGAGACAGACGCAGCGGCAGAAGCTGGCTCCTCCGTGCAGTGCTCCTCTATCAAAACCGCCCCCCCCCCGTGGTCGCTATCTATGAATCTGATGGACGTGGTGGTGGTGGTGTGTGGGGGTCGACGGCGTTGATTATGCGCGCCCCCCGGACTGGACCAGACAGCAGCAGCAGCTCCGCATCGCTGGGCTCGCGATCGCCATCTAGTACCGCGATCGCAGAGTGTGTTGGAGATTGATTGAGTGCTGCCAAACGTCTGGACATACAGCCCTCACCCTCGTACGTACGTCGCCCCGTTGGCGACTCTCGAAGCTCTGCAGAACAAGACTCGAGCGTCGTCGACGGCGTGCAGAAGCTCTCCCGAAGCCCGCGCAAGCATGCAATCTCCCCTACATACCCACACACTCTACTGTAATCTATCTCCCTCGCACCTACATACATACACACACACACAGTCCCATACAACTGCTGTACCTACATACACCAGCGTCATGTCAGCGCGGTCGTGGTTGTGGTTGTGGTGGTGGTTCTGAAACGCCCGCCGGCCCCCCCTATCGCGCACAGCATGGCATTGTGGTGTTTGCGCCATGATGATACATATGATGCCAGTGACGATGGGCGCTGGACCCTGAACCCCCCTCCACGTCATTCGGCGTCCCGGCCGTGCCTTGCCATCGGATCTGCCATTGACGTTGCCCTAGCTGCGAGCCCAAGCTGCGAGCCCGAATGTTAATTCTGATGACGCCGCTAGGCGCCGGCTGGCGAAACACGGGGTGGCTGGTCGCGGGCTACCATAGTGCACTTGCATACCTGCTACGGAGTCCCTGGGGAGGTGATGGTGACCTGCCCGGACCCGTTCACGATCACGATCTGGTCTATGTAGAGTAGGTTTTCCGGGCAGCTGAGTAATCCCACATTCAAAAAGCTTGTAGCGTGCTCGTACGCAGTGGGTATAGACACCCGCTGGTAGGCAGCGCCGTAGTGTAGTGTAGGTAGGCTAGTGTCGAAGTATATCGTACAGCTACATTATCTGAGCACATTACCACCGCCCTCCACCAGTGTCCGTCCTCGAGTCTCCGTGGTGTACCGTGTCTGGAATCGCTCGCGATATCCGACATCAAGGCAGCCCTCCCAGCGCCCAGTGCCCAGCGTCCAGCGTCCCCGTGCCCCATTCCAGCGCGCGCGCACGGAAGAACCCAGCGACCGGCTATCTGTCCAATCGCCAGCCCGCGCCGTCCCCATATCGCGGCAAGTTCCGTCCACTACACTCTTAATCTTAATCTTATTTCACTAGTAGATATAGCAGGATATAGCAGGATATGGCAGGATGTATAACTTCCAAGGCAAAGGCAAGCCTGGACTGTGATGGGTGATGGGGACATCGGGACAGGGCCAGGGCCAGGGCACGCTCGCTTGCTGCCGGCAGAGAGGGTGAGGGCGTCGGGGAGAGGCCGTGACACGGCTCGCGGACGGGGGGATGGGTGCCTGGGAGGACTTGGAGGGCTGGGGAGGGAGCCGAGACATACCCGCTGCTGTGCAGAGGACGTAGGGCGTGGGCTTGGTGGGTTTGGTGGGTTAGGGTTTGGGGAGGGAGGTGGGCGTGCACGTGGGCAGGGACCGGTGTGTGTAAGAAATGCGTATGTAAGCTGTGTTCTAGAGCATGCTAGATTCGAGGTGGAAGTATCGATACCAGGCAGCGGGTTCGAGTCGGGGTCACGCTGCAATATCGAGCGAGAATGGGAACTGTCACGGTGTTTACCGTAGAAACGCCCAACCTCCACCACGGCCGCCGCCGCTGGCAGCACTGGCCTGGATATGGCCGCTTACACAAGCCCGCTCGCGTTGTAGGCGCACAAGGCGTCCGCCAATGGCCCGGCTCTCTCGCCTTACCGCACCACAAGCCAGCTGTAGACACAACATAACCACATAACCGCATAACCACATACCCACATAACCACATAGCCTTGAACCGTAAGCCCGCTTAGTGCCGCTCAATTCGGTCTATTCATATAAACACACTCATACACATATACACATATGCATAAATACATATACATCTGTGCAAGTATATATAGCTCTCGAGTCTCGCCGCCAGGAACCTGCATGTCCAGCCCCTTTCCCAAGCTCTACGGCACGGCGGCGGCTCTGTAGCTGACGCCTACCGCCTCCTCCACCTCCCTCCACCTCATAACTCTCTACCTCTCTACCCCCCGCCCGCTGTGCACCCCAACCGCCTAGCCGCGTTGCGTTGCGTAATGCCTTCGTCGCGCGCCATGCCCCGAGCGCCAACCGTCGCAGTCGTCGCGCACATGACACGCCGCGCCTCTCACCGGAGCAGCGCTGCCGTAGCTCTTCCTCTTCCTCCTAGCTCGTGGTAGCTGTCGTCGTGCTCGTGCGTGCTGGGGGACGTGCGCAGCGTCTGTGCGCAGCATCATCCTACATGATACAGCGCGGCGACGGCCTTGGCCTTCCTCCCCCATCCGGCGTCGCGGCGGGCGCGGCGGAGTCTAGACTGCGTGGGTGGGTGGCTGTAGACGCCAAAAAGCAAAAATGCGGCACGCTGGAGGTGAAGGTAAAGGTAGAGGCAGAGGTAGGTGAAAGGTAGAAGGTAAAGGTAAAGGTAAAGGCTAGGTAAAAAGAAAAGAAGAAAGGAAAAGAAGGAAAGAAAAGAAACGCACGCAAGACGCTGCTAGATGTAGTTTATGTAGACTATGTAGAGTACAAGGGCGAGTATCCCCGCACTCCACGGCCAGTCCGCCGGTCGAAGTATGTACGATATTGTACAGCCGTGCGGAGTACATGCTCCGTACATGCTCCCACATACATACACACACATACAGTACATGCGATACACACTCTCCAAACAGCCCTGAACGTGCGCCCTTTATCGCTGCTTCTCTAGCTGCATAGCACCCTGCCTGCCCCCAACGCAGTCCTCTCTCTCTCAATCAGCCAGTCAGTCCGTCCGTCAGTTCGGGCACTCTGGATAGCTTAGGGCTCAACAAACGCCGGCAACGAGCGCGAGAAGTCAACGAAGGCTTCTGGCGGCGCTATTTCTTGGGGTTGGAACTTCGAACCCCGATGCGGCACCGGGTAGGGCCAGCTTGGACACTGCGGCACTGGGGCACTGGGGGATGTGCTGGCGTGCGTGCGTGCGTGCGATTGAGTTTGATGCCCCAGCACACTCAATCCACAATCCACAATCCACAATCACAATCCACAATCCACACACATGGCTTTTGTGTGGAGCTCACAGACACAGACACATGCAACGATAATTGCTTCCCACGATCCACACGACGTTCACGAGCGCAATTTAGAGAAGGTTTTGGTGGTGGTGCACTGCGTGCAGGTTGACTACTATACTAGTTACATAAAAACTCCCGCTTCGCACTTTTCGTCGCCCCTCGCCCCTTGCGCCCCGGCGCACCCATCGTGACAGTCGTAAAACGCATGAGAAAAATAAAGATGACACCCAATTGCAGTTGCACCCCCAGCCGACGAGACAGAGAGAGATGATGATGATAACAAAAAAGGATAATTTCCAGCGCGCCCCGAGTCCCGTCCCACCCCGTCCCACCCCGCCCCGGCCCCCCTACGCGAAAAGGAAACCAAACCCAATGGAACAAATAAAATAAACCCTGGCGCCAGATTGATTTCTATATCATATGAGAACATGAAACGATGATGATGGTGCTAAAACACAACACGAAGAACCCCGGTGCCAGAATGGTTGATGATGGTACGTATGGAACAACAGAAAGAAATAACAATAATAATGCTGCCACCCCGAACGAAAGAGAAAACCAAACCCTAAGTAGTGGTAACACAAAAAAGAAATGGAGAGGAGGAGAGGAGGAGCGAGGGAGTTGAGTTGGTGGATGCGGCGAGCGAGCGAGTTGCGGCGGTTGCGTCTTCCGCGCAGACGCTGATTGGGTGGTGTGGAGAGGCCACGAGATCATGGCCCTCGACCACGCTGGCCTGCTGGGGGAGCTGCCATTCGCTCGCGCTTTCACGAGCGCTGGAAGGCAGCCAGGCACCCACTCGCACTCCCACAACGCCCGAGCGCCGGCCGGCGAATCCATCGCGACACAACCAGCGCACCGCAGCCTGCCCCATCCCCAGCACCGTCCCCCGGGCGGCAAGTGCATGAAGTTTCCTGAACCAGCTGAGCAATTGCTGGGGGAGGGGGGTCTGGGCCTGTAGTGTCGGCGATTGCGAGGGGGGGGGAGAACGTGGTTGTGGTTGTGGTGGTGGGTGTTCGCCTTCCAAGTGCAGCTTGTCAGCGCTGGCCGAGTCCCTTTTTTTCCCTTGGCCCCTCTTTTTTTTGCTGAAACGCCCCACTCGAACTGTGGTGTTGGTCGGACCGGGGGGGCCCCGGTGGAGCCAATCGAAGTGGAGGGCGCGATGGTGCTACAGTCCAAGCCCCTAACCCACCCCCAGTTATCGGAACCGGTGTGGCGGGCCTGCTGCACCCGGAGGCAAGTGACGTAACAACGGTTCCCTCGCTGCTGCGAAGCAAAACACCGAGGCCGATGCATGATGATGATGGTAATGATGATGGAGACGCTGATGCTGATGTGCCTTTCCGGATGAATGAACGCGAAACAATAAATGAAGAAATTGGTATAGAGGGGGCGATGAGAGGAGGAGGCGTTGGTACAAGTCGCTACGTGTGGAAAGTGGTGGTTGTTATTATTGCAGAACAAATAAAGATGCAGTTTTGGACGGGTGGTGTTGGAAAGACTGTTCATGCGTCGTGTGCCGATGTCTCAAGCGCGGCAAAATCTATTGACGGTCGGCGGTAGGAGTATGAGGGTGCCGAGAACACTGAGGGTTTTCGCAGATTGAGTTGCTAAAGATAAAATGTTAGCAGAGATTCAACAGGCGGAGATGTCGAGCGGAGGAGCTTACTCTGCAACTGTCGCAGCGCCCGCCGGAGATGTTGACACGGCCGCGGCATCCTCTGGGTTGGTTTACACAGGAGTACATTTTTGTTGGTGTGGGTTGAGGTGGATGGAAGTGGTGAGAATTGGATCTGGAGCTGTCCTCGGAGAGACTGCTTTGTTGTGGTAGTTGGTGGTGGGTGTTGTGAGACTGAAAGTTGGTTCGAGATGGATGGTGTCTAAGCGTCCGGTGTTGGAATGGCTTGTCGAATTGTCTTGAGTATGGAGTTGGATGTCTAGACGGAGGAACCAGTGATGGGTATTTATGTTTTGAGGTGGGGAACGAAGGGGAGGGCGGGAGCGATATATATGTGCGCGACACGACGAGGCTGCTTGGGATCTGAGAACGACTGGGACTGGGAGTAGCAGGCAGGCAGGCAGGTTGGTTGCTGCTGGCTGCTGCGCTTCGCACCCTCGCGCTGTGTTCAGTCATCGCCCGGTCCGGTCACGGCGGGTCGCGTCACAGCGCAGGCGGCGGCTGGGTCACGAACGGGTGAGCAGGGGCGGCACATCCCTGGCAGCGCTGGACCAGGCAAAGCAAAAAAAGTATGTATCGGGGGAGCTATTTTTTGCTGGGAGCAGGCCAAGGGTCGACAAGGACAGAAGCAGCCCAGCAGCCGGGCGGCGGACGGGCCTGGACAATTGGACGGACGGAGAGCAGAGCAGAGCTGGAGAAATTGGCAACTGCTGGTGTGTTGCTGGAGGAGAGCAAAAAACAGTTGTTTTGGCGAGACGAGACGAGAGATCTGGGAGGAAAAGGAACGGCCTCAATGGCTTACCACGATGGTCCGTCCGAATTGGACTCCACCACCTCCACCGGCCACTCCCTTCCTTCCTTCCTCCCTCCCTCCCTCCCTTCGTTGCCTACCACCCCCCCTTGTGCCGCAGCAACACGCAGTAGCAGGAGCAGCAGCAGCAGCAGCAGCAGCAGAGCATGAGCGCCAGCAGTAACACCCAGCAGCCAACCAGCCAGCCGCAATCAATTGCCCATCCACTCAGAATGGGCGTTGCATTCCCCTCTCTCGTGCGGTGGTGAGGTTCCCTGCCCATTCGCTCGATATGCAGCTGTCAACGTTTCCTCAACAACACCGACGACGACGACAGCGACGACTAGTTGCTGCGACAACGACTCATCGTACTGCTTGCCCCTCCCCTCCCCTCTACTCTGCTACAGTCCCCCCCCCGTAGCAGCAGCAACAGCCGTACCCAGTAGTAGAGCCCGCACACTGTACTGGCCCACCCCGCCCATGCCATCCAACCCCTCCAATCTCGCCAACGTCCGTTCGCCATCACCGATCTGCTGCTTACACCTTCGATTCTTCTGCATACCGCATCCGCTCCATAGACATAGTAATTTCCCAACCAAAAAAATATTAATGTGATTTCTGGCCATGGACATGCCCGTCCGAGTCCCCCGCCCCGCTAGTGGGGTGTTTGCTGTCGTGCTGTATCCGTCGCTCGCACCCTCCCCTCCCCTCCTCCACCCCCGGCGGAGCTGGGTCAGCGCGCACACACAACGTGCTCTGTCGCACTGTGCGATTGCGTCGGCCTCAGGTGCCCGGGTCCGTGGCAGGTCGTGGTTGTGAAGTGTCACCATGCCCACATCGCGCATCATAATTGTTTAATCCATCACTCGCGCTGTCCGGGGTGGCCGGCCGGCCGTTTCTGCCTTGGAAACGTCCACACCACCATCATGCACGCCCACCAGCACCACCATTCCCAGATGTGTGGGTTTGCCATGCACCGGTATGCGAACATTATTAGATACCTGTATGGTGTGGGCGTGCCCAGTATGCTATTCCTATAACCACTGCGTAGGTATCACAACATTGCCCTTCCGGCTGTATTATGTATGCACCAACCACATGCGTGCGCAACTCGATCTTGACGTTTCTTCATATTTGCTTCGCACACGGTTCTCGAAATATCTTGTGCTGCACTTTCCTGGTTTCCGTCCGCTCTGCGACGCCGGCTGGGCACCGCTTATTATTTTTGGAGCGCAGCAGCAAGGCGGACTCAGGGTGTCGCCGTCGCCATGGCCGGTCGGGACGATCAATCATCCTACATCTCACCAGCTTTGCAGCTGTCGCCCTGTGTCGTCGACGCTGCATTGCTCCATACAAACCTGTGCGATCTACTTTGCACCTCTGTCGTCGGCGAGCAGAGGAGAGGGAGGGCCCTGCCCACCGCGGTTGCAGGGCCGCCCGCCTGAGCTTAATTCTGCGTTGTCCCGGGCTGGGGGGAGGGAGGGAGGCTTCATGAAACAAATCATAGGGCAGGCTGCAACAAACGTGGAGCAGGGCCGCGCCGCTGCATCCAGCCAGACGTGCCCAGACGTCACAATGGGGTAAGGGGCTCCTCGCCTGGGGAAGGGTCGTGCCGAGGATTAGCACACTGCACGGGGACCGGGTTGCGCAAATGTGAGATGAGATGAGGCAGAAAAATTAGAGTCCTGCCAGAGTAGTCGAGCGAGCGCCGTCGGATGGAAATCAGGTTTTGGCATGCAGAGCGTGATGGTTGTTCCTGAGAACATTAAAAATAGCCTGGTTGGTACTACGTCGACCGGAACTTTGGCTCAACTCTACTAATTGACTAATTGGGGTAACAGCTAGATTCGGACTACCGTACCTATATTCAACTCGGGAGAAACGGCCTAGCGATGGATATATGGGAAGGCCAAATTCTTACTGCATCGCGGTATAGTAATGAATAGATACATTGACCTAAGGGTGTGATTATTTACCCATAGCGCTGTTCAATGGCCGACCAGGCGGGCTGAGCAGTACGGAGTACTTAATACAGCACTGGCGCTTATCTAAGGATTTGACTTTGCACCTCTTTAGGACAGTACAGAAACAGTAAGAGAACAGTAATCCTTTAGCGGGCATCCGGAGATTGTCTCAATTATTAGGTCTGCCCTATGAGAAGCAAACCAGTAAGTACCCTACCGCCTACTTCTCATTACTTCTCATGACGTCTCTACCTAAGCGGATTGCATTAATTGCGTGTGTGCGGTCGGACTTTACATGTTTCCGCAGCAGTAGCAGCGCGGTACGGTCGCACAATTACATTAGTATTTCGACATGCATGGCGGCGTTTCTTTTTCGAGAAGCGCACCGTGGCAGGGCAGAGGTGCAGGATGACGCAGCCTCGCATTTCACATTCGCAGCCGCCTTTTTTTTTCTTTGCAGGTCTTAGGAATTACCCTCGGCCATCCCCGCCGGCCGACGATGCTGCTATTTTCGGGATGGCATTGTCTAATAGTTGTCGACTCGCTGTTCTTTCGCTGTGACTCGGATGTGAGTCAGAAAGTGTTTCGTTTCCGGACTCGGCATGGGGGGGACGGGAGAGAAAAAAATCTCAAGCCTCGAGGCGAACGGACGGCCACCGGCCGGGAGAGCGCGACGGCGAGCGAAAGCAAACGAGACGAGCACACGAGCACACGAGGCGGAATTGGGATCGTCCCTTCTCTACGATACAAGCCGCAGGAGCCTCAGTGGCAAATTGTCGTGTTGGGATGTAGCTACCTACTTCTCCGAACTGCATGGTGTTGTTGGTTGATTACGCAGTTTAAACTTTTTGACAGCCCTGGGAATTGGCTTTGATAGGCAATCTCAGCTGGAGCCTGGATCCGCTAGGCTTGCGCTGCCAGATAACCCGGTGCTGCATCCATGCTGCTCACTTTGATGATCACAGATTGTGCTCCAGAGTAATCAATTGGAACCTGTGCCTGTGCCTGTGAGCTTTCCCAATGGCAGCGATCCGTGTTCGAAGAAGGAAAAAAAAAAACCGAAACAAAGGATGGGAGCCAGCTTAAAGCCTACGCCCTAGCGTGTTCATCCCCTTAGCACCGATCGGAGAGCCCAACCGAGAAGCGATCAGGTGCGAGGAAACGAACGCCTTCGTTCGAGCACAAAAAAGCAAACTACGCTCGCTCGCGCGTCGGTGGGCTTCTCTGGCGAGCGAGGAAGGAAGGGTTCGTCGAGGAGGGGCAGCAGGAGGGGGAGCGAGTGCACTCTTCCGGGTTGGTTAGAAGCCCACAAAGTTCCCGAAGGTCTGGACCCAGCCCTCTTTCTTCTCTTTCCCTTTTTTTTCTCTGCAGCTACATAGGGTACATACGACGACGACGCAAGCTCCAAGCTACGACCAGTACATGCTACTTTACACGATCCTGTCAGCCGTCAATCCGGTCAACGGGTTAAGATCTGGACGCCCCAATGCTTGGTGGAGCTCGTAAATTCCGAATGGCAACAGCTTGATTACCCCCCTCCAATACCGACCCCTCCAGCTCTATGCACCCGGTCACTTTAACCTATCCCCCACCTCATCGTCAAAGCGTACTCACCGCCCCCGCCGGTGAGCAATAGGTACGCATTTATATGCGGTCGGGGTGGTTCACTAAAGACCTAGTGATCACGTACATCCTGAGGGGTGGGCGTATAACTTCTGGATTCCGTATCGTGAGGTGCATGCACGGTATCATGTGCTGCTTTCCTAGGGCTTGATGGTTTCGAGTCTTAACTTCCCCTTGCCTGGCTGTCAAAGAATTTTCCATGCCATTGAGATGCGCCTACCCTCCCCTCCCCCGTGCCCTTACTTTCCGCGTCCGCAACGTTGACTTTTTGTGCGGTTCTAGGAGCGCAATCGCCCTGCTGTGCACCGTCACGTTTTCGTGTGGACTTACTGCTTCCACTCATGGCGCTGGTGCTGGGTGTTGGGTGTTGCGCAGAAAGTACGAGCAGGCAACAGCCTAGCAGGGGTTGCACAGCCAGCCGATAGAAGCTTTGGGGAAGATTCGATACATGTCTGGAGGATGGGGGCTATCGCAGCAGCACCAGCAGCAGCAACGAAACGAAACGGTCAATCGGTTTCCGATAATCCGGGTGACAGACGTCCGGTACTCCGGGTCTGCGGATTATTTACAGATCAACCGTATTCTAATCATTGCGGCTGCTTCTGATGCTGACACCGAATGTATTCCTGGTATATTACAATGCACGATCAGAAATGGCGTGGAGAGCGCGGCAACCACACATAAAAAATAAACATACCAACAAAGCTTATGTAGGCAACATGTTCCGGCGGTTCTTGAAACGTGCACGTGTGTGTATCATGAAGGCGTGAAGAAACTTCTTTGGCGTATCCTCCTCACCAAATGCGGGCGCCTAGGTAGTAGCACCTGGTGAAGGAAGTCTAGACGTCTCTGGGACGTGCGTCGGAACTGATAAGAAAAAAAAAGGTCACAAACTACGGCGTTGGTGGTGAAGGCGGCGGCGGCGTCGGTGGTGTTGGTGTTACACACTGCGGGTACGTGGCCAGAGCCTTCTAGATCTTTGCAAGGTTCCTAAGTGCGGTTTTCACGATTCACCGATGTTTTCTGAGATCGCTAACTCCATGGCTTGCATGGGATTTCACCTTACCAGCTATCAGCACCCATGAAGGCCATCTGATGGACCCATATCATCTCCACCTCATTTAAAAAAACGCGTCTCGGTCGTGACAAATGCAAAATCCAAAACGGAAAAGAAAAAAAATGGCGAGCTTTGGTTGTGTTCTGTCGTGCACGACACGAGGTGCGTTGTTTACGCCGCGTTACACGTCCGTGGGAGTGCCGCACATACTGGCCGTTGCAGTGAATAATTAGTCGACTATCGCTGCAGGCGCGGGATCGGACACAGCATGTTTACACCCTTTTACGATGCCCTACATTATACATACATGCAAATGTGCTCGACAGAAAGAAACGTGCGTATGGCTCATCAGACTAGCATTGCTTATGCAGGGACTATCCGGTGGCCGCATTGTATAAAAGTGCAGAAAGTTTATTGTGCATCGACTTGCCAACTGCAATTCGCGAAACGGAACGACGCTCGCCGTACACCAAAAAAGGAAACATCGTAGGATACGACGGCCTGGGTTGTGGCACCGTGCTTTGGATATAGCTCTTGAGCAGGCAGAGGTCACAGAGAAAACCAACACATCAGGTCACAGCCAGTCTCCAGACATGTTCCTAGCAGAAATGTTAGGTGCCCAGGTGCCCCCTTGCCGGTACGGGCGGCGTGGTGGTGGATAGACGTTTCAACAGTGGCTGTACCACGACAACAGCGCTGTCGTTACTTTTTCGGTGCACGGCTGTGCTTCGGATTGAGGACCACTTCACCGGGTTGCTGACCAGCGATCCACTCAATGCGAGTCAACGGCATCCAGGGTGACAAGCGAAACAGCCCACGCAAACGTTTGGCGCGGGATTGTGGGCTGTGGAATGTCTCAACCCCGGCGGTGAGGTGTACAATGCGAAGCCCGTGCTCTCCAAGTATAGATTACTGACAACTGAGGTATACGACTGGACACACCTGGCCTCGCAGCACCCATTTGTCAGAGTTTCATGAACGCCGACACCACGGCCTCTTCACTGTTTTGTCAGACCAACGTGAGGCTTCGTTCCCTCGGACCAGCATGGATCGATATACCCGCAATGTCAACTGGCTCGCGTATCAACCAGCTGGTCTGCAGGTCAAGGCAGGCTCCCGTCTCGCAGTGAACAGATTGGGCGTCTTGTCCGCAGAACCGCAAAGTCTAGACCACGGTCAGCTGGGCCACCGCGACCCCTTACTGGCGACAAAGTGCTTGGAGAACTCAATCCGTTGCTCGGCCAGCGGCGACTCGAGCGCCGGGCGGAAACACCACCACGTTCCCACGTTCGTGCCCATGGCTGGACGCAAAGCAAACCCACCACGTCGCCGTCAAAGCCGAACTCCACCGCCCTGTACGCGAGCGCGAAAAACCGAGCGTGGTTTATCCTTCAACGACGCCGCGGCGAGCACGCACCTGCATGCATGCAGCCAAAGTTTATTGTGCGTATACATTGCAGCGCGATGTTTATTTCCCCACATTCTGCCCGAAAGCGTAACTATAGGCTCGCCCGCGGGGCAGGCATCCCGTAAATATATTACCAATCCTCCATGCAGCATCCGTGGGTGGCCTGGACCCTGCCTGGCATGGCATGCAGAGCAGGGGCGAGCCGCAATAGTGCCACTGTGCAAATTGAATTTTTGATTATCGAGGATTTTCAATCAAATATGATTAGGCGTACAGTACAGCACAGTACGAGTGCGTTCGTTTCTTGGGGGCCGCCGCGGGAACCTGGAGGGGCAGCTAGGGGGATATAGTGTATGTATGTATGTGTGTACTCGGGCAGGGCGGCAGACAGACAGGCCACCGGACCATGGGCGACTCGGCCTCCGCCAGCCAGGGCTATGCACGCACTTCAGAGGACATGGGCATCTCGAGCACGCACTGGATCCATGGGCAGCAACAGCGTTTCGCGAAGCCCGGGAGTCGACGTCGGGTGGCATCTCCCCCGTTCGGCAGCCGAGCGGGCCGCCCGGGTGCTGCGCTCGGCATTTCACAGCGTCCAGACAGGCGACTGGGAGCAGGCCGCTAGCGTGAAGAATTCTGTAACAATATCGTCTGGATATAGATGGATGGATGGATGAATTGGAATGGATGGATGGATGCAACGGCCGGCCGACCGGTCGGTGGAGCGCGCAACACGCGCCGCAGCGCTTGGGCTGCGTTGCGCTGGGTTACGTGAACCGTACAGTATTATGAGACACCGAGCATATATGCGGACGAATATATATTACCATCTGAGGGTAATAATAACAACAACAACAAGCACAAGCCCAAGCACAGCTAACTCCGCGCGCTGCAGCGACGGATTTAAAACCAAAACCTTGGTGGCGGCGGCCGACGACCCCGTTTGCTGAGCGAATGCAGACAGACAGATATGCCCTAGAGATTGATGTAGGCAGGTGTGGATTGTGTGCAGGCCGCGTTTCATGCGTCCAGCCAATCCGGCGCGGCGACGGGGGAGTGCGGTGGTGCACGGCTGGACGAGAGCGTGCTGGTGCATTGCATGACAGCTGCACGCCGCGTCGAGTCGATGCAGCAGCACCACCAAACCAAAACACCCCAAACCAAACCAAACCAAAGCGACTCGACTCCGCAGCGGCGCCCACCACCCCCAGCACATGTCCTGGCTGGGGTGCTATCGATAAACACGCTGGGCTAACGCTATATCACAATCTGTATGCTCTACTTCAGATGAACGGACGTCGCGCGCGCCCCGCATTTTGGGGAGCGACGCGGAATAGAGTTTGTGTAGCTCGCTGCTCGGCTTGGGCTTGGAGTGCGGTGGTCACAGGGAGCGAGGAGGGAGGAGGGAGAGTTTGGAGCCCGAGGGGTTATTGCGACGGGCTGGAGGGGTGGTGCGAGCCTGTCGCTCACGATACCTTCACACTACACACACACTTACATGTACCAAGTCCCAGGACATGACAGCAGGTCTGATCTACAAAACAAAGCAAATACCATATTCAAAACCACAATTGCAGAAAACGCCCCCTCAAGGTTCGCGCGCTGGTTCGCATTTGCGTATTTGTTTTTTATTTGTCTTTTATTTGTTTTTTATTTGTTTTTTGTGTGCTTTTTTGTGTGTTTTTTGGCGGTTTTGTGGGCGGTTTATGGGCAGTTCTGGGGCAGTTGTGGGCGCAGTTATGTAATGCGTTTCTGGGCTGGTGCGCAGATCAGCGGCGCGTGGTTGGCTGCTGGCTGCTGGCTGCGAGACGCTAGGGCGCCTGCGGTGCGGATGTGAGGATGTGAGGATGTGAGGATGTGAGGGTAGAATGTGATACCATCGCCTGGCGCGCTCGCGCCATTCGCAGGGCGCCGAACGAGCCTGCGAGGTGCGAAGTGTGCAGTGTGTCCTGCGTGTGCGAGTCCAGCAGCAGGCAGCAGTGAGGGAGCGCGTGAACGAACTGATGCTCCAAGTCCACGATACATACACACCGCCATAGCTACAGCGACAGCGACAGACAGGCGACACACAGAGCGGTTAGGTGGGTAGGTAAGGTGGTGAGTATAGTAAGTCTGTGTCGGGCTCGCCGGTGTCTCCCATCCCCGCGTATCTCCCATCTCCAGCTCCCCAGCTCCCAGCGTTCCCGCCCAGCCCAGCGCCCTGGCGCCGTCGAGTGCGGGGGACCGGGGGACCGGGGGCAGGGTAGGGGGGAGGGGGAGGGCCAATGAGATGGTGAGACAGTGCTGGCTGGCTGGCTGTGTCGGACCTGCCGGATGGGTCGCGTCACTACGGAACTTACCACCGCGACACCACCGTAACCACCGTAGATATCCACCGCGTGCTCAAGCGCGGTGTTTTCATGATGGTGAATGCAATGATGGAGGATGGTGGATGGATGGGGAGGATCTGGGAGATCGGGGTGGCGCCGGGAATGGCTGTGGAAGAGAGAGATAGAGACGACCGGAAACAGAGCGTGCTGGGCTGGGGGTGCGGTGTCTGTCACCCCGCGTCACGACGGCGGCCTGCTCTCCACCAGAGATACTCACGGGACGAGGCACGAGGCACGTCGGCGCCCGTCTGGCGTCGTCATCGTTGTTCTGTCCGTCCTTCTCTCGCTCTCCCCAGCTCTCCCCAACTTCATTCTAACTCAAACACCCTCCCCTAGCCCTCTCCTCTACCCCAGGTGCCCAGCTCTCCCTCCAGCCTATCCTACACTACTCTACACTACACCCCACACTCGCCACACCCCTGCACAGTGCAGCGAGAAAAAAGCTTAATTCCGCCCGTCGCGGTAGGGCAATCCAACACGATACATCCAAGCGGATGCGAATTCCGTTTGCCGTCCGAACCAAGGAGCAAGCCAGAAACACGACGCAAAACAGGAAATGAGAAACAAGCATTGTGGCATTGCAGGCAGCAGGTTTGCACTAGGAGAGTGGCTGCGGGGAGATCTGATGCAGGGACGGACGGGGGAGGGATTTGCGAGTCGATTGGGGCGGACGGGGAGGGATTGAGGTGTGGGATTGGGGCGGAGGGGGATGGGGGATGATTGGGGCGGAGGAGAGTTCCAGATGTTGTACGGTAGGGTTGAGGATGGAGGTATGGGTAGGGTGTAGGGTAGAGTGGAGGGTAGGGTAGGGTGTGTTAGGGTGTAGGGTGCGTGGATCGGGGCCGGGAAGGATGGATTCGGGAAGGCGGGTTGCGGATGGGGCTTGCGGAGGGTGGGCAAGGACCCAGGAGGTGCTGGCGGAGGGAGGGAGGGTATAGGGTTGTAGATTGAACGGCACGGCGGTGGTGGCGGTGGTGGGGTATGGAGTATGCGGTGCGTTCTGGGGATATGGTGCGGTGGTGACTCGTGAGGAAGTGTGATACAGGAAGCATGTTGCAACATATCGAGAGCGTGCGACGTGCGTTCGTGTGTCACCTTCTGCTGCTTCAATTCTCCTTTCCCATGCTCATGTAATTGCCGTCAAGACACTCCAAGCTTCGACATCAACGGACGTCACAGCTCCCAACCCAACCCCATCCCCACCAGCATCTCGAGCCGCACCCCTCAACAGCCCACATACACACATCCAAAGCACGTCCATCAGCTTCTCGTACTCCGGCTCTCCACCTGCGGCACCCACCCACCCACCCGAGACGTACAGTGCCACAACGCCTTCCCGGTCCCCTAGCACAACGTTGGCGTACGTTACGTATTCGTACTTCACCAGCAATCAGCCCTGCATCCAAGCCCAGCAGTACTACTAGCGGCGGCTCAACGTCCCATTACTCTGCCAAGAATACCGCCGCACGGCCATCCCCATTCCACAACATACGAGCCCATCCCCGCTCGCCTCCCCCGCCCTCCCTCTCTCCCTCCTTCACCGGAACCGCAGGTGGCGATGATTCAGCGGCTGCATTCACCCCTTCAAGCCCCGCGTCGCCCCGCGTCGCGTCGCATATACGCTGCGGTGCAACACATCTCGAGCCTCAGCTGTTCCACGGCGGCGTGCAGCGGCTTTGCAAAAGACAAGAATGCCCAGCCGCTGTGACGCTGGCCGCCAGGGCCCGCGGGCCGCGGCGTCTGGCGTGCAATACCTGGAACCGGAGCCCTGCGGTCTGCGTGTCCTGTCATGTCATAGACTCATAGTATAATGCAGTATAGGGTAGCCACCTGTGCTATACCAAAGCAGCGCAGTGTGAGTCGAGTTTGTTTTTCAGGTCACAGACGGCGTGCACCTTGCTGTCTTTGTCGTCGTTGTTGTCACTGTGCTATTTTTTGCTGGACTCTGCCGGAGTAGACTGGACTGGTGGCAGCGGCGCGGTGGGTTCCTGGCCGGCCGGCGAGACTGATCTGCCACTAAGCCTGGCTAGCTGGGACACACAGGCAGGCACAGGGTCGACGCGCCAGGCTCCAGCCTCGCGTGGGAAGGGGACCGGTGCGGATCAGGGTCTCGCCGAGACGTAAGCGAACCGCCTCCTTTCCGGAAGCATCGTATATACCGGGGTCCACTATATAGTGCTGGCGCGCGCGGTCAAACGAGGCTGCTGCACCTCCCTAGGCTCGTGAAGGATTTGTTTTTCAGGCACGGCGCCTCAGGAATGCACCGTAGGGTACAGCTGGCGGCCGCTGCTTACAACAACTGTTCTGACGAGTGTGCAGTGTTATCAATGCCCATCGACATGTCTGCTCGCCATGCCATGCCTATTCGGACGAGGAATGCGCGATACGGGATCACAGGGCGAGTCTTCAGCAGCTGCGATACCGATCCTCGATCGTGAGCATGAGGCCTGCAAACGTATTCCGCGCCAGCGAGGGCGAGATAAGAAACACCACGCCGTGGAGCACGAGCAGTGCCAAATGCAAGGCTGTGGATCCTCAAGGAGTCGACCAGGGTCTCCGCAGCGCCGCGGCAGGCTCGGCCCAGCCTTGGAATATTCCTCGACGAGTGCACGCTTCCGGACCGGCTGCGCGCAGGAGGCAGGGGCCCGGATATACATAGCCATAGCTGAAACTGCGCGGTGGGATAGACTTCGGCAAGGGGGAGGGGCGGACGGCGGACGCGCTTGGCAAAGATGCCTACAACCACGAGCCGGTTGCGGTTGGCGGTGGTGCTGGTGTTGCTGGTGGACCGGAGTTGGTGGTGTTGGTGGTGAAGGAAGGGAAGCGCGTTGTGCGGCGGCGCGAGCCCGACGCTGCAGTGCGGGAGAAGTTGCGGGAATTACCAGGGGGGCACATGCACCGTCGCCCAACGTTGGGAGGAAGGCATAATAGCATGCACTGCTAAGGAGGATCCACAGCAAACGTCAAGATATCGTGTCGCGCATACGACGCCACCGCGATGCACCGCGCGCATCCTGTAACTGTAGGTACAGTGCTAGGACATAAATAAGGAACAGTATGTACCTAGACAACGAGTAGCAGAGGCAACGTGAAGATCGCCACCTCTAGAGTAATGGAGTAGATTAGGCCTGCAGATTATGCATTGCATGCATGTGCGATCACTCACTGCACTGCACTGCACCCAGACATGATACATCCATAGATAGACTTTCCACAGCGCACCAGCAGCTGCGACAGTACACGATGCGCTACAACTCGCTTACACCGCAGCGAGCGCGCACTGAGGTTCTATTTCGAGGGATCCACCTCTCTCTGAGACACGAGGCCTGTGCCTTGTGCTTGCCTAAGCCAGTTTTGCTTCTTCTTTCTTCTTTTCCATCGTTTCGGCGTTCTCCTGCATTCCACCGTGCTCGCGCTCCTCAGGCATAACCATAAAATAGCTGAACTGTCAGCGTCGCAGCTAGTGGCGATATGGTTTATGCGCGCATATAGCAGTGCTCGCTTGTCACGCTCCTGCTGTTGAGATCCCGGCACCGCAGAACTAAGGTTTTTTCCTTCCTGGGCGTCGTATTACTCAACATAAACCAGGCGTTGAGATGTCGGATCCAGATCCCGCCGTGTAGCACAGTCATCCTTAGTTCGAACTTCGCCATGCAGTGTTGGTGCTCACATAATCCACATAATCGGCCGCGACGGCTGCCCGGCCGCCGTCGGAGTTCGTACTGGCACTCACCACCGCCATATCTCCGGCCCGGTCGGCTTCAGCGCACGGTCTCGCGGACGATGACCAAAAAAGCCTCGCCTCCGAGAGTCCGTAATAATCCCGGCTTTGCTTGGGGGCGGTGCAAGTAGAGTACGTGTACTTATGGTTGTACACTGCACCGTCGAAGCCTTATTCTCGTCGTCGTCGTCGGACCATAGTAAGGAAGTAGGCAAACCGGCCGTGGGTCACAGTCTGCCAGCCTTGCAAACGAGCGTTGCATTCCAAGCCCATGGCATGTGCTGACCGGCCCGGGCCGAAAACGGCGCTCTTTGTTGTTGAGTCAACCCGGACGCGTATATGGGGCTGTAATAAGACTATATTAGGCATCGACACGTCTTGGCCAGGACATAAGACAAACTCACTGAATAGAAAACACGTAATGGAAATAGGTACTGTGCATAGCTGACTCGCATTTGAGACGTGACTGAAGTTTGCTTATTCACATGTTAGGGGGAGGAGCGAAGCTGATTCAAGAGTCACAGGTTGGCACTGGAGGAGTGGAGATAGCGGTTGTTGTGCTTGGTTACTTAAGTACAGGAGCAGGTGTGTTCAGACAGATAAAGGCTGGCAGTGACATGAAACTCTTCAAACTTAAATCCAGAACCGAGTGATTATCGGTGCTAAAGTTGCACCTCGAACAGTGACACTTCTTTTGGAATCATAGTTGGCGAGGGAGTGGAATGGGGCAAGCAGAGATACATGAGCCTTGACGTGTAGACCGCAAACCCGAATGACAATTGGTGCAGAGGTTATCTGTGCTGAGTCCTGACAGTGCAACAGTTCCCATGCAACCGTTGCTTACAGCGCTTTTGGATAGTCAGCGTAGATCGCGTTCAGCTCTGGGTCGACCTCGTCTGGTCTCGGTAGTTTCTGTAGAGATGCGGGAGTCGCGGAGTGGTATAGTGGAGTCGTGGTGTCGAAGATAGCAATCCGCAACGGTGGCCATTCGGTTTGCTGAGACTTCACAGTTCCACGGGAACGAGTTTTGTTACGGATGCATCACTCGAATGTACCACCCTATGCACCGCTGTACAGACGTTATCCAACACTTGAATGCACCACTCGAATTCACTACTCGAATTCACCAGTGACCACCCCGTACATCGCTATATATACACTAAGAATTTAGTATGCGATCAAAGTTTAAAGGTAGAATGCTTTTCTTTTTGCTAGTAAATAATAGATGGCCATAGTTTAACGTCCACTGCCGCCCGAAACCAACCTCCATTGACGACCACCTGGAACCTACTGAACGTGTAATTGTGTTCATTGTATTGAGTGTGTAGTGAACAGAAAGAGAAGAGAAGAGCAGAGCAAGAGCAGAAATAAGGGCGATGAAATCGAGCATCACAAGACCAAACCCCGAACCAGCAGGATTGCACATTTCAACAGAACCAAGAAACTTCCACTGCAGTTATCCTATTAAGGTCAGAATTCTCTGCCCGGGGTTCTCAGGAACTAAGACATCAATTTGACATACCGGCCCAGCGGAAACCTCTATCGACATGTTTCACAAGCGACAACTGAGTGACACTTGGTGCAGTATCATTGCTTTCCCCGCCCTCCATTAATCCTCTCCACCACGTCTTCCACAAACAGCACAAATACGTCGGCAGCGCTCTTGTTCATCTGCGAGGGTAGGTGATCCAAGCGCCACTGCCACCTTGCGTCGCCAGCCTTCGCCATCGTCAGCCACATTTCGGTGCTGAAGTTGTCCAGGTGGGCGCCAGCCACGTCGACCCCGTAATTCCTGCTGTAGTACTCTAGGACCTGTGTAATAGGGGGCGGGGTCGGCGCGCGTGGCGGCGGCGAGTCGGACAGGCCCACTATGACAGCTGGGGGAGTCGGCGTGCGAAAGGCGCGCGGCAGGTCGAACGGGTCCATCGCAGAGACCAAGTCGGTACGACGGTGCTGGGACGAGATATTTGATGGCTCATTGTCGACGTCGAAGTAGACCTCCTCCTCCTCCTCCTCCTCCTCCTCCTCCTCTTCGTCGTCTTCAGAGTCTTTATACTCTTCAGAATCCTCCTCTGAGTCCTCCTCATCCTCAGAGCACTCCCTCTTCCATTGCCTCACAGGACTCTGGCAGCGGCCACGAAATTGTTGCTTGGCCGGTTCCTTTCCCTTAGACTTGTTCACCCGGTAATTGCCACTTCTGGTAATGACCGGCGAGGGCCTCACCGTCGAGCGGGAGCCGCTGGCCGCCATCACGCGAGGAACGCCCACAGTTGAACGCTCACTATATTGTTGCGGCTGCCCTCGCGCCTGCGCCCACTCGCGCCTCTGCCTTGGCACCAAAAATGCATTACGCATGTCCTCCACCCCCATCAGTTTTGCCGATCCGATTTCGGGGAAGATATGCTCGATAATGGTCTTGGGGCCTTGAGCTATCATCTCTGTGACCTGGGCGTCATTGAAGCCGGCGGCGAGCAGCGGGAGCTTCACACGCTCGAAGTCATATTTTAGAAGATCGAGGGGCGTTCTACGGCTCGCGTTGAATCGGAGGAAGCGAATCAGATCGCAGTAGTTGACGCCCAGCGCGCAGGTGATCATGAGCCTGGAAGTGTGGCCGCGGCCCTGCACTTCTAGCCACTCTGGAATCTGTCTATCCAAATGAGCAGCTCGTCTGGTGTGGCCGAAGTGACGGCCGCAGTAGATACACATGACATCTCTATCAATAGGTCTCATGGTTGTGATTGTGGATTTTCTGGTAGTGGATGGATACTATAGAATACTTTGGATAGCCCTAGAATCGTGAGAGATTTCCAGTAGAGTCTATAAGTGATTCGTGAATAGGATTTGGTCACTCCCGCTCATATTTGGGAGTGCTGGGATTTATGTGATGGTAGTGGTGCCGATGTTTGTGCACACTGCATGAGTTTGGAAAAAAAAAAAGAGCAAACTTACGCCACTTCGGCTGTAGTGTACAGAAAGAGAAGATAAGGGCAGAATAAGGGTGACGAGACACCAGGAGACCCGAACCCATATGAACAATAACCGAACCAGCGGGATTTCACACTCCAACATCTATGTACGTCGAGGGTGGCACTCTACACATATGGCCTTCTCTCAATGGAGCATATGCCTTCTATACTGGACTAGAACATCACTTATGAACTTGGCGTCATATGTATATGTTCCGACCGGTACCCCAGGGATTTCCGCAGGCCTACAGGTCGACCAGTTAGCCAAATACCACCCTTTGCCAGCCAGTCAACCTATGTGCCAAATTGGCCCGTAGGCCAACCGGTTGACCGATACACCAACAGGCCGGTCAACCCGTGGGCCAACCAGTGCTTCCAACGGTCTGGACCGGACCATTTTTGATGGAGGATATGGCACTGCTGAGCATGGAAGGGTTAGACTACGGGACTGCGGTTGATGCCAGACCAGTAGCATACAAGTCTAAAGTCTACAGTCACTAAACCTTGAAAATTTAGTTCTAGATCCTATGCTTTGTTCTCGATATGATCCAAGAACTTCTCCATCTTATTAAACTTCCTGTACTTTTGAGTCTAGCGGAAGACTGTTAGTTGACAGACAGTATTCCGGTCCAGTCCATGCTGGAAGATTGTCAGCAGTGAGGCCAACTTACGGTCAACCGCCAATAGTAAAGAGAGCCATTAAAATTTTCTGGCGACAACTACTATAGTGATCTATCATAATATCTAGAGCTATTTGTGACAGTTCCCGGTAACAGTGGGCGTACGATCTGAGTTGGTGAATTTTAACGCTCTCTGGTGACTTAGGGGTGGGTACAATATGAATGCTTGGGGGACGGACTTGGCATATCGGTCGACCCACTTGCCAAACAGGCAAACCGGTTGGCCAAATTGAACTGTAGGCCTGCAGAAATCCTTGGTGTACCGGTTAGAATATATATGTGATCGAGATGCTTTTGTTTTTGCTAGTAAACCGTAAATGTCCTTAGTCTAACTTCCACTGCCCGCCCGAGACTAACAAACTCCATCGCTCTCCATAATCTCCTCCACAACAACGTCCACCCACAGCACAAACACCTCAGCGGCGCTCTTATTCATCTGTGGGGGTAGGTGGTTCAAGCGCCAACTTGCGTCGCCGGCCTTCGCCATCTTCCCCAGCTTCAGCCACATTTGGGTGCTAAAGTCTCCCAGGCGTGCGCCGGCCACGTCGATCCCGTAATTCGTGGTGTAGTACTCTAGGACCTGTGCGATATGGGGCGGGGGTCGGCGCGCGGAGGCCGGTTCTGCTGGTGAAGTGTCTGTAATCTTCCTGGCTGGGGGTGTCGGCGGCGGCGGGTGGGACGAGACCTGTGCAATAGCGGGGTGAGCCAGTGTCCCCGCGCGGCGGCGGGTCGGCGGAGACATCGCAGGTGCCAAGTGGATACGACGGTACTGGCGGGCGATGTTTGGCGAATGGAACTCATTGACGTAATCCTCCTCCTCTCCTCCCCCCCCATCGTCCTCCCCCCCCGCCTCTTCCCCCTCCTTCACAAGCGTGTCAACTTGGCGGGCACTATATGGCTGTTTGGCCGGTTTCTTAGACTTCTTCACCCTGTAATCGATTCTAGGAAATCTAGGAGATCTACTCGCAGAAACATCCCCACCATGTCGCTGCCCTCGAGCTTGTGCCCACTCGCGCCTCTGCCTTGGATCCATAGATGCAACGTTGCGGCGCATGTCCTCCACCTCCATCTGATTGCCCGACCCGATTTCGGGGAAGATATTCCCGACGATGATCATGGGGTCCTGAGCCATCATCTCCGTGACCTGGGCGTCATTGAAGCCGGCGGCGAGTAGCGGGAGCTTCACGCGCTCGAGGTCATAGTTCAGAAAATGGATGGGCTTAAGACGGCGGTGTGTGTTACTCCGGAGGTACCGAAGAAAATCGCAGTAGTCGACGCCCAGCGGGCAGTGGAGGTATCTGAATTTGTTGGGGTAGGCATCCACGAACTCTGGGATCTGAACATCCAAATGATCAGTTCGATTGCGGGGGTGAGCGATGTGGCCGCAGTAGATACACAGGCAATTTGTAAGGGGGAGAAGCTTATTAAGATTAACAGTGGGCCACGGCATGGTACTGGTTGTGCAGTTGTGGTTGTGGTTGTGGTTGTGGTTGTGGTTGTGGTTGTGGTTGTGGTTGTGGTTGTAGATGTTCCGGTAGTAGTGGTAGTGTAGAAGCTATTCGTGAACAAGCCTTAGCTCAGCTTAGATTTGGACGTGACGGGGTTTTCTGTGATGATGGTGGTGTCGGTGTTTGTGCGCGGACCATCAGCTATTGAGAGACAGGTTGTATTGGCTGAGTGACACAGGGGCAGAAGCTTGCTAGTTCTGGAACTGCAGTGTTGAGCGCGACAACACGAAAATTCGCTTCCATTGAGCAATCTAGAAAAATTAGTTTTATCAATCAAACATTTGAACAGCATCTAGCTTGCAAAATCTTATCTTGATTGGACAATTGGAAGCTGATGGGTTCATCGGTAAAACATCGGCCGGTTGGCCGGCCGACATGGCCGTCTCTCCATGGAGTGTTCGGTGTCTCCATGGAGCGTATGCCTCCTCCACTGCACCAGAATACCCACTCATGAACTTGGCGTCAGACGTATACTATCCCAATCACTGACAAACAAACCCAAAGCTTCCATTTACCCCAGACCCATAAAACCCACCCCCAAATCCCCGACTCTAACCCCCACAACGTATCTAAAATGCCAATCTCTTCTGCCCCTTCTCAACCGCCCCCCTCTTCCCCCCCGCTCCACCACCCCTCCCCCTCCCTCTACTCCCACCACGCGCCGGTGTCGACGAAGACGGCGGTGGCGGCGCCGGCGGGAGTGCGTCCTGCATCGCCAGCGCCTTCGCAAAATGCCAGTCCGCGTGCTCGGCCTGCATGTCCACCGGCAACTGGACGGCGCAATCAGGGCATGTATAAACCAGTGCGTCGTCCGGCGCCATCTCCTCCCGCTCCGTCTCCACCCCCACCATTTCCGTCTCGGTTGTCTCTCCGTCCTCCTCCCGCCGCCCACTATCCACCCCCGGAGTCTGCACAAAAAACCTTCCAATCCCCTCCGTCCGCCGCTTCTTCTCCACGGGCGGGCCATCCTCCCCCGGCCGCCTCTCATCCTCCGTGCGCCGCGAATTCACCTCCCGCGCCTCCGCACCCTTCACCAGAAACGCCGCAATCCCCCTGTTCCCCGCCTCCCGCACCTCGAACCCGGCAACCTCAACACTCAAGCGCACACACGGCCAGTCGCGCTCCTCGCTCGCCACAGCCCGCAGCAGCGCCGCCGCAGTCGCAAGCAGGGACTCGGCGTCCACGCGCCCAAGCGGCGCCTGGCGGCTGCGCGCGCCGCTGGCGTTGGCGTAGTTTAGGCTCATGTGCCGCGGCCGAGTGTCGGCGTCGAGGTCGGCGAGGCGGGAGGAGATGTCGGAGATGAATACCATCAGCCATTTGTGGGCGGCGGAGGCGGAGGCAGGGAGGTAGGGGTCGCGGAAAGATTTGGCGGAGAGCATGGATTTTAGGGCTGTGCGGGGCGTGACGGGAGTTTTGTCGTGGCCGCGTATGACGTTGAAGACCCATGTGGCTGTATCGTCGGAGAGGAGGGCGGAGAGCTGTGGGAGTGGGATGGCTAGGAGCTCAGTGAGGGAGGTGGTATTGAAGTGCGTAGAGATTTGTGTACCCAGTTTACCACCGAGGCCGCGGACTGCAGATGTTAGCGGAGTAGCGTGGGGAGGAGAGGAGGGCGGGGGCGTACTTTTAGTGAACTCGAAGGTATTCAGAAACGGCTGCACGGCCGACAATCGTACCACGCTCTGCTGATTGGGCTTGCGATATCCACTGCCCAGCTTGGCCAGCATTTTATTATTCGAGATGCCCGCAGAACACGTATATCCCAACCGCTCCCACACCAGCCGGCGCACATCCGCTACGATGTGCGCGCCCTCTGCCATCGCAACATCGTCCCAATCCACCGCAGTATCGCCCCCTACGTCCCCGTCCACATTAGCCACCAAATGGCTCTCGGCCCAGTCCAACTTCTCCACCCCCTGTGGCAATGGTAGTAGCTCCCCAGGCTCGCGGTCCTGGGCTAGTTCAGGATACCGCGCCAGTATCCGCCTGTGCACGAGCTTTGAAAGGTCCAGAAAGCTTTCGTCGATACTGGCCTTCTCAAGCAGCACGTCTGCGCCGACGGCGTCGCGGAATACGGCTAGGATCTCCTTTGACGCAGCACGGTACGGGTCGAGACATGCTTTCGAGTGTGCCATTGATGGTTCGGGGATGTACGACCAGGTGGTTTCACCTGCGCGCCAGACGGCGACCTAGTAGTGCCGTGTCAGCAGGGCGCGTGGTGGACGGCGCGGAGAGGGTACGGAGAGGGCGCGGAGAGGGCGCGGGGGCTGTAGGGGGAATGGAGGGATCGAGGGAGCTTACATGCACAAGCTGCACCGTCGGACACAGTTTCCGCGCCTCCACCGCCGTAATCTGTCTACCGCATCAGCACTCGCTCCTCCACAAACCATAAGGGGTTCTCAGGCCGCAGCGGTTCAGCGACAGTTCAGCGAGCCAAATCCACGTTCGAACAATAAAAAGAAATTAATTTTTTGATGCCGTACCGACTGTGGACCGGTTGCATGAACCGTCGGCGTGAGAACCCCTATAGACGTCGCATACATGTCTCGTGACCCCCGCCGCACGGGCCGGATAGTTCACGGCGATCAGATCTGTATCCCGCCATCACCATCAGTCCTCTCTCTCTCTCCGTAGTCCAAACAGTTCGTATCCGGATCACTCACTCGCCCACTGCGACACCGCCAACGGCACCTCCGGCGCGACACCGAGCCGCTTCATTTCGCATTGCGCCTGCCACCGTCAGCTGATGTGTACCGGAGGAGGTGGGGATAGTAGGCGGAATACGTAGAATGCATCTAAGTCGCTGCCGGTTTCGTGTAAGCAGGATGCGGACTGGCGCGGGGTGGGGTGGCTTACATGTGAGCTATCACCCGTAACGGGGATTCGGCGCTGTAGTTGGAGAGCTGAGTTAGATGGCGGTGGGTGTAGCGGGAGGTAGTAGTAGGAGGCGGAGGAGGCGGAGGAGGCGGCGATGGTTGTGGCGGTGATGTAGGTGGGGGGCTGAAGGCCGACATTGTGTTGGTGGTGGTTGAGGTGGGCGAGGGCGAGACGCGACACCGGGCGACGCGTAGAGTACTAGTGCTAATACTGGCAGGGGAATGCGGGGGGTATTTGTATTATGTAAGCTAAGGTTTTTTATCGGGGTAATGGAGGGTTTGTAGAGGTATACAGGCGGATTGAGGGGGAGTTTCATGATGTATTTCGACATTGGATGGGATGGGATGATGGGATGGGATGGGTCGGCGGGCGGGCGGGCATGGACTATCACTCGTGAACTGGTACTCTCATGCTGGATTATATCCGCGTAACAACTGTTATGATAGGTAGACTAGGCGACGGTTCGACCGCCCATCTCATATAACCGCCCAACACACCAAAATCCAAGGGATCTACACCCATCTTTGGTGGGGTGAGCGGTTATATGGGGTGAGCGGTTGAACCGTCAACTAGTCTATGTTCGTATGCCAGTCTCTGTCGCGGACGAGAAATTGTAGGATCGCTGCAATGGGTCAGGAAGAAATCCGTTTCTCTACACATACTTCATAAAGTAAATGTGGTGCTTTTTTAGGGTGAACTTGTTTTTGTTGTCGGGTTGCACTGTGATACAAAAATTGGCAGGGTCCGTCCTAACTCAATGTCACTATCTGTCTTAGATGACTCCTTTCTGGCTTGAGTTAGACTTGAACAAATAGTGTGAAGTCTAAGTTAGGCCGGAATACTGGTTGATCACCTATCCGGCCTGAGTTAAACATGAATGTGCCTCAATAAATCAAGCCTGAACAGCAGGAACTCGCCCTCGGAGTGACGTCAAAGCATCGTCAACATGCGAAGCTCTATATATTTCCATCTCCATCGACCTAGAGCTCCACAATCACATTCTCGTCAATCCTCCAAGTGCGCCTCCCTCTGCTTCCCTCTGCCGACTCTACCGCCATCTCCGATTCCCGCCCGCCGTCCACCCATCCACCCCGCCCCCGTCAATAATTAAGTTTACTACTGCGTAAGTTCGCTGTAATTGCGCGTCCAGAGTCGTAACTTGTCATGTGACTGTAAAAGCGTGACTCTGAAGAGGTTAAACCGTCGAGCTCCCACTCTGGAAAAGCAAGTAAATAATCCGCTGTAAATTACAGCGAGTAAATAATCCGCTGTAAATTACTACAACGAGTTATGTAGAAATTGGCAATAAGTCACGCCTGAACAGTCTGTGCTAAGCTACGCCTGAACAGTCTGTATTGATTCACACCGGACAGATCAGTCCTAACTTAAGGGTTTCATCTGTTATAAGCCAGGACAGACAGCATCTTAATCTAGGACTGCTGCGCCAATCATGATGGCTTAACTTAAACCAGGGTAACCACTCTGACTTACGCCAGACTTTCCGATCTAAGTTAAGACCGAATAAATGAATCACAGTGTTGGTTCTTGTTTGAGATGAACGATGAAGTCTATTAAAGAGACGATGAATGAGACGATGAGAGTAAGCACAAGAATATGAGCGCCCTTCACACATGAAACATGACGTATGGGTCACAAAAACAAATGACCATCGGGATTCGGTGCCGATCTGTACTGCTCTACACAAAATTCTTGCACGTGTCGAGGTTGTAACATGTCCAGTCGCACGTGTTCGAATTCGCGAGTGCTGTGTTGTAACGACGTCCCGTAGTACAACCTGGCTACGAACTCTCCCTTGCCTCGTTCTCCTCCGTCTTGCCGACTGCGCACGATGGATGCGTTGACAGTACCACAGCAGCACAGTGTTTTAGATCGTCTACAGGATGCGAGCTGCCATGCCGCTCTTGTGCGAGGATTGCTGCTGCGCAGGTCTAAGACACTTCCAGAACTTGGTTTTGTTTGCAGGTGAGGTTGTTGAACATGCTGTGCTATAGCGGCTTTATATGCGCCCAAAGCGCGAGGGCGTATGCATGTTACATGTATACCATAGGTAAGGGGTCTAAATATTCTCTGGTCGTTATTCACTTGTTAATTTTCTGCGTCTCTAGCTATATAACTGACTATATAACCTGGAAACATTCTTTAATTCCACTAATATATAATCGATAGAAAATCAGTTCCAACACAAAATATCATGGTTCTCCCTTCACCACTCTAGTAGAATTTTCTATAGCCCATTCTGCCACCCCCATCTACACCGATGAAAATGGACCGATTGGGCGCACTATAACTTCGTCATCTAGGGCGGGCGGACATGCCGGATGACATAGAATTGTGTTGTGATCTAGGAACGCTTGACGGTCGGAACTCTGGCTACTGTGTCAAGCACAACTGCTGCCGATTCTATAAACACGGGCTGTAACTGTGGTGACAAATAAACTGAATGGAAACTGTTAAGATATCATAGCTCCATGTCCGAAAGATCCGATTACACGAGATAGAGTATCCGCGTGTTAAAGATGGTACTTTTTTTCAACTGCTTTTGTTGCGATCGAGTCGTGGTTGTACGCTCGTAATGGGGTGTATTGGAGCTGTATATGCGTAGGCGTCATTGCATTTCTTTAATATTTCTCCCTGAGTGCGGCGGTACTACATAATATACTTTTAGCATTTTCGGGTGTGTACACAGTGTGATATATTGTGATCGAGTGAGACAAAAAGAGCTGATGCCCCCCTGCTACGCCTACCCAATCCCGTCTAGCGAGTGGTGACTAACTTCAACTCTGACACGACGAACACGACGGCCACGCCCTAGTCTTCTCAGCAATCCCTGTGTCAATTTCCTCAGACCGCTAAAAACTTAGCCTTCCGATTAGCTATCGTATTGAGTAAGAACTCCTTGCTTGTGGGGATCAATCAGCGGTTGGCGGACAATCGCAGTTGAAGGGCGAATTATTCGAATTGTTGTCAGGGCTTCCCCAGGATTTCTCCATATATCCCCGTATGAAACCTCCGGGGACAATGCTGTCGCGAGAACGTAGTGTGTGGTTGACATCTGGGCGTTCCTAATTTGCAAGTCTCCAAGCACCAGGAACGACGGATACACTACGTGTGTTGGTGTTGTTGTGCACGCATGCACGTGTCTGTGTCTGCCTTTGCATGCTGTAACTTTCCCTACAAGGGTAAGCTCGACACAAAGTTCTGCAAAACCCGGGCCCTTCTGTTTTTCTTTTCTGCGTCCTGGAAAGAAAAAAATCCGCAAGATATTTGAAGTTGAACGTTTGCGATAGCAAGGGTAAACTCTCCCGAAGGGGTTTTCTCCCACAGCGTAAATTCCTCAAGAATTTCTTTCCCACATTTGTAATTGGTTTATCGGGTCGAGAAATGGTATGTTACACATGACGTCTGTCAAGTCGAGGGACAGAGCCGCATCCATACTTGGCCCACATGGGAAATTGGTACCTTTTCCAAGCTTCCTGCTCTCCCTCCCGCCCTTTTCACTGTTGAGCTACTCGTTATATCGCATACACACTGTTCGACAAAGAAATAGAATCTCTCGTAGGGTACGGATCTTTTGAATGCTCCCTTCTAGCTCTCCTGAGCTCTCATCTATGCCAAATGCGCCTATATGCAGGGCTCCTTGAATGTGTGCAAATAGAAGCCGAGTCCTTGACTGACCAATGAACTACTTACAGCATACAAAACCTCCAACTGTTCTTGCTGCGCGAACACGTCTAGCACTACCGGCAGCGGATACTATTCCCTCTCCAATTCCAGATCCGCCCGTATTTCAACGAAAAAGGCTTGCCGGTCCGCAGCGAACGAACAATAAACTGTCGAATAACAACAACACCGCGCAAAAAAGAAACGTCTACCCTGGTAACTGGCCCGCCGAGCTATAAGTGTGGCCATACGTGAGCTGGTACGTGGACAACTGTCACACAAGAACGACACAGGTTGTCTCAACATTGTGTTGTTGCTGGTTCGTGGCGGGTAGATAATTTTCTTCAGGTGTTCTGCAAGGCACGGAATATCCAATATAAGTCTTTGATGTACCGCAATCGGTTGTGAAAGAAACCACTCTCGGTGAGATAATATTCAAGCTTCTTCCTGAAGTATTTTTACCTACCGCACACATTGTTTCTGACAACAATGTCCACTGCAGATCAAGAGTCCACGCCTCAGACGAAGGAATTCAGCTCCGTCCAGAAAATGGCGCGAGTGCCTTTCGTAGGGCGACTCCATCTGTACTTCCCCTCCTCCTTTCGAATTAATTCTTTTTCTCTCTCTCCCCGGAAATCTCCTCCTTCTTCTCTTTCCTCCACATCTACCTCCACCCCCACTATCCCCGCTGCCGAAGATCAAGAAAGACCAATTACTTCCCCAGAGTCCGAAGAGCTTACAGAATCACCTACTGCCCCCCCCACACCTCCAGCATCAGAGCCTGAAAAGGAACTCGAGTTGCACACAGATACCGAGGCAGAGGAAGAAGAGGTTCTGATGGACATGTCAGATTTTTCCGAGGAGCTGGAGAAGGTCGAGGATGTTGAATATATCCCCGAGAGTACCAGCATTAGTACATCTTCTGCAGCGCCCCGGCGGCGTCGCAGAAGCTTCAAGAACGGAGAAGAGGATGCTAACAGTATGCCGGTTACGGGGAAAAATAGCCAGGAGTACATAGCCCTTGTACTATCGTTTCTGTTTTTGGTTTTGGAAAGTTTCGTCCGGATTATCACATTGGCCCTGCGTAAGCTTTATTGCCTTTCTATTTTTCTTTTGAAATTTACCTAACAGTATCATCTTTTTTCTATAGCTGCACCAATAATCAACTTCTTCTACGAGAAGTCTCGTCAATTATTCAACTCATTTTCTCAAAAGAGATACACCACTGTCGAAAGTTCACGGAAAGAGAAAAGCATTGTTGCCAAAGTGCGTGACGCTGATGGATTTGTGGATCTCTGTGAGCTATGGAATGATGGAAGCTGGCGTATTGAGGAGCATGTAGTCCAGACCAGTGATGGTTATCTTCTTGGCCTTCATAGAGTTGTCAAAAAGGACGATCAGATACAACGTAGAAGAGGCGGTGAATCCAAAGTCACAGGAAACGGCGACCGCAAAGTTGTTTACCTACATCATGGTTCGATAATTTGGTCTTTTTATATTTGGGTAAAAGCTAAAAGATTTAATCATAGGGTTGCTCATGAACAGTGAGGTTTGGGTTTCTCAACTTGAAAAGGATAAGTGCCTTCCCTTTGTGCTCGCCGAGAAAGGATTTGATGTCTGGGTAAGTAACCTCTGGCAGTAAAGCTATGACCACAACCATCTAATTTCATCTACCGTAGCTCGGAAACAACCGTGGTAACAAGTACTCAAAGAAGTCTATTCATCATCCCTCAAATTCGGCAAAGTTTTGGGACTTTTCTATTGATGACTTTGCCTTTTACGACATTCCCGATTCAATTAATTACATTCTTGACACCACACGCCAGAAGTCGCTCTCCTACGTTGGATTCTCTCAAGGCACTGCTCAGGCGTTTGCTACTCTGAGCATTCACCCCAAGTTAAATGAAAAGGTTGATGTTTTCATTGCATTGGCTCCGGCCATGAGCCCCACGGGATTAAGCAACTCTGTCGTCGATGCTCTCATGAAGGCTAGCCCTAATCTAATGTATCTTTTCTTCGGACGTAAGAGCATCTTAAGTTCTACTACTTTTTGGCAAAGTATTTTATGTAAGGATTCTGTCATTTCATCCCAATGCCCTTACTTACATGTTACTATTTTAGATCCTCCGATTTTTGTCCGAGTGATTGATATATGTCTCACCTTCCTGTTCAACTGGACTGGGAAGAACATTGCACTCAACCAGAAAATTGCTGCCTACTCCCACCTTTACTCTTATACTTCTGTGAAGAGTACGTATTTATCCTGAAATAATTTCAATAAATTAGTAAACTAATATTTTTATGCAGGTGTGGTTCACTGGTTCCAAATAATCCGGAACAAAAGCTTCCAGATGTATGACGACGATATTCAAACCGGAATAACCGCATCGTTCTCTGGCCGTAGCTTCTACAAGGTTGCCAAATTTCCAACTAGAAACATCACCACGCCCATCACACTGGTTTATGGCGGTGACGATTCTCTTGTCGATATCGACATCATGTTGAAAGAACTCCCCTCCCACACCGTTGCAACAGAAATTAGCCACTACGAACACCTCGATTTCCTATGGGGCAATGAAGTCGACACGCTTGTTTTTCCACATGTTTTGGCTGCACTAGAAAAATATTCTTGTGCTGCGGAAATTGAAGAACAAGAGGAGGTCGCCGTCCACGAATCGTCTAAGGAAGAGAGCGAAGAAGAGGTTAAAGAGCCGCTCATGATTGAGGAAGCACCACAGGTCGAAGAATTCATGATTGAGCCCGTCGAGGAACCTAAATCTGAGCATGAACCTGAGCTTGAATCTGAACCCGAATTCCAGTCCGAGGCTGAGCGCGTCATTCATGAACCCATGGATGAAAAGTTTGATATGATGCTACCGACGGCTATGGGACAAATGATCACCGAAGAACAGTGCAAAGAAGTTGAAGACACCCTTGAGGCGGCCATTCAGCAGAGATTGGCGAAAGTTGTCGAAACCCGAGCAGCAAATGAACAACTCAATGGAAAACTAGAACCGCAGTTCACTGAAGAATCTACTAAAGAATCTACTGAAGAATCTACTGAGGAATCTACTGAGGAATCTACTGAAGAATCTACTGAAGCCACGGAACAATCTACTGAAGAAGCCACGGAACAATCCACTGAAGAGTCCACTGAACCCGACCTGCTAACTTATTCGGAAGACGAGGCAGCAGTTTCGGCCAACTCGGAAATACCAGCTATGGAAGCTGTTTCACCGCCGCCTGCACCTCCTGCACGACCTGCTTCGGTATCTCCACCAAGGGAACCAAGCTTGGGTAGAGCTGTGTTTTCGTCTCCCGCATCCCCAAATTCAAACGGTATTCCGCGCACTTCATCTCCACTGGCATATGCTAGTACTCCGGATGATTTCGACATTGATAGTCAGACTCGGATCCCCCCCTCTCCCCCTTCTCCCATTTCCCCTCCACGTGGTCCCAATGCCGATGGTTTCTTCTATCCTCCCCCAAAGGGCCCGGCTGCCATGCGCAACAACGAAGGAGTTTCTCTTAATGGAAGCGGGCGCAATAGCCGCCCTATGACCCCGATAGGTCAGTCTCTCCACCACTCCCACCGGGGTTCAACCAACAGCATGAACTTTTCTGACAATAATTTTGGATTTGTAGGTAGCGGCCGGCCTACCTTTCCTACACCACCACCACAGCAAATAGACCCATTCGAGGGCTTTGCCAAAACTCCACCAACTGGGCCTCGAAATGCTTCGCCGCCTACTGGCCCAAGAAACGGCTCCCCACAATCACCACGTGGTAATAAGAGACGCCGAGGAAGCGGTGGACTCCGTGGAAGCCCCCGTGGTGCCAGAGGTGCACAAAGTCCACAATGGTATGGCCAAGCACCGCCACCACCACCAAACAGACGTCTTAATAGTGGCGGAAGCATGAATGGCGGTAGCAACTATGGAGATAGCGGGAGTTTATTCGGTGATAACATGAGCGGAGGTGAACCCTATCATGTTATGAGTAACTGGGCTGAAGCAACTACGGCTGGCTGGCAATAGATTTGAAATAAAATAAAAGTATTTTGGGAGCGGAGTTGAGTTGAGTTACTTTATATACATACCATTTTGGGGCGTTCTTTCTTTTTTCTTTTGTCAGGCGGTTTTTGGGTTCTTTTTTTGATCTTTGAAAAGGGCTGTATATACACATTCGTTTTGGGCTTTTGAGCTATTTTGAACAGCGGCATGAGGTGGGGATTTTGCTTTCGGTTAATAGTTGAAAGTTCTTTTGTTCTTTGTTTTTCTACAATGTAATCAAATGGGATAGAGCTACCGTGTATTCCCGTATCAATAGTTCCTCCCCCTTGATCCAATTCAACCTTCCCTAATGCCACCCCAGCTAGATAGCGTTTCCTGAGAGTAATACGTATCTCATGTTATCCGGTGGCGCTCACAAAACGTTCTGCGGCGAAGTCACTTTGCCATATTACAACTTCTGTGGCAAAGTCACTGTGCATTCCACTGCTTAGGCGGGGGCGCTACCAGCTAACACGAATATTGCGGTATATAAAAGTTTTTCACGTTACCTCCGTCTTCCTCAACCTGCCAACAAAAAAGGAATGTGATCCATCGCCCCCATTCTCTCACTTTCCTTTCTTTTTTTCTCACAGCTTAGATAAGATTTGGAAAAACTAGACACGGTGGATGGCTCTTGTAGGTAAGCCATATGCCAGTCTACCGTGACGTCTGTGGACACTTCAATTCCACCTATGCTTGAGCTTGGTAGACATGCACTTACTTTCCTTTGCTTTTTTCTGTTGGGCTAGCATTTGGGCTCTTCAGAGCACTTTTATTTTTTTGCTTGTGGCCATTAGCCGTGGATCGAATCGAATCGGGAGCGCCCTGCTCTAGCGGAGGGCCGGGAAAAAATAATTCTGGCGCCGCAAGTCGATCCAGGGGAGCAATGACGATGGCGCGCGCGTGCTGCAGATCGGCCGGGCTGGGATGGATGACATGCCAGAGCGCTCTCACAGCGCACCGGCCAGCCAGCTGATCTGGATCGGGAGGCGGATGGAGATAAACAATTGGACGTATCGCACAGCAGGAGGCATGCATGTGGGCGTGGATGTGACATGAGTGAGGCTTCAACGCAACGCAAAAAAGTAATTTGATTCTGATGTGAACTCCAATGTATACCTGCACAAAGCTACTACCCCTCCCCATCTCTATGAAAAGAGAAACACGCCGCCCGCGCCGCCGCCGCCGCCGCCGCCGTCATGTCCCGCATAAAAATCAACGCAAAAACGCAAAAAGTGATACAAAAAACGCAGCTGTGTAAAAATGAAATGCACGATAACAAAACGCAAAAACGTATCATGACCGTTTTAGAATAGAAAACTCTGTACTCGTACTTGCGTAGCAGCTACTGCGCTGGACACATGGGAGTGCAAGTTAAATAAAAAACCAAATCGATCGCTAAAAGAGGACATGAAATTGAGGACGGAGGATGGAGAAGCAAGGGAGACATAAGAAACCAAACACAAACTATTTGCAAATGAACCTTGCAGTTTTTTTGACCCCAGCATACATGTGGAAAAATGAATATAAAAAAAGAACCTACAGGAAATAGGATAGCTACGGAGGAAGATAGAGAGACGAGGTAGAATGTGCTAGGCAATTGCACATCACATGTAAAGAGGCAAAATTGAAAACAAACTCCACCCAAGGTATAAACACAATGAAACCGAATAGATCGAACCCGCACTGAACCAACGAGATGAGAGTTTAGAGGAAAATAGGGTAAATCAAAGACGAGATCCAGCCATTGAAGGAGATATAAAGAGAAAAAAAGTCCCATAAAGTAAAGTCCCTTGCAAAGAAAATACGTTTTCCCTAAATCGATCAAATCGTCCCAATGTATATCAAGTATGCGCACATACAACACTCCCAAAACTTGCAATAAGACGCCCAAAACACCGATTATTCATATTTTCATGTCCTCTTGTGCTGCTCCTACAAGAGCCATTACGCCCACATACTGCCGGAGTCTTGATGGACGCCGTCGACTTCCTCGTCCTCGAGTTCTTGGTGATGCTGTTGCCGTTGTAACTGTTCGGAAACCTTGTTTAACTTCTTGGTCCGTGCCCCCTCCATGCCACTTTCTTCTTGCTTCTTCTTAGCAGCCAGCGATTTACTAAGGGCGTCAATAGACTTTTGCCCCCGCAATGCCTCGACGCGGCTGACGGCTTCGTATTCGTCAAGACCCTCACTAATCAGAGCATCAATTTTGTCGATCACGACCTTCCGCCGCGAGTAGAACTTGCGGTCCGCCTGTGATGTCCGCCAGCGCGGCCCGTGCGTGTCTTCAAGGCTCCTAACGCTTGGCTGACCGTCGAGGCCGGACTGCCACTCCTGCCAGAGTTGGGGAACAGACGTTACAGAACGTGATAGTTTGTAACTAGGGATTTTTGCTGCAGGTGGAGATGTTGAGGGGATTGGTATAGCACCGAATTTGGATTTGTTGGTAGCACCAGTAGCCGCTGTAGAGTAAGTATGTGGAGGCGTGGTGTTCGGAGGATTTGGAGGTGAGTAGGGTGTAGGTGGATTGTTGTTGTTATGGGCGTTCCCATTGTTCCCACTGTGCATAACCGTCATACCGACAGATGCTGCACCTGGAATCTCGGTTGGTGGAGCAGGTATATTTGTTGTTGATTTGGTGGTCTTTTGAACACGGCTTGGAGTCGGGTTTTTTTGTTGAGGAAAGGAGACAACTAGAAGAGCACCGTCTTTTAGGTAGTACTGCAGCCATGATCGTAGTATTATGTCTCCTCGTGTGTTCATTATCTTCGGGGTGATGCTTTTGTCTTTACTAAATGTTTGTTGAAGTGCAGCTAGTAAAGTCTGGATACCAGCACGTGTTAGTGCCGGATACGTATAAAAAAGAACCAGCTCAATGAATATACCTCCCAGTCCTTTACGACATCCAATGGGATGGCGAACGTCTCGGTAGCGCCATCCTCCCTAATTCGCAGTGATTTTATACCAATATCATGGTCTTCGGGGGGTGCAGCAACGCCTGGCTCTACTATTTGTGGCGGTCTTATTCGGGGTGATGATATATCTGGCGCGTTGATAAAAGGACCCCCACCTCCCCGGCCCCTACCCATTTGTCCGATATTCATCATGCCATTACCCTGTTGTTGTTGCTGATGTTGCTGTTGTTGCTGTTGTTGCTGCTGTTGCTGCTGTTGTTGCTGTTGTTGCTGTTGTTGCTGCTGTTGCTGTTGCTGTTGCTGCTGTTGCTGTTGTTGATGAAGGGCTAGATGTGCTACTGATGGTGAAGTGTGAGATGGAGTTGGATTTGTAGTCGGTCGGGGGTTTGCTCCTCTCCCCTTCCCTCCTTTGGCCCCCTTCTTCCCTCCGCCTTTCGGTGTGCTTTGTATCGCAACGCCTCCACTACCTCCACTTCCGCCGCCTCCCCCGCTAACGGGCATCCCTCCAACTCCGGGCATCCCGCTCCCAGGTATTCCACTCCCAGGCATTCCACCACCCCCATTCATACCACCCCCATTCATGCCACCGCCGTTCATGCCTCCTCCGTTCATTCCACCGCCGCCAGTGCTCATACCCCCACCGCCCATCGTGCCCCCTCCCCCCGAATTGTTTGGCACAGGACCACTATGAAAGGCCACTGGATTGGAATACGTCGGTTGTTGCTGATGCGACCCCGATACGGCCACGGCCGCAGAATTCACTGCATTGACGTTATTGCCAGCTCCGTTGGGCGCCGGGTTAAAACCGGAGGCGATCGCCTGTGTAGACTGCGTGCGCTGCCGTTTAGGTGGCCTCGAAGCACTGTCAGCCGAGGATGTCGGGAGGTAGATAGGGCCGCCGTGCTGCTGGTGGTGACCCGGCTGCTGGTGGTAAGCGGGCATTGGGGAGCTTGAGTGGGAGGGCGTTGTGGTGGGTCCACTCAGCAGTTGAGGGCGCTGAAGCGACCGAGACGACGTCGTCGAGCCGCGAGCTTCGGTGACGATGGCTGTGTCGGACGTCGCAGGCTGCGATGGAGGCTGCGATCGACGGACTTGGTGCCAGAGACGGCTGTGTAGTGCTGTTTATATCGCTCGGATCTGCAAGCGACAGCGAAGTGCTGGCGAAGAGACGCTGAAGAAAGTCGACGGCAGAACAAATAGAAGGTCGACGACTCGGGCTCGATACGCGGCGGGCGACTGCGTTCATACAACACCACTACCACAGCCCCATGTGGTACAACAGCATGAGCATCTTAGTCAGCATAATATTCAGGAAGTCTCTCCACCAGGCCAGGCATGCTGAGGGCATGGCCAGTCCAAGGTAGGCTTAATTAAGTATCAGACAGGCGAAGACACGCCAGCTGAGGGCGGAACTCATGGCGCCCGTGGAATCCCCCAATTCTGCAACTGAGTTTCCAATGCTCCACAGAGCCGTTTCGTTCGCACCATGAGCGACTTGACGAACGACAACCAATGTGCAAAAATCTGTGTATATTTCGGACTCCACCAGCCTATAACAGTCCTTATATTATGGGCTGATTACTCGCTGTCCAGGGAAACTCCAGTCATCGGAAATATTGGCTTGCAATAATTGCCACGTCTGAACCCCTGATACAAAACTCCCCTTGATAAGATGCAGAGTCCAGAAGATCACCATAAGTATCAGTTTGATTTCAGTAATTTTTTTATGCGTTCATAATCTCTTCACGCTTTTCTATTTCCCATGTCCTCATGCAGGCAAGCGTTTTGATACCTTCCAACCATGGCCAGCGAATCTTTTTCCATGGATGACATAGCATGTGCAGTGAATTGAATATTTTGCAGTTTCTTCTAGTATATCAAACAAAGCATACGCATTATAGCATATTGATTGCTTGATCTCAAAATTCACAACCGATGAACCATCGTCCTATCATAAAGCCAGCCATATATTTGGCAAATTTAATGAAGGTAATATTTGTCGTTTTTTTTTGAGTCTCGTTCCAGTATCTTCACTGCCTTCTTCCAGATATTCACCGTCTGGGGACGAGACTAGTCTATTGAAAGTGAAACAAAGCATGCATGGACGCAAACTTCTCGGCAATGTCGATATCAATAGATGAAACCGCATCTGTGATATATAAGTAACTCGTTCCAAGGTCTGATTTAGACTTAGCTTTCGTTGACTTAAGGTTTGCTAGCTAGTTAGTCATAGTTTTGATAGAAGTGTTTCTATATAGCCAGATTCAATAGCAAGAAAAATACTAGTCCACTAGAAGTAAAAACCTTTGCAGATTGCTGAAAAAAATTAATATGTTGTACCGGAAAACTTCAAATATCTAGAATCACTTCAACTTTAATTCAAGTTGAGCTTATACCAAAAAGCTAAGAAAGAAACGCTTACCCGTCATCCAAATTGGTATTCTGATCATCATCACTTCAAAGCTTCCACTCTTTTAGAGGTTTATCTTGACGTCATAAATATCTTCGTGCAATCTGCGAATCCTGTTGTCTAGCAAGAGTCCGAATCATTGGCATCTGTTTTACTTTGCAAATAAGTATACTCGGTCTGGAATGTCGGAGTTCATGCGACTTCAGTTCAATCTAAATATTAGTAAAATTTCTGTGATATCTGAATGTGTGGTAGGTGACGAAGCACATGCCTTTTCGGGAAAACGTCCCCCAATCAATCCAACGGTAAACAATCTAGATACTAATCATCTTAAACTCGGGCTTTTGTGTCTTATGAGAAAAGTGTTTTGTAATATTCTAGTGTCCTCTAATGCAAAACAAACATGAACCAAAGGTTATTTCTCCGGCTCAAAAAATATTCTTTGTCGATGTCTCTGAATGATCGGACTTGACGTTATGCTTTTTAGATATCTTCTCATCGTTAAATAAACAAGGCCCTGCCCTTATCTAGCTATGTATGTCAAATCTCCAATATCAAAACACTGTCACAATTTAGTTAGCCCAGATTGTCGCAATCAGCAGTTCAAAGCTCAACTCAAATATGTAATTCACCGGAAGAACTTACCGCTGAGACGACTAGGACGACCGAACCGGCCGAAATCTGGGTTGTGGGTGCGCATACCATGGAATTCCAAGTATGAGGCGCGCTTTGAAGTTACTTTGAAACTAGGGTTCTCAAATAACCAAAGTTCAAAACACTTGTAATATGCCTTTTCGAAATGAATTTTTTTCAGATCTATTAACCCAGGCTTTATAAAGATTATCCGTTGCTCGTTGTTGCCATCCCAGTGCACTTTGAAATTGTAGGGCGCACCTCATTCTTGGGAATTCTACGGCCGGTAGCCAATGTTGAAATCGTAGTTGTGAAGAATTTTTAACAAAACGACCGAATGCGAAATAGTCCGAAATCCCGGGCCTTACAAAAGTGTAAAATTTCATAGAGTCCATATAGTTCCCAGTGTTGATATGCCAAGCCGTCATGGATGTCCGTGCGCTCGAAGAAATACGCTAGTAATAGCCAACCAAAGTTTAGTGCAACTCAACCTACAGACAATTCTAATTGCAACTACAACCGTCATGCCGGCCTCATGTCAAGATATCCGTACGTACTACTAACCCCGAAATCATAAAGATGGTTTAATAACTTAGATATAGGCGCGGCCCTTGCTCAATGTCTACAAAACTCTGACTGTGTGCTAATCGAGCGCAACAAGCCATCCGATTGTCTACGCTATCCACTGTCTGAAACGCTTCCTACGCGGTGTCAGCAGCTCAAGAAAGGATATGGAGAGTGCAAGTGGGTATAGTGAGAGAGTAGGGCTACTTTTGGAAGTGGGCTGATGTGGTGGCGCGTAGGCGCGGACTGGTAGATATGCGGAAACGGTTTAGAGGAAACCATCCCGTAGCTCTGAGTGTGGAAAGAGAGGGCGGTGATGGAGGAGGACAGTTATATGCAGGAAAATCGGTGGCTGATGTCGAGGCCGGTGTGAGGGCAGCCGAAATTGAGAAGGAAGCGGGGAGGTCGGAGTAACAGCCATAGCTCGTTACGATCTCACTATTAATGTGAAGTGAAGCCTGAATACCTTCTTCTTAAATATGTACCCGGATGACAATCCCGGTGTATGCTATCATGGGAATGTACAATATACAATAGAACGTGAGAACTCATTAACTGACGCGGACATATAATAGCTTATGCGTGAATCCTCATCGTGCCTTGAATGTGACCCTCATGCAATTAAATCTGAAAGCACGTGTAGTGCGAGCAGTAAAATAATATTATATTGCGCAAGCTGGTACTGATTTTTTAGGAATCAGTGTAAAATTTGGTAACTAAAAAGACCTGAGGCAGAACACATAGGTCCTGGATTTGGCCGGTCTAAAAACGACATTTACCAGAGATAACCCCCTTGAGACATTAGGACTGTGTGTATAACATAATTTTGGCAGGATAGGTCGACTCAAGCATATGTAGAACTTCCCACGCTTCTATGAAGTACTCGAGTCACAACATTCTCTGAAAAAGACCTTTAATATGGCCTACACAGGTTTTAACCAAGCTACAACATATTGTCTACCTTTCTCCCAACCTTTTACAACCAAAAAACACCAATGACTACTCTAGGGTCAGATTCAACCGTACTTTAACTGATCAACGCCAAATTTGGTGTTCGTAATGCTAAGCAAGCCAATGGAGCTTAGCTATGTCAGTATTCTACAGTGTTTCAGAATTGAACAGCCATCCCGGTGAATTTAAGCCACTATATCCCTAACCCGGAGGACTCGTAAATAATAGAAGCAAGTAAGTCCGATCCCTGTTTCTCGCCTAGTCTGCTAATGTCTTATCTATCCTTGTCGGATAGACCTTATTGGCTTTCCATTGACATATTCCGTACAGACTACTCCTCGCCTATGAAATTTTTCTTATTACCTTATATAGAAAGGGACTACGGAGTATTTGAAGTCAAAGGGGAATCAAGCTAAAGAGCGGGCCGAGGCCGAGGGCCGGCGCAGGCACGCTAAGTGGTGTGAATTTTTAGCAACGGCCCCCCACAGGTCGATGATCAGTGAAAGGATGTTGCTTGCTAGCTCACCCTTCCTCATGGAACTCATAAGGGGATGCGAGGAACGTTTCCTATGCGCAGAAAGCATTCTTGCACAGATTTACAATACGTGCTCTACAATATACGGGCAGAGTCGTTTTCCATGACCGAACCAGTTTTCATTGTCCTCCGAAGTTTCTGTGGCTTGAAACTATTTGTCGCAGGTACATTTCCGTGCACTCGGCCACTAATAGGTCGTTTTGCGTAAGCTACACCCCGGAGACTCGAATACGGGCCGAATTCAACCTGAATTTTAGACGGAAGCTCCCCCACCCCACTACGTACCGGCGTTTAAAGCAAGAGGATTGCAGTTGCGGGTGATCGTTCTGTTCTACCCCCCCGGTAGATTTTGTCTCTGTGTCTCCATGGACACACACGGTAGCTTTACCAGCTTAAATATCGTTTATTCGAGCTTGCAATTTCATTCCAGACAAAATATCCCCAACCTGCCACTGACCAAATACCCCGAAGACTTCAACATATATAGAATTCAATCTTAAAGGTAAGCATTCACCTCCAGTCCTCTTATATATCTATGGGAAGAGCCGGTGGTGATTCTTATTTCTTCCGGTATGTATTGCTAATTAGCATTGTGAATTTGCAGTGTACATATTTCAATGGAAAACCATAATAACCTTCCCTCTGAGAAACTTGATCTAGTTATGGACGGGCTCACCCATAATTGTAAGTATTAATTTCAATGAATCTTATTAACCAATTCCCACTTCCTACTATTTCCTACTGGGTCCCCGGTGTATTATTACTTCCCTACTTGATTACACAGCGAGGAATTGTATTCAGCCCCGAGTTGAACCCCATTTAAGCGGTGTCCTGTTTTATTTTATTTTTATGTGTAATGATTACAGCTAGAACGCCTCGCAGTGTCTATTCTTGTCATTTTCATTGGTGGATTTTGAGATTCCAAGCTAATAAACTAATATAGTGACCGGCGGAGAAAGTACTCTCTCTGAATCGAACGATGCACAGATAAACTTGGGTTCGAGTCAGAGTAGTACTGCGATCCATCCATCAACTTCTGATATTGGCGATTGCTCGTCCGACTCAACCCTGTCTGACCCACCAAGCTTTTTAAATACTCCGGTCTTTGGTCAACTACAACTCGACTTTAGTGATCTAGAGGCAAAGGACATTGACGGTCTAGTGGAGCTTGGTCCGTCAGTCTATGAAATTCCTGGTATACCAGCAGTTGTTTCTTTTCTTTGGTGCATTCGCTAACTGAGGTAATGCCATAGATTTTATAGTCCCACCAAAGAGGAAGATTTTGGAGTCAGAAACCACTTTGGTTTCTAAAAAAGTAAGGCCGAATGATGATGATCGTGAACAGGAAATGCACGGCGTGGAAGTTTCCGAAGAGTCTCAAGGATCCCGTAATTCTGGATATATAAAACTTGAGACTTCCCTAAAATCGCCTGAGGCAGAAGAATCACTACCTTCATTTTCAACTAGTCAAGGCACACCTGGAAATTTTGGCAGTTTAGATTCCCGTATCGAGAAACATGCATTGATATGGGATGATGGATTGGGTATATACATGGTCCCTAAAAGCTGCAAGCCGTAAGATCTCATGATTTTTCACTTTTTCTATAGTTTACTAAGTGTTTTCCTGGGTGACATAGTTGCGTACTTGCTAGACAATTCTGCACCAAAGGAGCGCCGTGCAGCAGATGTGTTGAACGTGGTCTAACGTGTGTCCGTGAAGATGGTCTAGTACCAGCGAAACCTCGTAGCATTAGAGGTGCCATGGTTCGGAGAACAAAGGATGAAATTGCCAAAGCGGAAAGCGAAATTCAGATGTCTCTAACAGTTCAAACATCCGAAGAAGAACCCAAGACCCGTAGGTCTAGAATTGGTGCTAATAAAGGCTCAAGTAAAAACCCAGATCTGGAATTTTTGCCAGAAGTCAAGCCAGTTCCCAAGACCAAACGGGTACCAAAAGTTGTGCCCGCTATGGAAAAGATACGCAATATTCATGAGGGCAAACCAGAGCCAATTGGCCTTCCCGAAGTCTGGGCAGATGTATGATCAATCTTGCACAAAGTGTATTTTACGTACTAAAAGTTTATACAGAAACGTCAAGAGCTCTGTGAAACTCTTCCATATTACAGAGCATACCAGAGCGGGGCTTATGCTCATGATGGCTTAGTATATGGTTATCTTGTAGATGGCTCTGGGTCACCTAGAGACTATATGGACGAGAGAATTGTGATCTCTCATGCGTTCGTATCCTCTGTATATGCCTTAGAGAAAGTATTTGAAGACTAACTGTTATAGTGGGGGAAAATCGGAATTGAATGAAAGTGGAAAGCGGACCTTGAAGATTGACCAGTTGTTGACTGATGTCAAAGTGAAGTCTTTCATTAATAACTTTCACAAAAATATACCGCTGGTTATCATATTGGGTACACTTCAATTCCGGGTACCAATTTTTATGTATATCTAATAATCAGGATTAGGAGCTGGCTGCGTAAAAAGCCCAACAAAGCCACCGCACAACTACAGCATAATGGGATGGTTTAAAGTTACTCACTATTGGCCTGAGAAGTGTCCAATAAACGGTGCTATACGTGTTATGTTCCGTTTTGAAAAGTTTGACAGCAATACGAATGGTTGGTGGGCAGCTTCTGCCGAGAATACATCACCAAGAAAGGACTACAACGAAGATGTCACCTTAGCAACGTGTATTTCATGTAGAAAAGAATTCTTTCAGATCTACAAAGAAACATGGATGTGTCTCGAAAAAAATTGCTCGAGGTTTTGGAAGGTAATATTCTACTAGTTATTATTTCGCAACGATACTAAAAAGCTTCTAGATTTCGAACGGCAATGAACCAACTCCTGAAAGTTTGACCTACGATGAGTCTTTCTTAAAAGCTCATACTTATTGGGCTAAGCAATATGAGATCCCTCCATGTGCTTTAAACCCACCATTGTGCGATGAGCGAGACGAATGGTTCGAAGATAATACCACAGCTCGTGCAAGCTGGAAAGGGATGTGCTGTCCCAAGTGTGGCAAATGTAACAGCCGAACCCTATGGAAAGGTTGGAAGTGCACAAACTGCAAGTTTGAGCACAATCCAAAAAATCGCTGCATCTTGGATGCAAGAAGACTAGCGGATCCACATAGGCCTGTGTTCACTGGCCCTCCCCTCCCAAAAAATAAGCACACTTCCGATATACGGTGGACGAGAACTGTGCTAGACAGCATGAGCGGATTATCAATAATCCAATACGAACTTGGAACTTGTGGGACAGTGACGCATATATTGGTCAACTCCTTGCTAAATGCTCAAGAAAACTCGGCAGACGACCTGCTGAAGCAGTACCAGGCGGTTGATATTCCTTTCGTTCGGGGAAAATTACACCACAATGGTATTCAGCCCTTTAAGCTTTGATTGGATATTTATATGCGTACTTGACTAACAACTTATTAGGCGGTGACGGGTATACGTCGCATTTTGCACTGAATAGTGTAAGTAACTCCAGAGAACTACTTGGTTTTATATTCATACTGATTTTGACCAGGGAGTGCCGTATAAATACATCGTTGACCAACCAACGCTGAGTTTCGAGGAAAGTCCCGCAGTGGTCAGGCACGCAAAGAAGTTGATAGACGAGAGAGTTTCTCTCATATATGATGACGTGAATTTCAATGAAATTCTCAGTGTTGGATATTTCGAATCGTGTAAGATGGATGTGAGTCTCAGCTCCTGCATTTATTTTGATTTCACCGGCTAATTACAGTAGTTCCACGACGATGGAGAAGTGGGCCTGTCTGAGACCGTGGCTTCCATCTCGCTTGGATGTCCAGCGAAGATGAAATTTCGCATCAAGAGCAAATATCTCAACTCACCAGAAGCACTGGAAGGATTGAACGTTACTTCTGAGTTTTTGGATAGTAAAGACAGCAATGTTAGAGTTAAATTAGAATTGTCTCTTCACCATGGAGATATTATGATCATGCATGGTGCTAAGATACAGAAATACTGGGAGGTAAGCAATCATGCCACTAAAAATCACATGGAGACGTAAACTGACTCCAATCAGCATGCTGTAGCCCCCGAAGGTCGATTCAGAGTTGCGGCCACTGCAAGATCGATTAGTGAGGAAAACTACATGACCAAACACCGTTTTAACCAGATTACGGTCAAGACGGAGGAGAGCTCTGGGCCGGCAGCTATTCTCGAGTCCTTACAGGCAGTGCCCGAATTAATCCCACCACGCAGTTCTACTATTAGAACCTTACAAACAGTGCCTGACTTGATTGAACCACTTAGTTCTACTGTTGAACCTTTTAACGGGGAAGCTCTTCAGACTGGCCTTGTTCCTAGCGCAGAGGTCCAAATGAGATACCCTTCGCCAGAGCGTCCACCCAACGGCGTACAGCCTTCACTAGAGATTGTTCAGGAATTTGACAACATCCAGATCAACCCTACTACTGATTTTCAACAGTAATAATTAAAACACAACAACATTTTTTGTGACTTACGATTCTAACGGACTTTTCTTGGGAAACATGTGGTGGAGTTCTTTCCAGGGTACTAATGCTGAAATATCTTGATGTATGTATGATGTTGTTTTCTTGTGGATGGTTGTATTTAGTGCGATCTTTTGCATGTAGTTTCGTTTGTTAGACATACATACAATCCAAAAAGTTCTTCAGTATTCTGCACTAGTTTACAGTCTTAATATCCTCCGTGCCTCCTTCCTACCCAAATATATCCTCGCTCAGGGAATCGCGTCTAATTAATCTGAGGATGAAACAGCACAATCAAGAGCGTTTCTCATTGAGTTCTCCAAGTACTAGTTGTCTAGGATCTCCCTTGAGCTAATCTCTATCATTATAGAAAGGAGGCGCCTAATTCTGAATGATATTTTTTCATAGGTATAAGCCAGAATATTAGACACAATATGCGCGCAGACGGCGGGCCACCAAGTATCGACGGGTGTTGCAACTTGCAAGTAGGGTCTATGGATTATCAATTCCAAAAATTCATGCACTACACGATGATCGTACGTGCAACAAAAAACACAAGTCCATAAAATCGATCCAACTCTTACTTACCAGAAGAATAACAGACGTATAACTAGCCCCCAAAGTTGTCAAATACAGCTTATCTAATTCCACGAAATAGATACCAAAACATTTAGAATCATAGCATTTAATCTCATCTCCTGACGGTAGTGTGTTGCTCATACCTCGCTTATCACCAGGAACAACAAACACCCCGGCTAGACACAATGCGAGACTACATAGCATTATTTCTACAATCTATGTGGAACTTCATGGTGCATAGGATGATGCCTCGCACAGTGTTATGGGGGAAACATACATGCGGTATGTGGTTATCCGAAACCAAGACGATATAATGCCAGGCTAGATTAGATCCGTGGGATTTCAACTTCAAATTAAGGTTTCTACGTATACTTGATAAACTGCACAGTTTTGCACGAGTATAGCCCACTTTATCGCACGTAAGAGACTCAACAAAATGGGCAGAGAGTTTGTCCTGCAGTACTAGTTTCAAAAACTAAGCCAAACCTATACCAAGAAGCCTAGATGTTGATAGATCATTTAACTACTTTTCGTTTGTGAATATCAATATCCCGGGCACAATTCTCTGGAGAGATCTTTATTTTGAACTAGAACTGTCACTAAACGGCATACTTCGGTGGTTCGGCTGGTAGTCAGAATATACCGTAAGGTATCGTACATATGTTGGGAAAGGTCGATTAAGAACCTTAAAGCCAGTCTTATAAGACAAACCTTTTGCTTTCTGCGAATTCTTGAATTGAGTGATATGGAATAGAGGAATAAGATTCCACGTGATGACGTACATACGTACTAGACATCACATGGCTGGGCACCAGGACTAAGGCTAGAGTACTCTACATCTTTAGCGGCATGTCCCGCATAATCTAGCTCAAGCTTTGAACATGTTCCCACGAATCCACGACTGGTGTAGAGTACAGATGCCTTTGAGAAACCTTTTGCCTTTGGAAATGCCAATACTTCTCACTAATCAGCTTGTGTCTCAGTGCTGTCCCTATCTTTTTTACCGTAAAATTTACTTCTATGATTCAAGTTGTAAAATCTAGAACAAGACATGAAATGCAAAAACATTTAGGATCGTCGGTCAAGGCCTGCATAGGAATGATATGATTTGTTTTGATGTCAACTAAGTTATTTTCATCATATCTGGTAGTGTAATTTGAAAAATCAGCTAAAGTTAAGTCTCCCGGGCCCTTCCCATGATCTTTAAACATATTTATGCTTTTCTCCGCATGCAGGAATCGGATATCATATATTTTGGTATCCTCCAAATGGCATTGGCCTTTTCGAGGACTGCGCTCAGATTAAACTACATGCTAGTCTCAAAATTAGGATTGGTTCCTGGTGCGGCTTATTATAATCTAGCTAGAACCGGTCTTTAAGATTACAAAAATCAAGGATACATGTAACGAACTTCGCAAAAGCTATCGTTAAAGATCCATTAATTGAATATATACATATAGAGATTTCCTTATAATCTCGATTAGCAATATGTGCTGCAGCATACATATACTTTAACTGGTAAATACATTACATACATCATATCAGCAAGTTCAATTCTCAAACCACTGAATTCGAGTCGATCAAATTCAAACTCTAAATGTATATATTTATTGTAATGACTACATGTCGGCACTCAAATATATAGAGTAATTGGTAGGTACATAAGTACTCGTATATTGTGCTAAAAATTGGGGTACGAGGTCGAAATCAAAAGGATATAACTTACACACACTTTAGTTCTGCTTAATTGGTTCCTGCTATCCACAGGACTACTAGCTTCCATCTAGACAGAATGTCTTGATTTGCGTGTATTCAATTTGTTATAGTCGAAGGTGGAAAATAGTAGTTATGATTAGAACTTACCTATGTGCTAGTAAATGCAAATCGTTCCAGTCTGGCAAGGTAACTGAACCAGATACACGTGTTCCTACTATCAGGGTTGGGATTGGTGGGATTGGTAGGATTGGTGGGATGGACGGAGGGGAGCTGCAGCTGTGGAAGAGATTGGCAGACGGGAGGACGGACGGCTACCAGAACATTGAAGCAATTGAGAAACGAGGTCTTTCCTTAGCTACATACCCATACACATTACACCTCGTTTATAATCATCATCAAACACTACCGCTTGTCATCTTGTGTGATTCGCAGCACACATCTGTCGATGTAGTAACAGGAGTAGCCAAGTCAGCCCCTCTCTGATCATCTCGACTTCCTCGTTGAAAGTGCACTGATATTGAAACCGGCGCCAGCCCTGCTCCCTCGTCGCCATCCTCTCGACATCTCACTGCCCCACAAACTTCTCCACGTCGCTGCTGCTGGCTGAGTAGTGCAACCGCCTCGACCCGGACAACGAGCTAGTGTTGTTGGGCGAACGTCTCCTCACACCATCCCACTCTCCGCCCCTCCCACCGCCACAACCCCCGGTTTCGCATCGATCCTCTTCTGTCCTTCGCTATGGCAGATCCCTACCGGTCTCGTGCTTACTCTAATAATAATGCTCAAGGAACCAACTCCTACCCCCAAGGCACTCGTCCCAACTACCTCGCCCGAAACCAGAGCTACGATAACGGCGATGACGACGAGTACTTCGACGGAGGCACAGGTGTAGGTCGAAGACAGAGCATCGCTCAAGAACAGCAATACGATCTCGAGGAATACTACGAGCAATATTCATCGCAACCGACGAATAACGGACGAATTATGTCGGAACGCACACAGAGCCCAGGCACCTTCTTTGCAGTCACCCCCGGCGGCAACGCGAACCAGAATTCAGCATACCGGCCGCCATTTTCGGCGGCCTATCCAGCTCCTGGTCAGGATACTGTTGAATCTCCAGCAGCCCCATATCCAACAGGCCCCGGGTACAACGGAGCACAGAACCATTCTGCGCCTGGCCATCACCCGTATAACCCTGCCGAGTATCATCCCCAACGGCAAGCTACGAGTGCCGGGAACTCAAATTATACAGCTTCGAACGAATATCGACCACAGAGACATGCGACGACAGGGGGCGGGTATCCTTCGGCCGGCGGTCAATCGCCCTATAATCCAGGCGCTTTTAATAATACAGTACCGTACCCTAGCGGTCAGGGTTATCCTGCGATTGACAGACGGCCTGTCCCAATGCCTGGCGGAGGAGCTCCACAGCCACACCCTGCCCAAGCACCTTTTGTCGGGTATTCACAGTACTCAAATCGCCCGCAATATGCAAACACCCCTCATTCGTACATGTCTTCCTCAGCTCAGCAGTACTCGCCGGGCTTTCCTCCAATCCCGTCGCAATCTGCCCCGCCACAGAGCTCCTACCAGCCACCACCACCACCACCTCCCCCACATCCACCCAGTTCCCCTGGTTACAATCAAACTACGTATGGCGGTGGAGCGTCTTATAATTCAAATCATTATCCTCCCGCTTCTTCCCCTGGTCAGTCTACATTGTCCCATACTTCCTCCCAGAGAACCTATTTGAGTCGTCCAGAAACCCATTATAACTCCGGTTCAGAAAGCGATATCTCCGGTCCCGAGCCTGAAGGTATTACACCACACCATCCGCTTCCGAGTCCCCCAAAGGATCGCCCGTTGCCTCTGCGAGATCCTAAATACCAGAATTACCAAGGCCAACCATTGCCTTCGTTGCCTCCTCCGGCGCCTCCCTCTCACCGGATGATTAGTAGGGAGAGAAGTGATTCTCGACCATTGCCAAGGGTGCCGACGGCCGCGATGGACAACGGCGAGAGTGCAGATGGTTTGTACGCCGATGTCGAGGCGGAGTTGATGGGTATGGGCTCTGGTCCACTTAGCTCACCCCAAATTCATCTCAACGAGCCCATCGAGGGACCAGCCAACGGTAATTATAGGCAAAGTGTGAATGGTGCCAATGGGCGACTAGATCCAGTAGTCGCAGACCTGTACGATTATTACTCAAATTCAAGCGACGCCGAGGCTGCAGCCGGGTTGGAAGCAATGCGTGTGGATGAGCAGCGGGAGGTTGAAAAGTCAAAGCGGGAGAGTTCGAACTCGTTACCTCCGGCGCACAATGATGAAGACGATGAAGATTTGGATTATGCCATGGCCGACATGGGGGGATTGATCGGGTTTTATGGACCAGACACTAGCTATGGACACGATAATACCATTCCAATTAAAGGAAACGCATTGCCCTCGCCTCCTGCACAGTCCGTGAGTAGGCAAAACAGTGGAGCGGCTGCCGTAAGAACTCCCAATCCTAACCAGTTTGCCATTCCGGACGAACAGGACGTTCATCCATTCCCGGAATTCGCAACAAACGCAAGGGTGGACACTTGGGGTACTGGTGGAAATTTAAATCCCTCGGAGGCTCAAAAAGTACGACGATTATCTTTTGATGAAGGAGATGACTTGGATAGGTCGCATTCTCAAAGCCCAGTAAAAAGATCTGATTCAGACGATGATATTCCGGAGTTATTTTACCACCCACCAGCAACATCTTCGAGTACTGCTTCTCCCATGGCCTCTAGACCACTCCCAAGTCCTCCGTACAATCAGTTCGCATCAGAACTTAGGCCCGCGGGCACAAGCCCTCAGCTACCGTACCCAGACTCCGGACACCACCGGAATGGCTCTCTTGGAGGGCGTTCTCCAACCTTTGGGGGCTATCCACCGCAATCTCCGGGAATATACTCTACGATGTCATTAGGAAGTGGAACACCGGTGATTCCGCGGGCAACAAGTTTGTCTAGTCATCCTAGCACCCCACAAACTTTACCCCCGACACGGTCGAAGACTGATGGTAGAGCCCATCCAAAATCGAATCGGACGTCGATGATTGCACCAGATAATGGGGAATTGTCACCAGGATTGACACCGAGCGATCTTCCAGTTATTCCACTAACTCGGAAGTTTGATCCCAAGAAATTGGGCCGTCGCGATTTCGAAAAATGTTCAGCGCCCTGGGCGTTAAGTTCGATATCGGCGTGGTTGAAAGAAACCACGGAGGGGGAACAGTACCTCAAGGAGGCTGCTGTAGCAGACGCAGTGTCTGCGTTATTCACACACAACGTTCCTACCATGAACGTTGCTGATGCGGAGACCTTGGCTGCAAAAATCGTGTCGGGTATGCTAAAGGAGAAGGTTCTCATAAAGGAAGAAGAATGGGTTAAGTTTGGTGAAGGAAGTGTTTGCGGGGTTGTCTACCAAATCACTGGGGCCGGTTGTTATGCGCCCAAACTTCACGAAATTGAGTGCCCTGGACGCTGCTATGCTCATCATTGTTCACGGACATTGAAGAAAATACAACTCCCACAGTATGGAGAAGAGCCTAAACAGAAGATGGAAGACTGGGCGACGTTCTGGGAGTTGAAGAAGGAGAATATTGCGAATGCTCCCAAGAAGGAAATTGAGCGACAAAACAATCTGCACGAGATAGTACAGACAGAGGAGGAATATATGGAGCACCTAAAGATCTTGAAGCTTGTGTATCGGGACCAAATTCTCGCTGCCAATCCAGCTATTATAAAACCCTCCAAGCTAGATAATTTTGTGAAGGATGTATTTGGAAAGGCAGAGGCTGTTAGAACGGTTTCAGAAGAGCATCTTCTACCTCAGATTAAATTCAGACAGAGAGAACAGGGCCCTTGGATTCGTGGCTTCAGCGATATCTTCAGGGAGTGGATTCGAAAGGCAAAAACAGCATATCTGGATTACGCAACCGGGTTTCCGAGGGCTGATATGCTGGTTCGAAGAGAAGCAGAACGCAATCTCCTATTCAGGCAGTTTCTGGAAAACTGTCGAAATGACCCCCGTGCCAGGCGTTTGGACTGGGTTACTTTCTTGAAAGGGCCTATCACGCGGCTGCAGAGATACTCATTACTTCTTTCTACAGTCTTAAAGCATACTACGCAGGAAAACGAGGAGAAGCAAAACCTCGAGCGTGCTATCGAAGAAATAAAAGCAGTTACACTGGAATGTGATGCTAGAGTAGACGAAATGTCGAAGCGAGTACAACTGCTGGAGCTTGGTACAAAACTAATCATGCGGAAATGGGATGTTGATCTGAGGCTAGAGGAGAAGGGGCGGGAGTTGATTTTCAAAGGCGACCTACAGAGGATAGGAAGCAATCGGTTTACCTGGTTAGAAACACACGTCATTTTGTTCGATCATTATCTAGTTTTGGCCAAAGCTACGATGCAGAAGGAGGTTGTTGGCGGTGCAAAGCATGAGCGTTATGATGTCTCCCGGATGCCAATACCCATGGATCTCCTTGTCTTAGAGAGCACCGACGATGATCCTGTAGTGCGAGGCACAGCCAGTAAACTTGGTATATCCAGTCCTGCAGCGACAGCCAGGCCGGATGGCCGAACAGGTCGACATAATACAATGAATACCATTCCGACTTTGCAGCACACAAATACTAGTACCAGTGTCGCAAGTACTGCCACGGCACCAGGTCGATTGGTTACGAACCTTCCCGATCAAAATGCTGTTAACGACAAAGTTCTCTACCCATTTAGAATCAAGCATCTTGGCAATCCTGGGAGGTATGTCAAGACAGAAGACAGTACTTACATCCTGTACGCACCGTCAGCACAGAACCGCAAAGACTGGTGTGACAGAATCATTGTTGCCAAGGAGAAACATGCTCAGAGTCTACACGCTCAAAATGCAGAGCCGTTTAGACTGAAAGTTATTGCCGACGCAGCATTTAGTTATGACAGCACTATGGCGGCAGGCCCAAAGCCCATCAAAGTTCGCGGGACGCCACTTGATAGAGCCATTTCGGAATGTGAAAAGGCCCACGAGCAAGAAGGGCCGAGGCCGAATCCTGTCTGCCGTGCAGTTGTCAACTGTGCAACTACGTTTTCGCCACAGCCTGGGCGTGAGATGGTGGCAATTGGTACAGATTTTGGTGTGTTTGTTGCAAATTCTAATGATGCAAGAGGCTGGAGTAGAGTAAGTCCCTGTTTCTATTGCTTTGCACATAAAAAGTGTTTGCTAATGTTTCATAGTGCATTCCTGTAGCGAAGGTTACTCAAATCGCAGTATTAGAAGAGTTCAGTCTCTTCCTAGTACTAGCCGATAAAGCTCTTATAGCCTATCATCTTGATGTCGTGATACCTCCTCCTGGAGTACCACCGCCGGCAAAGCCCAAGCCCCCACAAAAACTTTCTGGAGCTAAAGATGTTGGCTTCATGGCAACAAGCTATATGAAAGATCGCACGCTAGTATTCTATAAAAAACGTGAAGGTCTCTCTTCTATATTCAAGGTACACCTAGCCACCTCACCAAATAGCTATAATTTAACACATGTCCCTCAAGGTTCTGGAGCCTATCAAACAAAAAGGCACTGAAAAGAAATCTCGGTTTTCGCGTAAGAGTCACACTGAGTACTTCGGTGACTTCGATGAATTTTATATCCCCACCGACTGCTATGGTATCAACCTTTTCGTCTCTTCACTCGCCATCCAAACTTCTAAGGGCTTCGAGGTCATGACGCTCGATAAAAAGCAACCGTGGTCTGTGCCCGAGCTGCGGGCCTCACACGTAGCCGACATCGCCGCACGACTTGCCAACCAAAAGCCCCTTGGCATGTTCCGGTTGTCAGACATTGAGTTCCTGCTCTGCTATGAGGAGTGTGCCGTGTACGTTAACAAGCACGGTGAAATCTCGCGCTCAGTCATTATGGAATTTGTCGGAAAAGCACGCACGGCCGCGCTCTACGGCCCATATGTACTGATTTTTGATCCTGACTTCGTTGAAGTGCGCAATGCGCAGAATGGCCGCCTACGTCAAGTTATCAGCGGCCGCGACGTGAGGTGTATCGACGATGGACTATATGGCGGTAGCGCAGGTGGAAAGAGTCGCACAGTTAAGGTGGCGTGTGCGCATCCTGAGGTGGATGGGCGCCAACTGGTGTTTGAATTATGTTTGAACGAAGGGCAGAAAGACTGAAAAGAACGCATGGTGGACTTGGAGCTGGAGCAGTAGGGATTGGTGGACCGTAAATATTAGTGTTGTGATTTCCTTTCGTATTCTTGTTATCTGGCCGTTTGATTTTGTATTCTGGAGGGGTTTGTTTATTTGTTACATTATTTCCTGCTGCATGAAGTGTCTTCACGATGTTTGTTTTCATGACGATGTGTTTTTCTGTTCCATGACTTACTTTGGGGTGTGGGATTCTTTCTTCTGCATAATGATTTCTTTTGCTTTTGCTTTTGATTGGGGATTTTATTGCTTTTTACGATATCTTTTTCTATTTCATTTCTTCCTAGCCTGACCTTCCCTGCGTGCACTCATGCGATGTAACATTGTGGGGAAACTTGCGGGAGTTACTGGTGAACACTTTAACTACTACCTATTCCTAACTACTACCTTCTTCCCTTCTCATGACGTTTGAGTGATATGATGTAGATCCGGTCTATTGAGTGTGGATTTCCGGCAAGTATCTTCGAGCTTCTGACTTGTTCAGTGCCAGTTTGGATAGAAACGTATGGTGATCTTTAAATTTGTGGATGGTCCATTTCCAGATGGCACGCACAAGCGTGTATGAACTTTTCCCCGTCTTCCATCTTTGTGAAACAGAACGCATGTCTGCCAAACACAGTATTTCGATTTCTACTTTTACAGTGGAATACCCACCCCTAAAAGCGGAAATTTTGTCCATGAAAACAAGCCCTTGAATTGCCATGGATAATCATGGATAGGGCTACTGGTGAGTGTTTAGATATTTATTCAGTAATCGTATCTTCGCCTGGGCGGATTCTCAGGCTACTTCGATTACGAAATCCTCATTCGGGGTGTAATCACCGAGGTTTGAAGGTGAAATAGAATCCCAAATATCACTCCTTCAAAGTACTTCCCGTCCACTTTTATACGAATTAAGAAACGGCTCTCTAAAGCATACAATCCATAAAGTTGCATCTATAATTATCTAGCTGCCAGGTTATGTATTAGATTCGACCACTTATACCCTCCTGGCCTACATTTAAATGTAAATGTAAAATAAGGTGGTCGATCACCATCTAGACGTAAAACCTATCTAAAACTATTCCGTAGATGATGTAAATCTATAGACTAACTTTAAGGAAGTATATCAGGGGTAAAAGCGATTGGACTAGAAAAAATGGCTTGTTCTATCCTATGAAGATCAATAGATCAAGGCGTGTAGACTTACCTGCTTGAGTAATGTCATGTAATAACGAACGTCCGGTCAAACCCCGCACAGACTAACAACAGAGATACTTAGGTCTAGCCATAATCCTACAAAAGCCTTGATCGAAAATAACTTATGAGCTTCTGTACGAGTACATGCGCATGCACTAGTCTTCTAGGAATGATCCTGGGAACACAGCGCTCAACTCTAGGAGAATTCCCGAAGCTCCAGTTGGTTATGCAAACCCCACAATGCACCTTCAGGAAGTTATTAAGCTTAAAGTTAGTACGCAGACAGCTCATACCTTGCTTGGGCCTTCAGTCTAACGTGGCACCAATTACAGAGCTCGAGTCACCTGCAGTGCCTTTGGACCCACCACCCCTACCTCAGAAATATCCGGAGTGAAATTCCTGTTATGCTTGAAATTCTTAAATATACTCTACTAGCTTTTGTGGTCATTCGTGCATCACCAGCTGTGTGGACGCATGATCTCGGGTACCTGAGTTAGACATTCGTCCGACGCGTTAAGATAAGACATTGCATGTGACAGACCGGAGAGAAAACTCAGTCCGCGGACTAACTTGATCGTTTTCCGCTCACAAAGCATTGGACAAGAATGTTCAATGCCAGCTATTTTTTGTAAATTCACTATGAGGCAAGCACGCACGACACTTCATTTTGGGCACGAATGTGCAGATGTAAGAATATTTCATTTATCCGAACCAAAAAGTACAATGCGCGGATCCAAACAATGATACAGTCTTGAGCAGTCAAAAAATACAAATCATAATAAATACCAGTCAAATACACGAAACGTAACACCGACAGCCCAATCCATCCAGTCCCCATATTGCCCAATACGAAGGCAAACCTCCGGAACAAAAGAAAGTAATAACGACAATCTAAGGAATCAAAACATCTCAACCATTACAGTCTAAGGCTTACAGCTCCGACTCAAGAGCCTCCTTGGCTTTCTCAAAAGCAGCCTTAACTTCACCGACAACCTCACCCTCGAACTTCTCGAGGAATGACTCGGTCTGTCCGATGATCTCGTGAGTGAGCTCCTTGATATCGTCAACATACTTGTTGTCTTTGCCCTCAACGTAACGCGGGGTCTCAAAGATCTCAGTCAGGTTATCCTTTCCACCACCGTTGTAGATGAGCAGATTGGGGGTCTTCGCAGGAATGTCACTAAGGACTCCCTCGGAAGCAATGTTGATCATGTTCTTCTTTAGCTGGGCAGGCTTCAGCTCTGTAAAGAATCCGGAGTTCGACTTGGGCTGAAGAGACAGGAAGTAGGCCAGGAGACCAGCAACGTGGGGGGAGGCCATGGAGGTCCCGGAGATAGTGTTGATGGCATACTTGCTACCAATCCAGGTGGACTCAATGTTCAACCCAGGAGCGAAGAGATCAGTGCACTTTCCATAGTTGGAGAAGTATGCACGCTCATCACCCAAGGTAGACGCACCAACAGTGACAGCCTTCTCGGCGGCTGCAGGAGAGTAGTTGCAAGCATCGGCATTGTCGTTACCAGCAGCAACCGCGAAGTTCAATCCAGCCTCAACGGCAGCGTTCACGGCCATGTCAAGAGTAGGGGACTGGAAGAGAATTAGACAGGTTCAACATCCAGAATTTCAAGGAATGACTAACCTTGCCACCACCAAGAGACATGTTGGCAGCTGAGCCCTTGAAGTTGCTAGATTTCTCTTGAGCCTTCTTAATATGGGCCTCGGCAGCCCATTCGACACCCTTTACAACGTCGGACATTGTTCCGGATCCGTTGGAGCGGAGAACTTTGACGGCATAGATGTTGGCCTTCTTGGCCACACCATATTTCTTGCCGCCAACAGTTCCTGAGCAATGCGTTCCATGACCATTACCATCCTCATCGGCATCACCTGTAGGGATGGTCTTCCCCCAGTGTGCGCGACCCTCAAAATCGACGTGCTTAGTGTTGGTACCAGTGTCGATGACGTATACATCAACACCCTCACCACCATTGGCCTGATGGACATACTTATTAAAGTTTCCGAAGTTTAGACGGTTTTGGTGCGAAATACGGGCCAGACCCCACGGGGCAGAGTTTTCAGTTACGGGCTCTTCCAAAGCATAAACTTTAGAGTCTTTCTCAACATAGGCAACCTATTTTGAGGAAAGTAGATTAGCGTTGTTCTTAGGTGATCACGTGTGAGGGATGTGGCGAAGGGAGCTACTAACATCGGGGTTCTTTCGGATCTCGTTGATAACCGAGCTATCAAACGATCCAGAGTAACCGGAGAGCAGGCCCGAAATGTTGTAGGTGTGCTTAAGACCAGTCAAGGCCTCAATGTTGTCGATGAAACCATTGGTTGAAGCTTCAGTATCTTTCATGAGAGGCTCTTGGCTTCGCTTTTTCAGCTCGGCGACCGAGGCTGAGTGAATGTTGGACACCCAGCTATGGTGCTCGCTTGCCGAAGAGTCATCGACATGCTTCTTAAAAACAACAATATAGTTGTTTGGAATCTCGTGCTCAGCCGAGCTCGTAGAAGAAAGCAAAGGGGCGGCGCCCTTATCTACGACAGTTGAGTCGAAGATGGGAGAAGCGACCGACACAGTGATCGAAGAGAGCAGCGCAAGGAAAGGTGCGGTTAATGTAAGCTTCATGCTGGGCTATGTGTAAAGGTAACAAGGAGGAATATGGTTAAATGAACGGTGGAGGTGTATTTGGGGGTGAAGGGTGAGCTGAGGAGGAGGAGATGGGGAACAGAGGGAGCGATGGGGAGGAGCTGGTTTTGAAGGTGTCGGGAGCTCGCCCTGTGTTGCCACGAGAGGCTGGTCGGTCTTGGCGGCTGATAACACCTTACCCCGGCTTTCAAGGGCCTTGTGATGTGACCAACTGCGACGGGAGGTCCGAGATGCGTCATCACGTTTCAAATGATACCATAGGAAAGATAGACGTTATGGAGTCTCCAGACAATGATATATTGATTAAGAACACTTAGGAGATTTAAACCCCCCTTCACATGTATCTATAAATCTTCAGAAATCTCAACTGGCTTTATGTCTGGAAAGTAGCACTGTTCGTCGTACGACTGCACTGTGGGCAATGATCATGATCATTGCATTTAAACCCGTTTTAGATAGCCGGCTTGACTCTTTTAACTAGAATAATAATTATATTGTAAGATCAATCTATATGTTCTCTTATAAAAGGCATCGGGTTGAAGCATTCCCAACAACACAATCAGCTACGTCCCATGTACTTACTCCGTATTTACACTATGAGAGCTTATGACTAGGCATGATCGGATCAAGACTACTGGATGTAGCCGGCGCGAAGACAAGGATATATCTTGGGGATGTAATTTTCAGACCGGCGAGTGAGTCCTAATGATTAGTATCTGTCAAGATGCGGCCCCAGGTCCGACGCGGCGGAAGTCAGCCTATCTTTACGACTAATTCCGCCTGTTGAGATAAGCGTTGATCGGATCTATTTGAGCTTTTTACTCTAGAGTACACATACTTTGGCTAACCCTCGCAAAAGTTATATTTTGAATCCTAATATCAACTTCGATACATGATTGGTCTAAGAACACAAGGACACCACCTCTTGTGTTGAACATTAAATCTCGTTACAACACAGGTCCCGGGGATACGCGTCAAGCTCGTTCGGGGTCATTGATGGAACAAGAATGTGCCTAAGCCCTAAGCGTGCCGCCGTTACCAGCTCTGCCGGGTAACGGCTGTAACCTCACATTTCGCTGGTAGAATGCAAATCTAAGTTTTATTGCTCACTGGACTTTAAATGTGTAGAGTGGCATTGCAACCGTTTACATCCGAACCTGAGGACACAAGTGCCGGTTTGCTAATATAATCCTAATATTCAATTTTCTTCCAGCCACATTTCATAGCTTCCAGGCGCCAGAGCGAGCCACTGACCTGCAATACCCCTCCGTGGTATTGATTATCAGAAACATCTACTTAAAAAATTATGTTATTCTAATGGTCTTCGTTGATAAAATATGTGCTACTGTAAGTTTTTTATCATCATACATACATACAATGTTTGTGGAGACACTGCATACACAATCCGAAAAAAATCAGAAACGTTCTCGATAATACGCCTTTGCTCTCACACCTCTGTATGCAACTTGGCCCACAGAATTCCGCATATTAATTTGACAAGGTAGCCTTTTACTGCCCTCGTGTTATTGTCGCGGTATTCTTACTTATAATCTATGTAGTGGTTTTGTGAATGAACTTTAGGATTACCTCATTTGCTACTTTGAAGCGCACATACATTAGGGGGACCTGTATTTGCAATGGTTACAAGACTCTGTTATTCAATATGGCTTTAACAGGGGCCGTGATGCCCATAAAATTGGTGTCAATATTCCCACGAGTGGCACCCTGCGGAAGTATTGAGATCAGCAGGTTGCTGCGTTGCGGTCAACAGTGTTAGGTTTGGAGTGTCAACGGTTTCTCCAAATAATCCCGTGGTCTGCCTCACGACAAGATCGCCCGAAATAAAGTGGTTCATTATTTCATCAGTAATTTCCTCTTATTACACTTGCAATTACTACAGTGCATCTTTGGGATTATTGTGTTTCCTTCTGTGTCGCCTTTAACTATGCTTATGATGTTACTTGAGAGCTGTTTCGTAGGTGTGTTCTGATGAGAATACGCTCTCAGGTTCCTCTTATAGCCTTGAGACCCAATGATAGTTATAACATGGTGTGCAGTGATTAGTAAAGTACACAGGGAGTATGCGAACGGACAAGTTGGAGGAATAGAATAGTCAGTTCATGTTGAGCATATGGAGAATTGAGCATCATATACTCTAGTGTGGGCTTTAGCTTGAGAAAGAATCTAGAATGGTGGATGGTGATTTGTAAATAGGTCGCGCTTAGGTTACCAGATTGAAAGTCAGAATATTACCAACACTTACGTCTGTCGTCTATCATGCTCCGAGGCAGGGTAACCCCCACAAATGCAAGAGGTCCCGATAAAATTGGCACCGAAGTCCACGATATCTATAGAGAATAGTAACAACAATGAGCACACAAAAGCTAACGAAATTTCAGGATTGGAAAGTAATCTTTGCCAAATTCATAGATTTTGAGCAAGACATGATTGCTTGTAGCCAATTATGAAGTATACACGTGACACTTCACATCTCTCGTCAAACATCGTAATAGACTTCTAGAAAGGCGGTTCTTCGCTTATCTGTACCAGTAGAAGTAGACATACCTGTTTAGCACGGTTATAAAGTGTAGGGCTGTCTTCATTTGTGTCTGTGCAACTAGCCTGCATGCACCGGTGCAAATATCAATTGTTGGTATTATTGCTGGCACCGTGATTTAGAGAAATGATGTCACCTTTTATTCCATCCCAAGTGTGCGAATCGAAAGAAGCAACAAATTCTCTGTCACACATAATTGGAGCAATGTGATAGCATTTATCCAATCTTTTATATGTATGCAAATCTAACACGCTGCAGTGCTAATCCCATGATATGGACCCTGCCAAGATGTCCATATGCTCCGTGCCGGGGCTGGAAAGTTCCAATCATCTAGAGTAGGACATAACAGTAGGATGGTATTTTCGTCAGATATGTGAATCCTTACTTGTCTAGGATGTTGAGCGCCGTTGTAGAACTGCAGAACTTGCAGTCGTTACTCTCCCTTCCCAAGCTTCATTCGCAACCGTAAGCTCGCCGTGCCATCACTATTCCCCGCGACAGTGTGGTGTCGCAAGGCCGCAACTGATCAACCTCCCACACGTAGTTACATGCTCGCACCCCCCGATTGTTCTCTGATTCGTAGCCCTGGACCTCGGAGCCAGACGTGCACGACTTGAGGCGGAAGCATTGCGTCTAACGCACGTTGAACGATGGCCTCCTCGCCCTCATCATCCACGTCGGCCCGTCGCCGTGTCTCGTCCGCCGCAGCTTCACGACAGCCTCAATACCTCGCGGAGATCAAATCACTCCTCGATTCCCTAGAGAAATCGGTATCCGACCCCGATATTCTTGAGCGACTAAAATGGCTTGCCCTTCTCAAGCGTGTCCTTATAGATTCGCCGGAAGCGAAAGGTACTTCAAATTACGTAGGGACGGAGGCAGTGCTTGGATAAGTACTGATGAAGCTCTCCAGATACTTTTCGGGCTCTCAAAGGGTTCAATAGTTTGCTATCTACTCTTCATTCGCTCTCTGGGTTCTACAGCTCCACAAATCGCACAAAAGAGGAGAAACATCATTTCATCGAGTTGATGAAATGTTTGTTTGGAGTTGTTTCTGAAGCCCTGCAAGGCCATCCCGGGAATAGGCGTTTCTTTACTCGAAGGATTGGGTGGGATAGTCTGGAACAAGGTCTTGCTGCCACTGGGTTGCCTACAGAGGCCCCAGACCATCTCTTTGGTGTTCTCCTAGCCTTTGGTATGGACGATGCTACGCTTTCGAGCCTGGTTGTATCCACAAAGCGAGGATTGGATGAAGAATCCAAGAAACAGAAGTGGGGTGGGCGTAATAAAAAAGAGCCCCAAGCAAAATACATTCGTGAGAAGATTGGGAAACATTTCGGTCCCAAAGATATCCTCTTGAACGCGGAAATAGTACCACTTGTCGTTAATTTTTTGGTGGCTATGCCGCAACGGGATGATTCTGAAGTCACTACTATCATAGTCCTCCAAGGACTTCTCTCAGTGGCGAAAGCTAGCAAGTTCAATCTTGTGGCGATGCATTCTACCGGAATACTTAGTACTATTCTGCCCAGAATATGGGATTCGACTGTGTCAGCTGTAGAGAGAACAGTTCTCCAAGATCTTGCTCAATATCTGATACGGATGGGCATTAATAAACTGAACGATGCTAAAGATATCTATAGAAAAGCACTTTCAGATGATGATGTAGCCGGATTTTTGTTGGATGCAATAAAAGCTTCTAGAGACCCACCTCATATTCAATTTGATCTTTCACTTAATGGTTATTCTTCAATTGAATCGTCTTCTTTAGGCCGTACCTTCCCACCAGCGAACACGTATGGCTACAGCTTTTCTGCTTGGTTTTATGTAGAATCATTTGATTCATCAACGCACACCACATTATTCGGTATCTTTGATTCCAGTCAACGTTGTTTTGTGCTGGCATATATCGAACAAGAAACACAAAAGTTCATTCTTCAAACTTCCGTTTCGTCTCCCCGCGCCTCAGTGCGTTTCAAGAATACTGTGTTTGAGTCGGGAAAATGGTATCATATATGCCTAGTGCATCGGAGAGGGCGGGCTACTTCCGCTGCAAAGGCCGCGCTTTATGTAGATGGAGAATTTGTCGAACAAGCGAAATCAGCATACCCTTCTCCTCCGCCATCCTCATCTACGCCAGTTCAAGTATTTTTTGGCACCCCATCAGACCTTTCACCTCGGCTTGGTAGGGGGGTAATGAAGTCACGCTGGAATCTCGGAACTGCTCACATATTTGAGGATATTCTTTCAGATGACCTTATAGCAGTGCATTATCGACTGGGTCCCCGATACCATGGAAATTTTCAAGATTGCCTAGGGTCGTTTCAAACATACGAGGCTTCAGCAGCGTTGAACATGAGAAACGAATTAATGCACCCTGGACGTGAAGAAGATAGCGATATAATTGTGGCTATCCGCCATAAAGCTTCAGCCATCTTGCCAGAAAGCAAAGTTCTTTTGAGCCTGTCGGCTACCCAGGTCTTGGATGATCGTGATGATAATAATATAGATGAATCAATGTTGCTGAAGTCACTTTCAAAACATGCGGCCAAAAACCTTCAATCATTTACACGAGGTGGAGCCGTTGCTATCAATGGAGCCGTTTCATCGATAAACGATGCCCTGCTCTCCTCTCATGGAATAGCTATATTGACTGGCGAGCCAATTGTTGTCATCCCACAATCATTAGACGATGCTGCGTGGAGAATCGGAGGGGCTGCTGCAGTAGGTTTAAAATTGGTGGATGTTGCAAAAACCCCAACACAAGTATGTAGGGCGGTAGAGATACTTTTTGAGATGGTGAAGGGCTCTTGGAGAAACAGCGAGGCCATGGAAAAAGAAAACGGATTTGCAGTTCTAAGTCATCTTCTCCGACAGAAAGATGCACATGGCGTTGTTGGCAAGGAGTTATTAAATTTGGTTCTCAGCTTTGTTGGGTATAGACATGATGCACCTGAAGAAAGTCTTATCATCAACCCACTGGCGTACCGGATACTTCTGGTCGATTTTGATGTGTGGAGAAAAGCAGATATGGAGACACAGAAAGAATACTTTGCTCAATTTATTATCTTTACTAGTGGGAGCAAATACCATCATTTCAACTCCAAGAGACTTATTAGAATGCGTAAGTAGGCCCCTCTCAATTTGATGCTAAAAGGGCTAAACAGTTTATGACGTTCAACAGGTATTGTGAAAAAGCTCCTGTTTGCTTTGAAAGGTGAAATGTTTGCTCGTGAAATTTTGCCTGACTTCCTTGCAGCTTTTAAAGCTCTAGTCAGAAGTAACATGTCGGCGGATGTACTCCGTTCGTTATCGCTCTTTATTACATATTCTTTACACAAGCAAAATCCTAACCGCCCATTGAGGGTGAAGAAAAGTAATGTTATGCTTAAGCGGCAAGGAACATCGCCAAAGACTGGAACGGTAGGGCCGATTGGACTCTCGGGAAACTTAAATGAAGAAGATATTTTTTCAAGACAACAACTTGGTGTATTAGTCCTGGAAATGTATCATGATCTATTATGTGAGGATGGAAACGGTACTGGGAACTTGAAGAAGTTCGCAAAGACTGTGACAAATAAGGTAAAGTGCCCTTCTATGCTCGCAATATCGGTTTTATAGGTGAAGTATATACTGGGGAGAATAGGGAGAACAACTACTAACAAGATTAGTGGTTATTATATCTGCTCGCTGAGAATGACCCAAAGGTTGTGGTTTTGGGAACAAAGATTATAGCCAGACTACTTGTTGTACATGGTGGCAGCTACGTATCGAAATTCGGAAGTAAAACAGGTGGCTTTGTCATTATGAAGAATCGTCTTAGGAGATGGTGGAATGCTGCGCCATTATGGCCAATATGCTTCTGCATTCTATTTGGGCAAGATGTGACAAATATTGATACTGAGCGGCCACTAGAATTATTCGCCTTACTCGAGGCATTTTCAGAGGGCGGCAAGGCCAAAGTGGTTTATCCAGAAATCCTTCCGGTAATATCTGCAATGATGAAAGCAGGTCTCGCAGTAGTTGTTGCGGATCAATCGGAAAGAGTCCCAAAGGAAGTAGGTAAAAGTAATAGCTTAGCACCAGAATATCCTAGGGTAACAAGGAGACGCTCGATGTCAGTGAATGATCAATCGTCTATTCAAACCCAAGGTAAGTCTACTCCGTTAGTTCGTAGTTCGTCTCGGTGGATTTCTAATATTGTTTGAAGCTCATATGTCAGACAAACGAATGGCCCAACTTACGAAGATGCTGCAAACAATCATCCAATTTGTTTCACACTTGCATTCCACATGTCCTGCATTCCGCGAGTTTTGTGTGACTTCGGAATTCATACGGGAGATGTTTGGGATATTGTTCCCTGTAGTCTGCAGCTCAGATCATGTCAGCGCTGAGACTGAACTCAACTCTCGGGACTCTGCTCTGACATTTGATGGAGGAGACGTGGTGATAAGGCCCTTAGTCTCTACTTTGGCACCCCCAATTGTCCGCACTATTACTGTCGAAGATAATCTCCCTAGTCCCGTGGGATCAAGGTCCGAGAGACTTCGAAGAGGCTCTTCTTTTATACTCGTTACCCAGGAACCAGGCGAGTATGGCCCATCGAGTGCCCGTCTGGCCCCTGGAGTTGGCTCTGGTTTGGACCTGAAAACTAGCAATCCAAGTGGGGGTAATGTTTTAGTAGAAAGCGTTATGGAGTTTATAACGTCAATTTTTATAGATATGGTATTTGAAAGACAAAATTTTGGTGGGCTTGGGTTACCCACAAAAATACCACCTGGATTTCAGGAACATCAAATTTATTTCGAGACGTATTTATTGCGTCACACAATTAATCATATGAAGAGCTCTATGAGCTTTGATATGAGAAAAATTACTGAGCCCAAGGTTTTAACGAACATTTCAAGATTCGCTGGACATCTAGCCGATTGTATATATGAGGGATGGTTTTTGAACGGAGTAGACGTACTCTTAGATTTCGTTGGAACTTTGTTGGAGTATTTGCAAAGATCTGACATTGCAAGCCTTAAGACCGTACGGTTGTGTTCCCAAAGTGTTGCGGTTTTGCGTACAGCAATATCGAGGATAGTCTTGTTTAGGCTTTCAGAACTTTCCGATCCTCAAACTGACTCGAAACCGATTGTCGACTTCTTGGTAAAGATGATGTATTGGCAGACGGTTATATTATCCCCAGATAATACCGATGGGGAATTTACAAGACTAATCTGCTATTTGCTATACACGAAATTGATTGACGAACGTCAAGAGGTTAAGGCAGCTGCTTGCGATGTAAGAACTCACGATTTTCTCATTCTTCCACAGCCATCTAATTAAGACGGTAGATGCTTCGAACCGTATTGGTGCAAAAACCGGATACGTTGGGCTTATTGAATCAAGCCAAAAGCTCGAATCACAAGCAGCTTTTTACAGGCTTTGGCAAGCTTTTGGAGCTGGTATGAATCTTTTAAATATAATTCGATGTAGCTAATTGCTTCAAGGACAATGATACGTGGTTGTACTGGCTAGATGATAATAGGAAAGAGCTGGATGATTTTTTCTACGGAGATTTGTCCAAATCGTGGGAGATCTTTGTTGCAGAGGAAAATATGAAGACCGAGGATATCAAAAAAGCTCGCATGGGAAAACGAAGAGAAAAACTAAAACAGTGGATTATGGAAGACATGAATAACGAAGATGTCTATGGCCGACACGAATCAGTTTCAACAACCTGGTCTGCGGGTATCTACGCTTCTGAGCACCTAAAATTCCAGCGTGCAACACAAGACCTACACGACAGCCTTTCTTTCATAGTAGCGCAATATTCTAAACTAGAAGCCGATCTGATGAGGCCATGTGGATTACTTGACGACCATCAGCCTGTGAAGTGGCGACTGGATTTAACTGAAGGAAGAAACCGGATGAGGAAAAGATTGCTTCCTGACCGACAAGGCCACCTTCATAACTATCAGCCAAAGAGGCGTCTGACGGGTGTGAGTTCGGCTTCTGGGAGTGGTAAAAGCAGGCCGCATGCCTTATCAGTGGATGGCGATGAAATTAGCATCATGACAACTAAAGATCTGGATTCTCTGAGTCAAGACAATGGTCACTCTGCGCGAGACGGTGGCGATGATGATCTGGACGAAGACTATGAATTGGTAGACGACCCGCGAGAAGATGAAGATGGTTGGGAGGACAAAAATAGAAAAGTAATGCGAAGTCTCCAACATGGAGACATGGTCGAATTCGTGCATAATGTTTCTCGGCTTATTGGTTTGGATGCTGTTGAGGGACTCCTGATACTTGGGAAGAATTGCCTTTATCTTATTGATAATTTTTTCCAACGTGCTGATGGTGAGATTGTTAATGTTTGGCAAGCACCAAAAGACGAAAGAGATCAGTATCTTCAAATGATCTCAGGAAGAGAGTCAGAGGAAACAAAAATAGTTTCTGGAGAGCATGAAACACGCTCGTGGCCATTTGATGACATTATTAGCATTAGCAAACGACGATTTTTGTTCCGGGATGTGGCTTTGGAGCTATTCTTTTCGGATGGGCGCAGCTATCTTTTAACTACCATGTCCGTTCGAGATAGGGATTCTCTTCACACCAAACTATTATCCAAGGCACTTAATGTCAATCAAAGTCCGATGTCGCATGATGGCTGGAGATCAGAGGCCTTGAGGGTTCATGAGACTCCTAACAATTTTGGATCGAAGCTCGTAAATGTTTTTGCGCCTGGGGCCCAGAACCCTGCCACAAAAAGATGGGCTAAGGGAGAAATATCCAACTTTCACTATCTGATGCTTGTGAATACCATGGCTGGGCGCACGTTTAATGATCTCACGCAGTACCCAGTGTTCCCCTGGGTATTGGCTGATTATACCAGCGAAGAACTAGATCTTACCAACCCACGGTCGTTTAGGGACTTTTCCAAGCCTATGGGTGCGCAGACAATTGAACGCCAAAGGGAGTTTAGGGATAGGTATCGTGCATTTGAAGAAATAAATGATCAAGCACAGCCGCCGTTTCATTATGGCACACATTTTTCATCAGCGATGATTGTGTGTTCATATCTCATACGTTTACAGCCATTCGTACAATCTTACCTACTATTACAGGGTGGACAATTTGACCACGCCGATCGTCTGTTTTATTCGATCGAAAAAGCCTGGACATCAGCTTCTAAAGAAAACTCAACAGATGTCCGAGAGCTAATTCCAGAATTCTTCTTTCTTCCTGAGTTCTTGGTGAATTCTAATGGATATAATTTTGGGATGAAACAGGGAAGTGACGAGCTTATTGATGATGTATCTCTACCCCCGTGGGCTAAAGGGGATCCCAAAATCTTCATTGCTAAGCACCGTGAGGCACTGGAAAGTCCATATGTTAGCCAGCATTTACATGAATGGATTGACCTTGTATTTGGGTTTAAACAGCGAGGTGAAGCCGCCATTGAGGCTACAAACGTTTTTCATCATCTAAGCTATCATGGAGCCATCGATTTGGATAGGATAACAGACCCCGTCGAACGGTTAGCTACAATTGGAATAATCCATAATTTTGGACAAACGCCGCATCAGGTATTCAGTCGGGGCCATGCACAGAAAGAGCTAAATGCCACACACACGGTTCGACTTGATGTAGGCGCCGAAAGTCTAATTAGATTACCCTTTCCTTTGCTAGGTATGCCCTATATCTCTTATAAAAGAAATGATATTCTAAAATCATGATAGATAGTCATGAAAGAGTGGATTCCTTAGTATATTCGTCCAAGTATGAGAAAGTGTTCTGCTCCGGTGCCTTTAGGCTCAATATGCCACCTCTATATGACAAATATATGGAATGGGGATTTGCTGATGGAAGCGTCCGTTTTTACCACTCGGACAGTAAAAAGTTGATTGGTCACCATGAGCACATGCATCCTGGACAACTATCCTGCGCAAAGTTTGCAGATTCAAGGACACTTATTACTGCAGGAACGGATGGAACAGTATCTGTTTGGAATCTTGCTACAACCCCAAAATCAGTGGAAGTACAACACAAAATGACTTTATTTGGACATGTTCAGCCTGTAATGGTCATGGCTATATCAAAAGGATTCAGTACGCTGGTCACATCGTCCAATGACAAGGTTGTCATGGTTTGGGATCTAAATAGATTGAAATTTGTGCGAAAACTAAAAACCGATGCACCCGTGCAGTGTATAGCCGTTAATGATGTTACTGGTGATATCATGCTATGCAGTGGTGCCCAGCTATCAATATTCACCATCAACGGACAATTGATATTCTCACAGGATGTGTGTGGGGCCTTAGATGATACAATCATGAGCTGCGCGTTCTATGAAGGTTTAGGGAACGAATGGCTCGAAAGAGAACTGATTTTCACCGGCCATAAAAGAGGGATAGTAAATATCTGGGAAAAGGGCATCGGGCTCTCAGGTTTTGTGCTGAAGCCGATTAAAACATTGCAGCATGTCAACCAGTTTCAAAGTGAGATTGTAGTACAATCTTCTATAACTGAAATTCTTCCGATGCCCCAGGCCGTTTATACCGGAGATGAAGCAGGACGAGTAGTAAGTTTAACATACTCAAATATAGCTTTGACCGTATACTAAATGTTAAACAGTACGAATGGGATTGTCAGATGGTTCAACGTAACCTGAGTCCTGTTCTTCGACGTTGAGAGGCCTTGGGTCTTAGATATTCCCTTCTATTTCTATTTCACATTTTTTTTTGGAATTATGGTTGGATTGAACTCGGGCTCGGTCTTTGGGATTTACGTGGCGTTTTTAGGCAATGATGAACTTGAATATTCGACTTTATGCTGGGCGGGCATAAATGAGAGTCCTCGGTTTAATTTTACCTTTGTCTTCGTTATTGTAGGATAAAAACTGGCCTAGACAAAAACTGGCGTTTAAAGGAATGTGCAGAAGAGTATAATGGTGTAGTTTACTACTTCTGAGTTTGGAGTCGAATATTGGGATTTATATCCTAATGAACGTCGCTAGATTAATTGTTTGAGTATCGCAAAAACTCTGAATAAGTCTCACGCACTACTTTCAATTCGAGGCTATGGGGACAAGTGGATGCTTCAAGACGAAATATTTCAACCATTGACTTGGGACACATTCGCGGTTGATACTAAGATCTAGAGTAGGCAGAGGTCATCTTCAAGCAGGCAAGTATCCACTTATTGTATATTGCTCAGAGTGAGGCTGCGTGAGACGGGATATTGTGGCCCGATGACTCGGGATTTCCATGCAAGGGATATTCCGGGGTCCATAGGGAGTCTCGCCTTTTCCTCTTACCACGCACCACGGCGATGAGCAAATTCGCGACTTTCGCCTTTCGGGTGCTGGCGGGCTTGAGTTGCTTGACTACCACCCCCGGAAACTCCGAGGAGACTTCGGAAACTGCAGCCGCTTGCAACGCCATCCTATCCCCGGCCTGACGAAAGAGCGAAGAATTGAACCCCACGCCCGTTGCCCGATGAATGCTGGTGTCGCATATCACCTGTGTGTAACCATCGTGTTGCTGAGCAAGCATTGAAGCTGCTGACTGGCCCGTCCGGAAAAAACATCTCCAACATGTCCAATTGCTGCCCCGACATCTGTAAAAAGGCCCAGAAGCCAAACACGGTGTCAGTTTCCAGTCTGTCGGAAAATGCACATCGTGTATGGAGATGCCTTCCTGAAGGCTCGCTACTATCCGGCTAAACTGGACAACTGGAGGGTGATGCTGATTGGCCCCCATCCACGGCTACAACAACGGTCCCCTAAGCTCGCTGCGGGCAGCTGAGACAATTCATTCGCTCTCAGATCACGATGGCAACAATCCTGATTCCGTCGTGAAAAAATACGCTGCCGTCCACGGAATGTTCGGGAAGCGGGGGCTGGCGTCAGAGAGGCAACCTCCTGCACCTAGCCCCTCACCGCCGAGCCCCCCGCAGCAAATTGATTCTCCCTGCTTGATAAAGTCCCGCCCTGCCCCTTCGCGAATCGAATTCTATCCACTATCACAATTGACTTCTATCAATTATCCCATCAACATGTCTTCTTCTCTCGAACAGCTCAAAGCTTCCGGTACCGTATGCTGCCCCTCGAGCGCAGCTGCCAAATAGCTTGCTGCTCTGCTCTTCGGGTCGATGGCAAATTAAGTTCTAACTTTATTTTGCTGCACAGACTGTCGTTTGCGACTCTGGTGATTTTGCCACCATTGCCAAATACAAGCCTCAAGATGTTTGTTCTCCAGTTTATTTTTGTTTTTTGTTTATGTTTAGAAGAGACCCTTCAGGGTATTTGTGGGGCACAGACGTTGACATGACCTGTGGTTTTTCTTGCACAGGCCACTACAAACCCTTCTTTGATCCTTGCCGCTTCAAAGAAGCCCGAATACGCAAAGCTGGTCGATGAGGCCGTCCAGTACGGTAAAGCCCATGGCAAAGACACCGACAGCCAGGTCGAGGCCGCCATGGACCGTCTGCTCGTTGAGTTCGGAAAAGAGATCCTCAAGATCATTCCCGGAAAGGTTTCCACCGAGGTCGACGCCCGCCTGTCCTTCGACAAGCAGGCCTCCATCGACAAGGCGCTGCACATCATTGACCTGTACAAGTCTGTCGGTATTGGAAAGGAGCGCATTCTGATCAAGCTCGCCTCTACCTGGGAGGGTATCCAGGCCGCCCGTGAGCTCCAGAGCAAGCACGGCATCAACTGCAACCTCACCCTCATGTTCTCCAAGGTCCAGGCCATCGCTGCCGCTGAGGCCGGTGCTTTCCTGATCTCTCCCTTCGTTGGCCGTATCCTGGACTGGTACAAGTCCTCCACCGGCAAGACCTACGCTAGCAACGAGGACCCTGGTGTCAAGTCGGTGCAGAACATCTTCAACTACTACAAGAAGCACGGCCACAAGACCATTGTGATGGGTGCCTCTTTCCGTAACGTTGGTGAGATCACCGAGCTGTCCGGCTGTGACTACCTCACCATCTCCCCCAACCTGCTCGAGGAGCTCTACAGCTCCCAGGACGCCGTCCCCAAGAAGCTGGCTTCTGAGGACGCTGTCAACCTGAGCATCCCCAAGGAGACCTACGTCGACAACGAGCCTGAATTCCGCTTCCACCTGAACGAGGACCAGATGGCCACTGAGAAGCTCAGCGACGGTATCCGCAAGTTTGCTGGTTAGTACTCCATCAGCCCCTCCCGCATCGTGACATTATAGCTAACAACTCATTTACAGCCGACGCCGTTGTACTGAAGGGCATCATCAAGGAGAAGCTCGCCGCATAAATTAGTTGCGCGTTGGAGTGAAACCTTGGTCTGAGTCGTAGTTGTAGGATTTCCTTGCTTTGCCGAATGAAAACTGTTGATGCAGCGTGTATTTCCTTTTTCTTCTTGTTTCCTTTGTGTTTATGGGTATAGGGCTATACAAAAAATTGACGCTATGAGAAGAGGCAGATCTTTTTTTTTTCTTTCTGGAGATCTTCTTTTGAATCTTGATAGAATTCACATAGCATTGGTAATTACTACGTTTGGAAAGAATCAATACTTCTTGTTCGGACTGGAGAGTGAGAATCTATGAATCATGGTGTACTAGTGCTGTGACAAATGGGATGACGTCTATGGCCGCACGTGGGTGGCACCGTAGAAAGGTGGATAACTCGGCAGCGCCCTGGCCGTGGCGGAGTCGCTTTGCCACGGGTTCTTTGCCACGGGTTCCCGCGGTGGTTAAGCCACTGGGCCACTGTAAAAACGCTACTGGGTTATCCAAGCTCCTACGGAATAGACAAGAATTTAAAACTTGATAGCTGGACGTCTTTGGTAATCGCCCCAAAACCCTCAAAGTCGAACTTTTTTCTGCACATCTTCCAGCCGGATAGCCGTTTAAATCTCTGCTCAAGCTCTTAATAAACACAGGTCTACAACAAAACAACAACAACTCCCGGTTGCCCAGGTACGTAGTCTTACAAAACTATACGCTGTCTGCTGTTTTTTTCTCTATCTGCACAACCTATCACCCACCTTACGTCGACTGACGGAAGATGGCCTTTGAAAGTGTTTGAATATTGTGCTTATGGCGTTGGTAACTGTTGGGCCGTTTGCCGGTGGTCAGGTGGCGGCGGCGAACCTTGTATACCTACATTCTACCTGTAGTATAGAGGTAGCAAACAACCCAATTACACACATTCCGTCACTTCTTGATATTTGATAGTTTTGTGTAGGAGTTTATGGACTGGGGAGATGAAGTACTATTGTTGTGGCTGAAATCTAAACTCAGTGGCGCCTGTGATAAGGTTAAAGACCAATTGAGTTTTTGATGTTGGCTCCCACCGTTCTTTCAGATATTTCGTCAATAGGAAGCTACTCTAGTACTTGTTGTTGGTGACGGTAATTCTGCACGGGTGATCATTCGGTTTTAGTCAAGTGGGTTCAGGTACCCTGGCATCTCATTGCCCTTATTCTGCTGCTCTTCTCTTTCTCTTCTCGTACAATAAGTACACTCAAGCTTACATAAAATTAAACAAGGTCATGCCTTCATTCAAATACTTATAGCCCATTCAAACACTTGTAACCGGTGAAACCCGAAACCAGCATCCACAGAGGAATCAGATAACGAGTAATGTTGCAAAGCAGTTCAATTTAAATGCAAAATTTACAACCCTAACAGTATGCAGAACAAACAAACCTAAAGCAGGCATGACATGGCAACTCCAGCACCCCAAGCACCGAACCAAAACAAACTTACCTACCATCTCGATGATGTAACGATAACTACTCCTACTATGTACCGTCTCTCTCTCTCTTGAGAAGCTTGATGGTCTCGTCGTCCAGCACCTGTCCGTTCGAGACTGTATGCCCCGCGCCACTCGGGCCGCGGTCATTGATATGCGTCACCAGCCGCCGCTGTCCCTTCCCCACCTCGAGTATCGTCCCGCCGGGCAGATCCGTGCACTCGAGCAACATCAACATGCCCTCCGCGACCTCCTCGGGCGTCGCCCACTCATCCTGCGTCTCATCAATCATCTGCAGCTTATCAGGGTGGTCCATCCACAGCCGCGTCTTGATCACACCCGGTGCCACTGCCGACACGCGGATGTTGAAGTTCTCCTCCATCTGCGGCCCCAGCGAGCGCACAAACCCGTTGATCCCGTGCTTCGCGGCCACGTAGATGGGCGTCGTGAAGCGCGGGCACTGCCCCGCCACGGAGCTGACGTGGATCACGGCGGCCTGGCGCTTGCGCGCGGCCAGGAACTCGCTGAACGCCATGCGGGTCAGCGCAATCGGGTGCGTCAGGTTGATGTCGAGGCTGCGATAGCGCGATTCCGGCGTGCCAGCCTCGTCGCCGTGGAAGAAGCTGCTCCACGCCGGCTCGTACACGCCCGCTCCGGGGACCACGATGTCGGCGGTGGTGTTCAGGCGCTCGCGCGCCACTGTGAACAGCGCGGCGAGGTCGGGCCAGCTGGTGACGTCGGTGCGCTGGAACAGCACGCGCGTGTTCGGCGGCTGCTCGGACCCTACGAACGCCTCCGCCTCTGGCGTGAGCGCGAGGTCGCCGATCACCACGTTGCACTGCTTGCTGGCGAGGAGTTTGGCAAAACTCAGGTTGATGCCGGAGCCGCCGCCGGTGATCTGGCGCGGGGTTAGCGGGGAGTCCGGGGAGGAGGGTGGGGGGGAAGAGCGCTTACGATCGCGGTTTTGCCGGAGATGTCCATTGCCTCGCGGCGGATCGCAGATGCGGCGAATCCGCGGGCGGCGCCCGCAGGGCGTCGCAGGGCCGACAGCGCGAGCCGTGGTCGAGCAAGCGCAAACATGATGAATCACAGCAACAACAAGCAACAACAGCAACAGCAACACAGACACAAATTTAGACAGGCAGCGAGAAGGAGACACACGCACACAAACACAGGGCTGGACAAGAGAGGGGGGACATCGGGCGATATTTATTCAGGCGCGCAGCAGCAGCCGGGCTGGCGACGCCGAGGCAGGCCTGTGCATGCCTGCCCTGATTAGGGAGGCATCTTATCGCACCCGCGGCCCTTCCCCGCAATCACGCCGTGCATATCACACGAACGATGGAACGCGCGAGGCTGGGCTGGGCTGGGCGGTATACTGTATAGAGAGGGTGAGGCAGGCGGGAGGCGTAGTAGGGGTTCCCGAGGTGCATAATACTGCCTGCCAGCCAGACACAAACACAGAGGTAGAACTGATGCTCTACGGATGGGTAGAAAGGGCTACGCGGGGGAGACACGGTTGCGGGATGTATTTGATAGGATCAGTGGAGTATGCAGGCACAGGGCATGCATGGGGAGCACATATAAGGGACGGAGCAGGCACTCCGACATCAAACCATCCCTCAGGAACGAGGAACGAAGGCCAGGCACCGGGATGGGCGCGCGGCAGGGATGGTTAGTCCACGGCCCTAGATGGGTAAAAAATCATTCCTACATGGTGGTGGTTGTGGGCACGTGAGGGGTATAATTTAGTTGTTTGGACAGCAAGTCGGTACTTATGCTAGCTGGCTACGGTAGTGTTGTATATGATAGGAACTAATATGATGATTGATGTTGACAGTGATTCGTCCGGGAGCAGTAACTATTGCAGTTTAACGGTGTCTTCGAGATGATGTATGACAGCGGGTTCCCTCAAATAGCTACGCCGTGTCGAAAGTTGTTGGATTTTGTTATCAACTTTGGCACGAACTCTCCTACCAATTAGGTACACAAATTACTTTTAAGGGATTACGAAACATATAGTAATCGATCTAGGCGTAGGAGTACTATGATGATTATAAGACTGTCTACATCACCGCAGAGCCACCACTGAGCCTCAATCTCCATTCTTTCTCCTCACAATTCTGTGATACCGGACATATCAGACGAAAGCCTGTTTGGAGCAATGAAGAGTATCGTGATGATTCTATGTAGCAAACTTATAGACCCTGATCACATGTTATATATATTCCGGCCTCAATTTGTATCAACCTACATATCCACAAAGTAACGTTAACATTACTATGAACACAACCCTTTCCTCCCTCGCCCATCCCATCTCCAATCCATTACCCCTCCCCCTCCTCACACTCCAACCCCAACCCCAACCCAGACCCAACCCAATGCAATGCCGTCATCGTACCACCGCCGCCGCCAACACGCTAGCGCCCCCCCCAGCCCCGCAACCCCAACAGCAACAGCAACAGCAGCACCACAGGTGGCAGCGCGGTTTCACCTGCCATGCGCAGCCAGAGACATGCCGGAAGAGTAAACCCGCGGCCGGATAAACTCGGGTACGCACCGTCCGCAAGCGCTGCGACAGGCAGGCAGGCAGGCAGGCAGGCAGGCAGGCAGGAAGGCTCGCATGCCATACCCCACTATGTACCGGCGCCGAGGTGGCCCCACTTCCGGATCCGGAGCGGTGAACTCCACTTTCTAGAGTAGAGTAGATGCCGCTGCTGCGGTGCTTGTAGGGTAACTACCAAGACTGTACGAGTACTGTTGTCTCAATCTACAAAATTCCTGATCTATGTGCGGACAGACAGTTGAGACTGAAGCATCGGTGAATAACATTTCTACTATCCAATGAACTAAAAAATCCGATGAAATGTCCCAAACAAGGCCCTACATATGAATCTCTCTGCATCACCGAAGCATGTAAAATACTTCAATCACAAAAGACATATTACATGTAGATTCTTCGCCATTCCACGCCTGTATTTGTTCTTCATACATTATCCTCGTCAGATCAAACATTCAACCATTTATCAAGCGCTAGAGCCTAAAGAAAGCCATGCAAACAAAACGCAAATTTCGCCGCCAGCCATTTTGCGCAAGTTTTATTTTGCCCCCTCCCTATGCCATATAAAAAAATTATGAAAACCAGAACAAAAAGAAACAACCATCTATAATGCATCACGTGCAGCAGCGTCATGCAATATGATTCTGACCTTTAGTGAGAAAGTTACTCGTCTTCGCCGAACGGGTCACCGTATTCCCAGATGCCCCGGTGGTCGTACTCAGCCTCTTGTTGCTTCTTCCTGAGAAGGCTAACCATTTCCTGGGGGTCTTTATTAGCAAAAACATTGCTGTTAATATCGAAATCTGAACTTACTGGGTAGGCTCTCTCGAAGGGCTTCAACTTGTTTGGTATCCGGGCATAACCATCATAAACAATCTCAGCATTCAAGCTGGCTTCTGTACGGTCGCTCTTGTTAGGATCATACAAAGTGAGATGTAGCGTGCCATCAGGTGCAGTATAGTCGATGTTGGCAACCAGCTGCTTGTTGGCGGTGAGGTGTTCGAGCTCGCGGATAGCGTCCTGGGCGTAGTCTGTTTGCTCAGGAAACTGTAAAAATGACAACGTAGCGTCCATGGCTTGTCCACGGAGTTTCTGAACAGAGTACTGTGGCTGGGTGAGTGGCCGAATCTTCTTCCAGGGAACATTCTCAACGTTGCCATAATCTATATAGAGAATCTCAGCCTCTTTGGCACCACGGTCAACGCGGCGTACGCGACCACGGTACCAGGATCCATCCTCTGAGAACTGAGCTGCAACATATTCACCGACTTTCGGCGGTCCTTCTATCGGCTTGTTGTTGGCCGGCAGTGAGTGAAAGTTGCGGAATGAGCTCATTAACTCCTCGAGAGCAGCAGTGCCAGTTCCTACGATCTGTATCTTAAGCTTGCTAGCATTGCCTTCGATGTTGGCAATGACAATATCCCTATAGTCCTTCTTCTGCTCATAAGTTTCTTCTTTCTTGTTGCCGTTTGTTGGTGCGTCGTACTGCTCCTGGGATTCCTTTGAAGGGTCGTAGTCATGCCACATTCCTTTCTTCCCACTCTTTGCCTTATTTTCAGCAGCAAACAATTCATTGGCATGTCCGGACTTCTCGGCAGAGTATGCATGTACACTTGCAAATCCCTCCTCTACGAGGCCCTTGGCAACACTCTCGCGATTGATATACATGGTGCCAATGAACCCCCCGACACGATCAATATCTTCCACGTCAATTTCAACGTCGCGTTGCATACATTTTCTTGAGCTCCAGTCTAACGCCTCTTGGCCAAAGGGTTCAGACTCTTCAGACGGGTTTCTGGCAGTTCTTGGGCAACGGATACCACCAAGAACAAACGTAAGGCGAGCGTTTTCTTTGGGAATGATGACTTTGAATCTCGATCCAGAAGACACAAAGTCAACAATCGCAGGAACTCTCTTCTGTCGCTGGAGGAACGAAAGGTAGCTCTTGGCCTTCTGCATTGTCTCCGAAGCCTCGACCATCTTGCTTGTCTGTGGAGCTTTAGCAGCATACATGCCTTTTTGCTCCTTTCTTGCGACTTCTTCGGCTGCCGAGAGTTCATCCCAAATAGGCGACCGGTCCTCGTCCTCACGTCTGTGTCGAATGACGGACGCATACCCACTCTCTACCAATAGCAGCGCAATATTCTTGTTGTTGAATGTTACTGTAGCCATTTCCCTCTCCTCAAACCCGTCGGTTGCTGGTCGCTTTCCATCAATATTTACACGAACATGCTTGCCAATAAGTTTCTTTCTCAGAAACTCTTTAGCCTCTGCTTGGAAAGGAGACTGGGAAGGGTCTGAGGGTTTTGGCTGTCTGACACTAGAGAGATTGATCTTTTTCTCTACACCAGCCTTGTTCCTTACAAAAAGGGTATCGGCGTTCATAACTCTCGATACAGTGGCCTCGAAACTATTGGAGCTATCTTTCTGCTTTACTACATGTTGCTTCCATAGTCTTAGCTTATTCTGCTTGGCGTTTGCTTCTGCGGCTCGAAGTATGGCCATGGCAGGACCTAGCATAGTGCTGTGAAAATCGGCACATCGAGCAAGACCTTGTACGAGCAAAAACTCTGCAATATTACCAGCTGGATGGCCTATTGTTCCAATCATTTGACCCTGGGGGCTAACGCCAAGAAGGGTGACCTTTACGGATCGTTGCAACAGGCGGAGCTCAATAAACTCTTTAGCCTCTTCGCCATATTCTTCGCCAGGTTGTATGAGGCCCTTGGTATCAATACGCTGTGACAGAGGTGCGCGGATACCCGCTAGTAGAAGAACAAGTTGCTGGTGGAGTTTAGGTTCAAGCAAAAGACGAACAGCTAGACGATCACCAGAAATGACTCTTTCAACAATGGCTACATATTTCAGTTAGCATGTCGAAAATTAAAATTAAAAAAGAGTAAACTAACCATCGATGTTTTTTTGTTTGTGATCATCAAGGAAGCCAGCGGCGTCAGAAGGCGAATCATTCCTGCACTCGATTCTTCCATCATCTTCAAGGCTCCACACGCCTTTCTCGCTGCTCCTAGCTTGGCTCTCATAAATGCGTAGTTTCTCAACGAGGGTTTCGTTGATAGCCTGGTCGTCCCGTTTTCCGGCGTCGTCACGAAGTTTTGCAATGCCTTCCTGAATGACAACTTCGACAAGATTCTGGCCGTCGGGAAGAGTAACGACACCATAATCCCGGTTCATAGATGCAACATTGTAGAGTACCGTAAATGTTACTTCCTTGCCTACAGCAAGTTTACGGAGGGCATCGCGGGATTGGAAAGCAAAGGGCTGTTTAAGGTGTTAGCTATGCTAGTTTGGAAAATGGTGCCATTGAGTGAATAGTACCTCGTCGCCCTCTCGGCGGAGTCGAGGGGCAGAAACATATGCGAGCGAAAGTGTTTTCTCGGCCCCAGATTTGGTGGATTTCAGCACAAGGGTGTCTCCAGAGAGGACCGATTTTACTTTAGCAACAATAGCCATATTTGAAACCAAGGTGATGAGCCGGATGATTGTTCGTGGTACAGTTCGAGCAGTTTACAGCTTGGGAAAGCAAGCTATTGTTGAGCTGTGTGAAAATAAAGGTTAGCATTTTGACTCGAAAAGGCCACGGTACCATCAGGTTCCCAGCCAATTTTCCGAGTACGGAGAAATCCGAGCCAAGCTATGTATGCTGGAGCTACTAACTTTAGGAATCGATTGAAAGCTTCAGATTCTCGAGATGTCCGAGGGAAATTGACACTCTACTAGATGAAATACAGTAGAATATAGGTGATTTTTTTTGTGGAGTAGAGGGGAAATCAAGATCGAATGGTGCAAAGTAAGGAGTTTACCTGGAACAGATCGACAAGGGCTGTGCAGGGATCACCTTCTAAATGTTTTTGGGAGAACCCTCACCAAGCTAGCTAACCCAACGGTTCTGGTCCACAAGATTGGCTGCACAACCACTGATTTTGATAATTGATAATAAACAATTACATTTCACAAACTATTCACACTTATAGGCAGGTGCCATTTTGAATACAGACCTCCATATCAGCCATATTAGACTACCAATTGAAGTACATAACTTAGCACACGCTACAAACGATTAGGTAGTACATATTTATATTGATCACTCAGAACTTTTATCATTAAAGATGAGAGCAAATCATCACTCAATTATTTTAAACTTATTTATTGTCACTTCTATAAACAGGTGCTTTTTTCATTTCATTTGCCTATCATGAAGTCTCATCTCTCTGTTCAAATTAAGTGCAGATACCGATAACACCTGTTAATCACAACACGTCAGTCCATAGTTCTACAAACTAGAAATCCACACCCGAATAATTAGGAACATACCACAAGCTGGGCGGGGGCCAGCATTGCCGGTCTTCTTGCTCTCCTCACCCTCGCCTTTACCCAAATCATCAGTACCAGCATGGACGACAACCGTACGCTGGACATCAATTAGCATTTTTCCCTGATTGCGGAACCCAATTCTTTTCTTTCGGATTGTACGTACTCCCAAAACACTGTGCGGGCCAATCAACTTAACATGGTGATCGGTGATCGTGCCCTTTGCAACACCAGCGCTATCGGTCTCAACGTTTCCCAGGTCACCAACATGGCGGACCTCATCCTCGGGAGCACCGTGGGTTTGCTTGTGGGGGTTAAAGTGAGGACCAGCAGATGTGCAACCGTTGGTGTTGTCACCGAACTCGTGAATGTGCATTCCACGCTTTGCGTTGGCATCGTTGCCGGTAATCTCGTACTCAATAATAGTAGGAGCCGACTCGGATTCCTGTGAGAACTTCACGGTACCGCTGACATTCGAGTCACCACGGAGAACAGCAACTGCCGGAAAAACGCATGTGTTAGTCGTTTCTCTCCTTCAACCAGTGATAAAGGTGAAACAAGCCGACGACCGGCTAGCCAGCAAGGTGTTTATTATGCAGCCAATGCACGTCATATACTGTGCAGCCCATTAGGTCCACATGTGCGCCAGCAGTAGATATATAAACCGTCTTGTTTCCACCAGTCTCTCCAACCTCCAGCTGTCTATGTCGACACGCTTCCTGGACAAACAATTCAGAAACAACACAGGGATTGGTCCTTACCTGCTTTGGCCATTTTGAAAGGGTAGTGAGTGAGTTAATTGATAATTTGGTCTGGTTATGTGAGAAGGTTATTCAATTCAGTACTTCGTCAAGAGGAAGAGAAGGGAATAAGGTAGGTGGGGCGGGGAAGTGAGGGGTTTATTATGACGACGAGTCGCAAAAACTTACTACATCCGAGCCCTCCCACGGATGCTTACAGAAACATCGCAAACAGCATGTGCTTTGTCTTGCGGACCAGGTCTAGATGAACCATTGCCTGGTAGCGAAAAACGATATATATTGGCTTTGAAACATTGATGAACTGCATCACTACAACAGTTCACATTATGCAGGCAGCCCAATTCCGAAGGACCTTAAATTACTATTGGGAAAGCTTCAGATCTATTATTCTACACAGACTGTTTTGCTGGCGATGGATTGTCGGTTGAACCGTTCTCGAACCGACTTTGCTTGGTCATGTCTGAATTTCTATGGTGGGGTAATGTTATCGTCCCGGGGATAAGCCAAGCTCCGGACTCAGATCTTCATGTTCAGCGGATCAAGTTACATAACAGTTGGATCCAAGAGAACACATAATATTTGATATTCGAACCATCAATTCACCCTAATGCATTCAGCTCCATCAAAAAATCCACTCTCTACAAATTATGGGGCTTCACAATTAGTTTCTGGCCGTATCTAACATTGTCGAACACACGAGAATATAGCCTACTAGATATAGTACGAGTAGAAATTACATCTTAATGGTCAGAAATATAAAGCTACTTTGAATTTGCCAGCAGCGAGGAAGCTATTTGATTAGGCAATGTGTGATCAGCCAGACGCTCAAAACTGATATCGTGAACGCCTCTAATACGTTCTCAGCGTTGATTCTAATACACCACAAATATTTTTATAGAGTTTGAATTACTATCTGTACTTTTCGCACGTGACAACCGTGGTTTATGGAAACATGTGCCAAGACGCCCGTTTTGTGTAAGAAATCCGCACGGTAATAAAATTCCTCATATCAACTAAGTTTCAAGAAAATGTCACATTATGATTCATATGTACTTATGAATCTAATTGCCATGAATTTATGACAGCAAAGAAATTAGTGGACGGGATCGAGAATTATAAGATCATGAAAACCGGCACCCAACACACTGGGGTTAGGTCTATGTATCGCACCCAACAGGAGTTATATAATTTCGTATTCTCAAGAATTTTCAATTACAAATCTGCAGAATAAAGTGCGTACAGAATTGACGAGGAAATCCATGAACTTAAAACACTAATGCATATCTGTAAATACTCGTTTTTCATATGATATACTATTCTTTCCATGAATACTTCAAGAAATGCCTCTATGTTTGTACATCAAGCATGGTGATATTCATGGTTGAATTGTCTAGGAATACACCCTCCATCCTAACATTTCTCGGTAAGTAGTTTATGAAAATGGATGGGTCTTGTAACCCATTGCAACAAGAGACCCATAATGAAAGATACAATCGATCCTAATCCAAAACATCCTTTCAAGCATCCCTTACAGATACAAGTTTATAGTAAACAATGCTGTACTTCTTCCATCAATAATGAATGTTAAACGAAAATATTGGCCACAATAAATCGAAAAAAACACAAATAGAAAGATAACGTCAAACCCTTATAAGCAAAAAAAAAAAAAACTCCGGAAACCAACCCAACCACCCTTGCAGACGTCTCTATGGATGCATGCTCGGCATATGCAAAGAGAATGAATGTATCAAAACAATACAAGAAAGAAAGTGGAGTAGCGATGTGAAAACTAGCAGTGACGATAATATCAAAAAAATTAGCTTATGCAGTATTTAATTGCATTTAGTCAGCAGAAATACACCCAACTGGTGTTGCTAGACATCCCGTACGAAATTGCAAATAAGTAAAAGAAATAAAGATAGGACATAGGTATAAAACATCATTAACATTACAGTGGTTGCGCGCACCCGCAACCACCAATGCTATGCTGGAGGATTGTCGGTATTAGTTCCGTTCTTGAGACTACCGGTAAGCGCCCCTCTTCCATTGCTCAAATGGTGACTCTCTATACACCCGTCTGTTTGAACTTGTTGATTGTGCCGTTTGGGTTTTAAGGCTGGGGGTTGTGCAGTAGGATTATTATCGCTTTGGGTCCCTTGGGAATCTGTTGTGCTTGGGGGCGGAGGTGGCGGGGCAGAATTCAGATGATTTGCTGCCTTCTTTCCCGCATTCTTCCCAGAGTTCTTCTTACTCTTCTGTTTTGCTTTCTCCAATAACCTTCGTTTTTCCGCAAGCCGGCGACGTTCTTTTCGGTCTTTGATCTCATATTGCCGCATGAGGGCCTCCGGTGGAGTCCCGAATATTGATTCATACTCACAAAACTCGCAAATCCAAATTTCACCATTGTTGTTGGCAACGTTAGCAAGGGCTTGTCGTCGTCTACGCTGTTGTTGCTGGAATTGTTCGCGTCTGGACAGTTTATGAGGTTTCTTCTTTGTTGATTGTGGGGGCTGCTGATATGTTGCATTGCTATTGGAGATACCTGGAGAAGTCTGCGTACCCACGGTATGCACCGATTTTGGATATGCAGTTTCACTAGCCCCACCGGAGCCCCCACCGCCGGAAGGCCCCGAAGGTACATATGATACATTGGCTGATATGGGGGATTCGCAAACAAATGTGAACTGTGTTTGTTTCGGTACGCAGGAGTCACTTCCGGGGTCCTTCCGTTTTACTTTTGATGGGGTAACTGGTGGCCCATCCTTATACCTACAATTTGTCCCACGATCGAATGCTGGAGATGAAATTTGCCGCACAGGTCGACGTAGAGATACGTGGTTTGCCGAAGATATGGAAGACAGAGGGGATCGTTGTGAGCTGTTAGGTCGCCAACGGCTTCTTGGGGTAGAGGTGGGCGAGAACCCGGGAGATGAGTGCATTGTTCCATTATAACTACCTGACATGCCCCCGCCCCCAGTACTTCCTCCAGGGTTCGTATGTGTTGGTATTTTCCGTTTCTTCTTGTTGTTTGTATTTTCGGTCCACTCGTAAGGATCGGTACTCCCGATAGTCCCATCTGCGAATTCGGATGCTCCATTACCTACCCCATGTGAAATCGATATGTTGGCGTTGTCTTCCTCGTCGGAGGAATCCTGAAGTCCATCTTCCATGCCATTTCCCGAACCGAATCCCATAGAACCCGACCCCCCCATTGTAGAATCACCTGCATAATTGTTGTATGGAAAATAAAACAATGGAGTTGCTGGTTGCTGTGGCGGGACAAATAGGGTGGCATTGACATCCTCGGAGAGCCTCGATCGAAGCCGACGTTTGGGGAGAGGTCGTATAGGCCGCGTGGGAGAGGTGTTATAGTTATCTGTAAATTCTTGCAAAACCCGTACTGAGCCCAACTGTATCTCGGCCGTATGACGGTCATTTAGGAATGGGAATGGGGAAGGTAGACGTCTGGGAGGTTTGGATGGGGGTATTCCGTACCCACAGCAGCAGACATGACGGTTGCGGCGGTGGCGAGAACCGTCGAAGAGCTCGACGAATTGATAAGACGTAACCCGAGTTGTCGATGATATCGTGTCAGTGCAGGTGGTAAACGTTAGTCTATATTGTGCGTCAGCTTTATTAGGCGGCTCAAACACTTGTGAGGACATATAGCGTTGGCGTGCCCCACACAGACGTCTCTCTTTCCCTCTGCATCAAGAATATATGTGACTTACGTGGTGGTAAATGTAAGTTTCTAAGGAGGCTTCTAGAAATTCCTTGGTTCAAGCAGGAACGAAATAGCTTGCGGGGTTGGGGCAGCGCAGTGGTGAGATAAAGTACCAGGAAGTGTGAGCTCTGGCAGTCTCCCTGGAGAAGGTGGGCGGAATTGGAAAAGGGTTCACCACACGCAAGAACGAACGGCTCGGCAGAAGCTGCTGTCCTCCAACGCTTGAAAAATAATCTGCATTAAAAAATAGGGCAAAGCCATCATGAACACACCGACACGGCCGTGCTCCACCCCACCGTGACTGACACTAGCTTGTTTACCTATCGGATGCCCCTCCTTTCAACCTTGGGTGTGAATTTCGGCCCGGGGATGCTCGTTTGTGCAACTATTTCCCACCGCATTCATCATTCCAGGTCTGATGTATGTATGCTTCAATTTCTCGAGAGGCATTCGTGGCTAGTAATTATGTGTGCGAGACTTTGAAAATCATCTTCTGTTATATATCTCAGCTGATGACCTCAAGAGGCAAGACGACGTTTAACAACTAACCAACTAATTCTATGTGCATTCACACTGTACATATTTGACCTATCCTTACGTGTATGCTTATAATTTTTCCAGATCTAATCCAGTATGTAGTACTACAGTCATACAAACAGATTATACTCGTCAAAACAACCTTTGTCGCTAAGTATACGGGAAACGTGCTTGAAATCATGATGAACGGCAACAGTAGTAGTTTACCTCCTAAGTTTACACTACTCACATTTACATGTATTCTCAGCAACCGGTTCTTTGTGTATCGCCTTGAAATGACGGATACATGTATATGATATGAAGTATGTACTCAGTATTTACAAAGCCAATGTCAACTGCATCAATTAAGAACCATGGAAAACGTAAGCGTCTGACAAATTTGAATCAATAAGTAAGTACTTACTCAAGAAATTAATCCATATTCCTTACATCATGATCATGCACATATCACCAGGGCTGGCCCTGTATTAAATTTTAAAGTGCAAACCATTCTCCGGCATTCATTCACAAACTACATAATTTTTATCATCACCATTGTAGCACTTTAGCACCTGCATATAAGATACTTAGTATACTCCTTCTTTACACACTTCTCAGGAAGTAGCAATCAATGAGTCAAAATACAGTTCAAGTTCTCAACCTTGTTGCTGCTGGCTGCCACCGCCGTTCTTTGAAAGAGCGCAGATATTTGGATACGTGCTACTTTTTGCATTGTGCCAACCACAAAAAATCTCTATTTTCTATTATAGATATTTCGGACGATGATCGATATCATCCGAGAAATAGGTAGTATATGCACATGCGGTCAAGACTGAAATGTTCCGAACTTCTGAGTTCCTGGCAGTGGGAAGCTGAATCTTTTGGAAACAACAGTGACTTTCGCCAAGACTGGTACACTCGGAGCCTCACTGCGCTAACAATCATCGCCAACTTTCACCGTGGAGTTCAGCATCAACCTACCAGCAGTCATTATAACTCTCAGCTTATCTCCTGCATCATCTCTTGACTTCAGTAAGAGATACACTTTTGATATATGCCAGCGATGCACCGATTTCAGCGCCCTCTGGGGTCGTTCTCAGTTGATCGTACCCCTCCACCGCCATCAATATTTGGTGGAGGTGTTGCTGCGCACAACGATATAAGAAATGTTCCAATTTTTGTTCAATAATGGACACAAACTATTCAGTACATGGTTAGTACATGGTTTTTTTTATTTTAATAATTCTTATAGTTTTTTCATTTTTTCGATCGGCGGCCATAATTGGTTCAAAGTTCAAGTCGTTGCTTAGCCCGAAAGCGAATTGCAGGGTCCGTCCGCACTTTGTGTGGTCGGTCATTTGTCAAGCCTCCGCCCGCGCTTTTGCCTGCTGTCGGCGGTCGCCTTCGTTTCTCCTACTGCTGCTGGCACTGGTTGCAGTTCCCCTCTTCTCCCACAGTACGGTTACTTTACCTCACAGGCTTCTGTTCGTATCTCCAGCTCTCCTCTCCCTTTGCCAAATTGCCGCCTGTTCAATCTTTCTTGCTTGCTGTGTCTTACCTATTCTCTGCCTCCTCTGCCCCTCCGATTCCTCTTCCTGCTTCTGCTGTGGCTCCCTCATTCCAGCCATGGTCTCCCCTCGACGCTCTTCTCGGGCGCGCTCCACTGCACATCCAGTAACTGCCTCACACTCTGCTTCTTCACATTCATCTGCTTCGTCTTCTCGCAGTCGTCATACCAGACGCCGCAGTGAAGACGCTGACCTTGACGCCAGCTACCAACGAGGCCCCGAAGCCGATCTCGACGAACACAACGAGTCTGCGGAAATAGAAACCATGGCCGACGATGACGGAATCGATGACAGCAATTCGCAAGAAGACGAGATCACGCGTTGTATTTGCGGCTACCAAGAATACCAAGGTGGTGACGATGACCAGACAGACACCGACGGTCTGTTTATTCAATGCGATGAATGCTCAGTCTGGCAACATGGCTTTTGTGTTGGAGTCACCGATAGTAAAGCAACTCCGGAGAACTACTATTGCGAACGATGCAAGCCAGAGCTGCATAAAGAAGGTGTTAATAAAGCTGGGTAGGTAGATCGTTCCACTCCTATCCCGATTGACTCGACTCTTTTTATCAATGGCCATCCTTTGCGCATATTTTATTATTGGTCTAACAAGTGTTTAGGATGAGAACGTCGATTTATCTTCCTACACAAGCCGAGCAGCTCAAGCCGATCTCCCAGAAGGAGGCCAACCAAAAAAGACGCACTACAATGAACTCTCGAGATGCTGAGTATGATGACGAAGTCTTCAAAAGAATGCTTGAATTGAGCAAACAAGATGCAAAACCAAATGCGGAGTCGACTCGGGGCTCGCGAGGGCGTAAAAGAGGCACCAGTGAAGGCTCTGACGAGTAAGCTTCCCATTTGGTTTTCCTATTGTAAGTCTCAGACTGACAATTGGGCAGGACATCGAAGGAATCCAAACGACCTCGAACGTCGGATTCTCCCGAAACTACATCGAATCCAATCGTCGAATCTGGCGACGAAAAAAATGCGAAGGCGTCGGCTGCAGCCGCACCATCCTCATCGAAAAAATCCCGCAATGGTGGGACACGGAACTCAAATACAAGCTCTTCTGTTGGAGGAAAAAGAACTTCTACCCGGAATAGAGCTGTCGAAAAGGCCGAGCCGAGGAAAGATGGTGCGTAGTCGTGTTATGCTTCTTCGTAAGACTCAAAAGCTCATTAGAAATTTGTCTCGCTAACACGACTGTACATTAGACTCAGAGCATTCAGACGATTATGCTCCTCGAAAAAACATCCGCTCAAATAGATTGAACCCCGAAGAAACAGTCGCAATCCCACCCCCGATTATTGAAGCTATTCCAGATATCCCTCAGCCACCACCACCACCACAACAACAACCACCTAAGCGAACAGCTCGCAGTACCCATACAAATGGTAACGGCCGTCGTCGTGGAAATAATCGCCTTACACGGCAGTCTGAAGATCCTAACGATGTTGCATCCTCAATGGCGATGTCTCGGGATCAATCCTCAGCAGGCCATGGTAGACATGAAAATGCAGCAAGTGTTTTAGAAAAGCCCACTAAACCAAGACTACCAGCAGCCCGTATGACCATAAATGAGATGAAGAAGCGCGTAAATGGCATCTCTGAATACATAACCCGAACCCAAGTCGAGATGGCTTCATCCCGACAAAGCGACATCTATGCATACCTAGCTTGGATGGAAGAAAAAGGAACGCCTGTGAGCGCCACGACCCCTAAAAGTAATAACTCGGATACCACAACTCCAACTTCGGCGGTCAACGGAATAAGTAGTGGTGACTCTAATGTCCCTCAGATACAAATTAACGGTAATAACGGAACCAGCAATGTTTTAGAAAAAGCGTCCGAGGCTCTTTCTGGGACTGCTAATAATGGTGCTCTTGACATCATGGAGATACTATCCACCAAGATCAATCGATGGCAACAACACTATGGAGAAAAAATATAGCATACTGTTTCTCATTCAATCCTTGAACAGTTATTTCGTTTTGTCACTGTATAGTGGGCTTCCCTGATTAGCGCTGAGTTCGTGCAGTAAATGGGTCCTGGTGGAGTCTGTCTTTTTGGCCCTCATGGCATAGTTCTGGAGTAAAGAGTTTCAATTCATGTGGAGTTCAATCCTTTATTGTATTTTATTCACCACTTCGTTGGGTTTTCGGGATCTCTATTTTATTCATCTTTGGCACAGGCGGAGGAGGCTATCTTGGTGTTGGTTGTCTTTGGTAACCGGTGTTATCTGGTTCATGTCTCCCTCATTTTGATTGTTTTTTATTTGTTCTTTCTTTGGGTGGCAAAATGAATTATAACTAAGTTTGATATTATTTGATCAAAATTATTTGCGGTAATAACCAGGCGTTCGGTGTTGTCATTACTGGTTTGGTTCCGATGGCTTCTGTATAACTCTGTGTGTCTGTGTAGTGAGTTGTTTCACAAGTGCTATTCTAAATGGGATGAGTTAGTATTAGGTGGGTTCACTAAGAAGCAAAAAGGAGATGTATCACGTCATAAGTACCTAAGCGACTAAGCAAAAGTTACCTAAATAGCCCAGGCGTTGCACATAGCAACGAGTCCTGTGTATCATTTGCGAACCATACCCCAAGCCCTAGGTGCAGCACCTAGCCACTGGCCTTCTTCGGGTAATGGTCTGTACTCTACTCTAGACTGTGAGAGATATGTAGAACGTTCCGGTAGATTATTCCTTGGATACTGACGGTATCCAGTGCAGTACAAACATCAACACAAAATCACAAAAAACAATATCAATGGAGAGTCATATCTCGTCATGAATCATGCTACCAACAGGTTTACACTATGTTGCTATTGAGACTTTGCCTACTTGTGCGCTGGTAAAAAATCACAGAAGAGTATCCTGATATCTCACAAAACTATAGGAACCGTGCTGTTTTTAAATGTTTTTTTTTTCTTTGATCACCGTATTAACCACGTGGCTCGGTGATGTCCTGATTTTAGGAAACATCGATATCGAGAGCCGCAGGAAGCCGATCTTAACCAACAAGCACCACAGCTTATATAATTTCGCAGACCACGAACTACTCGCATGCATTGACAACGTTCAAAGGAATTCAGAGTACTATAAATTGAACCGATGTCAAAAATTACACCATTCGCACCAAGGCGCCCACGAGATATTGTGGCTTTGGTTGCGATAAAGTGTACCCAGGGCCGACTGTATCTACTAGCTGCATTATATAGGTTAAACTTCTAAGCCTAAGGCTTGTCCGCACGGCCGCCTCACACTGGATCCATATACCTCCAAGCCTCGCGTGTCCTCTCTAATTACAAATGACACATTGGCAACAGACAGTAACATGTCGAACTTGACGTGGCGATATTTGCGAAAAGTTCGAATCTCGATGAGTTCATTCTTCATCAGGATTTTTTAAATGAAATCACTGTGGTTGAGATGAGGGTCGGGACCTTCTGCATGATATATATCTACATTCAGAGGTACCAGATACGCTATACGTGCCTAATTGCCAATCGGATCAATATATGTAGGAGGTTGCCATCGTGGTTGATTCGCCGCTGCTACTCAGATTGCTCAAACCATCCAATGATTTTATGTATTGGAACCACACTGCCTTAGTCTAGTCTATGGTGCTGTAGTGTCTGCATTAGCAAAAGGGCCATTGATGCATAGTAATCTATGTATTGTCTTTTTAAAGATACCAAGTACCCTATCAACAGCTCCCAAACCAAATCCGCTTCATTGCTAGTTCCACAGCTCAACCCACCCCTTACCTACCCAACGTCACACCAACCAACCAAGCTCCCCTCCAGGAGAAATAGTGAAGGGCCGCTCCCGCCTTTTTCTAGAAACATGCAAGGCTTTCTTAAAAGTCTCCCCGCCGCCGGGTCGTAGGTCTAGAATCGGATTACATCCTCGATGTTCTTGGCGGATCACCAGATCGACGACAGCGTAATGGCTCATCTCATCATTTTGGTAAACCGCATTTTTTTTCTTTTATAATGACAACTGCCCATGCAACACCAAAATCACAACCATCCAAACCCAGAACCCAGAAATCCTAGACCAAACACCAAAACTGATCCGAGAGAGAAGAAAGGAGGGGAGGAAAGAGGAAACACAAATGAGATCATAGCACCTTATCGATAAGACCGAGTCGACGATGTATAACTAGCGCTACTAAGTCAAACATAAATTAAGATTAAAGGTCCAGGAGAGAATGTGGATATTGTTGTATGTATGCAGGATGCACGCAAGAATACATGGATATGTGCGTATATGTGTAAGTAAGGAGAGAGAAAAAAAAACGTATTATATCCATGTGTTAGGGTCAAGAACTTGATAGTAAATAAATGATGTCCTAATAAAGTATGATAAGTGAACTGTTATAAAAGAAGCCATCGCACCGAGGAAATCTTTTGCAGAAAGATGCGAAGTATAGAGTAAACCTAAGCAAGACAAAACTTCCCAGCAGTGAATGTTATACTTCAAAAGGCATCAACAAATCTTGGAAGCTCCAATGGCAACCAAGGAAGGTTCGAAGGGAAGAATGATTCAAATAACACACGAGATCCCATCCCCAAAATAAAAAATCCTTACGCTCCAAACTACACACCCCCAAAAGAAAACATAATATCCATAGAAGGGAAATGATTTTTTGATGTTTTTTTTGCGCTTCATAGCTCCAAAACGACCTGTTGATATCGAACAGTTGAAGGAGAGGGAGCTTCTTCCTTCGTGTCAGGCCCAAGACTAAAAGGAAACAAGAACAACCAATCCATACACCCAACAGACCCGGAAACCAGAGAAGCAATATAATAAAAAGTAACAAGCAATAACACCCTGTAACGCAATCCGGAAAAGACAATAAAGCAGAATGACAACCCCCAAACCCCTCAACCAATGCCGTATTTTTTGTACTGTTGCTTTTGATCCACCGCCGTCCTCGTACTTCGTTCCCAATTTTCCCATCGACCGTTTTTATCTTCGCAATAGCGTATCCAAACCCCATATCGTGCCGAGATGCTGAGAAACTCCACCGCTCTTATCCGACCCTTTTCTTTGACTGTTCGCCTGTCCCAGAAAAAACAAAAGATCAAAATGAAAACACCGTAAACAACCCCGGTTTTAAGATGCCTTCGCCGTAAGAAGAAATGGACTGAACTCTCTTATCACCTTTAGGTATCCGTATCCCCAACCCATGAAGAAAAAGGACAACAATTACAAGTCGTGAAAACGAAACCAATGTAAACATGCCCTCCCAAGACACTGCGCCCCAAGAAGAAATAAATAAATAAAAACACCCCCAAACAAAAGGAATCCCTAGCTATTATCACATGAAGTAAAATGATTTAACCCCAGACGCTGGCAACGTTGTTGAGGCCCTTGTTACCAGGCCCCCAAACCTTGCTCCAGCCGAGGCCATCAGAGCCTTGAACGCTCGAGGAAGAATGCTGCTCGTTAGAAGCAGCGGATGCAGACCTCTCTTTCGGGAGGTTGTGGTTATTAAAAGGATCTTGCTCGGCACCAAACCCGTAGCTAAGAGGAGATGCCAATGGCGTAGTAGAACGCTGCTTAGCATTGTTAACGGCTTGGTTCTGAGCCTGAGAAGTGGGACGAGTGCCAATAGGGGCAACTGATGAGCCTGGGGCTACTGAACCACGCTGAGAGCGAGGGGGCGAACCTCCCGGGGAGGATGCTGTTGTACGGTTCGAAAACTGGACACCTGCATTTGATTTGTTGGATAAGCTAAACGCAGCTGACGAAGAAGGCGAACCACTATTATTACGAGCATGGTTGGGAGAGACGGCACCAGTGGACTGTGACCCCGTAGGCTGCTCTGAGGCAGGCGTTTGCACTGGAATAGCATCAATGTTGCCGTTCTGACCGTTTTGCTGAAGACCAAAGGGGTCAAAAGCGGACATGGGAGACGGACCACGAGTTCCGCCGGCATTGGAGCCAGGTGCGGAGGCACCATTCGAGTTGACAAGTAGGTTTCGCGAACCGTCGTCGAGATGATTACCGTCCTCTGAGTGAGCACCTTCAGATTGAGCACTATAAAGAGCACGATGTTGACGAGCGATGAGATCACGTCGATCCTCCTCGCTCATTGCTCCGGGGCTCATAACACGGTCCTTACCGAAAGTATTGATTTCGGCCAATACAGCTGCAGAACCTCTATGAGCCTGATCTTTGTGAAGAGGATAATTGGTAGGCGTACTCCTATTGTACTGCTGCTCTTGGTGATAATTGCGCAGCTCTCGCTCACGTTGAGCGGCAGCCCTTCTTTTGGCTTGAATAACGGTTTCGGGTTCGGCACCTTGGCCCTGGCCTTGGTTTTGACCGCCCTGACGAGTTTGGAACCGCTGTGTAGCATAGAAGTTCTGCAGATTAGCAGCGGATGGAGATCTGATTGCCTCGAAATCTGGCACTGAGTAGTGACGGACTGGAGTTGGGTTCACCATGCGGGGATCTATTGGTCAGCCAAGAACAAAGGGGGGATGGAATATATTTTTCTTACCATGAGCCTCAACAGGAAATCCTCGGGGACCCATCATTGGCATCGAGTCACGGCGGGGGGCATTGAACATTTTCCCGCTCTTGACAAGATTGTCGACAGCACGGTCAACCTCTGATTTAAAAAACTCACTATTAGCTTATTTCCTATCAACGCCGAGTAAAATTGGAACTAACCATCTAACTGCGAGCCAAAGGCAGCTGGGTCCTCGGGTTTAGACTGGGCAGTAAACCTAGTAGTCATGTCTGCCTGGCCGTGTACGATGAGCTCGTTCTTGTTGAACGAAGCCTGCCCGGGGGTAGACACGGCAGAACGAGAATCCCACCCTGAACGCTGGTTTTGCTGCCAGGACGCAGGCGATTGGGGCTCATAGTAGGACATTGCTATGTGGGCAGTTGATGGTAATGGTCGATGCAAATGGTTGACGTGGGGATGGCCGGTTAAGAAAGTTAATAATTAAGGTCAGAGATATCTGGCCTGGCTGATAGATGTATGGTCGAAGTCAAGAGTAAGTAGATGTAAAAACGAAGAAAGGCCGGTCGTGCTGCAGGGTAGTGGCAAAACAGAATGAGCGTCAGCGATTGGAGACCAAGAGCACGTATGAGAAGAGGTGCAAATTGCTGGATCTGCGAAAAAAAAATATCCAATAGGAGCAGGGTGGGGAACCGAGGATAACGGTCTACAGCACGAGTACAGCAGCGCTACGTAAGGATATTTTTTTCTCTGGGCAGGTAAAGTTGGGCGAATGTCAGACAAGCAGGCAGGGCCCAACGCCCATGGGAGCGGCAATGGGAATAGAGAAGGGGGGGAAGGACAGCAAAAAATTGTGCATATAGTCCATTTGGGGCAGAAGTCATAATATTGGGATATGAGGTATGGATATGGAAATCATGATAGATCGAACTCACCAGCTACGCAGACACAGTCCACACAATGAGGGATTTTGGGGCGAAATGGGAGAGGGGAAAACCGGTAGATAATTCGTAAGGTGACGACACAAAATTTAGAATGTGCAACAGAGCACCAGAAAAGGAGTCCGTTGGAGAGCAGCAACTAATAAAAGAGAAGATACAGGAAGGAAGAGGTGAAGTGTGGTGAGAGGAGAAGAATCGGACGAAGAGCACGTTGATAATGGGACGGGACAGGCAGTTAGTAACGCTGGGGGTTTGGGTTAGTTGGGGTTGGGTTGGGGTGGGTTGGGGTGTCTCAGGCTCAGGCTCAGGGCGATGATGGTTCGGAAGAGCAGCAGCAGCAGCGGCGGGCGGGAGAACAGAGCGAAGGGAGCAGGAGAGGAGGAAAATTAAAAGATGCGCAAAGCGCAGCCACGAGGGGATGGGATGCGTGTGGAAGGGGGCTACGGGCAAGCTGGGATCTTGGGTTGGGCCAGCCGACGACGACAGACCAGAGGCAGAGGAACACTGGAAATTTCGGGTTTGGGGTTGGGTTGGCTGCCATCGAGCACGACCTAGCCCGCGCAGCACCTGTATCCACCCTGCCGACTCGGGAATTATTCGCAAAAAGGGCAGATCTCCACTACCAGAACTGCCAGAGCCCGGGCAGTCGGCGGCAGTCGGTGCACACCAGCCAGCGTTTTTGCATGCTGTCTTTTGCTGTCGACTGCAGATATGTCGGGGACAGACAGACGCCTCTTCGGCCTACTGTATGTCCAGTGAGTTGGGCACACCGCACCAGCATTTAGTACTGCTTCCCCCGTGCTGATGCTGTCCGCTGCTTGCTCTGTGACTGATTACTGTATTGGCGGTATTTGCTGATTGGCAGTTCCCGGTGGTCCATGCTTTCACCCATCATGTTCCATGGCCCATCACGGGCTGGTTCCCAGTACATGAGCCTCAAGTATTTTGTACCTAAATGAAATGACATATGCAAAAATCCAATGGCATTTCGATGCATTCTCTGTCACGTTTCAAAGAGAGACATCCAGCAGACCTTCCTGTAAATCTCAGACCGCATTGTAGATACAATGTGCTCTCCGGCGTCGGCTGGGTGCGAGCCCTCTAATGTGCATAACTCTTTTGTGCTATGTACTTCTCGAGTCTGCTGCTTCTACTGCAACCGCATAAATGGATGAACTACTCCAGGAGAGGGAAGTCCAATGGAGAAGCTCTTACAACTCCACAATATGTCTACTCGGTGCGAGTACATACAGCACGGGGCTCAACAGTTCAAGGACGGCTGGTAGGGAACACCCGTTTCTCAATAGGTCAGTGCAAGTGACAGGCATCTAGAAGTCTCATTTGCAGTGTGTGACAGTTCATGCATTCGGTAAACACGTATTTCCCAAAAGGATCTGTGAGAAACCGTGTGGCTTTTACATAAAAATAGGAGTATCTGTAGAGTAGAATCGTGTGATCTGTGGCTCAACTGCCCCCACACACTCTCCTTCTAACTAGATCTGACCTTTTTTCTTTCTTACTCGGTTTCGAAAATTTGCGGTCATGCATGGCAAATTTTCCGTTTTTTTTGCTGTATCATGTACCTAAGAAATAGTAAGTATGATGTACTGTTTTGACAGTAATATGAACGACGAAGGTAGCACTTGGCGTCAAATTGACCACGACAGCGGAAAACCACACCTATTCGGGGCCAAGAGGCAGTGCTTGGCAATACTTGCTTTAGAGTAAAGAGAGGCACGGCCCCATGGGATAACCGCACGGTCCCCCCTGAACAAATTGGGGAACACCGTTCCTCTACTTCTCTTTCAGGTCTGGTTCACATGGGTTTCCAAGCTGACCGTTGTTGAAGTGGCTGGGTGTAGGAGATTGGCCCCAACGAGTTGTGTGTACCAGTACCAAACGGGTTTCACCTGACGAATAATTACCTCGATGCTGATTGGACATCTTTAGAAACGAGAACCGCGAAAGAGGCGAATGGGACTGCAAGCCCGATCGTCTGGTTCCACACACTGACGCCATCGGATTACAAAAAGAAAAGAAACGCTATGTGAAGTTACACAATCCATCTGTTATTTTGTGGATTTCTGTAGATGAACGGTACCTCAACTAGATATAAGCCCAGGCGGAAGGGCGCTACATCTTTTGGACGCGGGCCTGATTCGACACGTTATTGTTAATTAGGTTTTTTTGCGGGTCATTCCGGTCCCGGAAAACACCACTTCCGGTTATCGGCATGTTCCCTGGTTCTCACTATTGGTGCTGTCATCATCTGAGCTTCTCGAACTGACCCGGAAAATCCTTCATACGTAGCTAATCAACCTGAAATCAACTTGGGCGAAGTCACTGAGCCACCAGCCGACTACAACCAGAAGACAAATTCGTTGGAAAGGTTCGGTATATATGCTATGAGAATTAAGAAGCTTTGCCCACTACTCGTGCTTCTCATAGGTTTCTTCGTTACAGGCGACGGTCTGGTAGCTCTTTTTGTCACCAAAATATTGCACGCGACAAAGAACATATGAGAAGCATGAATATCATGAGGTGATAATCTACAGCAACCGGAATAATAACCAGGATACCTGAATTTGTGGGACAATTCCTTCCTATTTCCGATGAAACAAAGTGTGATCATCTTGATAACTGAGTACATTGTGACGCTCTTTAAGCGCGAGATCCCCAATAAATCAGCCACAAGAACTATATAAGAATCCCCGGGAAAATAAGTGCCGACTGGCTAGTGAAGTCATTTTTCCTCAACCGCTTACCGCTCAGTTTCTACAATTCTAAGCTCCCTTCGTATATTCTGCAACTTGTTTAGATCGAACAAACATGCAATAAACTATCGGAAGCTAAATCTACTACTGCCAGTTTTGTGTCAGTTTTTTTTGTGGTCTTGAAACCATTGCGCCTTGCCCTTAAACTCTGTTTGGAATAGTTCAACATAACTTTAAATCAACTCCACGATTACAAGCCTCTGTTTGTCGGCAGAAACTTTTATGTTGAATCCATTTCCGGCTGTTGGTTTTGTATAAAAAAAATTGGTGTTTCTCAAGTTCAAGGGCCAAGCACACTTCACATGTGACTAGCTGAGGGAATGTGGTTGACAATTTATCGAAAACTGTGGTTGAGAAAGCAAGGTTGTGTCTAGGAATTAAGGGATCGACAACCGGGGGCCGCGTCGAGCCGTGATCTATAAAACGCCTCGACACATGTGTGGTCAACGCTTCTCCAATGTTGAAGATTAGAGTACGTATCAATATCAAGGCCTGCGGAACTTAATAGGTGCTTGCCATAAATGAACGAAAATCCCAATGTGGATGATTCTCAACATAGGAAAATATCGAGTCATTACACATGACGAACACATGCAACAACTCAAGCTTCTTTCCTGGCTACTTGGCTAAGTCGATATTGGAACTTGAGTGGATTTTATTCAAAGAAATATCGCCCCTTTACATACCACGGCAAATAAGAAATATCCACACATTACCGACCAATTTTACGTTAGGCGTTGAGGGTAAGGTGCATGGGGTTAACGTTAAGACATGTCGACTCCTATAATACAAAATGTGTAAAAATGCACGTACATACTTTTCCTTATTAGGCCAGCTGGAAAGTACCCCGTTGGACCAGTTGTATGCGAGGGAAATTACGTATGTACAGATAAAAAGCACTCGTTGTCCAAAAACGTCACTAATACACATACAGGCTCTAGAAACGCCGGTATTGTACAAACGGCCGCACAGGTAGCTATCTAGCTAGTATAGATACATTAAACTCGGAGATGATCAGGTTTCCTCATCACCGAGCCCGCCAGCCTTCAGAATCACCCAACCATATCTCAAGCTTGATTCGACTTGCCGTTCCACAAAAAAACAATGACTCCAGTTGTGAATCGGCAAGTGGGTTTTGCTAAACCATTGCCATATAATAGTGTCAGTGCCATGATATTTGATGTTCTATACACGTGGACAAGCCTATTTCATCGAACAAATATCTTATTCATCTAGCGTCGTTTCTAATGCCGACAACGTCAAACATATATTTGGTCAATATTGGACGTTCAGTCGATCATGTATTAGATTTTTTTAATAATTCCAGCAGAGCACTTCTTCTAGCACATAGGAGCGGTCGCAGCATTCCTTTGTCACAATTCCAAAACATAGCATCATGCATCGCCGTATAATGAGTCAAATAACTTATCTTACCTCATGCATACAAACACGATACCATGGAACCTGAAAGTTCGCAGGTACTCGTACGTGTAAATAAGACTGAAGCTGATGTGAAAGATGTGACAGGACCATGTTTCCAACATATATGAATCCTTGTTTTCTTTCTTTTTCATATATACGTTTTCTGACGAAATTCCTTGGAAACGGCATATTAGATTCTGAAACGAGTCAAATTCAACCTGCTTATATTCAAGGGAGCTTTGAAACACACAAGATGTCTTCTAGGTTTGCCTAGACAGACAATCCCAGTTTTTGGACCGTGCACATATAACCCTAACCACAACCTGTTACTCGACAGTCGTAGTTATGCACTTTTTTTGCAGTGAATATCAATTACTTCAAACATACCAAAGATCATATATTGTATTTGACCGGATTATATCTTAGCATTAACTGAAGCGAAGTCAACTTGGTTTGTGCTCTGTAGTAGTATAAGCAATAAACTTCGCTAAGCTATCTTCTTTCTTTGATACTAGACAATTTTGTGGGCTACGTCTAGTAGAATTAGATGTTTTATACAGTCCTGTGGTCATATATTACCCAGAGCTTCTATTCAAACTAGTCCTATAGTTGGCCGACGCATCGATATCCGAGCGTTTGTGTGTATCATGTCATGTACGAACTTCTGGCAAGAAAACCCTGGCTAGGTATATCCTTGGGACGGACGAAAATCAGTTCCACATAGACTTCTCGATATCATTTGTAGGGAATATGATTGCCAGTGTATGAAATAGCGTGCCCATCTTGCTTCCATCACACATGATTGTGATAGGTATATCGGTGCTATTCTGTATATTCAAACACAGAATAAAGAATGAGTGTAGCAAATACTCAATGGGGTACCCCAGCAGTTTTCGACCTGAACTCACCCATGCATGAACATATTACAATGAGTGATATATGATGAACTAACCAGTTTCTTGGCCTCACCGGCAAGATCTAGATGTGGATAACAATCTGGATTAACCTCAACCCTAAGATCCGCACCCGCCAATGTTTCGTCATGCATCAATGCTACGGGCAGATCTAATACTCAGCCTATGGCCGGCCAATTCCACCCGTCCGGGCCGCCGCCACGGGCTGAGACTTTATGTCTAAATACGGCACAGCCACATGTTGCTTTGTCTCCAAGCCCTAATGAAAGAAGCAAAAAACAAAACTGACCAAGACTATATGCAAAGAAAAAAATCAGGCATATGAGTATCACAGCTGTATTGAGTTCTGGAATTGACTAGCTAACTCGCAGATTTCAGTTCCTCTATGATGCGCGAGGGTGCGCTGGCATAGTTAGGCGCTAAACATAGCTTCAGAGGTTCGGAGGGGATACCGCAGCTAGCGGAAATTTATACAATCAAGCTTTTGTGGAGAATTGTGGGGATGGTCGGTGGCGATCTTCAAGGATACTTTAGAGTTCAGTCCAAAACTTCCAGCTCCCCCAAACTGACAACTTAATAAAAAAACATTCAGATAAATACAAGTCTGTAGCCCCAAAACCAAGATCCTTCTACCTATTGTGCATGACACCTCACTCGGGCGGGACCCTTGAAGTGGAAAACTGCTTCTGGCCGTTGGTTGCTGTTAGCATCTGGGTCCTATAGAACGCAACTCTACAATGCGGCATTTCCCTATTGATACTTCCCCGCGCCCCGGGCCGGGAAACAAACGGACAATTGTTTAAATGGTGACAGACGAGGTGCCAATATCTCTATGTCAACCCCATCTCGCATATGTTGCTGCATGCCAGATATTAAATGTATGCCTACCCAAGTTTACTAGTCAACCGGTGAGGGCAGGATGGCCCTCACCGGCCCCAGTCCAGTGATATCGGCCCTGCAGCCGTCCTGTGTATCGTAACACTGGAGGGGATCCAGGCACGGGCTACCTCTGAGCTCGTATGAGGACTTGGCGCATATGCGTGGTGAATCGGGGCTCGTCGTCATTGGATCGCTGCCTAGAGATCGAGAGGAAAACACGTGGGATGACAAGCATGCTTTTGATATCGAACAATCGATTCTACTCTATATATTCCTATCGACTCTATCAGTCAACCTAGTTGGTAGATCATCTCATCATATAGTCGTAAAATCATATGCAAACGTTCCCGAAATAAACATGAACACCTCCCATCCAACAAATAACAAGTCGTAAATATATAAATGAAATGGAAAACCACAACCCTATATCCGTAAAATGCCGATGACCGTTTTTGATGTTTCTCACGCGTCAAGCGGTACTTTGATGCTCATCACATCCTCACACTTCTCAATGTCGTTTTCTTCGGCCACAGGTAAGCCCTGTGTTCGACTTGACAGATCGGCAGCGTGTTGTTCTACTAAATTGGCCAGAAATATCCGGATCACTGAATATACCAATATAGAAGGAAACATATCCCAACTGTAAATGTTGCATAGAGCAGACCAAGTAATAGTCGAGGGGGGGCCATCGGCAATCAGCAATGGTAAGAATAGCAACAGGGTGGAGGCATGATTCTGATCCCGGATGAAAATCAGCTAATGTACATGGGGAAGACGGGAAGATGAACGGGAAGATGAACATACAGTTATTGAGCCATAAAGCCCCAGGACGTTTACGAATGTCCCAATGCAGATGTACGGGACGTAGGGTAGAAACGCGGATAGAGATCCCGCTGCGGATATCTGGTGGATTAAATATGCGCAAACTCCGTTGTAAACAATCGCTAAAGTGGTGAAAACAACAATGAATATTCTGCACCGACGGTTAGATCCTGATATGAAGGGGCAATACCGGACAGACGTACCGTAATCCCGAACCCATGTTCATTAATTTTTATCCAGGCAAAACAAACCGATCGAAAAATAACCAAGGCTAACGACGCAGATCCAATCCTCTTACTGGTTTCCGAACAATCTTTGAAGTTGTTGAAATCTAGAAGCTTGGCCCGCGCCGGACTGTGATTGTCAATCCAGATCTGGGTGTGCGTCGACGACTTCGATATTCTCAGCACTTGGTGGTTGCGCGTCAACGATATCGATATCTTCAACGTCTGGGTTGGAGCTGGGGTGATGGACGTAGGTAGCTTCGGGCATATCGATGCTGCCAACGGTCTCCTGATGTGGAGTCAGTTTGTTTCTTGAGAAAAAAATGGGTGTCTCGACATGATGTCGACCGCCAGTGGACAGTTAAGTTAGAGTTCAACTTACATGTTCGATAGAAACTACCTGAGCTTCGGGCCCCTTCTCTTCGTCGTATATACTTTCGTTTGATCCTCGTAGATAGCTGAAGAAGCTAGGTCGTCCGCAGAAGGCACAGGTGCAAAGTACAATCGCGCAGATGACGAGTGCAGCAAAGAATATAGGGAGAAACACAGATATGGTGGATTTGGACATGACCAAGAAGATTGGAAGACCAAGTGAGAGCTCTGTGCGTGTTGCGGCCTCTGATTAATCCGACCAAAGCTAGACGGCAGAGTAGGATGTAGGATTGATCTGGCTGCTGTACTGGTGAGTGAAGACAGTGTCCGATAGATCCGAATTAGTTGTATATTTCTCAGCGGCTGCAACGAAGATCTCTGGCGATGTGTCTCGGCAGAATCAGGTGTGGGATGTGCGTGTGGCTGGTGATGATTATTTTGCTTTTGGAGAAGTTCGTTACTCGTTAGGTATCGTCAATTGGCTGAGACACGCAGACTGGCAATGCAGCAAACTAGAAAAATATCCAAAAGTGGTTGAGCGAGTAGGATCAAGAGTATTGACCGAAGAAGAAACAAACATGGCTTTTTGATTGATGCGATGCCCGCCACCTCGTTATACGAAATACAAAAAAGAAGAGGCGGGTGAGACGGTGGTCGGGATTATCAATATGCGCGACACGTCAATCCGCGACCGTGCAAATCGCATAATTATGTACAACGTGTAAATCATGTTTTATTTTGTTTTGGAAAGTTTTCATTGGAATACCGGTAAGCCGACCATGAATTTATAATCTATACATTCGCATGCGCAACATGCACAGAGTCGTGGTTGTTGCTCTTGTGCTCGCGATGTTGTCCCATCGGTGGCTGCTCGTTTTTACCTTTAGCCTTCAGGGCTCTAGCTCGCTTCGGAGGTGCCCTGCGGGGATATCCCAACCGCTCCATACCCTGCACGGTCTCTGCAAAATGCCGTGGTCACTGGTCAGCCAGCCTCCCGTGCTCGTGCTTGAAAATTGACACTTCAGAAACCCTTGGTCCTACAACCCTAACCTCCCCTCCCTGTCGTCTTCTTACCAACTGGACTGGTTGGTGGGGAATTTCTGGATTCGGGTTTGTTTGGCTTGAGGATTTTTTTTCTTCCCCGCATTTACCATATAGCCCTTGCTCGGGACTGTCAACCCGCTTGTTTATGTACCTTCGGAAGAGAATCGTGCATTGGTCCGTTGAGAAGGCAATCGTACATATGGGGCACAGAAATCAACCCGTACCTGCCTGCTTGTGTGTGCAACCTGTAGAGTAGAGTAGAGTACAGGTGCCACTTTAGCCGCTCGGCTCTATCGCGAAGTATCTCCTAATTCTTTATATCGACACTCTCTTTTCACCAGAGAGATCATATAGAAGATTGAGATTTTACGAGTGCCTAGATCTGAGGGTCTCTCAAAAACGCTAATCAGGGGCCGGGTCCCGAAAGCTTACTCGGACTCTCTTTGTTCTCAGGAATATCGATTCTAGATTTAAGAATCGGCTTACCCTGAGGTGACCTAGCCGATCACTTGATTATCTAGTTGTGCCTTTCAGTGAATTCTAATTAATTTTTTTCATGCAGCTTCATGTAAAACTATCTGTTTTCTCTGGTTGAAATACACATGTGTAGCCTGTGGCTATGGAGAGAGAGACTTACCACATAGAATATGAAACGAATCACTAACAATGCTTCAAATTGAGGTTACACTGGACATCCATTCGTCAACAAAGTTCTCCAATGACATCGGTGGAGTGCCCCAGTCTGGCAGGGCTGAATGTTCCAGAAATATCGCTGATGCAACCAATGACTGATGCACGCTTGTAGGCACAAATCCTATGTCTGATGGATCTCGCGATTGCAATCGTCCGGCGGTTTGGTTTTGTATCGTCCATGTTGTTAGGATAGCGGATTTCCGTTTGTTGGTGGGATAAAATACGTGTACATCACAAAGTCAGTTCCTCGTTCGATTCACGGTGATTGAGGCTCCGGGCATTTTTTTATGCGTTCTATCCGTATGGTAGCTCAATTCATTCAACAAGGAGTGGACCCCCCCTTCAACGCCCATCTTACATACCTCTAAGCACATACCCTGCCCGCAGTTTCCGGGGCAGCAATCGATAATGATGCTTGCCGCTGGTGCCCGCTCTTCAAACAGGCATCAAGGGGTCCTGCAATGTGAGATTCCAGCGCACTGTCAGAAGCAGGCGCCAGAACGAACCGTGCATAACAAAGTCATTTTAGATGTGCTGAGCTGAGAGGAACACAAGTAATTATGAGTGATCTCCATTGAGGGGTGAGCGATGGGGGAGCGAACGTTCCTAATCTGGGCTGCTAGTCACAGAGCAGCGCGAATTTGGATGTTGCACATACTTACGGTGGGCGATGGATGCATATTTATCAAGGCCGTGTCTACATCTATTCCGCCCGAGCGCCGAACGAGTCGGTGTGTGCCCCTGAAGCTGGAGGAAGGCCATGAGAGTTGGGTCTAGTCTAGTCTTGTTGGTTTGGGGTAGAGGTGGGCACTGGGCAAGTGGGCAGTCAAGCAAACGGCGACATGAGATGCGCTGCCCAGGCACTACTCCATGCTCCAACGCTTGTATGCGCTAAGCAGTACATAATAATCCACAAACATTCAAGAATCAGGAACGGCCGGTTGGCGAACCAGAATGACGGCAGAATTTCGCCAGCAGAAACAATTGCGGGCCGACAGGCAGTTGTTTGCTGCAGCGGGGGCGTATGGCCGGAAGCTGGGCCTCACGGGCGTGCATTTCCATAAAACCACAAAATTTGCGAATGCTTTTAATGACGAGCATGGGGTGGCCCCAGAGCACATACATACATGCAATGAGCTCTCCCCTATACAATTTGACGATTGTGATTGCGGGCCCGTCTATGGGATTCTAGAGGAGCCTGTGCAGTGTAGCAGATCAGGTTCCCACGTTCGGTGCCCTTGCCGAAGTTCTCCTCAGCGTGTTGCGGGTTGTGCCTGTTGCCCTGAGAAAGAACGAAACTCCGTCACTTTCCTGCTGTCCGCCACAAACCTCTGGCAGTCGACAATAAACCCCCCGCCAACACCCAATACCAAGTCCAGTCGAGGAGTACCACTTCACTCCTACATCTGTCCTCCGCACCGTCCCGTCTCGCCTGCATCCTCTCCACCCATCTCTCCACTCACTCGCTACATATCCTCTCACGCATTCTTTCAGCTCAGCTGCACTCCAATACTCCTCCCACCCCCCCACAGAGTACAGACCGGCCTACCTACTTGCATAGATCCACATCCTCACGTCTTGATACACCCACCTCCGACCGCCCTTCCTCTAATACACACACCTCCTATCCGATACCTCTACCCACCCACCTTATTGGCATTCATTTACTGCCATTTATTCCGAGACGTAGCGGCAGAGCTCAGGCTTTCGTCTTTCCCCTTGTTCATCCGGACGAGCGAGTACACCAGACCCGAGCATCTTGGTGGCCCGACGCCGTTCACTTCTACCCGAATCCTTACCTGCTATCCCCTAGGGAAAGCCTCGGACTTTCTGTTTTGTATTCGATCCGCTGGTCGACTGTCTTCTTGTGCCTCAGCCGGTGGCCAACTTGTGTTTCTACGGAAATTATTACCAAAGCCCATTCTTCTGCATAAGCTACATATTTAACATAAAACTAAACCCACAAACATCCTACATTTTGGTCAACAGAGTGTGGCGATTAACTTATCCACGCGCCCAGGACGGATATTCTACTATTCTAAGGCCACAGCCTGTCGTTTATGACGCTGAACACCACCACTTCGGTTCCTCCTTCATCCCATCTACTCCTTCCCACGACGAGTTCAGAATCGTCCTCACGACGAATAAGTGCCGTTGGGTCTCCGACGTCTGCTGTATTCAAGCCTGGGGCAAAAATTGCACACCCCCAGGCATCGCCACATACACCCTCTCAGTTTATATCTCTTGCACCCTCAGGACAGTCGAACGGATCTCTCCCAAACGGCTCATCTCCTCGGGGAAACCTGCAGTACAGAAGCAAGTCTCCATCTCATAAAACGGTATCACCAAATAGAAGGCGACATCATTCGAGGTCACCGGAAAGGGGAAACGACCAGACGCAAGGTTCTAACGGAAGTCTGTTGGGGAATGGACGTAAGAACAATCGGCAAAACCACTTCAATTCAAAGAGTGGCGTGCCAAATATGCAGGCGAAAAGAAATGATACCACACAGCAGCATTCATCGGTGACAGGAACTAGACCCTCGATCAAAAGCCATCGGTCAAATCAATCCAATCATTCTACCCAATCGACCTCTCTACCTTCAACACCCAATCACCTACCCCGAATAAATGGTGCTTCCCGCAGCCCTTCACCACCGACGTGCTTATTAGATTCCCCCAGATCCGCCGCATCCGAACCTGTCACTGCTACTCCATATCAAAAACCTTTAAATTCAGGATGTAGATATGAAACAGCCCTTGTAAATGCCAGGAGACGGATGCCATACTCACTAGGATTCGAGAAGCTGAATAGGGAGAGTCCAAAGTTGGACAAATTGACTCGGGCGGATGAAGAAAAACTAACGCAGGAAATGAATGATGAATTCGAGCTATTGAAGCCAAGTGCGAAAAGTGATGCTCGGAGGCGGAAATTTTTGGAGAAGTTGGGCCGAATATTGAACGAAGAGTGGCCAGGGTATTCTACCAGCGTACATGCATTTGGTTCAACAGAGAATCATCTTTGTATGGAAGATTCGGATGGTATGGTAGATTCTTACACACTATTGGTAAATCGCACGCTTACCCAATGGATTGATTAATTCAGTTGATGTCTGTATCACAACACGATGCAAGGACATAGAGATGACATGCAAGTTGGCTGCGGCTTTAGCAAAACGTGATTTACTACATATCTTTCATTCAGCATATTCACTAGTCCTAACAATTATATAGGTGGCATGGAAAGGGTGGTTTGTGTACCAGGTGCTAAAGTACCTATCGTAAAGATATGGGACCCTGAGTATAAGGTTGCATGCGACATGAATGTCAACAACACCTTGGCCCTCGATAATACGAGGATGATCAAGACCTATGTGGAAATTGACGATCGTGTTCGCCCCCTGGCATTGGTCCTTAAACATTGGACGAAAGAACGAATATTGAACGATGCTGGTGAGCTGAACGATCCCTCGAACCATGTTCACCGCTGATTGATCGTGTAGCTACGGGTGGAACGCTCAGTTCCTACACCTGGATCTGTATGATTCTAAATTTTTTACAGACCCGGGAACCTCCTATCCTCCCTTCGCTACATACCCGTAGCCACAAAAAGAAGCCCCCTAATCTCGGAGTTGATGTTTCGTTCGATGACGACATAGAAAGCTTACGAGGGTTCGGGAAAGACAATAAAGAGACACTAGGGGGTTTGCTATTTGCATTCTTCAAAAAGTATGGACATGAATTGGATTACGAAAAGAAGGTGATATCGGTTCGCCTTGGAAAGCTCCTCTCAAAAGAAGACAAGAATTGGCAGTTTTTGCAGAATAACCGGCTATGCGTAGAGGAACCTTTCAATGTTGGCCGGAATTTGGGAAACACCGCGGATGATTCTTCAATGCGTGGGATACATCTGGAGTTTCGCAGGGCGCACAGGATATTATCCGAAAAGGCCGAGTTGAAAGAAGTTTGTGAGCGTTATGAGTTTCCTCCGGAAGAAGCTCACTCGATTCCTGCCCCGCCGCCATCACGCCCCGTCACATTATCGAGAAGTAACTCGAATCATGGACGAAATCGGAACGCTTATGGTAGTAATGGAAACCACAGGGGTCGTGGATTTCAATATAACAATAATCGTGGGAATTCAAACAGTAGGAGGGCAACAAACAGTACCAATGGTTACAACCATGGAATGACACAACCCCAGCAATACCCTCCAGAGATATATGCGTATTTGTCAAATCACGACCAGATACTTGCAATTCAGGCTCAAATCCAGGCCCATGCCCAGGCCCAAGCTCAGTTGATTGCACATGCCCAGTATCATAATCACCAGCAACAACAACAGCAGCAACATAACAAACACAAGCATCAAAACCAACAGTCTCAGTCCACACCTTCCGTTTCGAATAACGCTTTGTCCAACGCCCAGGATGCAGTGAATGCATTTCAGTTTTCAAATTGGCAATATCTGTCTCACTTGTATGGAAATATGTCGATGTATCATCACCCTGGATTCACTATTGGTTATGAAACATCAACAGCCCCGACATCCCCACCAATTACCCCAGCGAATCCCGACCATCGACAGGATCACCGACAAGATGGAAATAGGCTGGGACTTGGTCGGGGTGGCCGCCGAAATAATCATCACAACCCGACGACACGCTCACATTCACAACCACCTCCATTATATGCTACGAATTATAATCGGGGCATGCCTCTAAATGGTGTTGCTGGCTCGGAGGATGAAGATTTTGGGGATCATTCTTCAAACGGTAATCCGCCCGAGACGCCTCCAGAAGAAGAACCGGAACAGTATGTTGGGTACTACTCCATCGGTGGTACATTGCAAACCGATGTAGCAGTCGTGGACCCGCATGTAGGTGAAGTAGAAGGCCCATTCATGGAGCAGAAGTCTATGGTGGATCGTCAAAAACGGTATTCGAGTGAGAAGTTACCTGCTCCGACGCTGTCACGAGATCCTTCGCCTATGTCATTGAATCGGCAACCAAAGTCAAACCATGACATATCCCCACCTCTTGTTCTAAGCAATGGCTTGCCCAATGGTGTTTCATCAGGGCCTGTGCTTAACGGAATACCTCCACCGGTACCCTCGGTTGATTCTGCCCTCGCTTTTGATGGATTTGATGGTGGTTCGGATTCCATCCCACAAGGGATGACGGAATCCAAGGGTGCCTCTGAGCGACGACAGCTTTTTGCCCAGAAACTTCTTGAAGTACACACCCAGGCGGCCCGCTCGGATGGTGGCTCTCCCCGCCAACAGAGCCAAGCGTCTTCACAGTTACCCGCTGTAATTGCCCCGTTATCCACAACCGCTAGTGTTCCGATGTCGCCGGTCGCAAACGGAAACTCACAATCTGATGAGGATGGAGAAGGAACTATTTCTCCCAAACTATCACCTGGTCTGAGGCAAAGACGTGCTGGTCAAACCCTTTTGTGGACAAACTCAAGGACACCGCCGGCAGTCAAAAATAGGGGCTACAGCTCCTCCCAGGAAGATCTCTCACTACCTTTGACGCCCGTTCCCGAGGTGCCTACACCGTCACCGTCTGTGCAGGTCAAAAAGGTGACAGACTCCAAGCCAGCGGCACATCATCCCAAGTCAGCGGCCAATGGAAAGAAAGCCCCTGTGGAGGATGACCCGGTCCCACCCACCCCTGCACCTGCTGCCAAGAATGGACAGAAGCACGGAGGTCGGGGTAAGGCGAATGGCGGAAAGTCACAGGGGGCAGGCAACGCAAAAGACTCATCGGAGTCGACGAAGGTCGACCACAAACCAAACGAGAAGAAGAGCAATTGGAAGAATGCAAAAAGGACCAATAAAAAACGTACTACGAATCCTAAGCCAGAAATAGTGAAGGATTCGGAAAGAAAAGGAGGCTAGATTTACTATTTTATTATTTCTACTTATTTCTGGGAATCCAGCGTAGACATGGAGGGCAGGAAGGGGCGGGGGCTGGATGGGCTGGAAGAACTGTAAGATCAGAAAGCTTGTGGATACACGAACAGGGCATACGGCGCAGCTATGGATTGAGCAAGTTCTTTTGTTTTACTATGAATCATGTTCCTTGTTTTTCCGGTTTTGGTTGAGTTTTTTTTTTTACTATCGGGTTTTATAACGGTGGCGGCGGGGTTTTATCAGAGTTGCTTCGAATTTCTTCATGTTATTGTGCTTCACCGGATTAAGTGCTGTTGGGCTTCGTCTCTTTTATCATCTATGATTACGGCTTTTTCGATTCAACAAACCAACCAGCTGACACTTTATATGCAAGTTGCGGTGGTTGTTTCTTTCTTGCAGAGGTGTGCTTCATTTGGTGGGTTGTTTTCTTGTTGTTATATTTGCATCCCATCATCATCCCCGACATTCATCATCCCTCTCTTCCCTCCAATTTATATATCTGGTGTTTGTATCGGTTTCTCTTTTTTTGTGTCCTTTTTGTTTTGCAGTTTCTTTTGCAGTTTTGTTTTTGTCTCTTTTTTTTTGTAACGTCAAGCCCATAACGGAATACGGAGTGATAAGTCATTTGGTCCCTTGTTTTTCTTTTCTTTGTTGATGTATTTAAAGCACTTTTCCCTCCCCTAGGCCTCTGTGTTTTTTTTTTTGTAATGGCATTCAGCAAACACAAATTTGGGTTATTTTTTTTTTGAGCGTTGCTTTCCTTTGCAGATAGGGATGGATGGATGGATGGATGGATGGAGCGGAAGGGGTGCACGGGGTGGTTAATGTCACAGCTAAACTAAACATATACAAAAAAAACTAAATATTCAATGCTCATTTTGGGTGTCTTGATTGATGAGAAATCGGCGGGCACGAGTCAGATCTGGTGAATTTGGGCATGATTACTGGACGGTATGATGCAATATATGCTGATCACAATAATCGGAAGAGCGGCCATGCTGGTAATCAGAGTGAGACTACGCGTACGAGACTAGACCATCGATGCAAGACTGAAACCTTCAATCTAGCCGCTGGTTTGACGTATGATGTTATATAACCTCGGCGGGTTCTTACCTACCTACTCCTTTGATCCGTGACAACTGCATCGCCACTGGGGCATTTCGGTCAACGCCACAACAAACGTGATACCGTGAGGAGGCCGATGTTGGAGACATCAACGAGAAGCCGTGCCGTGGTGTTGGGTTTCCAAAACTGGCTGACGTGAGCGCTGTCTTTGGGCGCGCGTCTATAGACGCGTGAGACTGCTGTGATCGATGTTTATTCACAGAAAGAAACGGCTTGATGCGTTTGCAACGTAGATGAACTATATAGAATGTGGGATGGGTGGCAGATGTTGTTGTGTCTATGGCCATCCAGCGTTTACTGCTACCTGAGCCACAACAAACCACCCCTCGCCACTCTCACCATCATCACACTACCACTACCGCCGAAAAGATATTCCAGAATTTTCATCCGCCACAAACTAACCCTCCCGTTGGAACCTGGGCAAGAGGCGTCAAGCCTCCTGCACGAATCACGGCTAGCCACCCGCAATGCCATCCCTAGACACTCAGCAGTCACGTATACTACATCATTCCCGAGAAGAAGACAAAGTACAAGCAGTGCTGAAGATCCCAGGAATTAGTCGTGTTTGCACCCCATAATGATGACATACACGGATACTAAACAGTCGTATTCAAACGCCGGGCCGTGCCGGTCATGCGGTTGTCACTCGTGTCGTTGTCACTCGTGTCGTTGGCGGCGTATCGATGGTATGGGATGGGGCACGGGGTGGGGCTGTTTGCCTCGTATTTGACGCCGGCTGTGGTGTTTGATGGCACCGTTTGGACCGTTGGTAGTGCTCTCTTGTGGTCGCTGTTGCGATTGGAAGTGGAGGTGTTGTGCCTCTTCGTGGGGTTGGGCAGGGCAGTGAACGAAGATGAGGCCCACGGCACCACGTGAGTGTAGACTTCGTTGAGAAACCATGGTGTGAGATGTTGGACATATCAAAGCTGTATTTACTGTAATCTAGACAGTTTTGAGATGATTAATATTACTAGTAGCAGGGTTTGCAGTTTATGGAAGGCTAAAAGAAGTAGGTATGTGGATGTGCTTCATTAATTAATCAAGTCTACACTGATTCTATATACAAGCATCATTTTTGAGCGACAATCCCGCCTCTGTGGGAAGGATTGTGCCATATCGTGAGTTTTTGGAGTTCCGTTGGGTCGTTAGTCGTGTTGAGTTGGGTTGGTTGGGTTCGACATGCAGATCCGGTTTAAACCATCTCAGAGTCACCCCTCGTCTTCTCCGCCGCAGCGTCCTTCCTCCCCCCCTCAGATCCCTCCTCCGTCACTTCATCCGTCCCCTCTGCCCCCTCCGCCTCCACCTTCTTCCCGCGCCGCATCCACCCCGGCCACAGCCCCCGCCACCCACGCGTCCTCACAACCCACACGCCCTGGCACATAAATATCCCCGTCTCCAGCAGCAAGCACACAATATACATCACGCCGCCGAGATAATCAAACCGCTCCTGCGCCACAAGACTCATCAAGCTCAAAAACGCGCCCATCCAGTCCGTCGCCAGAAACTTGAAGCTGAACCCCCGTACCTCGCCACGGTTCCCCCAAATCTCGACATACGGCGGCAACAGCCCCGCCGCGAGCAGGATGGCGGCCGCGATGCCGATTATGGTGACGGGGAGTTCAGAGGAGTTGGGGCGGTTGTACAGCGGGCGCAGGGTGAGCACTAGCGCGGCCTCGATCCCGCCGAAGAGTGCGCCGATGCCGATGGCGGTGAGAAGTGCGGGGATGGCGCGCCAGTGCGTGTGGTAGTGCTGGCACTGCGCCCAGGTTAGGAGCGAGAGGACGCCGAAGACCTGCGGCTGGATTTGGAGTGGCAGATTGAGGTTTTGGAGGATGGCGTAGACGCCGAAGGGGATGGCGGAGAGCGCCCAGAGCATTAGCCTGGGGCTGTTAGTAGAGACGCGGAGGAGGGGGGCAGAGGCGGGGTGGGAGGGAAACGGGGGGGAAGTACATAGACGCGGGCAGGCCGGCAGTGTTCTTCGTACGGTGGTTGCGCCATATCTGCGGGACCAGCTGGATGCACCAGCAGATTGTCCCGGCGAGGCCGAGGATCGTGGCGGCGAGGGGGGTCGACTCTTGGGCGGGCATTGCGGCGGGTCGGCTCCGAGCTGTTGGTTGTCGTGTATAAGATAGAGTTCGGGGGAGCTGTGCGCTCGTCGCAGTGATGGTGGTGGTACTAGTACTGGTGAGAGTGATGTATGTAGCCGTCTAGCAGGCTGGCAGGCTGTAGGCGCAATGATATCACCTCCAGCCCCTCCAGCCAGCCCTAAGCCAGGGCGCGCGCGGGGGCGCACACTGTCCTGTCCGCCCCACCACCACCGCCGTCTCCACCGCCCATCAAAACCCGGCGCCCCGAAAGCCCGAGAGTCCGAACCAAGAACCGCCGTATACAGCAGGTTTTTATGTCTGCCGGCGCCGATAAAAAGGCCCCGTCGGATCGACACAAAAACAAATATATGAAGTTGGGCAGTTGCGTCAATGCATCGCGCCATCGAGGGGTGGAGGGATGTTAGCGGCGCGCTAGGGGCTCGCCTGTGCGCTGGGATGGGGTCACGTGGAAGGCTTGTTTTCTGGCATGGCGGCGTGGCGGCGTGGCGCGGGCTTGGGGGTGGAGGTTACGTGGGCACGGGTGAGAGGTGTGGTGATGTGGGTTCGGCAACGGCGGATGGGGCCGCAGGTGTGGTCATCGTGTGATCAGTAGCAATATTTGATTGACTGCAAGCCGGTCATGGCGGCCCAGTGAAGCAGTGGTGGCATGGTAACCCGAAGCTGGCTACATTTTTGGTACACAGTCACACAGTTCACTATTTGGGCACTGGGCTTGTAGTTGTAGTATCTTGACCGACCGACACGATACTTGTACATAGCGGCAGTGTAGACTTGTTCAATTAGGTATTTAAGCACATACACAGCGTGATCGTACCTAAGTACATATGTAACTTCCTGTCTTAATTTTACCCACCGCACGATACAATATACCACATCCCTTCTTCGTCTTCTACAATTACCATCCGTCGCGCTCTGTTCAAGTCTAAAAAAACATACCAAAAAAAAGCCAAAATGGGGCCAAAACACTAATACAGTACCGCCAAAAAAGGAATAATACAAGCACACATAAAGATTAGAAAGCCAGGTTGGGAACGAACGCCGAAGGAAATTGTACAGATGCACTGCGGAATGAGAGTTGGAGTTGGAGATTGCGCATGGAGACCGCGAGAGAGGAGGTGGGAGCTGCTGGTGGCGATGCTGGCGGTGGTGCTGACGGTGATGCTGACGGTGATGGCGGTGATGGAGGCGGTTGATGCGGCTAGAAGCCGATCTCGTAGCCCAGCCACACCTCGGTGTTCGCGCCCTCCCACCCGCGGTTGCCCGCCAGCGATACGAGGTACGACGCGGTCCTGTCGACAACTGCCACAAATTAGCCCCCATCATATCCCCCATTCCATATTCCCCATTCCCTCCCCCCTCTCCTCAGTGCACCGCCCCCATCAATAAAAAACGGAGAAACTCACAAACATTACTAACAACCCCCCCATGATGTCCCGGAATAATCAAAAACGGCACCGTATTCCCCTTACTCGGCACATGCCTCAGATCATACAACCTCAAATTATCATAGCTCGCGCAAATCAAATGCCGTCCATTCGGCATCGCACACAGCGCGCTCACGCTGCCGCTGCCGAGCGGGAACCGGAAGCTGCGTACCGGATCGCCAGACAGGCCGCGGTGGAGGGAGTATTCATCGACCGTCCCGTTGCGACGCCCGGCGTAGACGTGGTTCCCGCAGGTTGACCACACGGCTTGCATACACCATGGCGGAGTCCCCTTGGGGGGGTGGGAGGTGGCGGCGGGCGTGGGGGCGCGCCGGTCCCAGAGACGGAGGATGCCGTCCATGGACGAGACGAGGAAGGTGTTCTGGTCTGTCGTCGGCCCGGAGGAGGTTGTGCCGCCGCCGACGCCTGTGCTTGCGGGGGGCGGAGCGTCGGGGAGCGTCTGCGATGGCGGCGCGGTGGCGGGGGCGGCGGGTTCGGCGGCGGGTTCGGCGGCGGGCTCAGGGGCGGGCGCGTTATCCGGCGCCGGCCCGTCCAGCCCGTTCACGATCGCCTGGTTCATTTCATCGCCCATATCATCATCATCGCCAAACAGCGACGCAAAGCTATGCGTGCTCGCCGGGCTTCCAGGCGCGTCAGCAGCGGAGGACGCCGGGGCGGCGGGGGCTGCGGCGGCCGGCGGCGCGGCGCCGTTGACCATCGTCCGCGTCCCCCCCGCGGAGACGCCGTTCGGCAGCGGCGCGCGGCGGATGTCGTCCCACGCCACGGTCGGCGAGTGTGTCCTGAACGCGATGGAGCTGATCTGCCCCGCCGAGCCTGGGGCGGTGTAGTCGCGCACGACCGCGCCGGTGTGCAGGTCCCAGTCGACGACGGCGCCGTCCCAGCCGCCGGAGAGCACGGAGCGCTCGTCCTGTGCTAGAGTGAGGACGGAGACGGCGCTCTTGTGCCGCCGCAGCGTCGTGATGATCTTGCCCTCGTCGTGGCGCACGCTCTGGAGGTTTATGCCGCCGCTCTCGAGACCGGACAGCAGCCACAGGCTCTGCGAGTGCGCGGCGAGCGAGTACACGGGGGACAGCTTGAGGTCGTCGGTAGTCTCTGGCACGTGCAGCAGCGACCCCGCGCCGTTCCGTACCGCCGGCTCTTCGTTCTCCCAGTACGACAGCAGGACGCCGGCGCGCGTCACGGAGTCGACGAAGGGGTGCTTTTGTGCCACCGTCAGCGGGACTTTGCCGTTCATGCTGCCGAACCAGTCGTAGCGCCGGATGTAGCCGTCGCTGCCGCCGGTGAAGACCCAGCGCAGACACGGCGTGGCGGCGAAGGCGTTGATGCTCGTTGATTGGGGCGCGGCGACGTAGGGGACGATGTCGTAGGTTGCGGCGGTGTCGGCGCCCGGGCGCAGCTTGGGGAGTGGCCGTACGGGCGGCTGGGTCGAGGAGCGGGAGCGCTGGGCGGGGCGCTGCGAGTCTGGGGGCGAGCGTTAGCGGGGCGAGCTTGCAAGCCAGCGAGAGAGCGAGGGAGCCAGTGAGGGAGGGTAGTGGGGACGGGGCGGGGGGCGGCGGGGGACGCACCTTCATCGATCTCGGCCTCATCGTCAGGCTCGTCATTCTCGTCATCGTCCGACGCGCCGTCTTTCTCCTCCTCCTCCTCGTCGACCGGCTCGTCCTCGTCCATCGCGTCCTCGCCGTCGACGTCCTCCATCACCTCGTCTTCATCGTTGTCGGAGCCGTCGCCTGGGGGTGTTAGCTGCGACTCGGGGGGGGGGTGCAAGCAGGAGAGGGAAGAGCGATATAGAGGGGGGATATGGCGGGGGGATATGGAAGGGGGAAATAGTACCGTTCCGTTCGTCGTCGGAGTCCATACGCATCATCCGTCGTCTTCGTCGCGGTCGTCGCAGTCGTGGTAGTTGTGGCGGCAGCTCACCAACACCAGCCCAGTCGTCGTCGTCGGCGCGGTCTCGTCAAGCCTAGATTCTGTACAATTACAGCTTGCTCCGGTGCTGTCGGTCGGTCGGTCAAACGTATCTACTCAGTCGCAGTGCAGTCGCGCACCTCCCGCCAACCCAGCTCCTGCCTGCATTATGTCAAAGCTGACCTACTTCCAGCAGAGCCGCACACAGGCACAGGGGTTGGCTGGGGAACAAGGGTGCCCCGCAGCGTGCGCACATCGATCCCTGCCAAACGAGGAGGCCCCACGGCGCGTCTCCCCGCGCGGCCACACAAACGGTTGCGGCTGGCGACGGTGGGCTGGTGGGCTGGTGAGGAATCGGGCACACGCCTTCATCTCCTCCACATTCACATCACACGCAGCCACGATAGCAGCAGGCAAACACAGACGCAAACACGGAGCAAACACGGAGCAAACACGGACGCAGACGCAGACGCAGACGCAGACGCAAACAACGAGTACAGGGCGGACGGACGCAGCACGGACAACACAACACAGCTCTACACGGTGCATGCTCAGCTGCATTATTGGGCTGCTCTGCTGCACTCTCCTCACCTCTGCTGTCCTCTCACCTCCTCTCCTCCGCTCTCCCCCGCCTGCTCTACGCCGCGGCACTGCATGCAGCGCCGCCAATCCGAGCTCGTGTCACTCTACTCTACATCTACGCATACGCGCCGGCGTGCATAAGTCATAAATCCAACTAGGCCACCACGCACGTGCCGCCCGTGCAGCCCGCTCGCCTGCCCAGCGTGAGCGAGCCTATTTAATCGCACCGGCGTCTACGATCCAGCTCTTGCTCCTTCCCAGGCACCACCGTTCGTGTACTCTCCGGGTCGCCACCAGCCACCGCCGCCATGACCAACCCGTCCCGGTCTCCGCGCCCATACGCAGGCCGGCACCGCAGCGGCCGCAAGTCATCAGACGAGAGCGCCGCGCCGGCGGACGCCCCCAAGGGCCCGCGCGGCCGCGGAGGACCGGGGCGGGAGAATCTGCACGCCCGGGCGCAATCGCTCAACAACGCTACTAGTCACCACGTCAACAAGCCCAAGCACGCCTCGGCGTCGCGCTCGCGCGGCCGCGGCGGGAAGCGGCCGGACCGCGACCGCTGGGTGTCGGAGCAGGACGAGACGCAGAATCTGAGCCGAAAGCTGGGGAAGCTGCGGGTGCAGCCGGGCGGCATGTCTATGGAGGAGATGGAGATGCAGCGCGGCTTCGTCGACAAGAACTATCTCGTGGCCCAGTAAGTGCGCCGCCCCAGAACAGAACCGCGGGAGGGGGGAGATACTGATTTAACCAAGGCTAGAGCACCAGAAGATTCCGCACGTCGGGCAGACGTGGCGCGACGTCCCGCTGGTCCCCACGGCTGAAGAGCTCTCGGCGGCGATGGTCGACGTGAGCACCAACATCATCGATGGACCGTACAGCAGCGTCGACGACTACCTCGAGACGCAGTACGACCTGTACCGCGAGGACGCGGTGTCGACAATCCGAGACGGCCTGAAAGTTATGAAAGCGCACCCGCACTCCTCCGACACGCAGCACTTTTATGTGTACGATCACGTGCGTACCTCCGGACCCCCGAGACTAGCTGGAAGCCGTTAACACCTGCGTCGCGTCTAGGTAAGGCTGGTCGGCGTCACCGTGGCCGCGTCGCACGGCGTGTGCTACAAGGTCAGCTTCTCGACGCTCGGCGCCGGGAAGCGCATCCGCTGGGAAACGTCGACGCGTCTGACGCCGGGCACGCTGGTGTGCGTGTCGAGCGACAACTTTGAGACGTTCCGCGTGGCCACCGTGGCTGCGCGCCCGCTGGACGGCGTCAACCGCAGGCCGCCGCGCGTGGATCTGCTGTTTGAGGGCGGCGAGGGGCTCGAGGTCGATACCATGAAGGACATGCTGATGGTCGAGGCGCGCACGGGCTACTTTGAGTCGTACAAGTGGGTACTCGACGCCATCCAGAAGACGGACCCGAAGAAGTTTCCGTTGAAAGAGACCATCTGCAGCCTGGCAGAGGGCGACCGCATCCCGCCCTACGTGCAGCAGAATCCGTTCTACAACCTCGGCGCCATCTTTAAAAATCAGCTGAATCTTCCGCCTGTCAACATTCTCGAGGAATGGCCGACTCAGGCTGCGGCCACTATGGACTCGTCGCAGATGGAGGCGCTGAAGCGGATCTTGACCAAGGAGGTGGCGATCATCCAGGGCCCGCCCGGGACCGGCAAGACGTATACCTCTGTGATTGCGCTGCACGTGATGCTAGAAAACATGACCTCCGCCGATCCGCCGATCGTTGTGGCCTGCCAGACCAACCACGCGCTGGACCAGCTGCTGCGGCACGTCGTAAAGTTCGAGAGCAACATCATCCGCATCGGCGGGCGCACGCAAGACCAGGGCGAGATCCTGGAGCGCACGTTGTACGAGGCGCGCAAGAACTCAAATCTGACCGTTCGGGGCTCTAGTTTCGGCCCGATCCGTAAAGAAATCGACGCGACGGCTGCTCAGATCAAGGAGGTGCTGCACCCGCTGGGCGAGGACCTGATGACGCCGGAGCTGTTCCACAGCCTGGGCCTCATCACCGACGTGCAGCTCGCCAGCTTCAAGGACGGGCGCGACGACTGGGTGCGCCCGCACCGCCAGGCCATCTACGAAACCCTCGTCGGGCAGTGGCTCGGCGACGGCGTCGAGGTGATCAACGACCTCGTCAGCCTGCCCGAGGACTACGAGGACCCGGACGACGAGTACGAGGAGCTGCAGGAGATGGGCGTCGAGTTCGTGGCCGGGTCCGACGATAAGTTCGACGGGCAGCTGCACGGCGTCAAGATCGAGCTCAAGCATACGTACAAGGTCGCGTGGCCGTTCGGCATCGCCCGCGACGTCGTGCTCGACCCGGACATCAGCAACGAGCCGAACGTGTGGGACCTCGACGAGCACCTGCGGGTAGCTATGTACTGCCACTGGCGCGAGCGCGCGACCGAGCTGCTCACCGCGCGTCTGCGGGATCTGACGCAGAGGTACCAATTGCTGGTGCGACGGCTCAAGGTGGCGAAGGCTGAAAAGGACTCGGCCATATGTGCCCGCGCAAAGCTGATCGGCATGACCACGACCGGGCTGAGCAAGTATCGCAGCTTGATTGGAAGCCTTGAGCCACGGGTGCTGATGATTGAGGAGGCGGCGGAGGTCGTCGAGGCGCCGATCCTGGCGGGGTGCTTGCCGACTGTTGAGCATTTGATATTGGTGGGAGATCATAAGCAGCTGCGAGGCAAGACCGCCGTGCATGCGCTGAGTGGCCCGCCGTATAATCTGAGCGTGTCCATGTTCGAGCGTCTCGTTGAAAACAAGATATCGTTCACTCGCCTAGAAACACAACGACGTAAGTAACCCCATTAGAAATGACAGGACATACCTCTAATTCATTGCAACAGGCGCAACTCCACTACTCCGCAAAGTCCTCCGCCCAATCTACGGCGACGCCGTGACCGACCACCGCTCCGTCCTCGGCCGGCTCCCGGTACAAGGCGTCGACGGCGACGGCCTCTGGTGGTTCACGCACGACTCGCCAGAATCGACCGCCGACGGCAGCCCGTCCAAAGTAAACCACTTCGAAGCCGCCATGGCCGTCAAGTTCGCCGAGCACCTGATGTTCAACGGCATCAAGCCCTCGTCCATCACAATGCTGACGTACTACGCCGGCCAGCGCTCGCTGCTCGTGCGCAACCTGCGCGCGAACCGCAACCTCGCGGCGTCCGACATCCTGGTGCGCACGGTCGACTCCTACCAGGGCGAGGAGAACGACATCATCATCCTCTCGCTGGTGCGCAACAACGACGCGGGCGCGCTCGGGTTCCTCGACGACGACCACCGCCTCACCGTCGCGCTCTCGCGGGCCCAGCGCGGTCTGTACATCTTCGGCGCCGTCGCGCTCGTCGCGCCGCGCCACCGCACGTGGCACGACATCGCGAGCTACTGCAACGGCCCGCGCGTGGTGCGGCTGGCCGAGCACCTGCCGCTGCGCTGCACGGCGCACAACCGCGGCTGGAAGGCGCGCAGCGAGGACTGCTGGGGCGACACCGTCGGCGGCTGCGATGTTAGGTGCAAGCGCCGCATGGACTGTGGCCATGTGTGTCCGCTGCCGTGCCACCCGTTCGACCATGGCCAGTACCGGTGTCTGCAGCCGTGTCTTGGGCGGGAGTTGGCGTGTGGGCATCCGTGTAAGCGCAAGTGCTATGAGAAGTGTGTTTGCGCGAAGTGTGTTGTTGGTGTTGGTGTGGGCGCGGCGAGCGGGGGGGAGGGGGACTAGGAGTGTTAGTAGTGGTAGAAAATGGTGGGATGGGGGTACTGTGGTGTGGGTTTTTTGCCGGGTATCATGTGTGGGTGTGGGTGGTGTTGGTACATCTGGCGTAAGAAGTAGTCAATAAAGATGTTTGTGCCGTGTGTGTGTGTGTCGTGTGTCGTGTGTGTAGGGGTCCAATGCGAGATACATCTGATAAAGTACAGTCAATGAAGGGTGTCCGTGTAAAGTGTAGCCAATACATACCTTTCCGAAAAAAGTGTTGATTGGTAGCAGGGAGCGAGTGAGGGGTGAAGAGATGGGGTGAAGAGGTGGGACGGAGGTACGGGATGGGTGGTGTGCGGGACTTTATATCCCCATAGATCGCACACCGGTGCTGGCTTACATACTACAGTCCAAGAGTTAGGCGGGCAGATATCAGAGATCCTTGTTTACCAATCGGCCCGTCACCGCAGCGGTGCCCAACTCCATGACGTTACAACGCCGCCGCCCAGAATTGCTGCGGATTCCGTACGCCAACGTGCGGCCTGGGGAACTTGGAAGGAAGTATGCTGGACGTCGGTGAGTGAGTGAGTGGGATGTTCTGTGGGTGTATGTCAGGTCGTGGCACGACGTCATGGATAGTGGTTCGCCGCCTGTCTTGCTTCTTGCTGCGACGGCTCCGACGGCTTCAACGGCTTCAACGGCTTCAACGGCGAAGAAGCGGGCGAGAGCATGAAAGGACAACGATGTATTGCTGGAAGGGCTACTAAGGGCCTGGAGGTTGAAGACGGAGATGGAGATGGAGATGGAGATGGAGACGACAGACCAAGTGGTGGGAGGTCGTCGTGACTCATGATGAGGATGAGTGAAGTTTTCTGTCCGTGTAACGTCACTGGCAGGCAGGACGTATGTAGTTGTAGGTGTCCTGTGTATCTGTGTGTGTGCTAGTGCAGGCCGATCCTGTATCTATACACTATATGCATATCAGTCTGAGGCGGCGGGGGAAGGGGGGTGGACCAGGGTCACGCAGATCACAGCCAGTGGTTCGCCGCCCCTTCCATCCCCCATCATCACATCATCACATCATGTCAGCATCCCACCGTCGTCATCCCACCGTCTTCATCCCAGCGACGGGGCAGGATACAGACCGAAAAGCGCTGTCTTACAGGGCGGTCCACCAGGAGTCTGGAGCTGAAGATGAAGACAGACGATGACAGACATGTGATATGGTATGGGATGGTATGGTATGGTATGGTGGGTAGGCCGTCGTCGTGACTCGTGAGGATGATATGAGTGGAGTTTTCGGTCACCGTGGAACGTCACTGCGGGCCGTGACTGTGGATGTTGGGGTGTGTGTTTGTGTCGGTGTCGGTGTATCGGTGCTGTAAAGCGGGGTGTACCACAGTCCGCGACGCAAGGCGGGATTCGTCACAGGCGCTGACTCGCCGCCACTGTACCCCTCCTCTCCTTCTCCCTTTCCCTCTCCCTCTTGCCAGCAAAGTGCCAGAACTAGAACACAAACTAAAGGGGCAAGTAGTAGTAACACGGTATTGGTATCGCCACTGTTATGGGTGTTTGATGGGGGTGTGCGGTGGAGGCGGGGTGGAGTTTGATGCTCGAGCACTCGTGCCGTGTATACTCGCCGGATTTGGTGCCGGATTTGGTGCCGACGGGTACGGGCATGAGGCGGGTCTAGTCGGCCTATCACGCCTCTTTACATCCCGTCCGACGGGGTATGCTGTTGCCTATACTGTTGCCTATACTGTTGTCTGTGCCCCTGCTGCTGCGGGCACGGCACTGCGAGGCGAGGCTATGTAGGTATTTCTGCGACTGGGAAAAATATCAGGAGCTGGAAGTTGATGCGGAGGTTCTGCTTGCATCCAGCTCTCAATCGGTTTCTAGACAGTTTGGACTCCATTATACGGTGAATTAGAAGCCAACGGATGGCCCATTGGCAGATATTTTGAACCAAGTTCGAAGCAGAGACTCCTCAGGTAGAAATATTATGTTTGTAGCATCGCATCTAACCAGCAATATCTCATTCACTAAAAACACGCGCCGAACCGTAACCCATATCCAAACCCATCCCATACCCATCCTAATATATCCCCAAAAGAAAAATCACTTCCCCCCCGCGAACCTCTTCATCCGCTCCTCCGCCGCCCTCGCCCTCCGCTCCCGTTCCAACTTCACCCTCCCCTCCGCCGTCAGCCCCCTTACCTGTCCTTCCGCATCCACCCCCGTCAACACTCTCTCCATGCCCCCCAGCGTCGTCCCAGGTCTGCCCCCCATAACCTTCCTGCTCTTCGCCCGCTCCTCCGCCAGCCTCGCCAGCTCCTTTTCCCGTCTCGCCTTTTCCTCATCGTCAGCAGCCTTCTTAGCCTCTGCCTCACGCGCGACAACCTCAGCGCGTGTGAGCGGCGCGGGGACGTGCGCGGCGGTCCAGTCCGCGGCCGCCTCACCGAGGGAGGCGCGGGCGAGCCGGAACGCGTCGCGCGTGGCACGGTCGCCGGCGAGGTCGAAGGGGGTCTTCGCGTCTGCGTTTGCAGCCGCGGGGTCGGCGGGGGGCGACGGTTTCGTGAGCAGGGCTGTGACGAGGGCGGGGGAGTTGAGAGACGCAGCGAGGTGGAGGGGGGTGGGGGCGTGATGGTGGGCGGCGGGGGGGAAGAAGCTAAAGGTCGCTGGGAGGTTGTTGGAGGACAGGTAGGAGAGCAGCGCGGGAATCTTCGAGCGGCGGATGAGCGCTGTGAGTTGCGTTGTGTGCAGCGCCGCGGCCTCGTCTTCCGGTGACAGCACAGGCGGGGGCGGCGAGGCGGCACGAACGGGCTTCGGCGCCTTCGGGGCCGCAGCGGCGGGCAGCGCCTCCGGCAGCAGCGCCGACACCTTCGCGCGCGTCAGCTCGTTGAACGCGCGCAGCAGCTCCGAGTTCGTGGCGCGGCGGGTGGTGAACGGAAAGGAGCGGACGCGGGGGTCGTTGGCGCGCAGCACGGCGCCGTCGTAGCCAAACAGCGTGCGGCGGTTGCTGTTTCCCGTGGCGCGCACGAACAGCAGGTCCGCCGTGTCGATGTGGCCGGCCCACGATGCCAGCAGCGCGCGCACCTCCGCGGTCAGCGCCGCCTCGTTCTGGCGCCGCAGCGAGGACCCGGCTGAGTGGGCCGCGCCCTTTGCGGCGTCGCTGGCCGCCTGTGCGCCACCCTGCTTGCGCCGCGTCGTGTAGCGGTGGAACGTCTTGGAGGCGAGCACGTGCGCGTCGCCGCCCGGCCGCCGCGCGAGCGCCACCACAGCGGCGGCGAAGTGGCCGCCGCCGATCATGCACAGGAACACGTGTCCGGTGGTGCCCTGCTTCTGCCGCAGCGCCGACAGATAGTCGCCCGTCGCCTGCTCGGCCTTCGAAAACAGCCCGCGGTAGACGCCGAGCGAGATCTCGGCCGGCAGCTCGCTGGAGGCAAACCACACCAGCGGCGCCTTACCCGCTCCGCCGCCCGTGCGCTGTCCTTTGTCGCCATCGTCCTCCTCCGCCGCTGTAATCACAGCCTTCCGCCGCAGCAGTGTCGTCACATCGTCTGTCTCGCGCCCCGACGACGCGTCCGAGTCTGTGTCCGACCCCGATATGCTCTCGGCCAGGTCCTGGTCCAGCAGCGCCTCCCACTCGCGCTCGCGCACCGCCGGCTCGTTGCGTGTGCGCCGCTTGACGTTGAACTGGTGGAAGTCGCTCTTGGCGTGGGCGCGCTGGTCGGCGACGGTGGCGCCTGTGTAGTCGCAGAGCGCGCAGGAGGTGGCTGTGGATACTTCGCTGGTCGTGTCTCGCGGGGTGGCTGCGGGGTCGGCTGTGGGTTCTGGGGACGGGGCTGGTGCTGTGGAGTCGGCATCTCGGGGGGTCAGGGTTGAGAGGAGGGGTTCCCGGAGGTCGTAGACTGTGTAGGTAGATCCAATGTTAGCTAGGTTTCTGTGGTGGGGCTAGGAGGGAGCGGACCGTAGAGGGGCCGTCGCAGGAGTGGGTGCTGCTCGGGTTGCGTTGATGGAGTGGACGCCATTGCCGTGAGACAGGCAGAGAACGGAGGGATGAAGGTGGGGGTGGGCGTTGAGGTGGATGTTGAGGTGAAAGCGGCCTTGGTTAGGTAGGTGTCGCGGGGTTGTCTACTACAAATACCACCCACTGCACAGCCCTGAACGATGACGTGTGACTCATTAGGAATCACTCATGCTCCCTCATGGTCCCCGCATAATAATCTATGATTCACCACCACATTAAGTTTATCCGTGCTAATTGCAGACACATATGCACGCATGTAAGAGCTTTGAATTTGCGATCAGTACCCTACAACTTGCAATCTAGACGAAGCCCTTCTCTCGGTATGATAAACAAATACATTTTTTCATCGCTAGTATGTCCAGACCGGCAAGCCATACACTGACATTATTTTTCAGTACTGCTGCATCCCAGAAAAGCAAAAGCAAAAGCAAAACACAGAAAAGATCCATAAATACAACAATACTACTTTCGGAATAACCTGTTTATTACACCATGATCCCGCACAAGTATCTACTGATTGCCTCAAACGGCCCTCCGTCAAGATACCCATTCGACACAGCATAAGAGAAGAAAACAAAATCTACAATCTTGTCGTTTAAAGAACCATGTCTTCATCCTCATTTGCCGGCTGTTGAACAGGGACAGCAGGAGCAGCGGCCTCCTCCTGTGCACCTCCAAAGTAATCGTTCATTTCAGCATCCAATTCCTCAACAGTCTTTTTTGGTCGGTTTGATCCACCGGCATTGCCAGCTGCATTTCCGGCCCTGCCCTGTCCACGTCTACCGCCGCCACGCTCTCTATCCCCTCGGTCACCTCTGGAAGGCCCAGGTCTCCTCTCTCTCTCTCTCTCGCCAGAATCACGCTGTCTCCGTCTCTCCGGGGGAACGTAGCGGTCGATTCCTGGTGGAGTAGCCTTGCGTGTCGGGTCTCGTCTAGAATCCCGATCACGACGCTCGGTCCTCTCGGGAGACGCAATACGATCAAACAGTGAACGTGATGGCGCCGGTTCCGAAGTGCTCAGGCGGCCGTTTCCTCGGGCGACAATTGTCAGGCTAATCGGTTGGCCGTGTGCATTTGCACCGTCGAAATCCCGAATCGCTTGATGGGCATCGTCCTCGTTTTCAAAGAGAACAAAAGCCGTACCTTCAGAGCGACCAGCGCGATCATACAGGAGGTCGAGTTTTAAAACAGGACCCTTCTGACGAAATAGGCTCTGCAAGACAAAGTTAGAAAGATACACCGATAAATACATATCGGTTGGAAATACCAATAGATCTTCTTCGCCAAGGTCGTAATGTATATTCTCAACCTTCACTTTCGCGCCATTGGGGGGGCTAGATTCCAGGTGTTAGTTGACTCGGCCAGTATTACTCCGCTTCCAAGTAAGCTTACATCCTGCTATCTCCTAGCCCTCTGCGACCCTCCCCCATTGCGTTTGACTTTCGGAAGCCATCATTCGGTGCTGTATTTCCCAAGTCAGTTCCATGAACCAGCGTAAATATTACATTGGCTTGATCCTACAGTCACCGTCAAACTTGTCGTGAACCCAAAGTCTGTAGTCGCAAAGCCATCAGCCCAAGTCTCAAAAAAAAAAACTGCATCCACACCAAAACCTACCGAGATTCATCGTAGGAACTGCCATTAGATCTACCGGGCTATTGTTTCGCAACGAATACAAGTCGATGTTAGCCTTTCTGTACTGTAGCACCTATTCTAATAATATTTCTCCGCGTATCTCCGCAATGCTGTATTCCGCAGTTTCTGCTTTTGTCCTCTCCGCGTCCTCCGAGTTTGGAATCCTTGCGAAAGAGGATGAAAGGAGAAAAAAAGAAGCATTTGGTGAATCAAGGAGGTGGGAGGAGGAGTGAGGATGGTAACACGCCTACAACCCCGAGAATGTCAGCTCACGGCGTCTAAATTTAAATCTTCATGATGGAGAGCGAATTGCACACCTTTCTGACGCCGCCTCGAGGCCCGCGGCGGGAGTTTGTTCTTGATCTTCCGGACTGTTTGTCTGTCAGTTTTTCGTGTTGGGCAGAGTGTCGCAAAAGGTAAACTTGCTCGTTCGCGAACTGTTTCGTCCAAGGCTCTATCCATTGTGCTAGAGAAAATGGTATTTGTGTAGTGTTGAAGAGTGTTCTGGGAGGAGCTGAAGGTGATGGGGACGGGAAGAACTTGAGCAATGCTTCGCCTGAAATGCCAAGATTCTTGGACTCATCTAGGCTGCGTGGCTTCCCCTAGCGCTGCTCACAGGCAATCACTCAGCTAAGCTTAGGACTATATTCTATTCTACAACGCCTCTGACACCTACTTCGTTCCTATTTGTTCTATTTGACTACTAAAAAAAAGTAAATTCACTCAGACACACTATTCACACAGACCTTTTTCTTAAACTTATCAGAAAGTCTGTCCTTTTCAACCCGGTTCCTAAGCCATCACGGTTTAATGATAAATTGAATGTGTTGAATATCGGGTTTCAGGAGTCTCTTTAATGACTATACTAACTCTTGGCAGCATTAAAAAGGCAACATCTATTAACCCCTTGGTATATAGTAAAAAAATCCCCTTCAAATTGCCCGAAAGTACCTCTTTTTTATGCCCCAATTAAGTATCAGCAATACACATTAGGTCGTTGGCTCTGTGTAGTTTGCCGGGAACGTCCCCTTCCGCCCGTTCAACTCGCCCTCCCACCAATCTACCACTATTAGCTATAGCTCGTTATATTGAACCTAAAATGCTTACCATCTGTGCTGTCCGTCTTCTTCACAACCTTGATTCTTTCACCTTCACCAAAACTCAGATCATTCGCATCCTGTCCGTCAAATGCAAATATGGCCTTGACCCACACCTCCTTTGGACCACCAAACTTCTTCTTAGGTGGCGGTGGGGGCGGCTTTTTCTTACCCGCCACAAGGCTAGACAAAGAGGTTTGGGATGTCGTAGGCTTAGTAGTGGATCCAATCGTAGAAGATGATGATATACGACCTGTAGATATTAAGGCAGGCCGGCCATCCGACTCTGGAGTTTTCAGGTGTGATGCTCCACCCCTCAATTGACTTGGTTTAAGTCCAGCCAGAGGGGTTGGTGTTACGGATCCTCCTCCATATGAGCCTCCAGAGCGGAAGCTGTTAGGTCTGGAATCTTCGTTACTATCATTGCTGGTTGGTCGTGGGCCGGGCAATGGTGGCGGGGGTGACTCGTCACGTTTCAAATTGGCCGAAGATATTTTACCTCTGATAGCTGGCCGTTCATTTGGAACAGGAGGCGGGGGTGACTGATCCCTTCGAGAAATTTTGCTTCCAATACTAGCACTCGACCGTTGTTTGCCAATTGACGGGCGTTCTCTACTATATTCCCGGCCTCGGGCCGGTGAAGAATCACCATCTTCGGCAGGGGCCGCTTCGGGAGCCGGTGGAGGAGGAGGTTTTTTGCCTCTTCCTAGATTGCCTCTTCCTAGAGATGGCATGGACATTCCGGAAACTTTTGCTTTTATAACATTCTCCTGACTAAGTTGAGCCATAGGCATGAGTATTGCCTTTCCGTGTAGAATCGAACTAATTGACGACTCCACCTCCTTTTGAACTGGAAGAAACAAATCCTCCCATTCTGCAATTACAGTCTCTCCTTCAGAGTCTGTAAATCCATTCTCATTTGCGTAATGATAGAAAGTCGAGTACGAGTGCTGCAGTAGAGTGAACTGTATTTGTACAGAAATCTCAACAACCAATGGCAGGAATTCGATTATTTTCGCCAATATAGGCGGTATGTACTCCCTCAAGTAGTCGTCGGCAATCTCATACGCCTAGTTATCTATTGGATCAGAATCACGAAACTCAATCTTTAGGGCTGCCACCGGAAGACCCACAGTTGTCGCTTTCTCTAGCTCCATCTCTGCCCGTGATTGAACAGAATACTCTCTAGCGTTACAGTCAGCAGAAGTCCTTAGGTGTAATACACCTGGTGAAGGATACACCTGTCTGACTTAGATTTCTTCCCCTTCGAGTGATCCACCTGTTTCTGATATCGCTCAAAATCCAACTTCTTATTATCCCGTTTCTCAATTGCCTTCTTTACAGGCTTCAGGGTTCCCTATAATTCAATTCTTCAGTTTATGTGTAATCATAGAACCGCCAGGGTGACCCACCCTACAGGTTGTCATAGGCCCGATAAGCAGCGTATCAACCTTCACGACCTCCTCCATCATATCTTCTTTGAGATCATTGTATGTGGTGTGCAGTAAGGCAACACGATGTAATATATCCTCGGGTGTTTCCGGGGGTGGGTTCGTACTGTCGCCTGTGCGAGGAATAGTTTGGTAAACATCATGTAGCGAATCTGCTATTCTAGTTTCGTGGACTAAAATATTTGTCCATGAATCTCGCCATGTTTTCGTGTGTTCAACTAGCTGGCGATTGCGTGTCCTTGTGTTAGCTGCAGCTTCGGAGCTTAGTTCGGAACGGCACAGCAACATATACCTTTCCCAACAAAACATCTGCGTCGTCAACTTCTTTTATTATCATAGCAACGCTGGCCTGTAAACCGTCCTCATTATTAGCTTTATTGGAATTTGAATAATATCAGCTGTCGCAGTTTGGATTGCGCGAGCCCGGAATTGAGCCGCCAGATGGTGGGGTTGGAGCTATGCGCACCTCGTCGGCAGATCGGGAACCCAGTTTCCCAATCTGACGGTGTATTTTCTTCGACATGATTGCAGAGAGTTATGGCAATGGCCAGGTTAAACAGCGAACTCCACAATGGCTATGCAATGGCGGAGGTGTGAACGAGAGTGTTGAAGTTTAAAGTGGGTAGTGAAGTAAGAGCAGCAGGAGTGAGCGGCACAACTTGAAATTGCGGAGACCAAGGCTTATCCAAGAGGCTTCGCTGCATGGATTGTTCCTTTTTTTTTTTCAAGGATGGCAGTCGGGATGTCCTTAACCTACATATCGTCCTTAGCAAAAAAGAGAGGCATACGTAGTACCAAAACTATTGCATTGATGGCTACATAGGTGTAGCGCGCATATTCCACACAGCCGCATTGCAGTTGAAACGCACGATAATAAACATCTACAGCAAGCTATGACTCACTAGCTAGCCAGCTCTCCGGTGAATAGAGTTTGGATTCTAGATATCTTATTCGAATTGCATCTTTCTGTGTAACAACCGGAATGTTTTGTTCGCAACCTTCAATGATGAAACCAACATATACTCAATTATCCATCCAGAGAGACCTCTGATAAAGAAGCGATTGAAAGTAATTATTATAACTTTTGAAAACTCAATTCATACATGACAGTAGCGTACGGTTCCTTACCTACCAGAAGTGGCATTAAGGGCGCCTTAACAGACTAGACAGATAGAGTAACCACAATATACCATTAAGATCTAGGTAATTTGTTTATACGACGCTTCTACGGTATTAGGGAATGGATTGGCACAAGCCAGCCAATTGTGTGATGATCTACGGGAACCGTAGTCTCTGGCCGTTGGAATATGATAGTGCCAACGAAACACTAGAATCAAGATATTCGCGATGGCTAGTAATGCAATCATATTTGAGTTTACCCCCAAACGGCTTAAAAAAGTATGGGGGATTAGCGCACACTAGATGTGTTAGCATGAGGAAGCCTAGTGCATGAGTGATACCCTGTGCGGTTGACACATTCCTGTTGTGTTCAAGTGAAGTAACAAGAGAAATAGATCAAGTGCAGCACATATATTATGATAAAGGACGGGGCCACTAGCTACTCAGACAATCAAGAATGCTTTTTTTTTTGAAGAAATGTGATTACTACTACATACTTATTTGTGTACCCCACCAACCCCACTCACGCACAGCCCATAACGAGTGTAAATAATCCATCCTTTCAGTGTGCAAAACAGCTCAGACAATAATAATAATGGGAAAGAAAACACACACCAACCTTTATGATCGACTTGCAAAACGCGTTGAAAGTACATGATTGGCAATTCCTAGAGATAGAAAGCGGAGACGTACGCGGACGTCGCTCCAGTCAATGTCCCTAAGAAACACAGATACATACAGCTGAAGAGAGAATAAAACCATTTCAAGATAAGAAAATCATTGCCCGTCCACACATGCCCATCCAGGGCCGGCAGAGATCCAAATGATCGCCCCAAAAAGTCAGGTTGCGCAAAACAGCAAAAAAAAACCGACGTGAACCACACCAACACACCAGGAGCTCCTTACTATATGCCCCAATACATAGGAAATAACTCGAAAACATCTTCACCACATCAAAGCTACTCCGGTTTTAGTCCAACATTCCAGCTCCACTCGATCGCTGTACGCCGACGACAAATATGCTTACCCAAACCCCCTCTCAATTGTCAATCACCAGAACCTCTCCCCTCCCCTTCAATAGTAGACACCTAGGCTTTATGAATACCAAAAATGTTGTACCCGAATTCCGACAGCAACCCAAAAACCGACAAAGTGAAGTGAAACCGAAAAGCAAATGTACGTAAATAATAGCACCGGGCTGTGGAAGAATTTCATTAAGAGAAAAATGGAAGACTCTGATGAACACAAAAAAGAGTCTCTTGTTAGAAGTAAGCAAGACAAACAGAAGAACTTGCAGAAAAAACGAACACCTGGCTATGCCCTTTTCCCAGAACCAAATCTTGAAATGCAAGCCTTTCCATGCTTTTCGACATCATACCACCAGTCCAAAACGCAAGGAAACCGATGACATAAAGACAAACCCCAAACATACGAACCATTGTGAATGATGTGCCAAAAGGGCCAAACATGATTGGAAAAAAAATAAACACAAGTATAACCACTGAAAATATGCTGAAAATACTGTCATTCCATTTCCGTTACGCCTGTTATCGTGTCTCGTGAGATAGAGATATGCAATTTATTTATCGACCAGATGGAGGGGGGCCAATCGTTCCAGGCCCTGGTCCTCGCATTTCATTAGGCGAACGAAGGTCCGCAGGAGATCGAAGGTCGACAGGTGAGCGGAGGTCCGATCCGGGGAAGAAAGCCCCATTGCTAGTTGGAATACCAGGTGGTAGTCGGGACGAAGACTGTGCGGCACTGAGTGTACCTGGACGCGCAAATGCACTGCTTTGCTCTCTCAAGGATTGAGGCGTGTTGGAAGTAGGAAACAGTCCAGGGGGCGGCGGAGCTGATGGCTCAGTTGTGGTGGGCGTATTTAAAGAGCTCATCTGTCGGGCAGTTGGGGTTGGAAGACCCGGTGGAGTGCGAAGTGGAGTAGGAAACCCATGAGAAGGTACTCCAGCGGTGCCAGGAATGGAGCTGGGGGCTTTGGTGGTATTTGGGGTACCATTGGAACCCGTAAGGTTATTTTGAGACCTGACGCCGAGTGGGTTCTTGGAGAAACTGAGTCGGACCCCGCCTTTCGTGCTGTTGGACAATGCACGGCCATACAACTCAGTTAGTGCCTTGGTTGCATAGTGAGTATCCTCAAACTCAACAAAACACATGGGTCCCTGCGGTTTTGTTCGGAAACACATCCTTTTGTAACCTCGCTGCCGACAAAACAAAGCCTTCAATTCGTCTTCGGAAGTTTGAGCTGGAAGGTTGCCTACGTACAAAGTATTGCAAGGAGGGTTTTGATCAGCAGGATTGGCCGGAGGATGTGAGGTTATCGGAAATGCAGAATAAAAAGGTTTAGGTGTTGTTGACGACCAAGTGCTCGGAGAATTCATCGTGTTCATCGACATTGGAGAATTTAGTTGTGGTGGCGCAACTGGAGGCGCTGTCATCGGCGCCATGGAGGAGTTGGTAAATCCATTCACACCACCTGTCGAAAGAGGAGGCAGGTTACCAAACCGACCACTCCCAGCCTGTACGGGGTTTGTTTGGCGACGGGCCCGGGGGAAGGCAGACATTGGTTCATTGAGCTGGCCATAATTATCAGAGTCGTTATCCGATTGTTGCTCATGAAAAGAGCCCATTCCGCCACGGCTTGGTAGCATTGCTAGCGTATCCAAGTAGGAGTTATCATACACTGCTGATGAAGTATTTATGCCATTCATGCCATTCATACCGTTCATACCGTTCATACCGTTCATACCGTTCATGCCGTTCATGCCGTTCATGCCGTTCATACCGTTCATACCGTTCATACCGTTCATACCGTTCATACCGTTCAAGCCGTTTGAGGCTTGTTCTTTGAGAGCCATTCGATCTAGAGCAGCAATAGCAGGCAATACGTCTTGGTCAGATTGCATATTCATATTTCCGTTGATCCGGTTTCCATTCATTCCAGACTGAAATACATCGTTGCCAAGCCCCGTATCGAGCCGTCCCAGCCCGTTCATTCCGTTTGCAACTCCGTGTCCATTCGCAGCGGGTGATGAAATATGGCGTGCCGGTGTTGTAATATACTCATTCTTCGAGCCATTGCTAGTAGCGGCAGGAGTTACCAATCCATCGGAGCTTGCTGGGGATTGCGAACTGTAGTCCGACGTATACAACTCCATGTTTGCAGCCATCCTGGCGATTTCGGAAGCTTGTGGGTGGGGCACCATGGTAACAATTATCTTAGAGCCATTCATCTCCCTATTATTCAGAAGACGCTCCGCTTCTTCGGCAAAGGCCTTGCTCTTGAGCTTTACATATGCTTCGGTCGTGGTGGAGGCTTGGTCATTTCTAATGACTCTCACATCTTCAACCCCCGAACTAAAAATGAACATAGTCTTAATCTCCTGTTTGGTGACATTTGGGGCCAGCCGTTGGATTTTAACACCGTTCCATTCGGAACCTTGAGGTCCAAAAAATTCATTAAGGCCATTCGTGTTCGGAGAAGGTGGTGTATAGCGACGCGGTGTCGCGCTACTTTGAATACCTGATTGATTATCGGCTGTAGCTCGCGAGAATGAGATTGGATCAGGCATCCAATTAGAGCTGGAAAACATGTTTGCTTGTGAATGAGGTGTCGGGCCCGATCCGGTCGCCCCAGGCGGGGGTAGCATTGCAGTGGTGACTAGTAGGTGTTGATTATCCAAAGCGCAACCCTGAAGTGCGCAGGTAGATCGATACGCTAGGTTCGGAGACGATCTCGGTGATTATCAAAGTTTGTCACCGTGTAGTTATTTGGCGAATTTCTTGAAAGCGATACACGTGTTGGACGTTATTTTATGAATAAATGTGCGATTTGGCAGGATTCCAGTGAAAGTGCACTGATGGTACGATAACCGAGGAAAATACTGCAATAGAGTTCAGTTTAGACGAAGGTCTGTACACGCGCACGGGCGCGACGCACAAGGGGATGAAAGAAAACACCAGGAAGGAGAATACCTACCACTTCGGAGGATGGATGCAAGCGTGTATGTACCGCGGATGCGCAACGGGCAATGGGGCTTTTGAGCGTGTGGCGTGGAGACCAAATATGCGCACAGCGGAATGCGAAAGATAGTAGATAGATGTAGAGAGGAAAAAATCCGCACGATGGAGCAGGGAGCGAGAGAACAAAAGGATGAGAGCGACGCAGTTAACTAAGCGGATTTGTGTTGGGGCGATTGGAGTCGACGCGCGAGGTGACCAAATTAATGTTTCCGAAGGGAAATATTGCAGCAGTCTATTCGTTCGCTTGGTTGATTAAAATTTAGAGCCAGTCCCGTTGACGAACCGGACGGTTGATGCGTGCGATGGGGATGAGAGTGCGCCGATGGCGACGATGACGGGGGGTGTGTGACGAGTGAAGGAACGGATGCACAAGTGAGAGGAGGGTTGGAAGAGATGAGTCGAGTGTAGGCGGTGGTCGTAGTGGCAGTAGTGGTAGTGGTGGTAGTAAGTAGCGGCAGCAGCAACAGCAGCAGCAGCAGCAGCAGCAGCAAAGGTAGGTAGTTTCAGCAGTAGCACAATGGATGTGGGAAAAGCAGAGCGACACGGATCCCAGTGGGGGGGGTGGGAGGAGGATGGATAAAAACTAAAAACAGGCGACACTTTGTTGCAAGCTCCAATGCTGGGTTGTTGTGCAGAATAAGTGTAAACTGCAGTGGTATAAATTGGCGCGAGACTGGCGGACAAGATACAACGTTGTTTGGATGCAAGCGGCAATGAATAAAGGACCGGGCTGCTGAACTGCTAAAGTGGGCTGGATTTGGGGAGGAGGGGGGGGGGTAGAGGTTATGGTTATGGGATGGGACAACTATGGGGATGTATGATGGGGGGGGTGGGAGAAAGCGATGCGATGAGGCCGAGAGCGCACCAGTGATTCCACAGACTGGATTCCAAGTAGATTTTAAGTATGCAAAGAGTACACACACACCAGGCCACACCCAGGCGAAAGAGCTTAAGTTTTTCTTAGTTCGACCGTCCGGCACCCACAATCTAAATGGTGTGTGTGTATGGATGGAGATGACCTGCACTACAATCTGGTGGAGGGGGGGAGACCACTACGGGAGGGGAGCAGAGGTGGGTGGTGAGCAGGTAGGCAGCTGGTCACACTTGCACCCTTGATACATAACCGTTCTTGGGCCATTTGGCAAAAAGAAAGAAGGGATCGTATCTTTTTTTCAAAAAAAAAAGAAGTGAAACGAAGGCTTGAACTTTAGTTAGTCTTCCGGCAGAGCATCTGAGGTCTGGGGAAGATGGAGACGCAAACTTGACAATACCAGTGCATACAGGCTGCGGTTGGACAGTTTCGATTCTCATGCGACACACTCGCTTGTCTCCAGCGGCTCTGAGGCTCATGGCATCCATCCTCCATCCTCTGCCGTCAAATACCGGCGCTCGCGATGAGTTGGGTGCTTGCCCCGGGAAATACTCGTAGGGCTTGTCGGCCGTTGGGCGTTGGGCGTCGCTGGGTAGCTGGTCGGCCTCGAAGAGGACGACAAATGACAGGGGTGGATGCTGGCTGATACTGGTCCCAGCACCTGGTAGAGGGGAGACTCGAGAGATAGTGGCAGCCACTGAGCAGCGAGCATTGTTGTCGTCGCTCTCGAACAAAGGAATGAGATTCGACAGCCACCCCGCTATTCTCCGCAACAAGCAGCAGCCGACGGACGCATTGGGCTGCTTTTGGTTGGCATGCAGGCTGTACGGTTCAACCGAGTGCATGCATCCAAACAAGAATAAACAAAACCTATTTTATCTACATTTCTGGGCTTTTTGAATGGATGGTGGATGCCTGGAATCTTCTTTGGCATGGAGGGGCGTGGGCGATTCAACACAGAGCACAGAAAGAGCCTTTTTCCCCTGCGTAAGCGCTCCTGTACCTACTCAACAATCCCAGGCGCTTTCAGCAGAGTCGGCTGCACACGACCCTTGCACGCCTTTGGGGCTAGTGTGATTTCGGGTACGCTTTGTTGCACCACCACCCAATCAGCACTGCACCTCCATCGCTACCTCCCTCCCCAGCACGAAGGGTGACTTGATTCCAAGACATGCAGGCGAGGTGCTATCGAACCTCGTTTCCAAATTGATCTTGAAGCTTGCAGAACCGTTGCCAGGCGGTTCGCCGGCACTTGCTTCTAGGTAAATGCTTGTGCCGACTGGTCCCATATTTTCTGCATCCTAAAGTTGAAATATAAACGACATTGCAAAAAACTGGGGGTGACCACGTGTATGACGATCTCCCGTTTATACATTACAATGGGATGCTTCATGATTCTTCTCCTGATACCAAACTTCAAAATATGAAACTTGACCAGAAGACAATCCAGGTCCCGCCAGATTGCATACTCGTGATGTGAGTTATCAACAGATATGGCTACATGGAAGCTGATTTAATACAAATTCAACACCAGCTTGTATTAATTTTGTTGCAGCAGAAACATTACCAATCTACACGTACTTTATGACCACCAAAAAAGGAATCTCTAGTAGATTATCTCCTAGGCTGACTCGAAAGTCATTTTCAAGTAGTGTTTGATCCAGCACATATCGCAGTAAGGCATGCATTGTCCATACATGTTTGAGCGCCAAGATTTAAAGAATGACATTTCGGCGGCGGCGGGGTGGATCCAACGACTCTGTTATTATTACCTGGATATAAATCACGTTAGTTGGAACCTACTGGTTATAAGGTAGACAGTCCGCCGGGAGCCGGTGATTTTTTATGATAGTTATAGGTTGGAAGCCTACCATGTCACTTCCGGTCTTCGCGATGTTCATTATTGATGCCTGGGGCCGGGGAAACCACTGGTGTATCCATCGTTAGTGGATATAACAAAACACGTCTCTACCAGTGGATAGTCAATGCCTCACGTCAGGGTAAACGGTCACCTTGTAAGGCATTTGCATGCGATATGGGTATGTTTCTGGAAGGTACTTATCCGAGAAGCCAAAACCGCGCGCTCGAAAGGTATGACTGGCAACTCGCGGTTGAAATCCAATAGAGATGCCTCAATATGACGGGCTGGTCAATTTTCGCCACTACCAATAGGTATTACAGTGCCTATTGACCGACAGGTTCGTAGGTCTGTAAGAATCTCTTTTTTTAGGACTGCATGACGTAGTAAACAGTGGCGCATTGAACTGTTAGAAGTCCTACGTACGCTGCAGCTGGCTCACGACACAATCTCAGCCCTCGCCACGATCCGTGGCGTACTGTCTGTGTGGGTTTCTTTAACTTGATTCGCCTGAGACAGAAACCGAGCAATGGCATGGTTGTGCCATATTGCACGGACCACTCCTTAAGTATAATTATGCAATGGTGCACAGACGGGAAGACGACTATGGGGTGCATGCAGATATAATTTTCGATGGAGTAATAGACCGTGAGCAGCACCTCACATGCGCCTTATCTGAAACATGTTACGAATTCTCTATGATTTAAACTTTACGGGTCAAATTCCGAAGGTGTCAAACACTCGTCGGGTCGATTATTTAGCTCAGTCCCAATGCTATTGAGGATCGAACATATACATCTACTTTTCAAGACCAAGGCATGTTGATACAGGCTGAATTAGAAGAAATTCTAAACAGTTCTGTTGTTAAAATGTACAAAATCTACGCATATTAGGAATATGATAATTGACTCTTGGTAGGTTTAAAAGTTGAGAACTCGGCCTGGAATACCTATATTTATTGATATATATCATATCATGAATTTGCCTTTAGGTTAATCTTAGTCTTGTGCCTGGCCGGTAAAGTTAATTCGTCGCTCATCCTCTGTGCCTCTTTGAACATATATAGGAATAAAACTCATTGCTGGAATCATAGGTTCCGGCTTTGTGCAGAGATCGCCAAACCCATGTGAGTTGTATGTGGCAAATATAATTGACTTCGACCGAATTTCTCTAGAAACAGCTCACGATTGATTATATCTAGAAAGTACTGGATTTACGGCCAAAAGCATTATATGGAGGTTCATTCGAAGCTGCCTCAGACAATTTTAACGCAATGGCAGGGAGGAATGTATCGATTGAGGACTGCCTAGAAATAACGCATCTGTCTAAATCATGTTAGGCCTCATTCCTTCATTTTTATTTTTCTTGCCTAGGGGCCAAGACTAAAGTTCAATTCCCCACCGGTACTGTACCGGCGAGTGAGATCGTGAGATCCATGTTTCTTAATATTTGTTTCGGCCGTACAAATATTCTTTCGCAGTGTTTTCTTGAAATCAGAGACATCCAATTTCTTTTTATAATTAACGAACACAAATATAAGACCTAGTTCTCCTTTTGATGTTTCTCATCCATAAACTCTCACTCTCATCTGCTAAGCATTGACGTGATAATGCCAAACATGCCATTATCTGTATGTACTGTTAAAAGAGGGGTTTTTGAAGTCCTTTCCGCGGTGCTTTAACTTTTAAGATGAAATATATATATTCTGAAGTCATCATCTTGGAATGTCTTGGGGTGGTCGTGAGGTGACTCAAAATCGTCTTCATGATAATCTCACCTTAAACCCGCTCAATAGAACCCCCGACTTCTACAATTGTAGCTGCTGCGAAAATTTGGGTGAACAGTCTTAATTTATAAGAATCTGAGTGTTCATCCGAGTACTTAGCTTACTTTCTACGACATATATGATAGTTCTCTGTAGAAGTTTGTGCGCCATCACGAAATATAAGCTGAGCTATACTACCACCTACGTCAAGGCTCGAGCTAGAACTTATTTTTTTGTGCGCTAATACATTTGAAGTCCAATGAGGGTCCAAGCTCAGTTCACATCGTGTATTTATGTGGATATCATCTAGAGTATGCATGTGCAAGTACTTAAGTGCGGATAGACAAACATTATTCGCTTAGCGAATCCACGCGGTACAGTGTCTAAATTACTTACGCTCTAGGCACGTATGACAGCTGCGGGCCGGCCCTCTCTTGATCTCTAGAGTAGGAATTCTGACATTCGATGCACTTACTCATGACGTTCTACATACTATGCAAATCGATTACTGGACCGGAGGATGGCCATAAAATATCACAGTTTATGGGTCGGTCTATCAAGTTTAGGATCTGTCAGATGTCTTTATTTCGAATCTGGTTCGAGTTGCTAATAATAAACGTAGACGATGGTCGTTCGGCTGGCGAGAGAAGTGAGGCCGGTGAGGCGAACAATTAGGCGAACGAGTGGTGTGTACGGAGTATGTTATACCTACTGTGCTCTAATGTGGATACACGTCAAACACGCACGCACACGCGCGATGGCAATTTCATATTCTGCATGTTTTTTTGGCATGGATGTAGGGTATGAGTACTCGTACTTATATGTACTTAGGTACCAGAGTAGAATGGTAACAGGTAATTAAATAGACTTTGCCAACTTTTAGAATTTAAACCTGCCTACCCAATTTGCAAGGACATACAGGAAAGGGGAAAAGAGCAAAGATCTCACTATCTACTTGAGCGTTGGCGGAGTTGTCTTCCCTACGCCTCGTTACCTGTATTGCTGTTGCAAAATCCACGAGAAATACCAATGTAGACAGAGTTGTTTACAACTTGAAGCAGCACATATACAATTCTGTACTTCTGCCCTATTTTGCCGCTCACTGGCTGTTAATCATATCCGCGATCGACTTTTCCCGCTTCTATCGAACAGCGCGCTTTTGTTGACACAGAAATGATTGGTTCATTCATTTCCCACGTATTTTGCCATGTAGAACGTCTCCACTCTTGAAACCTTTCAAACACAGGCCGCCGATTCCACTTGTTAAAGCATGAAAATCCCCATCCTATGTGATTTTGTAGTTCCATACCAGTTCTGGTTGTGTGGAAGCAAACGCAAGATATTCAATTTTCATCTAAGCGAAATATATTCCTGGATACTGAGATTTCTGACATGACCTTCCTCTCTCCAACCTGTACCGCAGACAGCACGTCCTCATCCTCATCCTAGAGCCGCAGTGTTTCTGCTTGGCTTTATCCACTCTTTTATATTTCTGCGAGGCACCATTTAATCCCGTTGTTTTGCTTTTTGGCGAATCTTCACGTCCATCGGTCTGGAGGATCACACATAGGAGGGGCGTTCATCAAACGGTAGGAATGCATAGCTTAAGATTGAAGCAGAGGGTATTGGAGGTCCAATCAAAGGTATTCAGACGTCGCCATACTTCCGATCCCACATCACCAACTGGGCAACGGCCAAAACTCTTGGTTGATGAAAATTCACCTTCGCCGAAAACAATCAAGAAAACGCCCTCAATCGTGAGCCTTGCTTCATCCAAGCTCTCCCGAAAAAGCACGTCGAAACGGAACAAGGGGGCCGTAGAAGAAGCCAAGGGCGAGAAAGATGGCAAGGAACGGAATAGGAAAAGTTGGAGAATGAGAGAGTGTGAATTGGAGGCGGACAGCAAAACACTGGTAGACCAGAAGGTAGAGCATCCGTCAGTGTCAGCGGCATCCCCAACGATCGACATCCCCATCGCCCCAAAAGCTCCCGCAGACCTCCACCTCGACACCTCCCAACTCCCTGACAAAGATCCTCATGGACTATTGACAAATTCTAATCCTGGATCGCCGCATTCTCCTAACACCCCAATCACTATTTTGGAGACGACTTCCGCGGCTCCGGATTCGCCCTCATCGTCAGCTACCGCTATTAACCTCGCTACCCCCACCACATCTCCCATTCCTCCGCGACCGAATCTTTCAACACTCGCATCTCTCAGAGAGTCATACACTGATAACAGCCTGCCGCCTACGCCTGCCTCTGTACCAGCACCGACACATCCTCCTGCAAGCTCTACAACCCCTCGACGTCCCTCACAGCCAACCCGCCGGCAATCGCTACTCCCGGCCAACGAGACGAACTTAATTCACAACCTTTTGAATCCAGACAAGCCGCCTCTTGCCGAAAGATATCCGGCTAGAGAGTCCCAATCCGGATCAGACGACCATATTTCACAAAGTTCTGAGAAGCCAGAGATGGTCACTCGGAAAATATGGGTGAAACGACCAACTGGGTCGCCGACTGCTGTAGCAGTTACAGAAGGAGATATGGTTGATGACGTTCGAGACTTAATTCTGAAGAAATATCAGAATTCACTTGGGAAGAGTTATGATGCCCCTGACATTCGTCTACGGATAATGCCTCGCGGAGCACAGAGGCCAAGGTCTTTAGATCATGCAAGGGGGGAGAGGGAACTGGACCCAGAAGAACTGATAGTACGGGCTCTAGAGGAATATTATCCCAATGGACAGACTTCAGATGAAGCGTTAATCATAGATGTTCCTCAAAGGAGAACTCCCAGACCATCACCCAGTCAAGCTCAGAGTTATACCTACGGTGCAGTGGATCATATCGGAATGGAAGGCAATGATTATTTTTCAGTACCCATTTCTACGGGTCATTCTCAGGGGACTCCGGTCGCGGGTACGTCGTCCGTTCTAAACCAGCCTTCTATGGCAGTTTTAACGACCGGCCAAGTTCCCCAAATTCCAGGCTCTCCTGGACGTAGAAATCATGGCCGTCCTATATTGGGGCGACGAATGAATACCTCATCACCAACAATACACGGTACTCCTGGAACACAGGGGCCTGTAATGTTGATGCCTCGCCAAAGTAGAGCCCGGGGAACGACTGATCAGTCAAATGCCGGTCAGCCACCTTCCGCCCCACCTAGCCAACAAGCAGGTTCTGAAGATTCTCAGAAGGTCGCAACACCCCCTCCAGTCCGTATTGGCTCTCCTCCCACCAGCGCGAAGCCTTTTAAGAAGGAAAAAAAACAGTCATCATCAGCTCCGTTATATACAGACGGGGCTGTTCCTCCTATCAAAGTATTAATTGTAGAAGACAATGTTATTAATTTACGATTGTTGGAAGCATTTATGAAACGTTTGAAGGTACGCTGGGAGTCAGCGATGAACGGAAAGATTGCAGTAGATAAATGGAGGGCAGGCGGGTTCCATTTAGTACTGATGGATATTCAGCTGCCGGTAATGAATGGCCTTGACGCAACTAAGGAGATTCGTCGACTTGAAAGGGTAAATAAAATTGGGTCATTTCCACATACCAAGCTTCTGGATGGAACGGAAGAACCAATACCAGACGAAATACCAGAGAATGACAAGTTACCTCAATCGATTCTCTTAAGGTCACCTGTTATCATTGTAGCGTTGACAGCTTCTTCGCTACAGAGTGATCGGCATGAAGCATATGCAGCTGGATGTAATGATTTTCTGACAAAGGTTTGATTCACAAAATCTCACTTTCTCCGTACCTTTATTAACTCAGCCATAGCCTGTGAATTTTATTTGGCTTGAACGGAAAGTGACGGAATGGGGCTGCATGCAAGCATTGATCGACTTTGACGGCTGGAAAAAATGGAAGGATAATCCCGACAATCACGGTGGTCCGGGAAATTCGGACGGAAAGCTAGGAAAGAATAAACGCTTAATGGCTAAGTCTACGGGTAGAAAGGACAAGATAATGGAAGCAAGCGGAAAGCAAATACCAACTGTCGGGTGACAAGAGGTAGCTTAGCTTGTTTGACACGAGTGATGCACTATTTTTTTAACGTTATATCACTCGACATTGGGATGAAGGATCTCTATTGTTCAAAGCCATCAGACCCATGATACACTGCAATACTTGCCTATTTTTTAAGACAATTCAGTTATATATTAAGCGGTCCCAACATATATGGGCCACTTTAACAATAGTAGTAGGGGGGTTTTTTTTTTCTGGAAACTTCATTTCTCAAGTTCCAGTCTCTCCTAACTCACCAGACCCGCCGCCTTAAATACAGGCATTTATTTTTCACGATTGTTCTATATATATATATATATATATATATCATTATATATATATTGTAAGGAAAGGGACGGGAAAACTCCCAACGTAATGTAGTATTTACTCGTGGGGTTAATGAAGGCGTTCTTATTTGATTTTCTCGTTTTGTTCGTTTTATAGCCGTAAAATTTAAGAAACAAACCGTACACATCATATTAGGACAACATTCCATAGGGACGTTTTCATGAAGATTGATAGCATGGAACAGTAAATTATCTAGGAACCGTCATTTTCTCATTAATTATGTGTGGAACAAAATGCAGCTTGTGCTGTGCGCGCAAACGGGGATTTTTGCAGAAATTGATCGTCGTCCTCCGAGGGGACACACTCGAGTAATCTGGAGTACATAAAGACTATGTAGAGACATGAGTGGGGACTACGGATTTTCATCCGGGGTTGCTAGTTTAACGTTGATGATCATGTCCGCCCGCGTTTTGACGTACTGATTACAGGTATTGGTCTTTACGCGGTCACCGCAGATTCAAAGGCAACCTTTAGATTACGGGTATTTAGAGCATCCTTGATCCCGGTAGGATTACACATTGACTAGAAGTTAACCACATGTCCATCACTGATGCACATAGGCATCCTTTAAATAGCCAGAGATATTGTTTAGGACTTGCAGTTGTGGCAGATACACGTGGGATGATGCACATGATTTTGAACCAGATATCCATAAGTATGATCAGGATCCAAAGTAGATATTGATGACAAGCATGAAGTCTTCAAAATCATGGCCGTCGAGTGATAGAGAATGATCCATGATCGAATTTAGGCATAATTACACTAGAAGTATCAGATAGCATTCTACCCCGGACTTAAATATCATTTTGAGTTCGAATGTTAACGCTGCAACCTAGTAAGATATTTTAAGCTAACGCCAAGTTTTCGCAATGTGCAACCGAAAAATGACCTTTTGAGCGGGGCAGAACGCCCTTGATCATAAATAAGTATGTGCAGCTTGTGCAATCCCCGACAGTGTCCTGCAGCTGTGGCGCCGAACGGACTGTCAGATATCAAAAAGAAAATTATCTCTAGGCGCTGCAATAAATCGGCAGAGCTACAGCATTACTTTGCATCGGCCAAAGGCTAGAAATCCCTTCGTCTGGCGCCCGAAATCCACAACATTTTGCACGCAAGGCCTTGGCAAAAATACTAGGAAAGCAGGGGTGTTTTGCATATGGTGAGCCACATTTACCTACCAAGATCGGCGGTTCTGAATAAAGAGAGAAGCACCCGTTGATCGAAGATAGGCTGTCTCATCTTGCAGATATGCTTCTATGCAACGACAACGAAACTTCCTTCTGAATTCTCGCTTCACTCTTTTTTTTTTCTACCTACATTAGTATTTCCTTCTTCCCACATGTAAGATTTCAAAGCAGATGCTTTCCGCAGCACAAGAGTAAAGAGCTAGACCGAGATATAATGTAACGGGTAGGTACAGCATGCAGCAGAACGTTGCGTATCATAATGCTGTTCGGCAACGGCGCCCCTGCGCCCGCCATCATCGCCATCCGTCAACTCTCGCCAGACATGGTATACTTTTAGTCACCTATGAATGCCGTTCCAACACTCAGAATTTTGAGGAGCAATACATTGAAGCATGCTCGTATTGGAATTTGCACATTATTGGACCCTGAAGTTGATTTTGCCGCCTGTTTCACCAAGAAACGGGCGGTTCCTTGCTTCAAAACAAATAATATCAGGAATGATGTGTTGAGTTGAGTTCTGCATCGCTTTCGGCCCTCGTTCATGGCGGCGCTGGCTCCGTTTCCTCTTTCGTGTATGTACTGTGTATCCGTGCCATGCTGAGGCGGTCTTTGGTTGATGGAATACGTGCTGTGATTCGTCCTCCTGCAGATACTTGGCCGAAATTCTTGGCACAATTAAGCATCAAGGGTGATGGATGATGCTTTTCGAGGATTGTCTGCAATCATGGAGTAAAATCAAAAGAACGCCTGGAGATTCGGCGATGATTCAAGCGCAGTGACGCTGCTCCCGGGCGGGCGTACGTATCATCTAGAGTGCAGGTTTCGTACGCGTGGTCAGAAGTCCATAATAGTTGTTGTGAACTAATGATCACATATCCGGCCCTGAGTTTGACCTCTCGTCGGTGTGTTGTCGAAATATAGATAGTCAAAGCTCCGGACGGTTAAGCTACATAGCCAACAGCAGGCGAAGACGATTCCGCCAAGATGTGATCCCACGCTTCCAAGCAATTCTTCTCCGAAGCCCAGCCCTTGGCTAACTTGGCAGAACCGAGAGGGGGCAGCACCGCCTTTTATAACGGTGGGTCCTTACCTGCTCCTCAATCTGAGACAGTTGTTGACCGACGTACCTAGGTACTCAGCCCTCTGAATGATCGTCTCCAGGGGCTTATATACGAAATGTACTTGCGTAGCTAGCTACGTAGGCACAAATGCGGGTTCCAAGAGCGCAGCAGTAAGGCGAACCTAATGTTCCTTGCACTCAACTATCTGTTGCTTGTCTCAGAAATCTCCGAATTTCGGACGTCACTCCGCAATAACGTCTTGGATGCCTTGGATGCGACATCGAGTACAGTTGATGTCCTTGGCTTTTGCTTTTTCCTAATGGTTACATTATGTACATAGCCTATACATGAGATTCCAACGGCCTGCGTCAAAGTGGATGGATCCGGGGACCTACATAGCCATAGTGGGCATGCAAATTGTCCCTGGTTGTTCAAGAGTCCAAGTCTTGGAGGCAGTAATTTGGAGAATGTGTGACGAGGCTTTATATCTCAGGTCCCGTAGGGTCCAGGCCGCGCCCAGACTGGCGCGGCGAAATCGTGGAAATCTTGACTTCAAATCGGCTTTCAACGTTGATGCATGCATAGCGGAATAAAAAAAAGAACGAGTCTAAGTTCATGCACCAGCAGTGATCAGGAGGCTCCGGACTCCGGAAAAACATAAATCCCGAGGCCCGTGACATGAGGTGGCAAAGCGAACGTCTTCTCGAACTAGCTGCGCGGAAAAAAACACCTGATAAATAAAAAACGCTCTACAGTTACCCCACCCCATCGAAACATCGGACGAATTAGAATCAAGCTAGGTACAAATTACATTGTTTTGCCGCACTCATCCCCATGGCAATGGCACGATTAGAGGCCAGCCCCCATCAGCCAAAAAGCCACAGGACGTCCGCTATCTACAATCGATAGTGACGATATCACCCCGCAATTTGATAGGTACATGCAGATTCCTGTTTATGTCGCAGGGAAGGACAGCCTATGTAGGTTTCCTCTCCCATGGTTACGTCCCGTATGCCCGTGTGCGCTCGCATCTATTGGATTTTGTGTGGAGAATATTTCAATATCAGACCTGGAATTCGATGCCTGATTTTTGATGCCCCCGGCCAGCAAATAAAGCGCTCGTAGCCTGAAATAGCTACTCTGTGGTTTGTCCTCAACCTCAGGGGGGTGCCGTGGTTGTCGCCATCCTGAGCATCTCGGTCAAACCGGCTGGCGGAACCCAGGCGGATATTCCGAGGAACCGCTTTTGAGACGGCAGGAAAATAAATGTCCTGCAGCTTTGGATTCGCCCCTTTCGACTCTGGAAACGAGACAACACCAAACTGTCCAAACAGAGGCAAGATTTTCAAGCCTGTTACGGAGTATTCTACAGCCACTCTACTGATGAGTTGTCTGCTGGCTAATAGCAAGCCTTAAAAAGGGTATGAGATGACGAGATGACCATCATTCAATTCATCCTGTGAGCACGCGCGAGTTGATGCTTATAAGCGCATTACCACACATTGTCAGGTTCGTGAATGGAGGGGCTTATGCTATTGGCGGAACTGTTGTGCTCGGAATACCCCATTGGGCCAGACTAGCACTAATTTTTCGGCTAGCCAAAAAGCGCGATTTACTCTGGCTGTAAAAGGCAGCACGATTACTGCTTGTAGCACTTTCTGCCCAAAAGCGGAGTCGGCAAGACTTTGCCAATGCAGTTACTTTCCTGTGATGTATTGGCATTGTGACGGCAGGAAATAAATCAAAAATTAAACCTGAGACGAAACTGCGTTTCTCTTTCTCGTATAGTGAATTACTTAGCACGTTCAGTCCAGTATGTAATAATAACTTACAGTAACGGCATCTCGACCGCCGCTCCAACCGCGCCTGCTGTTTTAGCGCTGTTCTGCGGTTTGTGTGAGATGATTGCGCCCATGATCTTACAGCTAGCATTCGGCGTGATCATGAGTGCTACAAGTCGCATGAGACAAAAGCATCAGAAACACAAGTACCTATTTAGAGTACATGTAGAGTACATACATCTACTCTACATACCCGAAGATGGGTACTTGTTTCTGCCAGAGCCAAGGGCTTGGGTCGTTTCACTTCTCAAAAAGGGAATAGCAATATTTTTCAGTTTGACACGTCCGATGCATGCATCGTGAAATGTATTGACACTGAAATAAACGTCACTCAGCTGGAATACACAGGTACATCGCAGCAGCAGCATAAATAGTAATGTGCACTAGGATTGAACCGGGCACGCGACTGCTTACGCCTTTGAATCGCACGGTGCTACATGGAGTACCCTCCTGCGCAATACATGTACGCCATGGTTCAACTTCGAGGGGCGGAGGTCCATGGAGGACTGAACGCACGCCCAAATTATGCGATGCGGCGGCGGCACGCCTTTTAGGCGGGCCCTTCTCCTATCACGGTGTATCATAATGTCTCCCTCACCACATCTTACCCCAGAATCCATCATCTCTGTAACCGGGAGGTGCAGGTGTAGTGTGGGGATGCATGCTCGTATCGTGCAGTTGTCAGGAAAAAAATGCCTCCTCCCGATCTCTTAGACAGGGGCCCCCCACGGTTCCTTACCTGCGTATCTTTAGTGTGCTTTAACATTGAATGCGCGAGGTACAAATCCTTAAAGTCGTGATGATTGTCTGCATAGAACGAATTTCTAGGTTATCCAATTTTCTGAAATACTATGGACGGACGTATAAATACGGAGCGGACCAAATTCAGGTTCGAAATGTTTGCGCTATTCATGAAATTAAATGCATAATGTAATAGTGGACATTTTAGATACCGCCGACACTACCGAGAACGGCGAGCACGCAAGCCGAGAAGATCATCTCGGTCATGCATATGTGTTTGTGGGCTAGGGTTTCGGGTTGCGAGGCGAGCCCTCATAATTTTGAGATTTCGATGTTGCATTGGGGTCGATGTTCGGTGTGCAACGTTCGGGCTCGGACGGGCCTTTCCATCATTATCCATGGCCTTGGCTGTGGGGAGGGAACAGCGGCACGAATAATGTTCTGCATTTCAAAGGATCAATGTGCGAATATATTGAATGCAACACTTGTGATTTATTCGTGGCTGCCCTGCAGTGAGATGCTCCATAGGAACTAGGCATCTGAAGGGCATGCCAAAAGTCGTCATCAATGGAAGCAGGTGCACGTATTTTGGTGGTTGGATGGGAAACTTGATTTGGACCCTCCCCGGACTCGATTTTCCGAGCGCCATCCCTTCTCGGGCACGTCCGATCTGTTTTCGTCAATACATTTTTTGCACTAAGGCCCAGACCCACTGGTTGGGTATTTCGCAGAAGGGCTATGAAGCAGGAAGGGATTTCTCGGAACAATTCATGATGATATGAATAATGTGAATAATGCGATACACCGACACGTCGAGGTACTCTGCACTGGCCAGGTGCTTACTAGAAACTGTGTGTGTGTGTTTGTGTGTGTGTGGGTGGATGTGTGTGTTTTGTGTACTCTACGGCATGCACCTAATTCTGATGTTATGCAGCAGAGAGTCTAGAAGAGGTACAACTGCATGAAAAGTAGAGTTGTCCCTACAACACAGCTTGTAGAGTACACGCGAGTGCATGTAAATAGCTGGTATCGATGGAGTACATACACTTTGGGGATAAGGGCTGAAAATTGAATGGTATAACATAACATTCTAAGTACATCTTATTAAACCAAGTCATAACTACAGTACATCGATGCTTGTGTGAATAGTACATGCACATGTGTTTTGTAGGCACAAATTACTTACTCTACATGTTCCTACCCACGAGTACGAGTACTATACATGCACCTACGGAGGACTTCACAGAAATTTGCAAGTGGCGGCGGCGGCAGTAGTGCAGTAGGAGAATCATTACTTATGTGTGTGTAGCTGCTAGTGCAGACTGACAGCAGCCAGTCCCAGCTGGCCTGCCCAAGCAACCGGAGAGCAGGTATCCACCAAGTCTGCCTTCTGGACTGCACAACTGTGCGGTGACCTCCTGTTGCTCCTCGTCCTTCGACCTATCCGTACTCCGTACTCCGTAGATCCGCACGCAATGGAGGAGACCCTGGCGGGGAGACGGACGAGGAGGGGCTCTTTCTAGCTAGCAGTTACACTAAGCCATCTGTGGCACCCAGCTCAATATTCCGTATGTATCCATACCCACTTGCACCTACGGATACAACCCTCACACCCGCCCACCCTCTCCCAACCGCACTCGCTCCATCTCACGTCTGTCTCGATCCAGCATCGAGACATCCCTCCCCCCCCAAGCCTGTCGCCGGTACGGTAGGTACTCGGAGAGGAGACGCTGTCTGGGTCCAGGACGGACACTGCATGATGGCTTGTGTGCCTCGAAATTCCTCCCACACGATCTCTGTCCCTCCTCCGCGCCAACCTGTAGCCAACCACAAGCCGTGACCCTGCTTGCTTGGAACACACCCGCTACTAAGAAGTCAGTGTTCTACCCACGCCTTCGCTCCCTCCTCCTATCTACCCTCCCACACACTCTCTCCGTTCGTCCCGTTCTTGTGTTTGGTGGATCCGATTATATGCCTCCTCTCCCCCCCTCCCAACGCCTCAGTCCTTTCACCTTCAAGTGATCCGTGTCCAACCAGCTACCTTCTCTTGCACTTGCCATAGCGTCTGCGCGCTCGTGCAACTCGGTCTCACTCTGATATATTCAAGTCGGCCACTATTTCCTTTTTCAATCTTCCATTGCTACATACTTAAAAGTTGTGGCTCTGCCCCACAAACTCTATATAATCTTCATAAGGCCCGCCGCCTGCATCCGCTAGAATTGTATCAATATTCCCAACTATCAACTACATTCAATAATAGTCGACTTCGACCGATCCTTCCACAGCATATTTACTTGTCGCATGGCAAATCGAGTTGCATCTAACAAACCACCAATAATACTCTTCCTCCACGTCCCCATACACTTGCTGCTCGCTCGTCGTTCTGCTATGCTATAGTGGAGAAACTGAAGTTACAGAAAGTTCAAGCCATTCAAATACAAGCACCCTTCCTAAACAAAAGTATCTGCATCAGACTTGATGTACAGTTCCCCGCAGTACGACTCTTCCTCAACTTGTTCCAGTTCACTCGCGTCGGTCTCTATGCCTATGACGCCTGAATCTCTGCCAGAACCATCTGTCGGAATCGTCCCTCCTTTAAATCCGCCGCTTACTGGTTCATATTTCGATATGGAGCGCCCAGTCACCGAGGATGTTCCTCACAAGCCTAAATTCGCTATAGGTCCACCGGAACTCGAAGAGCCTCACGATGGCTTTGAATGTCACACTGTGCTTGAAGTGGACGAAGACACCGCTAGTGAGCTACATGAGCCAGTCACCCCGCCAAACGAGGCACAGGACGGCGTCTTCATAAATTCAAGTTCTGAGGGATTTCTGCCGTCTCACAAGCCACCACCGCTTATTGTAGCCACGCCTGCAACACCACCCCCGAAGAAAACCAACCCCCCTTCTATAACAAATACCCCATCAATCACCGGCACCGGTCGAGGAAAATTAAGACGACACGCATCAGAAAAACTTCAGAGCATCATCCGCCGAGTCAACTCAGCAACGGACGAATCCATGATGCAGAACCCACCAAAATCTCCGCCTCGCTCTCGGAGTTTTTTCTCCAAAGTCACACCCACGACATCTCCTACAGGATCACTATCTGGATCACCAACCTCCCCCCGATCCCCCTCGTCGACCCTGGAGTCTGATCCAGCATTGATCCACCGACCTTCCAGCATGACGGAGAAAGGTCCAAAACGACCTGGTATTTTCTCCAGAAAAACGCGATCAAACAGTGTCAGTGGTATCAAGGATATTACCGGCTCGGCAATCACACATCCAGCCGTCGCGGGTGCTGGGTCCAAGTCGCGTAAGATGAGCACAAAGGTCCCAGATATGGTTGTTCCAGTCATACAGCTATCATCAAAATATGCTAGCCATAGTCATATTCCAGGAAAGAGCAAGAAGTGTGGGGAGGGGGTATCAGCGATCGTCAAGGTTATGCACAGCATTTCTGGACCTCGCGGTAAGCTCTTTGCTGTGAAGGAGTTCAGAAAGCGAGGCAAGACCGAAGGTGAACACGAGTATTACGAGAAACTGAACTCGGAATATTGCATATCCAAAAGCTTGCACCACCCAAATATCGTTATTACTGAAGATCTATGCATTGGTAGCGGCAATCGGTGGTGTCATGTGATGGAATATTGCACCGGAGGCGATTTGTTCGGTTTAATTTCTAAGGGGTTCATGCGAGAGACCGAAAAGCTTTGCTGCTTTAAACAATTGCTTAGAGGGGTCGGTTACTTACATGACCATGGAATCGCTCATCGGGATCTCAAGCCAGAGAATCTCCTGGTCACTACTGATGGCCACCTGAAGATTACTGATTTTGGTGTCTCTGAGGTGTTCTGTGGAAAACATCCTGGGGCAGCTGGGATCAAGTGTGGCATGGATATGGCTGAGGTTCGATTGAGCAATCCTGGCATTGTCGGGAGCGCGCCTTACATATCCCCAGAGGTACAAGGAAAGACAGGTTGGCCGCACCAATTTACCCACATTATCCATCTATGACTCTAATTCGTTTATAGGTCCATATGACGCAAGAAAATTGGATGTTTGGTCCTGCGCAATGATATACCTAGTCATAATATTTGGTGGCCCTCTTTGGTACTCAACCGAGGCCAATAATAACCCACACTTTGAGAGATACGTCAAGTATTTCAGGGAATGGGAGGACATACATCCCGGCAGTGAGATGAAAAAGGATGGAACCTTCCCACGACACCCGGTGTTCCTGAACTTGAAGCCGAGTGCCATGAAGCTGGCGTACCGGATGCTTCATCTCGACCCGGCAAAACGTATTACAATAAAGGAAGCACTGAACGATAAATGGGTGCAATCAATAGAGATTTGTAATGTTGATGCTCAAGCAGAGATGGGTGATGGGAAGGTGGATGCTGGTTGTAAGGCGGCATGCAAACAGGCTGGTCGGGCAGGTGTTCAACGACTTCATCGTCATCTTCCACCAAAGGCTGGGAACACTTTCGGCAAAGATTACGACGAGTAGGAGATTACCGGATTTATTTACCCGGACCTAGTCAATTATCTTACGTTTGGTTATAGGTGCATTTTTTATCGTTTTGTAAAGGGCTTCGGACATTTGCTTTGTTACTCTGTTTGGGAAATGGTGATTGCTTTGGCTGGCGTAGGCTTGTTTTTTGTTTTCATCTTTATATATCTACTGTCACACGAGTATGTATGGGCCCGTTTGCACATAATACTAAGGGCTTGCTTCGGTATTGAAGTTCATACGGTTCGGTAACTTTCGTTTTGGTGTTTGAATCATTGCCATGTTTCATTTGTCTTCTCATTTGTTTTTCTTATATATTCTACCCTTTTTCTTGTATTGGGCGGTTTATTGTGATTGGATTCTGACACCAATCCTTGTTTTAGATTGCTGTGAAGGTGGGGAGATCATGGGTATTTTGGTCTGTTTAAGGAGAAACTTTTCTTCTACAAATTTCCTTCGTCATACGAACAACCACTGTATGTACACGGGATAGGTTTTTTAATCACTATAATCTCGACAGCTTGTGTGATCAGAAGGAAAAATGCATACAAGAAAAGTTTTATTCAATCTTCAAATACGAAATATCTATCATATATCTACATATTCGTCTGTTATGAAATGGAAACTAAGGAAGCCTGAGTATAATGTTGAACTTCTTTAAGTACTCCAAGGCTCAAGCTCTCTATCCCAGTGTGCCAACCGGGGATAGAGTGGGGAAAAAGCAATACGAAATTTGGAAGCGAATAACGGCAAGCCACATAGTTATGGGGCTTGCCGAATTATCCGGGCGTGTGGGAAAGTGGATATGATATGTATGAATGTTCGCGGCCGCGGCGACATGTAAATCAGGATCATACCTAGATCTCTCATCCAACCGCAGGGTCTTGTTCAGTAGCCTCCATGCGACGCGGGGAAGGTAACTCGGTCTGTTGCGAGGCATCCCCGGATCACACAAGCTACTTAGTATCTCACTCAGGTGCAAATCTCCTACTCCGTAGACGAAGCTTGGATACTTAATTAAGTATGTATGTATATGATGACTTCGCCTTCATCATAACATCTCAAAACTATTGGACGGCACCCCAAACAATCCCCACTGCTTTAAGTACTCATTTCCAGGTCAGGTCAATTGGGTCCAATTTGGCTGCCTGAACCAGCTTACATACTCGCTGGACATGTTTGTTCAGCCCCCGCAAGGCAACACAGTATTGGAGGGGTTCAGCTCTGAACTGGTCGTGATGCTCACCAGTGGCAACTTCTCAGCACTCGGATACTTGAGGCACTTTTTTTTGTGGCTTTTATTCAACCCGGTCATTGATCATTAATGGTGATCCTATGGAACACAAAAAAGAAATTCTGACGTTGACGACATCGCATCAGGACCCTTCGTGAGGTTGTTTTGGACCACACGCAGCTCATGGAGGAGGGCGGCAACCACGGATAACCCACACCTAACAGCTGACGCCAACTTATCAAGTGGTATCCTGAGATGCCGGTCCCATTCGGCCTGCGGAGATGGTTTGTGGGGCGCAACATAAAAATGATGCGATGCAATATGAGGGGCGATCTTTCTGGAAGGGTTCTATTATGGTTGCAACCGCACAAACCTCCTACATAAAAGTTTTTCACCTGCAGAAAGGAAAAAGGAAATCTTGTAGGTATGCACATAGACAACTACCGGTTCTTTGGGGTTCAAATTGATTGGACTGGAACGGCCCGATGTTTTGATTTTGAAGTTGCAGACATCCCGCGGAACAGCTGTGTTGCAGGGTGCATACACATACAGTACTTATGATGTACTCTATACTTACACACTAGGAGGTATTATGCATACATGACAACTTGACTCAACAGTAAATACACAACCAGATGCAATTGTATACTATGTATGGAGTGCATAGTAGAGCACCTAATAAGTAGGCTGTCTACTATCCAACTTGCTGGCCGCACGTCTGGGCTGAAATTTAAATTGAAGCATTATCTCGCTCTTTCGCCGACTGGAACTGTTCCGACAACCTGCCCGTGTTCGCTTCCAACGCATCCGTTGAGGAAACCCAACCAGACACTCTCCCCCCAGTCAGCTGGAAACCGGGACAGTTGCAATACTTTATCTACCCGATAATGCGAAACCTGCAGCCGAGGGCCCTCCCCAATCAAAACCTGTAAAAAATGGAAAGCATTGAATGGACAGACGGATGGGCATGTGGATCACTAATGGTGGATCCCTTACATCTAGTTTCCTTACATTTCCTTGTCCCAGAAACCCGCACTGCACTCGCCGACGTGACGCGATGCGATGTAGGTGTGTGCAGTGCTGGCATGCGCGTGAGCCATAATCGCGACAGAGGGGCAGAAAATCACATATTCTCTCATAAAAAGTCGCGATACCTACGAATGATAGGTAGTACTTCAGTTGAAAACACATAACAGTTCTCTAAGTTTTCTTACTGTAGGTGAAGAGGAAACAAAATCCATCCCCCAAAGTCACAAGAACATATCCGGATAGAAGATATGTGCGCCTCTTTTTATGCACATAGCTTCTTTCCTTTGTTGGTGCGTCGGTGGATGGCAAACACGATGACCATGAGCAGATCAGATGACAGACAACAACGTGTGTGGGGGCAAAGCGCAAAAGAAGCTTTTCTCGAACAAGAAGTAGGGATTCAGGAAAAAGAAAAGAAGAAACACCCATAAATTCTTGCATTCCCCACGCTTTTGCTCGCATGTGAGTGGTCAAAATGAACCGTCAAGATCATCCGGACTCGGTCCGGGCTATCCTGCCTCTTACCCCAGGTTCTAGCTTATCTAGACTGATTAGCACCTACAAAGAGGCGGTGCCCAAACGGCAATTGTTTGCGGGTTCGTGAGTTTCTGGTACAGAATTCATTCCTGATTAATCAGTACCATAAAACAAACAAAGACTTGAAGTAATCAGTACCTAAAAACTACAAATACATTGTACCTATTCGAGAACTGAAAGAAAGTACTTCTTGAGGTAAAATAAACAGTCACGTGTGGGGTTTTGTAGCAAGACATCAGACAGCACCGTAGCCGTACACGTGATTACATCCTTCTTATTGCGAATTTGGAAGTATAAATATTATATCTGCCATCATCAGGGTAAAAAACTACCGAGTGCATCTTTACTTTGTAGAAACCGGAGTTTTGGTCAATTCCACAAAATAATATACTCACCGCAGATCGTCCATAACCCACCTGTCAAAAATCCCTTCAACCAAGAGCTCGGTAAATTAATTATATGTACGAGTAAACCAATGTGAGTACGCACAGCGGGCGGGAGAGGAGACCCGGTGTGGGAAACTTGTGAGACAGCCGACACATTCCGCAATAGCAATCAACGGGGTTCAACCTCTGCCACACATAATCAGCGCGTACAGCGTCCGAAGGTACCATTACACCAGCGTCTTTTACGGTTGGTGAGGAGTCGAGAGTGTGTGTGACAATGCAGTTTCAGTTCCGCAAGACGCTGAAAAGCACGCAGGAAGAGGGATATGAACAATCACGCAATGTTAGACAATTGGCATATATATTGAATGCTATTATTTCAAGTGGGGGGTGTTCGAGGTCTAGATTTTTAGAGAGAGTTGTTTTAAACGCTTTCTTATAAACATGAGGCCTAGGGGAGGGGAAGGGGTATTTTTAACGGCCATTTTAGAAAATATAATGGAAAATCTCTAGAGCTACTTAATTGTCTCTCAAGCGTGCAAGCGTCCTACAGTACCTCCTATAATTTCTAGAGAGTCTCAAGTCCAGACAAAAACGCAACAAAAAATTCGGAAGTTCAAATTCCAAAAATGCAAAGGGGTGTGGTCACTTACTTAGCTACCCCATCGCTAGAAATATGGTGAAGTTTCAGATCAAAAATAATTATTTTTCGTCATTGGAAAATTGGGATCCGGAGAACTTCTAGACGTCGACGTTACGGAAATTTATACACTCTACATCATGATTGAAGAGACAAGCCCCCAAGCCACGTATATAAGGCCGAGGCCTTTTTGGAACGTCAGCAGCTTGCGGGAACACTGTGCTTCTATCTAAAATCGAATATTCTAAAGCTGTTCTATATCCTTACGAGAACTCGTCCATCAACTAATAGGTAATTCAAACAACTGCACCCTCTCACCATACGCTACACTTTACTGTATAATTTCGTTTAATACTATGAGAGTATACATATTACGTTGAGCTGAAACAAAGTTTTCCAACCGATAAATCAGGAAGTTTACCTATAAAGAACCATGAGATCGTATATATATATACATATCAATAGTTTTCCCAAACTTTATCTGGTACAACAGTTCTGATTACCGACCAATGACCCACTGCGGAAATCTGTTGCCAAGTATCTAACTTGAAAATATTAGAATCTTGAAGAATCTCGAACTCCAGTTGCTGTTTGCCCCCATCTCTCCCTGTTTTAGCCCAATACTCATCAAGATTAATCTCGAATTTTGGGTAAAGAAATTGCCTACGGGCATACGAGCCGAGATAATCCTGTGAGACCGCCCGACGGAATGTGTACGGGCGGCGAGAATTCGTGCAGAAAATTACCTGCCAGTTGTTGGGCTCGTTAGTATAGGATGTAATGAAGAATAGATAAATATAACCACAAGCTTTCGGTATAGGTGTACTGCGTGTCAACTAAACAAGGGGAAAAAAAAGAAAAAAGCTAAGTAACGCCTGTAAACCCTGAGTGAACGTGGAAGTGAAAAAAATATCACTTCAGACCAAAGCTATCTTTCTGTAGCTGGATTGGTTCAGATCGCCATATTAAGGTGTTAGGGACCATAGTTCACTCAGCTTGTACAGTACGTAGGAATTTTGGCCAGAGCGCTATTCCCCAATATAACAAGCATTGTTAACACATACGAGCGAGCGCACCCAACTACATCTCATGATTTTGGGGTATCTTCAAGGGGATTTCTATAAGAAACCAGTGTATTTCCCTGCTTACGGGCTCGAAAGTTGATGTGGGGACAAAGACCCGACATACAAACACAGTAGATGAATAGCACCGAAATGTGTCCCATATTATAAGAGTGTAGGCTTACCATGTTTGTGACATCATAATCTTTTTTGAGGTCCTCTTCAGTCAACATCTCCTCGCGAAATGTACGACAGTTGTGAAATACTAGTCGCACCGTCTCGATAATAGATCGCGCCGCTTGAAGCTTGAGGTCTCCTGCCCAATTCTTGGTCACGGTATCACGTATTAGCACTGGGTGTATTCGAGTGATTGAATGCGGAAATAACATTTAGATGGATAAGTGCTATGGCGATAGACTTACAATTGCAATGACGCCGTCGTCTGCAAGAAGCGTTTTTAATCCACGAAATATTTCGAGAGTAAATAGCTTTGCAGGAACTGCACCACCAGTGAATACATCATGTAGAATGTAGTCGTACTTTTTTTGTTCGATGTTTTTACTTGACTCGCGTCTGACAAAACCTACGGCATCCTCAAGATAGGATGTATGGTTTGGAGAGAGGCCAAAGTAGTCTTTTGCATATTTGTAGACAACCGGGTCGAGCTCTACAATATCTACCTCAATACCATGCCTAATTAACGCATCTATAGATGTACCAATTCCTAAACCACTTTCAAAATTTAATAGTATTAGTCAATGAAACATAAACCGGTAGAATTAGGCTTCCTTTTCAATAATACGCATTAGAATGGCTCCACGCCCCCAGCACTCAAATGCGTAAGAAATAATTACAAAAAATGTAACTTTGCTCAGTTACTCTTTTAGGAGGGGTTCTCTTACATTGCCAAAGCTTTAGGCTTTGGATTTTCAGGGGGCGGGGTAATCAATCTGACCGCCTCCATAGTCACAAATATTGCATATATGGGCTCTTTATAGATCCTTCCAGCGGTATCAAGTCCTTTGGGTGCATGCTGCCACTCGCCGCCTAGTAGAGAATGCCCACAGCGCATCACTCGATACCCTTGCTCAAAGTTATCTAAGATGGACACGTAACCTGTAATACTTTCTTGGCGAGCAATAATCGAATGATTGTATCTGGCCAATGTATCATTGAGAGCTGGAGTGAGAACACACATTGTGTTCGTATATCCAGATGTGTACATCGCCGGGATAACTGTGAATAGCAAAAGCGAGGGCGAGACAAGTGCATATAAAGCACCCACCATGTTCCATAATCCACATCGGGTGAGTATCCAAGAAGTTCCAATGTGGTTTTGAGCCAGACCAGGGATTACATCACGGGTGACTTGAAATACTGCCCAAGATATACTAGCAGGAACTGTGTCAAAGATGGCATGATCGAACTCTGTGATCGAAGCTACTGCCAATACACTTAAGACCAGAACTGGGTAGAAAGTTACGCCCTCCGTGACTATAGGTCCATAAACAGGACCCAGTTGTGCTGAAAATCGAGCCAGATAGCGTACAAGAAGTGGTGTATGCAGCGCTATAATCGGCAAATATTTTGAAAATTGTGGCGGTAAGACTTGTCGAAGTGGTCGCTTGAGGACCCAGGTTGCCAAGAATATTCCCATAGATATTTTGTTGTGATATAGTGAGGACGGGATGTCACCATATACAGGTCCCATTGTGAGTTGCGAAACATAGGACGCTGTGGCAGCAATGATGAGAATGAGACCGGCTCTCATAAGAGGAGCCATCATAATGGCCAGCCTGGTTTCCGTTATTGTCGCTTTCTTAGGGTGTTTCGAGCGCTTCGCCATTTCGAAAGGCCCTATATCTTATGGGTTAATTGAAGATAAAACTGCGATAGTAAATTAAGGGTACACAGTGGCCCAAAGCTATCAAAGTTTGATGAAGAAAGCTCGTGAAGACCAGACCAACGTATCCTTAGTAACATACAAAGGAATATTATAAGCAGAAGAGTGTAATTATACGACGTGGCTTCGGCAATATTCAACTGACAGAGGGGACCACTGCATGATGGGTGAAGAACCCTGCCTGGAGCTCAAATCTAAGTAATTTAAGTACAGTTTCAAAGTTGCGGCTAAAGCTTAGAAGATCCATGTGAATGCCATTCAAGAAACGTGGTGTGGTAGTGTGGTAGTGTAGCCTGCCGGTAAAGTCTTGGCACAGCTGTTTGAAGCCAATGCTCGAATGCTTATTATTAGGGCCTGTTTGGTTGCGCATCCGTACTTACTGCTCAGTAGTTCAATTCAGTAGTTCAGTTCAGTAGTCCCGTCGGGACTACTGAATTGTACAAATCGTAGAAATAAAAGTACTGAGGGGTGTTTGGTTGTCCATCCGTAAGTATGTGTTTTTTTGCCAGATTAAAAAAAAGAGCCTTGCTTTTTTGTCGCCAAGGTTTTTTGTTCAATGTTTTTTTGACGGGTATTTTTTTTATTCTTCCCCATTGGAGTCATTGCTTGCCTGAACCAATAAAAGTGGCGGTGGTGGGAGGACTCAGTAGCAATGAGGCTCTGAATAAGTGAGGGTAGAGGAAGTTTGGACAAACTGGGTCATTGGTGGTGTGACTCTACAAGTACGGAGCAAGTACTGACCTCTGGAGGTCAGTAGAAATTGTGCTCTATACTTGGTCCGTTCTTGGTTCCGTACATCTTTGTTTTTTGTAGTTGGCGCAACCAAACACCCCCTTAGCAAGTACGGAGCGCAAGCAAACAGGCCCTAACTAGTACTACGACTTTGCCCGTCAGTACGGAGTACTCTACATTAGTCAGTTCGCTGATATTATTGCACTCTACATAATACGGGTGCACGGTAATAAGGAACCGTGGGTGGCAAAGTGAGTTTGCCACAGCCAAGGCATTACCGGCTCAGCATTGAGTTCCTACTAACTGTACTCTACAACTAGAGCCGCATCATGATAAAAAATAGCGAGTTTGAGTACATCTTATGAAGTACATTAGGGCATATCACTGTTAGTCCAAATATTCGTATAGAGTACACCAGAATGCCAGGGCGTCTACGTTCACCATCACCATCTACAGTCGACAATATTAGACTTGATAGGGATCAAATCACATCCACAATTGTCGTCGGCACTACCCCACCTCAAATCTACCAAACGCCAAGCGAGCAGCCGGGAACTGTTACACATGGTATTCCCACGCTGGCTCGAGCGCAAAACATTCGGGTTCGCAACCGTCGACTTCGCTACATCCAGCACCATGATAGCTCTTATTTTAGCTCACCCGACCTCGAACTCGCTGACCCATTGCTTTACGACCGTCTAATTCGACAATTTCTCACACCAGCAGAGCGGGAAGCGCAAGGTCGTGAGCGGGGATGGTCCGGAGTATTGGAGGCAGACCTGACAAGAGCAGAGGCTAAAGTGGCTGCGATAGCTGATAGCGAAGCGGATACGGAAGCTAGAGCAGAGAATGGGCGAGGTGAACAGGTCGAGACAAAGGAAGAGGGAGAGGAACTGTGGAGAAAGGTTATGACGCTTAGGTTTATTGAAGGAAAAGATATAGATGTGGACTACGCTGAAATTGATGGGAACGAGGAGTGGGATGATATTGAAACGGAAAAAAGAGAAGAGGAAGAGAAATATTTTGATGCAGAGACCCCAAGCAGTGTCACTGGAGCTGAAGACACGGGAATTCAGGATTATTAGTACAAATACATAACCTGACATACTTAAATGACCTATAACTTCTTGTAATATTAAAATTGTAATTCAGACAACATTTGATACGCGTTAAGCGTAGCCCAACACGTGGGAATGCTCGATTTGATTCGCCTGTCTTCAGATTATGTACTTACGCATTTGTAATCTGTCTCTAGCCCAAACGCCCAATACCCTCGAGTTCCCTACTCTACTCTATAAAAAAATGAGGAGCAACCCAAGACGTGTAAAATAGGAGTGTATTTGCGAATCTGACGGAAGTTGTATGTCTTCACATGCCAGCCAATTTCGAGCACCACAGCCCTGTTTGCAGCCTACCTGGAGCTCTTCAATACATGGGCTCGTCTAGCTCACCAATCATTATCCTGGAGGCTGCTTCCCTTTTTTCTTCATGAGAGAATTGAAGAATGCAGACAACACTTCATTCTGGCTCTTCCCCTCAGCAACAGTTTGCTGCTGTATAGGTGCGGGCTGTTCGCCTACTCTACCTGCGTCTCGTTCCTAGTGGTGTGTCAGCACAAAGCTTACTCGTAATCAAGATCACAAACCTTCAGTCTTTCTAACATATTCTCAGCGTCAACATGGATTCCGCCGACATTGAACTGCACTGGTCCAACATGCTCCATAACCCTTTCTGCACCCTCTTCTCTCTCTCTCAGCTTCTTAGCATCCTCTTTCCCTCCACGTGTAGTCTTTTCCTCTGCAGCCTTAGCTTCTAGTATTTCCATCTGCCCAACCAAGTACTCTTGAGTGTCCACAGCAGCAACCTCCAGCCCTCGGCCTTTTAGCAATGCCAGTCCCTCCGATTCCCTCCGCCTTGAGTCCTTAATGACATCTTCGTATATCTCTACAGCACCACCTTCAACCTCCATGTCATTATTCCCAGGGGAGATGTCTACACTCCAACCGTTATGTATTCCTTCCACATCGAAGCCTTCACGAAGAACACGGATTTTACCCCAGGAGTCCCAATGAGGTGGAACAAGCACCTTGTCGCGTTCAATTACATTGTGCTTTAGTATTTGTTGCTAGGGTCACTGTGAGTTAGTACACAATAGAAAAGAGTACACCCAGGTGTTAGCCTTACCCGTAGAGGTGATTGTATTGAAAGCATTGAGTATATCAAAGGCTGTAGGGATGATGATACCGAAGGTGTAGTATAAATTAAAGATGCCCCGTCTATTTGAAGATAGTCAGCAAGGTTGCTGGGGAATGTTTAAACACGCACGCTTGAGCAATATTGTTCGTAGGAATTGCAGGACAAAATCAAACTCCTCTTCTTTCCACCCACGCTCCCGCTCCAAAGTCTCAATTTTATCAGCCTAAGTTGGTCAGCAAACATATGTAACACCCCATCTTTCATAGTGTTGACTAAGCGTACATTTTGGCAAACTACGCATAAAGGTAACCCAATGGGTTCATCAAATTCGCCCGGGCCTAATGGGATCACCACTTCTCCGAGGCCCCCGCCACTACCATCGGCATATGTACTGCGCCGGTTTTCCCAAGATTGTGCAACATCATCAAGTGTCCGCCTGCAGTCATCATCAAGACTCGTGAAAATACCCCTCAATAATCGTACCCATGTTTTAATTTGTCGCATCCAATCCCATGGCCGTGCCCAATCCAAAAGTATTACTATTAAAGTTTCAGGCAACGTGGCTGGCGTGAAAAGTGGTCGTAAAAGTGGGATAAATGCCGGCGTTGGTTCAGAAATAAGATATATACCCACTCGGGCCAGGACGTCTACAATGATCCTAAGTCAGACAACCGTCAATCAAGAAACCTTGAGCCAGCAGACAACCTTCATGGTCAGCATCCAAAACATCCTGGTATGTATATCCTAGAGCAAATGCGTTGGCTACAGGCGCCATCTTGGTGCCTCTTTTATATCCCCCTGCCCCCAATGATTCGACAAATTCTTTCTGTTCTTCCGCAGACCCGCCTGTGTAAGGAAACGTAGTGTTAGCCTGTTATTCTGTTATAAGATCAAACAATCACCTTGCTCATCGGTGATCTATACCTAAAACCAAGATTGACTTCTGAGGCAAGCGTTTCGACGATGCCACTGATGAGAGCATCGATAACCACATATCTTCCTTCTCCGGTTCGGTTCGGGATATAGATGACATTGCAGAGTCAGGTCTCTGACCAAAGCTCCCGGAATTGGCCATCGGTGGACCTGAAATGGTGATTGTTTGCACACAAGGGAACAACTACAACTCCGGACACTAAATTTTGCAATGCTGTTGAACGACGAAGACCGGAGAAGTGGCGGACGAGTGATGAAGGTGGGCTGCAACACTGTAGATACTACTATTCACTTAATGATGTTTGAGTTTCCGGGGGTTCAGAAAGGTGTGCTGGAATATGCGTAGATCCATGATCAAAACTGCCAGCGATGTCTTACAGGGATGGGTAGCTTATTTGGCCTAGCTTTGCTATATCCGACTCTAGCTTCAAGCTCACCTCCCCCGCTACATACATCATATCCTCAAACTACATTCAACTATCACAAATAGATACCACATAAATAAGTATCTACTTATATACTTACATAGTTACATACATGAGAAGTTTCCACCATATTTATTCACTATTCTACCGACTCACCAGCTTTGTTTGAGTCCGCGATTAATTACAAATTTGCGGCCGGGGTGGCATCACACTTGTCCGAATCTCGGGGCCTGAACTTAAGTATTTGTTATGAATACTCGTCCATCGCTGGCTTCGGCCGAAAACCCCACTGCATTATCAGTTTCATTTAACCAAGATTCCACGTGCTTTGCTGTAGGCTATGATAACGGCTTCCACAGTAAGATCTCTGTCGATGGAGTGCGTTTTGCGTAAGCTTATCAGGTTCACGAGCAGTATATAGCTCTGATCCGCCAGAGCTCCATGTAACCAGAGGTATTAACATAATTTTCTCCACTATAGATCTGTCTTAACCTGAATTTTTATAGAACTTAAAGGCGGAATCGCCATTGCAGAAATGCTTGGACGTGCCAACTTTGTAGCCCTTGTGGGTGGTGGCCGCAATCCAAAGTATGCACCAAATAAAGTCATCATTTGGGATGATGCAAAGCAAAAGGCGGTTATCTCTCTGGAGTTTCATTCTACAGTTAAGGCAGCTCGTTTAAGTCGCACGCGGATTGTCGTGGTGCTCACTGGCCACGTCCATGTGTACCAATTTTCATCACCACCTACCCGGCTGCATATCTTTGAGACATATGACAATCCTGGAGGATTGGTTGCTATGTCTGCTCGAACATTAGTATTTCCAGGACGTACTCCTGGTCATGTTCAGCTTTGTGATCTATCCAGTGGAAACATTAGTATCATCCCCGCTCATACTAGCCCTCTCGCAGCAATCACTATATCAGCGCAAGGCGATTTAGTTGCAACTGCTTCAGAGAAGGTACAATGCTAAGTTTACATTATTTACACAATGCTGATTTGTATATTTTATAGGGAACAATTATCCGTCTTTATGCTGCTCAGAACTGTAGTCTAGTCACTGAACTTCGACGAGGAATCGACAAAGCTACTATATATTCACTGTCGATATCACCATCCTCACATCGTCTTGCTGTCACCTCGGATAAGAACACAATGCATGTATTTGAGCTTCCAGCTCGAGGAACACCACAGTCACCCTCTTCAAGGCCGTCTTCTGCCATGTCAAACGGACTTGTTGGCGGTGATAATAGACGATGGTCGCTTTTAGGAAAGCTTCCCTTACTTCCAAAATATTTTTCAAGTGAGTGGAGTGCGGCTCAGCAAATGTTCGATGGAGGTGGGCGTGCAGTCGCCGGCTGGGTTTCTGAGGACGCTGTGGTAGTATGTAGCATAGGTGGGATGAACGGCCAAGGTGAGCCCCGATGGGAAAAGTTTGTACTTGTTGAGGCATTGGGTGGTATTGGGGTGGAACTTTTAAGGGAAGGTTGGAGGCGTTATCTGGACAATGATTGAAGAAGGCTTATTTGGCATGATTCGACTATATGTGTAAGTTTTGTATCAGGTTTTGGTGTTAAGTTCGTTCTTGTCCCATTTGTGCGAGATTTTATACCTTTGCGTTACACACCCAATATCATAATTGCATGAAACGAATATTGTATTAAGATCTGTTTTATTTATTTGTTTACACGAGAACTTTTTGGGTTTCATTTGCCTTATGTATGTAATACATCACGTTATTATAGTGATTGGAAACACATAGTGATGCTAAGTGTACGGAATGTACTAGGTATATATGTATGCCCTGTTTATACATGAAGCGGGTTAATAAAGTTATCTTGGCGCTATTTCAATACACTCCCATGACAGTCATAGAATTGAATAGTCTGTTCAGCCGTAACAACCTGTGCGCGCCAATCGTCGGTGCACCACTTAAAACTTTATTTTCTCGGTTAGTACGCAGCGAGACAGACTAAGATTGAACCTTACAAAACACACCGTTTAAGGAGTAGAGTACAGAGTAAAGTAAGATTCACTTACATAATACTTCTTCCTCACTAGAGGCCCAGCCGGAACCACCAGATAAATTTCGCTAGCTTAGTAAGTAAGATCGGCGGTGTCGGTCGACCTGTCAACTTAAGCGCATGCGGGGCGACGAGTGGCGGAACGCGGTTGTTTCGACTTATACAACGTCAGAGCTTGGCATTCAGCTCTCCAGTTCCCCACCTCATCGGCTTGTTGCTGTAAGCTCATTCTCAAGGTCATTATAGTCAATATTCCACGGCAACTCATCATCAGTTGTACAAATGGATTCAAGTATCTACAAGCTTACAACTTTATTAAAAGGACATGATGATGACGTAATGATTCAGACAACTCTCAAATCATCCTCGATCAATGTTTGCTAAATTACATCTAGGTTCGTGGTGTGCTGTTTCCCTCTCAGGAAACTGTAGTCTCAGTATCTCGAGATGCCACAGTTCGTTTATGGAGCCGGTCTAGTGAAGATCCAACACAGTTTGAGGACCATGTAAATTCTACCGGTGCTGCATTTATCAACGCTGTTGCGTATATGGAACCTACACCGGAGAATCCAAAAGGTAGCCAGTAAAAGCAATGCGGTTATACTTTGATTATTGATTGCAAGCGAAGGACTTATAATCAGTGGTGGAATGGAGTCCATAATTGATGTGCGAGAACCCAAAGCGAACAATGAAGAACCTAAGTATATGTTACTTGGCCATTCCCACAATGTTTGCGCATTAGATGCTTTTAAAACAACTATTGTTTCTGGTTCTTGGGATGGGTAGGTGATTGCTCTAAAAATTAGAGGTCCAAACTCACCAGATTGCAGAACCGCCCGGGTTTGGAAGGACTGGGAAACGCAATACGTACTCGAGGGACATTCAGGAACTGTCTGGGCTGTGCTAGCTCTTTCAGAGACTGATGTTGCCACTGGTGGTGCCGATGCGACAATTCGTTTATGGCGAAATGGAAAGCAATATTCAGTGTTGAACGGTCATACCGACTGCGTAAGAGGGTTATGCCGGTTACCTGAAGGAAGATTTGCGAGCTGTGGGAATGATGCGTTAGTATTTTACATCAGCATGGATCTTCCAAGCTTTAACTCTGTGTATTAGCACCATCCGAATATGGTCCATTGAAGGTCACGAGATGCAACAGTTGCACGGACATACAAATTATATATACTCAATATCAGCCCTTGCATCTGGTGAACTTATTTCGTCAGGGGAAGATAGAACGGTTCGGGTCTGGAAAGGTGATATATTCTGAAACACGGACCGGTGCGCTATATACTAATATTGCTGTGTTTTCAGACGGCGATTGCATACAGACTATCACACACCCGGCTATTAGTGTTTGGTCTGTCGCAGTGTGCCCGGAAACTGGGGATATTGCTAGTGGTGCGAGTGATCGATATGTCAGAGTATTCTCTCGAAGTCAAAACAGATGGGCATCTCAGGAAACTTTAAATGTGAGTTAAAATTCTGAGTATACATTTTTTTTCTAATATATGAGTACAGGAATTTGAACAGAGTATAGCTGCATCAAGCATTCCTTCGTATATCTTGTTTGACCATCATATCATTATGCGTAGCTGACCTTTACATAGAAATCAAATTGGTGAAATCCAAAAGGACAAGCTTCCTGGGCCAGAAATTTTGGAGAGGAAGGGCAAAAAAGATGGACAAGTGAGATTCCCAATGGTTTGGTTGGTAAAGACTAATACTGGCCACAGGTTATAATGATACGCAATGGGGAGAATGTTGAGGCCCATACATGGTCGGCATCGACCGGCACCTGGACAAATGTCGGCACAGTAGTAGATACTGCTGGTGGGGCACAAAAAAAACTCTTTGAAGGTAAGGAGTATGATTTTGTGTTCGACGTAGACATCAAAGAAGGATCTCCGCCATTGAAGCTACCGTATAACGCCTCCGAAAATCCATTTGAAGCGGCAAGAAAATTCCTAGAGAAGAACGAGCTGCCTCTAGATTATCTCGACACTGTAGGCAATTGGATTTCACAGAACTCAAAAGGAGTTTCCCTAGAACAGAGTAAGCCTACCGGATCCGAAAGTATGTACAGCACAAAAGAAGTTCAGTCACGGCCAAAGTACATACCCCATGAAGAATATCTCTCCATCACTACAGCGAACCTTGCGATGATTCAAAAGAAAGTATTAGAGATCAACCAAGATCTGATACAGACCTCACAAAAGGATATCTCGCTCAACCCTGGTGAAATTTCTGTGCTAGTAGATCTTTGCACATTCCTTCATACACATTCCTCTCCTGGAAGAAAGTCTGTTTCTCCAACGATAACTTCAGAAGGATTTCAAATTTTAATAAAGATTATTACTTCGTGGCCTCTCCAACACCGCCTACCTGCTTTGGACTTACTTCGACTACTTACTGCAATATCATCGCTTCCTACACAGTATTACTCAAATGGAACAGATATCATCACCCTACTTCGAGATTCTGGGTCAATATCGCAACAAAACGTAAATAACACTATGCTTACAACTAGAGCATTTGTAAATATGTTTCAGAACGAATCTAGTAGAAGATTTTTGTCAACCAGGTTTGAAGATGTATGTATAACAAATAACACAACTTGAAATCGCATTATAGAACTAACATTTATTAATAGATTCTTCAACTAGTGAGAGCTGCGTCATCCGACACAAAAAATCGTAATCTCAAAGTAGCCGAAGCTACGTTATTACTCAAGTAAGTTTATTATGCATACACACTGAAAATAAAAACCTCTAATGTTCAAAGCTATTCGGTCCTCTCCCGCTCTGAAAAGTCATTTGAGAAAGCCAAAACTATTCTTGGGTACTTAACGAAAGCGATAAGCATCGACACCGAGCCAGAAGCAGCATTTCGCAATTTGATAGGAGTAGGAACACTACTGACCATTGGGGGAGATGTAACAGAAGCTGCAGGTTTGTATGACGTCAAGGCTGTCGTCAAGGGTGTGGTAGAACGAATAAAAGATCATAGGATTGAGCAACTTGGCGTGGAAATTGGGAAATTGCTTTGATGTAACATTAGATTACTAAATTATTCGAGCCTACTTCAGATATTTACTAGATTATAAAATCAACTCCTATGATAGTGATATAACTACTAACATAAAAATATGTGACCTTGATTAACACTACTGGCCGGAAGTTGATATTTTTACAAATTCGCATGAGTACATGTAAGAATACTGTTGTAAGTTGTAACTACCTCTTGAAGGTAATGGGCTCCTCGATTGACAGACAGTGAAGGCCCGGGGGCGTAAATACATAGTAAGTTTGAATCGACAGTTAGCCACTTATTTGGCACGTTCCGACCATCAGCACTTTGAATGTACTGAATGAAGTATTTAGAAATAGTTTCAAAAGCTTTTTACATTCGATGCAGAAACTATTCTTTTATGCAGATTCTCGAGCTACAGTTACCTCATAGGGCAAGATTACTTTGTGTGTGGAAACGCCGAGCCTGGTATGTAGAGTACTCTACATATTGACGCTGATGATTGTTTTCTCTTAAACCCTGTGCATGTATGTAGCCCGATCGAGCGTAGTGGGATCTGATTAGATGTATCTCTTGTGAGTTAACCCGATATTGGCGCGTTAATTCCCATTTTCCACAGAGTCAGGTCGGATTACGTGAGCTTATCTGGTCGTTGTGCTTATGAATCTTGCACTCCCCACCCCACAAGCCTCTTGTAATGAAACTTCGTCTGGCACTGTAATACACAACTTGATTCGTTAACCTCTTATCAGACAACATGGTCGATATCACGTCCGTTAGCTTAACCATGCCTTTTGGGGAGCTGTCTTCACCGCCTCAGGCAGTACCGCAGCTGCCTGCCCCGCAGCCGGGTTGGTTCGAAATATCATAGGTTTCATATAATGCTAAGGAATTACTTTAGAAAATTGCCCTGGTCCGGAAAGTCTACAGGCTGGCAAAATGGACTCTTGTGCAGGATGTCCAAACCAACAAATATGCGCTACAGCCCCTAAAGGACCTGACCCTGATCTTCCCCTAATTTGTGCTCGGATGGCATCCGTGGCGCATAAACTGATGATTCTGTCCGGCAAGGGTGGTGTGGGTAAATCTACTTTCACAGCTATGCTTGCACACGCACTAGCCCAATCACCAGAAACCCAGGTGGGTGTTTGTGATGTGGACATTTGTGGACCTTCAATACCCCGTATGATGGGTGCCAATAATGAACAAGTTCATACATCAGCATCTGGATGGTCTCCAGTATATGTGGCAGATAATCTTGGCGTCATGAGTATACAGTTTATGCTACCAAACCAGGATGACGCCATAATTTGGCGAGGTCCGAAAAAGAATGGATTGATAAAACAATTTTTGAAAGATGTAGAGTGGGGAGACCTTGACTTTTTGCTTGTGGACACACCTCCTGGGACTACCGACGAGCATCTGAGTGTTAATAGCTATTTGAAGGAGAGTGGTGTTAATGGTGCAATTATTGTAACAACACCACAAGAGGTTAGTCTTTTGGATGTTAGAAAGGAGATCAACTTTTGCCAAAAGGCAGGAATTCCTATTTTGGGTATTGTGGAAAATATGAGCGGATTTGTGTGTCCAAATTGCACAGTTCGTCAATCTATAACCCCTAAACCTTCTCGTCTAATCGTTGTGTAGGGTGAATCTTACATATTTCAAGCCACCACGGGTGGTGCTAGAGCACTGGCTCTGGAGAAAGGCATAAAATTCCTCGGAGCTGTGCCACTAGACCCCCGGATTGGAGTTGCTTGCGATTATGGAGAAAGTTTCTTCGATGCGTATCCTGATAGTCCTACTTGTGTTCAACTGATGGAAATAATCAAAAATATAAGATCCGAGCTGCAATTACCGCCATTGGATGCGAATTAGAAAATGGAAGCATGGATATGTGGACTGTGATTAAATGATGTACAATAATATTAGGCGTATGGCGTCGTATAATCTTACGCATACTATTCAATTTTGATCCCCACAGTCTGCATCATTGCCGTTGGCTTCCACCAACCACCGGGGAGCGCTCCATCTGTTTCCTTTTATGATATCGGCTTGAGTCCCGATTTCCTCCTTCCTCGTGCTTATATCTTTGGAAAGTTTCCGTGTCATGGCTATCTCGCCGCCCCCTTGTAGTAATTTTTTCATTAGACTTTGTTTGAACAGAAGAACGACTTCTATCTTTACGCCTTGCAGCGAGTTTGTTCTCTCGGCTCCTATTTTTATCCTTGGAAGATCGACGTTCATTGTCTTTACGTTTCCGAGCCTCGTCCACTTCAGCTCTCTTCTCCTTGACTAGGTAATCTTTCATAGGGTCATCTTCGTCATGATCCCGAATCAATTTCTGTAATTCAATCTCTTCGGGTAAGAAAGACTCTGGTGTAACTGAGCGTGGTGCTACACTTCGATTTCGCGTATTGTTTCGCCCAATATCACCAACTGGGTCAACTATCAGACCTTCAACCACTGTACCATCCCCTTCTTTAGGTTTATATCTAGTGTGGTCTACCCTGATGGTTCTTCCCAGTATAACCGCGCCGCCAAGATTATCAACAGCAAGCGCCGTACTGCGTTGGTCTTCGTATTTAAGAAACGCAAACCCTTTTGACTTTCCACTGTCTTTATCTCGAATGAGATTTACATGAACAGGCGTACCATACTGAGAGAAGATAGTGATAATATCTCCTTCGCTTAGCTCATACGGTAATCCGCCAATGTATACATATGCCGTGTCAGACCAGTCGTTGTGCCATGACGCAGATAATGGCTGCTTAAAGTTAAGATAATAAACATTTAAATTGAATTAATGGTAGTACTCACAATGTTAGCATCTAATTCTCTCTGATTCAACCGCTCTATCTCCCGGATGTTATTCATGGTGAAATGGTACTTTGCTTAAATTGAGAATGAAAAGTATTTACAGGTGATCCTCAGTATTGGTGTTACCCGGCTAAACATACGTACCTTGAGCATCCTGGTCAGTCAGTGCTTAGAAAACCCTCAATGGTTTATTTGGTTGGATGAATACTGTGCTTGATTTCTAAATGACGCCACTTATCCTAGCCTGAGAAATGCATCTGTACTAAATCTATCATCGGAGAAATAATGTGGAGTCATAGATAAATTATTGTTTCCAACCCCCCAATTTCACTTACAAAAGTGTCAGTGGTCTCAAACTTTCTCTAAAAAAGACTTGATTTTAAATGCACTGTTGGTGGTTGAAATTCCCTCTGATTTGTGAAACAATCGGAATAACTAGAATCCACGAACCAATGTGCAACTGTTGGTGGAATAATCCAGGCAATATAAAGAATTGGGTGTATTGGTCGGGCAGTACACATAATATAGCTAGCAAAATAAGCCTCACAAAATTCAGAGATACATAGGTAATTCTCGCTATATCCAAGAACCAATTATACCCAAACATAGGTTGGTCACAGGAGGTATATTCCAAACCGTTTCATGCCAAGCCAATGGTCAAATAGGGGCACAAGGTCGGTAGTTCCTGGACTAACACGACTTACATAACTACTTCTTGGTGTTGCCAGCACCAAGCACAAGTCTGTTCACCCTGGTTTCTCGTCTCCTTCCGGACAGGACCATTTCACTTGTTGGCAATCACACAAATTCGACCTTTGCATCCCACGGTAATCGTGCTACCCCTTTTCGTCTTGCTTGAATCCTTCGATTTTCTAACAAGTTCTTCAGCTCGACTCTTCAGAGATACACAATCGGTTTTAACCCACATACTACATCAACGATGTCGGGAATGCATCCTGTAAGATCTTTTTTAACTATTGCTCATGGCTGTAGCTAACTTTTATGGCACTAGGTTCGGCGTAAGAAGCAGATGAAGAAGGGCATTCAGTTCTGCCTAATGGTTTGCGGTGCATCCGGAACTGGTATGTCCTTTACAAATATCTCCTTTTATGTCTACCATAGCGAACATTACTTATTTAACCTCATAGGACGAACAACATTTGTAAACACCCTTTGTGGAAAGCAAGTGCTGCAGAGCAAGGATGCCGATGATGCCGCCAATGCCCACGTTGAAGAGGGTGTACGAATCAAGCCCATCACTGTCGGTAAGTTAAGTTCATGAGAAATACTGGTTTAATCAGTCCTAAAGATATTTCGAATGCAGAACTTGACGAAGAGGGAACTCGCATTTCTTTGACTATTGTGGATACCCCCGGATTTGGTGACCAAATTGATAATGAAGCCAGGTCAGAAAAATTTACCCCCGAATCTCAATTGATGATGTTGATTGTTAGATAGCTTCGGAGAAATTTCTGGTTATCTCGAACGCCAGTACGATGACATTCTAGCGGAGGAGTCTCGCATTAAGCGCAACCCCCGATTCCGTGACAACCGTGTACATGCCCTTCTCTATTTCATCACACCTACTGGTCACGGGTAAATCCTCCAAATCCTGGAATATTACCTTGTTTGTGCTGAATCCATCTTAGTCTCCGTGAGCTCGATATTGAATTGATGAAGCGGTTGTCTCCCCGTGTCAATGTCATCCCTGTGGTCGGAAAGGCAGACTCACTCACTCCTGCGGAGCTTGCGGAATCGAAAAAGCTTGTAATGGAGGATATTGAACACTACCGTATTCCTGTATACAACTTTCCCTATGATATCGAAGAAGACGACGAGGATACCGTTGAAGAAAACGCCGAGCTCCGTGGCTTGATGCCGTTTGCAATTGTTGGAAGCGAGGAAACTGTCGAGATTGGAGGTCGCAAAGTTCGTGCACGGCAGTACCCGTGGGGCATAGTGGAAGGTGTGAAAACATTCATCACTATCACCAGATATTCATACTAACAGCGAGCACAGTTGAAAATCCAAGACACTCTGACTTCCTTGCGATTAGATCAGCCTTGTTACACTCGCACCTCGCAGATCTGAAAGAAATTACACATGATTTCTTGTACGAAAACTACCGCACGGAGAAGTTGTCTAAGTCTGTTGAGGGCGGCAGTGCTGCGTATGCAACCCATCAGTATTACCTTCTGAGTTTAACCTAATAAGATTTTTCGGATTAGTAATAGCTCGATGAACCCCGAAGATCTTGCGTCACAATCCGTAAGATTGAAGGAGGAACAGCTAAGACGTGAAGAAGAGAAGCTTCGAGAGATAGAAGTCAAGGTTCAACGTGAAATCAATGAGAAACGTCAAGAACTCTTGGCTCGCGAGTCTCAGCTGAAAGAAATGTAACCACCATGAATAACCCAATTTACATCAAGATACTAATACATAGAAGTGAGGCTAGAATGACGCGTGAACAGAGTACAAATGCTTCAGACGCCAACGGGGACGCTGCATAGATAGACCGCATCTTTCGAGCATACATTTTGCCTCTAGTTGCTATTGAATACCAGAACTAGAACAAAATGTTGTGGTTGAGGTCTGAATCGATGAAATATGTGTGGATTCATCTCCGAGTGGATAGTGCTCATGGGCGATCAAAGTTTTACATCAAATAGAGTTCGCCGCAATATAGAACATGGCCCTGTCCTTCACTTGACGGGGTCATGTTTTCTTTATCATTGCTTTATTTGACAACTGATGGTCTCTCGACTTTCTTTATTTTCTGTTCTTTTCATGGTGGGCGCTTCTTATACTGAACTCTTTATCTAATGTCTGGTTGTCTTGATTTTGCTGTTACAATCCTGCGGACATACAAAAGCGCATATTTTCTTTTCAGAGTTCTGGCCTCAACCAAAGTATGGTCGGTTTTCCGACACCCATTCCTCCACCACGGCTTGTTCTCCTCTAAGATATCCTCCTTAACATTGTTTGTTTGTCTAGCATTTTACTCCTTGCTGTATGTACTACCTTGTTGTCATTGCTCGTATTTGCATGTCCTGCTTCAGACTATTCTAAATTCTATCGTGCAACTTGAAACTCTTACAATTTTTGAGTCGATTGGAATGCTGAGCAAAGCTTTCCGGAGTATAATTCTTCGCTCACGACCGATACAGTCTATGCGTTGATCAATCAACCAACACAATTGTGGCCGTGTATATGTGTGTGTGTAGCTTTGTAGTCAAGTCTACGACAATTTCAGCACCTCCGAGTGTCATTCAGTAGAATAATAATAGAATCGTTTTTGAAAAGGCCGATATTTCGATTTACAGCGTGTTTAGGTTGCAACTAAACACTGATGTTGATAATCTAGTTCCCTGATGGAAGCCAGCAGACTCCGTTTGGATAGACAGAATCATTACCGTAGTTGACTGGCAGTCCCGACATATTCTCATGACCTAGTCTGGGATCTTGTATATAGGTTATGGGGGTATGATGATGGAATGCATGAAGCCATCCGAGAGATCGCGCTAGTCGCTCATGGAACGCTTTATATTTATTGAAGTTCACAAAGTTCATATTTTTGGCTTTAAGACAGTCAGGCAAAGATGTAAGAGAACTATTACCAGTTGTTTTAGACACAAGGTAACAAAAAACCGCGAGTGATCAGTGAGGCAACCCAGATAGGGGCCAGTACCCAGCAACAAAACTTGACCGTGTAGTTTCAACCCTTGACAACCAAAACCACATACCATAACTTTACTTCACTTCACCCTTATCCTGTATACGAGTACTTGTATTGTACATCTTATAGTCTCGGAAATTCCAAGTTTTTATGTATTGGAGGTACTCCAGCTAAACCCTATATTTTTTCCAGTCCCCCTTGCTGTCACCTTGAGGTCACACTACTTACATGCACTTTTGGATACCTGTGCCAATATCGACTTACTCTGTTGTTACTGGAATTTAAATTTAAACAATAAGGAATCGTTATGGCTATAGATAGAAAACTAGACAGAAAATCAAAACGGGTGAAAATTTTTATGTGTCCAGCAAGAGTAAGGTTTATACGAGGCTTTGAACATAAAATTATACTACAGTTGAATTACTTTAATATGATATATCTTTTATATGCTTTGCATTGTTATCAAGTTCATCACTTGCAGAATTAGTTGCAAGAATTTCTTGATAGCAAAGAAATGAGACAAACAGTTATCGTGGGTGATACATGCTTTCTACAAAAGAGTCACATAAGGACTTCGTAGAACCAATGGAGCCCTCTAAATATGTATTGTACTGGTTATGAGACAAGGCCCGCTAATATTTCGTGGTCATAGTTGCGATAGTGGCTTCGATTTCCAGAGCCCGAGACCATTAAATTTCACCATTCCTGAGGTGTTCAAAACAGCTTTGATCAAGGCCCTAAACTCAACCCTACCCTCGTGGCATGTGACAGTCATGTTCACATATATGTAATTACCAGTACTGATTCATGTGCTATAGAGAAGCAGTAAGGTATGATAAGGACATAAGGAGCGGGAAGTTCTTATGGGCTCATGATATATGTGTTTGTATGAGAATACAGATTCATGAGATTGATAGCCGTGGAGGTAATGGCATTTAGTTGATCGTTCATGTTTTAATCCCGAACGAAACTGTAACCCAGTTTACCCTTTCATAACATACATGCTTTGATGAGAGGTAAACGGCAAGTAAATAGAAATAAGCACACTAGCGCCCAGCAAAAACGCCATTTAAAGTAGGAATTCTCCAATAATAGAACGGGTCAATTTCCACCCCTTTTCCTGGTCTTACCGTGATCCACACACAACAAATTGTTGTCAGTTAGGACCGGTTGCGTATTGTTAAGCTTCTCTTTGAAAAGCAACTGATGTAGCAGACCTTTTGTGTGGGTTCAAGCCAGGAAGACATAGACAAAATAAAAAAATAAAGTCCTAATATAACCGCGTCACTTCGAATCCTGAGTGCGAAAATGACACAAATTCATCCTGTTTTCGACCAGAAATCAAGTGAGGCAATTACGTCATCGCCCGTACTTTCATCTTCATAAGCGTAAAGGATCTGTTGAATGAAAATTAGCAAAGGTTAGACAGTCAACAACTAATCAAACGGATACAAACCTCGCGTGTTGATTCATGAAGCATTCGAATATTTTTGCCAGTTACTATATGCACTAAACCACCTGATTCCACATTGCGAATCTCTATGAAGCTAGGTTCAAAAGCAAGTATGTAGGGATAAGACAGTGCAAAGGATGTTGGCTGTCCTTCCCACGCAATTTGCCAATCGGGTCTTGCCCTCCATCCATTTCGGTTTACGAAAAACGAAAAATCCGAATAGTTGAGCAAGAATTCACCGTTTAACCGGTATATGGCAATGGGCTTGACATTCTCCTTTCGCTGTATAAAGTCTAATGATGTGTCGGCAGGATCTAGCAATGATTGAGTTTCCAATGTTTCTAAACTAACCACCTCAAACCCTTTGGCACAGCCCACGCAAAGCTTAGACTTTAGGAAATGGATTGACGACGACTCGGTAGGGATATAAAATTCCTGCGCAACAGTTAATTCAATGTTTTGAACGAAATTCGAACTAAAAGAACTAACCTTGAATGGTTTAAGCGCTTCTTGACCGCCTTGAAGAAGCTTCCGGAATGCTGGCTGCTTCTTGCCTTTGGAAAGCGTGTCCTGGGGTTCCAAAACCTTTACCGTAGAAGATAGTGTTGAACTTTTCACACTACAAACGAGAACCCGTCCGAGACATACACCAGCTTTGAAAAAATTGGTGTGACCCATAATCTTTTTTGGTCGCTTGTTGGCTAAGGTCATATCGTTCGGATCAAGACCCTCAATCGGAACTTGCATCAAGGTCTTTTCAGAAAGTAGAAGAAGCATCGCAAATTCTTCAAGAACATCAATTTGATCAACCTTATTAACTTCGATAACCTTTTTAGGGGTTGCAACCTGCACATCTTTTGGCCTCCTGTCAGAGACGAAGATACCTGTGTCTGTACCATAAACAAGTTTCCGGCCACCATCTTTTACACATTAGCAAAAGGCATTTAACGCAATGACACGGATACTATACCTATTGGTACCAAGCAGTTAACACGGTTAGCCCCATTGAAGAAGCCCTCACATAGTATTGTTCTTGTAAATATGCTACTTCGCTCTCTCAACACAGATTGTTGTGCCTCAATGTGTTCAATCCATTTTCGACGACTGACGACTGACCCAGCAAATAGTGGAACAATGTACCCTCTCTTACCCAAATGTTGAAATGTAATAGGATAACCCTTTTCCTTAGCGTTAAAATCTGTGGCAGGGGCACCCTTCAGTGGGTTTGTCTTTGCTCCTGGTATGAGACTCGACGATGGTCGCTTGATTGCCCCTGCCTTGGGTAATACTTCATCCATCTGTGTTATTACAAGAAGCTCTAGTGGGATAGGCTACTCAGATTAGCCCATGGAGTCCTCGGCCATACATTAGATGAAGGAATACCTTTCGATAGACCTTGTATTGATCTCTTTTATTCACAACTTTGATTCTGACCAAAAGGAGAGCATGGTCAAAGAGGAAAGCTTGTATATCACCTCCACCATCACTCTTTTTAAGACTACCTTTGAAAATTAGTTGCCGCCCTTCTTCTGTGAGCTTCAAATCAACGTGCTCTCCTGGCCGGAAAATTAATTGTTGATTCAGTTGCATCAAATTGAAATGATTCTCGGCTTTTCCAGACTCTGTGTTCACCCTCGTGAGGAATTCACGCACTAGCTCTACAGCCTTGGGCAAATCTTGTTTGTCTTGATTATCATCCGTTGTTGGCTTAGAAACTGCTTCCAATAGCAGGGGGTATCGAGCTAGACGGGTCGTAGGCTTTGTGAGATATCCATTTAATTCCAATTTTCGTGATTCTTTCATCCTCTCTGTTTCCTCTACAAAGCGTGCGAACGCTGGATTCCCACTTTTCTCTTTTTCAAACTCAAACTTCCCGTAAAGCTGATTCGAGCCATACTTGATGAAAGGTTCAAACAAGGGTACGTATTCAAGAAATATATCGCCAATATTGTTAACTACTGGCGATTGCTGCTGGCGACGGGTCAAAGCTTCAGCAAGACGCGAATTGACTGCATGGACTTCCAAAACATTTCCAAATACCGTCCGTATAAACTTCTCTCGCCGATATTCTGGAATGGGTGACGGACTCTGTGGATTTGTTGACCTCAATGGCTTCATCCAAAAATCTCTTAAGTACTCCAAATCCTTCACAAAATCACGCTCTGTATATATAACCTCACATATAACTTCTTGACGTTTCTTCTCTTTATCTGAAACACCCTCCGCGATCTCTTTGGAGACCGAATGAATCCAAAGCTTTTGTTCCTTATCATCGTCGCCATGTAAACTTGATCTAGATTCCTGACGTTTCAATCCAGGCTGAGGCTTCATGTTTAAACGTGCTTGCTGTTCCAGCCGACGAGGACAAGCGATAGAGTAACATAATTGATTTGGAGTGCATGTTGGGGAATAGCACTCTGTGAGCAAAGTAAAGACGCCATTAACATCGTGAGCCCCATCTAACAAACCATCCTTAAACTGATAAACCTCAGCAGGCGAATCCCTTAACCTATGCTCGTATGTAACATCGTGGAAAAACTTTTGGGCATCTAAAGCTCGGCCAAGAAGTAAAGCTAAATTTCGGTCGCTTGTTTTTATGATGTAGGCAATAAGGTCCACCCCCTCTGCACCAGTAAACCCATTTTTGTAAGTGAGCTCATTTTTCAATCTGTCCCCAACATTTATCCGTTCCTTAAAAACGTCAGCGACGCGCGAAAGCATTGCTGGATATACTAGAGGTGCTCGCTTGCTTGCAGTTGCTATACTTTGAGCGGCACTAGTCGCCGAGGAGGATGATGGAGACTTTGCGACTGATGGTTTGTGATTTAGAGTGATATCACTGACCACCGATGGTGCTACTGAGGGAACCGCTGTTAAGCTGGAAGAAGTGCTTGCTGAACTCGGAGTTCTTTGTTTTGCGGCAAAGTTATAATCTCGAGGGGGGCCCTGTATAGTATTGAACCTTTGCTGGGTAGATGGTTGCTGATATGGACTTTCATATGAATCTTTTCGACGATGAGGGATTACTCGACCACTCATTGTCTGTGTGTGATCGCGCTCGGGTGGGTAACTGGTCAAAGACATCGTTCGTTCATCGTGGCGTTCAGGCACAATTCGACCATGTGCGGTTGTTCTTGACATTTGTCCACCAGGCGGCGCAGCCCCAGGTCGAGAATAGCTTTGGTTGAACTGGGCTCCTGATGTCGGAGTCGGTGTAGCCAGCGATCTCGAGCGATAGGGGTCGCTATTCATTGCAGGAGGTGCAGGATAGTATCGGCTAGGTGCAGGTTTAGACATGTTGGATCCCGGAAGGGCACTGCTCGGAGGCTGCACACGGGTTGGTTGGGGATAGGGTCGGCGTTCTGGGTGTGTGGGTGAAGGGAGGTACTGCGGTTGAGATGCAATACGATTTTGATGCTGCACTGGATGCCCATTCACAGGGGCTGGTTGATATCCCTTTTGCCGTGGGGGATATTGTCTTTGTTGAGGATTTGCAGGTGGCATTCCAGCATACTGCCCATGAGCTGAAGTCATTGTTTGAGAACGTCCATTTGAAGGGACGTAGCTTGACTGTGATGTCATGGTTTGCGCCCGACCCGATGGGGCCGTACCAAATATGTCGGAAAACGCTGCATCTCGTTGGGAAGACGGAGAGGGGGGTCCATGGTGGAGTCTGGGGTCATGGTGGTGCTCGGCCATAATCCGAAGAAGTACTGTGGACACAGATCTGATCAGCTAGAGATAACAACAGGAGCCAAATCAAATAGCGCAAAGAAAGCCGAACTTGCGAATGTCGCCGAAGAGAGCAAGAGGCCACGCTATCTATCGAGGAGCAGCTGTCGGGAACGACATGTATCAACGAATCCGTCCAAAGGGATTCAATGAGCTGAGGGTTGAACGAGCATGCAGGATATCCAAAGGGGTGTGGGGATGTTGGAGTGAGATGAGAAGGCGGCAACGAATGGTTTCACACTGCCTGAGAAATGGTGACGGACCGACGACTAATCTGACAAGGGTAAGCTGTAAACTTCCACAATTTTTGCAGGTTGCCACCCTGAGATTTTCCTTCAAAATCCGCAAAAATGACCACGTTACGATTGATAATAAATATAAATTCACCATGCATCCCCTTCTCTGTCTGAAGAGGGACTTAAAATTTGACAAATTCCAAGGTGAAATGAAAACATGAAAACCCTCTTTGGGTATATTGAAGGTTTAATTCGTATATGCACCCTTGTGCGGTAAACAGGAGCTGACCATGTGACTTTGTGATACTGAGTGGTAAAGGTATGTACTTTGAGGCCGATGGCTACTAATGTATCAATGTAAATTTTAAACAGAGAGATATTGTAATCATTAATCTGGTATTTTACTTCAAGATAAAACAAACACACGTAGTACTACCACTGTATTTAAGGTATACATGTATATAGTAGTTTTATAGCCAAAACTTAGCAACATTCGCTTACTATCATGATCACTACGAAATCCAGAATGTGTTTGCTTGAACATTGGATAACATATGTATTTTGATACTTTTATTAGCAGCGAGCAAATCGGAAACGCTTCATCATAAAAAAAAATCTCTTTATATAAGGCCGGCCATGCCAACTACGCGCCAATTTCCTCTTCTTAATCTGGTTCACATGGATTGCCTGGGGCTTCACAACGGGTGCAACGGTTGACAGGTCTTGTTGACGGTTGCTACATATCCCAGATTGCAACAAAAGATGACTCTATACATGATTGGTTACAAAGAAGGACGCAACCACTGAGGTATGCTAAGTAATGTACAGAATCTTACGCATCGTCTTTGCAAAGTTGACGATACCGGCAGTATAACCATTGAAGATGATGGCTTTATATACGCAAATATTCTAACCGCATATACGAGAACACACCAATTTTATTGGCCAATTCATAGGTGCCACTAATTGCGTTGATGGAGAAGGAGAGAGGATTTCTTTCATCAACGACTCGATTATGTTATCTATTAATCAAACTTGGAGCAACTACGAAAAACAGCCACTCATGAAAAATCAAACATGCACTATTGCAGGTCTTTTATAATTTTTTGTCATTGATATACTAAAATACTAGTACTAGATTTATTGCATAACATTGATACTGAAGAAAAACAGCATTCACCGATGAATTGTGGCAATTATCAACCAACAGTAGCAGATGTCAGAAAGTAATCTTCATGCTAGAGTGTAAACATAAGGTATGATTTACAGATTTTGTATGGGTAAATACCTGCAATAAAATACCAGGATTTAGTCCATGTATAAATCACGTGGGTTAAATACAAGCTCCGGTATTAATTCACTTTTGTAGCTGGCAATATACCTGACCATAAATTTCTTTTTTTCAGCAGAGACCCACGAATGTGAATAGACTTTACCTTAAGTGCAATTGCAGGGCAAGAAGTTGTTTATTTTGTCAAATGCTCGAGGGTGTGCGGTTTTAGTACGAACATGCCCAGCTTTGTCACTGTCCATGAATGAGGTGCGACATGATTATATTATTACTACCTTTTTGAGGCTACGGTTTAGACTTCAACAACTAATTAAAATATTGGGCAAAGCAGGTGTATGAGAATTTGTGGGCCTCCTTACATTGAACTGTTTCTTGATAACCATTCAAGAGATTTCGTTCTAATGAGTGGCGGTATTAATTCTGCAACCTAAAAGATTAGCATTTTACTGTGCTCTAAATGCTAACCGAGCACGAAGACACAAGTATGCTGCGTTGCATAACTGAAGCTACTAATGTGAGTACTGAATCAATGTATCAGGCTGTTGCAATGAAAATCACCACAGTACAAAGCACCGTATTTTCACACGACACCACGATGGGCGAAAATAACAGTTATCCTTGCGAGTCAAACAATTATCTAATGCACCTTATCATTGAATGCAAGGTTGACTGTATCTCTACAAAAATTTCAGATGATTATTTCCACAAGCCATACGGCTGGTTGGTATATTTCCACTACAGTTCTGATTAGCATCTGTGGAATGGTTCCAACGGATTTTTGAACTTACCAATTTGATAGTACCATCTTCAGAACCAGTTGCATAAAGCTTGCCGTCAGGAGAAAAACTGACGCTCCATATGCTTCCATGATGACCCTTATAAACCTCCAACTCTTGTTCAGTGTCGTAGTCGTACACCCTAACCCACGTATCCGAGCTGCCTCCTGTGATGAATTTACGACTTTGCTGGTGAAGAGCAACAGATGAAACTTCGTATGGAGTTGAAATATTCTTGATCAACCTTCTACTCTGTGCCTCGAAAAAGTAAACAGACTTCCCTCCTGTGGCACTTATTAAGTTGCCTTCTGCACTTAGTTCACAGGAACCGATGAGTTCATCCACATCAAACTGAGATATCAGATCTCTTGATCTCAAATCCCACCATCTTAGCTTTTTGTCGTCAGATGCGGAAAGTAAGGTATTTGGATCCGACCAAACTATGGATTTGATTGTTCCATTGTGAATCTGGTGGCCGATTTCGAGTGGCAAATCCGGCCGAGTAAGATCGAAAACCCGTAACTTCTTTTCCTGACCACCTGTAGCAACATGAGTGGGATTTGGCGAAAATGTTACGGATCGAACAATGTGATTGTGCGAGAGAGTTTGAAGACACTCTCCACTGAACGTGTCCCAGATTTTACTGGGTCTTGTAAGTATTTTTTCTGAAAAATGGTACTAAGCTTACGCTGAAAAGTCTGCTGATGCTGTCACCGCCATGGTTGCATCATTTGACAACCTTGCTTGCCAGACAGCTCCTTTGTGACCAAGAAATGTTCCAATCCTATTTTCGTCAGAGTTCTATCCTTCACAATGATGTATTTTAGAGTAGGGTTCTACCTACCAGTCTCCTGTTATTCCATCTCGGAGCATGGGGTTATTGTCTGTTCTCCAAACATCAGACCATACGCAGAATTTTATCTTCTAATCTTACCCTTGCATGCTGAAATCATATAATACTCATCATCTCCAAGCATCGGAGAAAAGTGTAAGTGTACGACAGGTCGTGAGTGTCCATGACAGGTAAGCGGAACGACGCGCGGTGCCTCTGTAATGATCAGGACATGAATTACTGCAAGCTTTGAAAGTGTACAAACGAATGGCGCCCGGGCCACCATTGGACGATTGTCCTTCAGACGGTAAATTAAGTGAAGGTGAGCCGGAATTCATTTCTTGAAGCGTATAGCAGCGACGATCAATGGATAACACCTGTGTCGGGGCGGTAACAGAAGATAGGTTACAGACACCGTCTATAGAAGGCGACTTGGAGTATAACAGTCGTTTCAAGATAATGTAGATGTATATTTAACGGAGGAGATGGCGGTGCACTACCAACCGGGCGGCGTAGTAGTGCGACTGGTCAAGTGTTGAAATTCTTGTAAGAATTGGAAAACACAAACTATAGAAGGATCGTAAATTCGTTAACCGGGCGTTAGAGTATGAAGAAAATGGGAGGTTTGGTATTGAGAACACCAAGGTGAACCAGAGTCGTCGAACGGAAATCGAGACCGGAGCTGTTGAGGAGAAGAGTCCATCATTGGCAGCGCTTGCAACGACCTTAGCCACTCGCCGCGGGGAAGCTTCACCAGGGACTGGATTGAGGAACATTCGGAACTTGCCACATGTTATCGAAGGTTCTTTTTCTTCCATGTGTGCTCTAAACATTCCACCAACGATTCCGCTCTAGATCTAGGCTTCTCTACATTTCTGTTCAAATTCTGTAAACGTGTGGTATACTATGAGTATCACACTAACTTTACACCTTGAAATTCAAAGTGAGTCCGTTAATTACGCGTTACAGGTATTCGGGACAGCAACGTAAATTTCCATGTTACATGTTCCAGTGGCGCAAGAGTTTACATAACGACGGGTGAGATGCATCGAGCATCTGTCATTGAGACGAGCGCAGCCACAGCGCTTGTCTCTTGTGAAATAACGGACTTCTTTTCAAGGGATACATACGATGTCAAATAGCGGACGAACTTAGTCAGCATATAATCGCCCTGCACTGTCAATGCCAAGTCTAACCAGTTTTAACTATTACCCGGCGTTGGGACCTCATCACTCCCGACACTCGCGTGATATCAGAATTAATACTTAGCTAAGCGTCAGCTGCTTTCATCTATGTTAATAACAATTAAACGTACATACTTCTTAGGTATTTACATACATTCCACTGTAACAATAAATAGGCCTCATTCCAAATCAATTGGTTGAAAATCACATTACTTTAAATTCTCACCAATCCATAGTTTTACTTTGCGATATTCTTTGTTTCTTTTTTCTTTGCTTTGGATACAAAATTCGCTGTGTTCCCTCCACTTCTTCGGGCACATCACTTCGGTCAAACCACGGCACCGTTGGATTGGACACAGGATTGCTCTATCATCATGACCTTTAGACGTTCGCTGATATTGGCAGTGGCTCTTCTTTTAACTGTATATGTCTTTTATCGGCGCCATACAAGTACCTCATCGCCTGTTAGCGCTTCACATACAACATCACAGCCCCTGACAAATCATCACACTATCATACCCACTATCCGCGATGAGCTAGCATCTGCTCGAAGTGCAACACATGAACAGCAGCAAAAGATAATCGATCTAAAACGTCTTCCGTTAAAAGATCAACTTGCATACCAATTTCCGTATGAAATATCTTCCAAATTTCCAGCATACATCTGGCAAACCTGGAAGTATACCCCGGCCAGTGCACAGTTTGCAGAAAAATTTCGCGTAAATGAAGCAAGTTGGACAGAGAAGCATCCCACATTTGTGCACGAGGTATTCCATTGGTCAATTCTGTTTTGAATTGAAGTTCACAGCGTAGTAGGTTATAACCGATGAAGTAGCTCTCCACTTGATACACCATCTGTACTCACCTGTTCCCAATGTATTAGAGGCATACCTTGCGATGCCTTTACCTATTTTGAAAGCCGACTTCTTTCGCTATTTGATCTTATTAGCTCGAGGTGGGATTTACGCGGATATAGACACATTGGCATTGAAGCCAGCTACTGACTGGATCGGAGCTGGGTTCGTAAACTCTGCCGTTGGTCTTGTAATTGGAATAGAAGCCGATCCTGATCGTGTGGATTGGGCCAAATGGTACTCCCGTAGAATACAGTTTTGCCAATGGACAATCCAATCGAAGCCAGGCCATCCGGTTCTGCGAGACATAGTTTCAAAGATCACTATGGAAACATTAAAACGAAAAAGGGAGGGGCGACTCAGTCATGACCACGATGGTGTGGTCGAATGGACTGGCCCGGCTGTATGGAGCGATGCGGTATTTGATTACTTCAACGATCCTGAGTTCTTTGATACCAATGCTTTAAAAAAGAACATTACATTCAAAACCTTCACAGGCATGAAAGAGCGAAAGCAAGTCGGAGACGTAGTAGTTCTACCAATCACTAGCTTCTCCCCGGGGGTTGGACATAGTGGAGCAGGTGAACCTGATGACCCCATGGCGTTTGTTCAGCACGAATTTGAAGGTTTGGATACTTAGTCCTTGTTCTTTTATACTATATGCTAATATCACCCAAAGGGTCATGGAAACCAGACTCGGAGCGCATGTTGGATCAAAAGAATTAATCAAATCTCATAAAACTAGTGTTTGGCTTTAATTTCTGTCCACATAGCGAGTTTTCGTTGAAGGGATTGTAATCTTGGTCGGTTAATTGTGCGTTTTGCCAGTAACCGTTTGATATCAAAAGAATTGTACATATTTCTTGTCACATTTTGGTTATGAAGAGGTTTGAAGAATATAGTATGTGGAGAAAATAATGTTTCTATTGAGGATGCGTACTCCATCATTAAAAATTGAAACTAAAGCCTCCAGAAGGAGCGTATTCTTACGAAATTCCTTCTAACTACTCTGTGGGAAATAGTGAGTTCAATGAGTATATAAATTATGATGTGACGGGGGGTTTTAGATACGCCATCATAACTATAATCAGGCCCGAATGGATAACTTCACGTAACGTCTGGATGTTCTTCAGACAAATCTGGGATTTTCCGACAACGAAAACCCATTATTTTTGACCTGAGATTTCAAGTATATGCATATTCTGGCAATGAGTAGTGACCCCCTCTCCAGCTCTGGAATCCGTATTTCCGAGTTTTTTGTTGCGGTACAACCGTTGTAGTCCGGACTTCAGACTCTGTAGATGTTACGAGAAGTTGTCCATTGTGTACCAAGATAGACTAGCGATGATGATACTGTAGTGGAGTACTTCCCTTACGCCCGGAGGCCCTCCAGATCCCTAAATCTAGAGCATCAGAACATAAAAAAAAAAAAAAATTTGAAAAATTGATGCCTGGGCATTGAATTTTACTCTATCTACATTGCTTAGAAACCTTCTTTGTGGTTGTGGCGGAATGTTTGGTAAGGCTTCAGAATTCTAGATTTGAGAGTGCGGTGAGGAAGGTGATAGGGGTGTTCACATACAAAGAATTGAGGTCTATTTCTGCTATTTTCGAAAAATTTCCTGATTCACTAGCCCTGTGGTTCATGTTTTGTATAGCGGTTGTATAGAATACCCCCGCTTCTATGGTGAAAGTTATCCAAACTTTGTGTAGTCTAGCTATGACTGGTATAGGTCGGTACCTCGCGCCTTGTTTTGAGCAACTCTATACTCGCTGGTATATGTTTATACATCGCGATGATGACTTTATACACGTGACCGTAGATGATAAAATCAATCGTGATAATCTGTCAATTAGAGTATATCTTATTTGGGGGGGACATCACACGCAAAGCCTTTAGGCAAGTAGGAATGTCACTTCCTATTGATGGAAGCTTGGAGCAAGATCTTAAAATCAAAGGAATTCAGGATGTAGTCATAGGTGATTGGAGAAGGGAGACCCGGGCCGGGCTCGTTCCTTTGGAGGAACAGGACAATGAGATGGCAGAGGACGGGGATAATGTTGAGATTAGAGAGAGAGATGATCTGCAAACTAGCGAACGATAGTACTAGTGGGGGACTGGAATGCTGGCACTCTGAAGATCCCAAAAATACCCTTTTCGAAGCGAACGGAGTAAAACTCGTGGTGTTAGAGCTGTGAATGCTGTGAACGGAGGTTGCGGACGCCGGAGACCAGATTTCGCCGGAGACCAAAATTGCCGGTTTCTGATATTTGCCACCTCCCGCCGCCGCCACATCTTATTATAAGCGAGTCCGAGTCTTTCTCCTACGGTATGATACCCGATGGTTTGATTCCGGTTTTCACGAGCTTTTTAGGTTCGGGTGGCGCAGTGGGTTTGGGTGGTGGTAAGGTGAGTTATTAAGCGTAAATTGCCTTGCCCCGGTACCCGAATTCCTTGTGAATACAGACGAAGGGATGCCACAGTGCCGAGACTTGCGGAGACCGGTGGCGCACTTAGACTGGGTCCAACCTTTACCTACATTTGTTGGCCGAACGTGACCTTGCGCCCCCAGTTATCAGGCGAGTTCCAACACTAAGTGTAGGTATTCAAACATCAACCCGATGGAACGAAACGGACTGCACATTAAGTTTTATTGCACCTTCGTTACCATAGGGACATTATGATTCTACAGCGGTATCTACTTACATAGGCAGTTGCCCCGTGACTTAGTCACCGCACAAGCCGCTGGAGATCCGAACTTTTAGTATTGCTAACTGCCTTCTGGCCGGAGAGAACCATGCCAGGTTGCAATCTACATAAAAGTTTCGTTCCGTCAAGTTGATGTTTGAGAACCTTTACTGAGTCTCTTTGTTTCAGGGTCCGAGCTTGCTCTCTCTTTGTAACTTACACATCACACAATTACATGCCCGTTCTAAACCAGTTCTACAGATACACGGGAAGCTATCCAATATTCATATTTCGACCAAACACAATTCTATTATTATATGTGGGTAGACTTGGTACAAAAGAGCATGCAGACGATACATTATTCACCGCTACCTGAACATTATAACTGCCAATGGGCGGTAATCATCATTTTTATAAGGTTTTATTTGCCACACTCCTAGGTAGTATATGATTGACAGGGCGGACCCGTAAAGTGTAGTTGTCAGCCAACCCTGATCGAACCATTCAGTCTTCACGGCGTTCCAAAGTTTCTTCATGGACACGACGGTTGTTATGGTCAAATAGGTAGGATTCAGCGTATGTCTGTAGAGGAATCTGACAAGAGAAGCACATAAACGTAAAAAAATGATGGCCCTGTTATTGCTTGGATGAGATTACGGAGTATTGCTCAACCGGGCGGTAGTCGCATGGATTCGATGGGTGGCAGTCCAGCTTGCAGTCGCGATTATCATTGGAAACCATGCCAAGGGACTAGAAAACTGGGCCACCAACTCCGGACCGATAAGGGAGGTTTCCCTATCTAGAAGTGGCCGGGGACACTTGCCGAACGTCCAAGCGTCGACAGCTACAGTCTTGGTATGTAATTTTTCCGAGCCGCAGGGCTCCCGCCTTCCAAAAATAATTTAAGCGAATGCACCACTCACCCCAAACTTGCCAGTTTTGTTGGTTCCTCGTCACGATAACTAGTCCTGACATGTACCCACAACTAACTTCGGTTGCTCCCCACACGTGGAATCCCCAGATCGTCATTTCCCATCTGAACTCCGTCGCAATAACTTTCCCCAACTCAGAGAACTTGGTGCCCACTCTAATTATGCTAAGACCACGCGAGACTATCAAAACTGTCTGTGCCAGTCTGCTACCTATCTCCCCGGTATTGGTTATATATAATATATATTCTCCAGTCGCACTTTCTCCACATTGTCTACAAGCACCCACAAGATTCCATCCGGTGAACCAATCTTCAAATTATCTTTCCTTCAATACATACATACATACATCACGCAGTTAAAATGGCCCCAGCATTGACTGAAAAGCCCGTCTTCACCAACGCCAACCGCGATGGCCGCGAACTTGAAGAAACTTCTGACAACATCGATGCCGTCAATGTCTTGAAGAACGCCGTGCAAGCGAAGAACAACAATTTCGATGAAGCCTCTGCTTTTGATGCTGAAAAAGACAAAACCCAATTTCGGCAATACCTCGAGGCTACCGATCGTGTGAAGAATTTCTACCGTGAACAACATGAGAAACAGACAGTTGCGTACAATCTCAAGGCTCGGCATGCTTTCCACAATAAGACACGAGCGACAATGACTATCTGGGAAGCTCTTGAGAAGCTCAACACGTTGATTGACGAATCTGATCCCGATACCGATCTCAGTCAGATCGATCATCTTTTGCAGACCGCGGAAGCAATCCGGAGGGACGGAAAGCCCCGTTGGATGCAACTGACTGGACTGATCCATGATTTGGGGAAACTGTTATTTTTCTTTGATGCGGAAGGACAATGGGATGTTGTTGGTGACACTTTTCCTGGTATGTATGCACTCTATTTGATTATGGCGAGGCGATATTAAACAAAGACGGCAGTGGGCTGTGCTTTCGATAAACGCATCATTTATCCCGAAACTTTCAAAGGAAATCCGGACTCAAATGATCCTATATACAGCACCGAGCTTGGTATATATTCTGAGGGTTGTGGGCTAGACAACATCATGCTATCCTGGGGACATGATGAATACTTGTACCACATTTGCAAGGCCCAGTCAACAATTCCGGATGAAGGATTGGCAATGATAAGATACCATTCTTTCTACCCGTGGCATAACCAGGGGGCTTATATGCAATTCATGAATGATCACGACAAGGAGATGCTGAAAGCTGTCAAGGCATTTAATCCATATGATCTGTACTCTAAGAGTGATGATCCACCATCTGTTGAAAAGCTGAAGGTTTGTCGTTGTCCCCAACTATATTTCATAATATGAAAACTAACAGTTCTCATCAGCCATACTATATGGAACTAATCAACGAGTATTTCCCTAACAAGGATATCAACTGGTGAACTGCCAATTTTCTCAACTAAAGTTTGCTTTTCACACATTTTACACGTTTCGTTAGGTTGTTTGCTCCATTTTTATCATGTTTTTACGGTTGCAGGTTGGTTTCAGGTTTCTTTTCTATTTCATTGCACTGAGAAGAAGTGGTTCTGCTAGAGGTTCGACTATAAAGGTAGAATACGTATTGATAAATACACATATCTTGAATAACTCCCGGTGGCATTAAATGGTGTCTAACATGTGATGATCATCACTAGGAGGGGTGAGACGTGCATGCAAAATAAGCCTCCCCTGTCTCTGCGCTAGCACCACCAATTCGATTTAGTAAATCATCTGACTTCAACGTTAAATTTATGTGCTATTCCTTGACATAAATTTTGGACTTTGTAAAAAAAACCCCGTTACAAGTTACAACAACCTTCCCACGATATTGATTGTGAAAAATGAATCTAAAGTCGTAGGAGCTATCATCTATATCTAAACTTGCTCTCTGGTTAATTTCAAAATTTTAGAACGTGTTTTGAAATAATTAATTTGCGATGGTTGCATTGCACGCGAGGGTATATTGATAGTCTGTCGTATCCAGGAATACGTATGGTACTAACCGGTATTGTAACGTTTCGTTTCAATACCAATAGTGGCTGTTATGGCCCATACAATAAGCTAAATACAGTGATCGCAACTACGCAGTTTACACTTGAATATCTCTATTGACTGCAGCAACCAGCGAAGGGTATCAATTCGTCTATGACGCTGATTAATATGTTCGTGACGAATCGTTTCCGTCACAAACAGGGTTCAATACAACTTCAGTTTTTTTGCAGCCAATACTGAGGTATTGCGCAAACTGCGTAGTTGCAATCACTAGGGTTGTGTTTTGACCGTTTTAGAACCACCCTTACCGGTCAGAGTTGTTGCGATACGGTACCATGATATTACCATACCACGGATCACGGTGCTTCACCTAAATCCATCAGCTTGGCAATATCGCTTATGTATTCATTGATGTGTCAATTATCGCACTGCATCTATTGGCGGACTCAGGATATCAATTATGAATCTTGTCATGAAACCGGTCATGACGGTTTTTACCATACCCGCCACCCTGTAAAGGTTCGTTACTTGTGACAGAACACATCCCTAGCAATCACTATATTTCGCTTATTAAACAAGATATTACAGTCACGGGTCTGCATTGATACCACACGTTTCAATTCAGGTTATTACCATACGTTGCAAACCCAATCTTTTCGATTCAATACACATTCCTGCCAGCAACAGTGCAAAGTCATGAGACAAATCCCGTGAGGTATTGAACCTGTTTGTGAAAATATCGATCAGCGTTATCTACAAACGAATTGATACGCATCACTAGTCGAATCTGAGTTCATCACGTGCAATCTCCACTGAGAGATGGAAAAGTCAGTATCCTAATTCGTGATTACTAATTGAACTTGCTGTATAGAGGATGATGGTAGGGGAGACATTCATATTTTGCAAGACCTACCTAGTGATTTTCAATCGCATTGTTTTAGTGGAGGGCGTTTTTTGACCATAGGGGTGTTGCATCAATAGCGGGGGTTAGCGAGTTTTACAAGCAAGGAAAGGCAAAACGCAGTGAATTAAAGGGGCGGGGCCCACCCTGTTCTTCAGAGACGAGAACCGGCCAAGTCTATGTACTCTACTCCGTAAACACGCATTCAAATAACCGAAATCCGGGGTGTCAAGACTTTACAAGGATTCAACGAGTGCGCCTTGGCAAGGTCTGTGACTAGGCTCGGTGGATAAGCAAATCAATATATTCCGTTAGTAGCCAGCGGAAGCCTGCCTGAAGATTGGGGTTATGAGCTGCGTAAGGTATACAAAAACTCAGGTCCACAAGTAGCATATATCCGTCCTGACATGAAGGCCCGTCGGTAAAAATGAGCTACACCGTTCATCAGATGTTTGAAGTGATAAAAATACTGTGTAAAAGCCAATCTAGATTGTGACAGATATGCAACGGTATATACACCTATATCCTATTTGCAATGACCTAAAAGCCTTGTTCGTTGATTTTTGCCATCCCTGGCGTAGTGAGTCTTTGAAGGTACTGCATAATCATATATAGATAAATGACAGAATCTAGAATCTTTTTGGTTGAAAATTCATGCACAAATTATCTCCTCCAGAAACTGTGGTTGGATACGGCTGCCAACCTGGTATAAGACATCCTCAAGTAGACAAAACATTTAAAAGTTGCTCAGCTTTCGACAGGCACAAATGGTGGCTGAACAAATGTGAGGTGTTCGACACACATAGATGTCAGAGACTATGTTCGTAAGTAATCAATTTATGGATAACAATGCCAGTCATGGCTGGTATTTGGATTCCAAGTAGGTATACAGAGGTGGACGTCAAAACAATTAGTTTTGATATCCGTCCGTGCAAGCATGGCTCGCCTTGGCACTCCAGCGAGCTTTGTCGGTATGTACTCCGTAGACCTACTTGATCGTGTCCCACGTTAGCTCACCCCGGCCCCCGGGAGCTTGTAGAGTACGTACTAAAACTATGTACGGTTACTGACCAAGCAGTGCATGTGGGGTAATTCTGGTTCATTTTTGGCACAGAGGTAGCTAAGAAAATCCATTTATACTGTTCAATGCGACTGAGGTACTTTGTATATAAGCATGATGTAGTTACTCACTATATTCATCTTTCATCCCTAGTATTACCACTAAAGATTATGATGTGGCTATCTACATTATTCCGTTTTTCTCATCCCAAGATCTCTTTGAACACATATCATACAAGGTCTTTCCTTTCTCAAAGTTATACCCATGGCCCCTATGTAGTATGTATGCATGTCTTGTTCTCCATTGATCGGTTTAACTGTTATAGCCTCCGCTTCTCAACCAAACAGTTGGTGCTCATCTGGCATTCATAGCTTCTCAATATGGAGACTCCATAGCGTCGGTACCGTTCAATTGTTTTATTGAATATCTTGTTTTATCAGAATATTAATTATAATAGAGTTATTTCGAGTCATCAGAATACAGAGTTGTCATATCAAGCCCTACATTCAAAGTCAACAAAACTGGCTCGCGGTTTTTGGAATCAAGGAATTCGCAAGGGTGACCGTGTTGCGGTCTCTTTGGGAAATAACATCGAATATGCTCTAGCTACTTATGCGTTATTCAAGCTCGGGGCCATACTTGTGAGAACTCACGATATAGTTTGTGAAGTTGAGTACTCACTGTGACGTTGAAAAGGTTCCCCTAAATCCATCATTTAATATCCGACAAATGATATCGGCATTGGACCATTTAGAAGCATCATATCTGATAATTTCACTGGAATCAAATCTCCCCAGAAAGCCACCAAGATCGAACCTAGCTCTTCTTGAGAAACTTGTAGATTTCAATCATATAAAGCCTTTCTCCGGAACAGTTCAATCACTGAGAAGTGTGATAACGGTAGATAACTCATGCGGTCGAGTAAACCCTGCAGCTTTCACCAATTTTGTTAAATTTCAGGATATTCTTGCAGATGGTTCATCCGGAAATACTAATGCTGTAATCGAGACAAACTTAAATCCAGATGATATTGTCAATATCCAATTTACGAGTGGGTTTGTATCGACCTACTGACCATTGAATTGTTCTCTGATAACACTGTGGATAGTACAACATCAGCGCCCAAAGCAGCCTGCCTGACTCACAAATCAATACTCAACAATGGCAAATCAATTGGGGAAAGAATGAATTTATCTTCTAAAGATGTTGTTTGCTGCCCTCCACCATTATTTCAGTGGGTTTATGAATAAATCCTGCATATTTGTTCTACTGACAGGTATCAAAATACAGTTGTTTCGGAAGTGTACTCGGGTATCTAGCAAGTGCCACACATGGTTAGTCTTCAATAAAACTTGAAGCATCGGTACGCAAAAGATTGTAATCAATTCTAAATCAGGTGCCACAATCGTTTTTCCTTCAGAATGCTTTGATCCGCGAGCCACACTCGAAGCTATCAAAGCGCATGGCTGCACGGCATTACATGGCGTACCTACAATGTTCATAGATATGTTGGAGCTTATCGAAACTGGAAAAATAGAAAAAGTAGGATTTCAGAATCTAAGGACCGGAATTGCAGCTGGTAGCAGCATTCCACCCGAATTGATGAAAAGGTTACATAATGTATTAAATCTTACAGAATTAAGTAGGTGAACAATACACCCAAGTACTGTCGTAAATGTACCTAACGCATTGATTTCATGAATCTAGCTATCTGTTACGGGTTTGTCGTAGTCACTAGCTGGCACTCGTAGTTGGGATGCTAATGTGTCGTGTACCACAGAATGACAGAAACGAGTCCTGTAAGATATATCCACAGACAGCGAAACTCTAGGCTCATAAGATAATGTATAGGTATCTACAATGACAACTCCCGATGATCCTCTACAAAAAAAACTTTACAGTGTTGGTCGTCTGCTACCTCATGTGCAGTAAGTTTAGTCTTAAGCATTTATCTGAATCGACGGTCAAAATTTATTCTTGTTTATGTAGGGCCAAAATCGTTAATCCTACGAATCGTGATGAGATCCTTCCGGTGGGTCATAGAGGAGAGTTGGCAGTTGCTGGTTATCTCGTGCAAAAACGCTATTGGAATGACCCAATACGCACGGCTGAAGTGATGATTGCAGACAGTGCAGGGAAAATATGGATGCATGTAAGGAACCTGTCTGGATAAATGTCCCCGCAATTAATATTGGCATAGACAGGCGACGAGGCTGAAATGGACAAAGATGGCTATGTGAAGGTATTCGTGTCTTGAGTCTCTGTACAATCGTAACTCATCGCTACTTTGTAAGATCACCGGACGAATCAAAGAACTGATTATACGAGGGGGAGAAAATATTGTAAGTGGTAACCTGATTATATTTAATCTTCCTGACATTTGTTCTTCAGCATCCTCTAGAAATCGAAAACTGTCTACTAGGGCACCCAGGAATAATAGAAGCCTCGGTCGTGGGTCTACCGGACAAAAGATATGGTGAAGTTGTTGCAGCATTCATTCGAAAACATAATGGACATGATGAATTAACATCTGATGATATTCGCAACTGGATTAAAGCAGAATTATCTAATCACCTTGGTATGCTATTTTAAACATTGATGCCTTTCCGGCAAGATACTCACTTTGCGTAGTGCCTAAATATGTGTTTTGGATGACAGAGTTACCTAAGACTGCAAGTGGCAAGATTCAAAAGTTTAAACTTCAAGAACGGGGCAAACTTCTATGCCTGGAGAACTACCCAAGCAGTGAATCATAGTACACCCACCATTTGTATTTATTGGGTGTCTTGTTAGTCTATCTCTTATTGTGCTTTCCCTCCTTGGGCCTATCTCCACGTAGAAGAGCTCTTTGACGAACGTATTGAGTGACAATGTTTTGCACCGACCCAAGATCATGCTTTGGCTTCCTGTCTCGATTGTTAAAAAGTCACAATATCTCTGCATAGGGCTCTCAAACCTCATATGATAGAGCTTAGCCCTCTTAGCCCTCTTTTCCCTCCGTTGGACGAGGTCGATCCCTTCAATACTTGGAGAATATAGTTTGAACCACATCTCCACCCCCACTCTTGTGAGTTGATTTCTTAATAAGAATCCAGTATCCACACCGCGACGCCGAATGTTGATCAATGCTCCTGCGAATGGCTCACCAGTCTTGCGTCGAACTTGCAAGATATCGCCAGGCCGTATCGCATCCCTGTTTTTCCTCGAGAACATATTCTGACGGACGCCATGAGGATCTAGTGTCTGTAATTGAATCGTAGTTAGATCACCGATTGGATCTTTGGTTATAGGCGCAGCAATAGGTGGGTGTATCTTAATGCGTCGCCGTGGGAGATGGGCCGCTGTGTAACCATTGTCAACTGGGTGCGAATGGTCGAGACGTAGTATATATACTTGGACTGTGAAAGAGATGTGGACGAGGCACTAGGCCTGAAGATTGCACGCTCCTCACCTGAGAGATGCAGGGCTTTGTAAGAAAAGAACTAAAGCGAGCCAGTTTAAGCAAATGCGACAGTGGCTTCGATGTGGACATTTTAGATAGGCTTCGTGGTTGACTCGGGGTGAAGCTGAGTGTTGTGGTAAGTTTGTGAATCCATTTATTAGCGTTCTCAAAAATACACAAACGAAAAAATATTGATGTAATCTAACCTAACCCAAAACCTAGCCCCACTGAATCTCAAAAACAAAATGCTGCTCATAATATTCCGCAAACCACATCTATTGTATGGCTTATCCTTGGGACGTGCATTTTCTACTACATCATGCATCTGCAAGGCTACCGGTACAGCTCGTTACCTATATTAACTCAGAAGACCATCTGACAATTACTGTCTATTAGGACCTCTGCCTACCTTTAACCCGACTTCCAACCCGGAACTAGATGCAAAACTTCAATTCATCCGCGAGGAGCACTTTATTCCATCCCACCTCCTCCAGCGCCACCGTAATCTAATATATCGCAAAAAGAATCATAGCATTCTAAATGAGGAACCGTTGAATGTCGAAGTCTCTGGGACGCCCATCACACTCCTGCCTAAAGAACGACAAGTCTCAGTACCACTCAAAGCTGTTAGCCAAGCAATGTCACTCATGAAGGAACCTACAGACCTGGATGCTCTTCCTGGTCTGATAGAAGGATTTGCACAAACTAAGATGTCATTGCGTCCTGCACAGCTGGAAAAGATGGCGCGAATCCTTACACTGTCATGTCGGTGGGATTTGATCATGAAGATCGCCCGTGGTGCAAAAACGTACCCTCATGGATTTAAATTTACAACACCGGTTGCACGTGAATTTATGCGCGGATTGAGGATACGGAATCAACTACCAGTGAAGAATGAAGTGATCAAGAGCATTTGCGATGGGGAAGAACTTTTGCAGATGTTTGGATCAACACAGTACAAAAAGGATCCTACATTGAGGTTAGGACGGGATCCGGTGATTGTGGGAACCTTGCTGGCTATGGTTTCAAGTCGTGACATAAGATTCTATGACGGAAAAGATGAAACGGGCATCATAAAAAAATGTGTGTACCGTTTACAAGAGGCATGGAAAGGTGTAGTTTTGGATTTGGGTCTAGTGAATGGCAATACGAAGAGTATTGATACGGCCAAAGAGGCATTGGTCGATTACACACCGGTTTCTGAGGGGATGAAAGAAGCACAGTCAATATTAGCAGGTTCAGACTTAGAATCATGGTTGATGACTGAGAGCAAAAAGTTGGACGACGCCCTTAAATCATGGAATTCTTTCCTTGAAGACCAGAATAGAGCTCATGGTCGCACGCCAGCTCTCTATGCCCGTATTTCCGCGGAATTTTCTAAAAATATCAGCAGTGAAGAACGTTGAGTTATGATGTCCAGCTTGTATATAAATAGAATTTTTACTGTGTTCCCAGTGTACATTATTAGAGGTATTCCGCCCCGGGTTAAAAGTAGTACTTTCGAGTCTTACTTTCGAGTCTGGGCGGGCATCCTGCAAGCCTTTTCATGCGCCCAGACTCAATAGTACGACTCGAAAGTACTACTTTTGACCCGGGGCGGAACACCTCTATTCTGACAGACAGTCTACACAAAATGGTAAAAATTAAGATGTAATAAGATTACTAGTCTTTGACTAATCGTAAGGTACCTTAAAAAGAACCTAGGATGAGACAGGGATTATAACCGCGGTGAAGCGCCCAATCTTCTTATTGGATAGTTTGTGCAGCCGTAACAACCTGTGTGTGGGAGCCACCCGTCGGTGTAGAGTACAAAACACACTAACAAGAAAAGTATGTACACGGCTGATAGACTTACATCTTATTGGACAGCGGGCACAGCTACATAATAAGCCTAGCCTCTTGGCAATGATTAACCACAAGATCTTTGTAGGTTCAGTTGCCGCCTACGATTACAAAAAGTTTCATCTAATGTGAGAAAACTGAGTGCTTCATTAATAAAATACTTCTTTTATCTTGATGGTTATAGTAGGTCATAAAGCATCACAGTAAGATTCACTCTGTATGCCAAAATTGCGATTCAATCAAGATTTTAATCGCGGCTTCATGTGTTCGTACCGTGAATTATATCGCCACCTAATTATGGCATAGTAACCTGGAGAGCTCGGTTGCCTGTCAAATTCCTGTAAATACAGCAAATTGTGCGTAAATTACTAGTCTGCGAGCATCATTCGAGAATTCCGCCTGTTTTCCGCATTTTTGTTGGGCTGCCTCTCAGGTACATAATCACAATCGATATCCTTATCTGCCAAGTCCAGGGAATTAATAGGAAAGGCACCTTGAACGTAGCATACGTCCAAAACATCTCGGACTTTGCCTGCTTGTGATAGTAATATACCGCTGACTGGCCATGTGTAGGTTTTCCAATGGTATATCTTTCTCAATTTCACCTGTGCCTGTCTGAAATTCTTCTGAGCCAAGCGGGCATCATGCAAAAAGTTTAACTAAGTCTACAGTAGTACTAGTAGATTGCCATGACAACATTGACCGTGATAAAAGCAGCTGCGGCTGTGACAACAGTGAATCATGTCATAATGACAGTGAATCCAACTGACTATTTTGTAAAAAACTCGGGCCTTTTTGTAACTAAATCTACTCAGGAAGAACCGAAGCCGCTGTGATCAGTTTGACCACCACCTAGCCCTAGTGGCACCGAGGGCACTTCGAGCTTCCGGCAGCAGCAGCTCCCATTATCTGATAGAGCAGCAATAATATAAAACTGCCTTGCGCAAGTATATGCATTGCTTTCATGCTCAGCGGAATTTTCCACCATTCTATTTAGCCACCCCGGAGCATCAAATACTTCAAAAGTGCATTGTTTAGCATGTAAAAATGTGCACTACTACCACATCAGGAATATAAAAAATGGCTACTACATTAATTGCAGGATGCCCCCCAAAAAAACATCCGGCCCCCCTCCCACCACCGCCCACCACCACACATACTTGCCCACACTAGCATCCGAGAACTTCCCACTCCGTCCGGAGCACTCCCACAACAACCTGGGACTCCTACCACCACTCACCTAGGCATCTTCCCTCTCCCAACGATGGGCACTCTCCAATCACTAATAACCGCCCAGGGAATTTACTCAAATGATGGTTGGTGACAGCTAGGCCACCCCTAACTCAGGTATGATGGCTAGGCACGCTTCAGTGCCAAATTAAACGTTCGAGTCAATCACAATACCCAACGACTACCATCATTACGCCACCACAAGAACCGCCCCCACTAGCACCACAAGCTGTGGGAGTGTGGCCGTGTGGTCGAAAGGTGCCCGGCTGGGTGGTGTCAGGCGGTCGGGCGGTGGTGGAAAATGGGTCGGTTCCCTCGCAGGGTAGCCGGACACTCTAGTGGTGGCCGGACACCCTGTACGCCAACTGGTTTACCGAATCGGATAAGTCCAGCACGCAATTCAGGTTACTAATTGCCCTGTCTAAGTCTGTAGTCACAACCACCCATCTTCGGAAATTTCAGCGAACATGTGCGCTGTGATGTACAACAACGTACGGATTCTCGACCTATACAGCCATTCTGAATTTTGCTACAAAACCTTCAATGCACACTCGATTTATGGAGAAAGCGTTAGGTCGGTCAGTTGCGTGGTTCGGCACTATTCGTACAGTTTGCCCGAGACGCAGATTTCATGCAACTGCAATTTCAACTTTACGAACCAGCCCATCTTCCCGATTCTCTTCAGTAAAAGTAGTTTCATCATCTAATCCCCAAATGGCGTTTCCTTGCCTCGACGCTGTAGAATCACGCACCCGAGAAATCCAATCCCGAACTTCTGCTGAGGGCCCAGAGCCATCCTACACAACCGGTCCCCATGAATCAATGAGCTTCTCGGAGCCACTTCTATTGGACCATGGCGGGGTATTACGAGAATTTACAATAGCCTATGAAACATGGGGGCAACTGAACAAAGAAAGGTCGAATGCAATTTTGCTTCACACAGGGCTTTCGGCGTCTTCTCATGCGCACTCCACTCATTCCAATGCCCGGCCCGGCTGGTGGGAAAAGTTCATAGGTCCTGGGCTTGCCCTAGATACCGATAAATATTTTATCGTTTGTTCAAATGTGGTTGGAGGCTGTTATGGATCAACTGGCCCATCAAGCATTGATCCTGCAAATGGTGAAATATACGCTACTCGTTTTCCGATAATTACCATTGAAGATATGGTCCGTGCACAGTTTCGATTGCTAGATGGTCTTAAAATTGAGAAACTATATGGAAGCGTTGGTGCCAGCATGGGGGGGATGCAAAGCTTAGCTGCTGGCATTCTCTTCCCGGACAGGATTCACAAGATAGTGACCATAAGTGGGTGTGCTCGAAGCCATCCGTATAGTATAGCTATGAGATACACTCAACGTCAAGGTTTGAGGTCAGGTACTAGTGTAGAAACACAATACTTACTACTAGTCAGTTCTTATGGCAGACCAAAATTGGAACCGTGGATTTTACTACGGTAAAGTACCCCCGCATTTAGGAATGAAGCTTGCCCGACAAATCGCAACGGTGACATATCGCTCTGGGCCGGAATGGGAGATGCGATTTGGTAGACAACGTGCAGATCAAACACAACCACCTGCACTTTGTCCAGACTTCTTGATAGAGACCTACTTAGACCATGCTGGCGAGAAATTTTGCTTGGAGTATGACCCAAACAGCTTATTGTATGTGTCAAAGGCAATGGATCTCTTTGATCTTGGCTACGAACAACAAATGCGCATATCGGGGCAACGAGAGATAAATCAAAAGAGATTCGGCTCTGGTGTATCATCGACAGAGACTGCCCAATGCTCCCTGACACTACCCCAAGAGCCATATCAGGAACAACCTCGCGACCCTGCGGATGTGCGGTTTAGACAACAAGATTCAGGACGACCCCCATTGGATCTAGTCAGGGGGCTCAAACCTATGAAGGATATACCAACCTTAGTCGTTGGGGTAACAAGTGATATTCTATTTCCAGCTTGGCAGCAGAAAGAGGTAGCAGAATCTTTGATTCAAGGTGGAAATAATACTGTCCAATATATCGAATTCGGTGAGGATGTCAGTGTATTTGGTCATGATAGTTTTTTATTAGATGTTGAACATATTGGGAAAAGTGTTGGCAGATTTTTATCATAGTGGCTATAATTTCATCAAAGTTCCCGTATGGGCTTTTCCCGAGCCTTGTGAGAATTTATGAACTCAACTGATTTGGGTACGTAATTTTGGACCAAGCTGTCGGCCTACTTCACAGAATTTGGCATCCGTCGCCAGCAAGAATAGAAACTCCTACTAAGTACAGCCTATGTAGCGACAAGAAATCTTGGACAAATATTGGATAGCTTTGATATCTCTAATCCAATTAAGAATACAATTGATCAAGTGTGTGGTTATCCATAAAATTTTCATGCTGTGTCCTCAAAGAGTACTAACTTAGCACCAGCCTTGACCACATCCTAAAATAATGTTATTACCGGGTATCATGCCGTTTCTTAACAGCAGGTGGGACTTACCCCTTCTATATGCAAAAGTTTCCAAATAATGCCTTCTTGAGGACTTCTGATTTCCTGGAAATATGAGTACACGCATTTGTGATTCCATGCCATTCATTAACTTACTGTTTCCATTTTCATACTTTCTATTACGACTATGGGTTGGCCCTTGCCTACTTGATCACCTGGTGAAACTAATAAACGAAGAACTTTACAAGGCATCGGGGCTATAACACTATTTGTGTCGTGTTCCAGTTCTTTCCCAAGCCACAGAGGTGGGGAACACCTTAGTTGATATTGTTTTCCTTGATGAAAGATATGCAGATCCTGCTCATTGCTGATGACTGTTGTGTCAATTCTGGTATGGGGATATAATCCAGATACGACCTGGGTGCTTTCTTTGTATTTCATTTCAACTGCAGAAAAAAATTTGCCTTCGACGGCAATATTGAAAATATCCCCACCACACTGTTCTAAATCCACGACTATTTTACGGTCCTGGTTGTTGATATCATTAAATTCCAATCGACGTGTTTGAGCGCCACCCGTGAAGCCTATACCCCCTCCTAGAAGTCTGAATGGGTCGTCGAAATTCTCTACTGCAAGCTCTCTTGCCAGGATCGATAGTGCTGCTTGGGTGTAAACTTCAATTGGAGTGGTGTCTTTATAGAAAAGCTTGTCGCGATGCTTATTGATGAATCCGGTTTCAACTTCCCCCGCAACGAAAGCAGGGTGGACAGAAAGGCTTTTTAGAAATTCGATATTTGTAGAGGGGCCTACAATTTCATATTCTTCTAATGCTTTTCGGAGTTTTTTTAAAGCTTCATCTCTATCGGTACCTTTCACAATTAACTTCGCGATCATCGGATCATAGAACGTAGTAATTTGATCTCCTTGGCGAAATCCAGCATCAACCCTGACGCTGTGTGTTTCTTCCGGTATTTTGAGATGGATAAGTTTTCCAGAATCAGGCATAAAATCCTTATCAGGATTCTCAGCATAGATACGTGCCTCGAAGGCATGTCCGTTTAGTTGAGCATCAATTTGTTCCTGTGTCAAAGGAATAGGGCGCCCAGAGGCAATGAGAATTTGCCAATGCACCAGATCCACACCACTGACCATTTCAGTCACTGGATGCTCAACCTGCAATCTTGTGTTCATCTCCATGAAGTAAAATTTTCCTGTAGCGTTGTCAAATATAAACTCTACAGTTCCTGCGCCTGTATATTTGACCGCCAATGCAGCTTCTCTGGCTTTCTTCCAAATATCCTGGCGTGTAGCTTCATCGAAGAAAGGAGCCGGAGATTCCTCTATGATTTTCTGGTGTCGTCGCTGTACCGAGCAGTCCCGTTCCCCAAGGGCGACGCAGTCCCCATATTGATCGGCAAAGATTTGAACTTCGATATGACGAGGCGTAGCGATATATTTTTCTACCAAAACTGAATCATCACCAAAAGATGAAACTGACTCTGACTTGGCCGATTGTAGCATAGCAGGGAACTCTTCCGCGGACGATACAATGCGCATTCCCTTACCACCTCCTCCTTTGACAGCTTTAATTAAAACAGGAAATCCAATTTTGCAAGCCTGTGTCAATAGAAATTCGGAATCTTGGGTTTTACCATGATACCCTGGGACGCATGGAACTCCAGCAGCTAACATGATCGTTTTAGATTCACTATATTTAAATGTCAGAATTCTTCCAACAAAGCAGCAACAATTCTACCTCTTGTTCCCCATTGCCTCCATAGCCTCTGCCGATGGCCCGATGAATATAATTCCTTCATCAATACATCTCTTTGCAAAGTAAGAATTCTCGCTTAACTGTAATAGGAATTCGTCAATCAAACAGAACCAATCTGCGATACCCTGCGGAGACTCACAAAACCATATCCAGGGTGCACCGCATCACAGCCACTACGTTTTGCTGCTGTGATAATTTTTTCAACATCTAAATATCCATTCACTGGACCAAGGTTCACTGAGTACGGAGAAAATCGAGCATGTGGAGCTTGTGAATCCACCTCCGTAAATACCGTTGTGGTTTTTATGCAATGTTCCGAAGCCGTTCGGGAGACACGCCTTTTTAATTTCAACAAATAAGTAGGGAACTATTAGTCTCAAAGAAATCAAATTAAGTATATTCAGCATACAATGCGATCTCTCCTCGGTTGGCAATCAATATCGACTTAATTGGTTTGATCGCAGGTTTTATAGAAGAAGAAAACAGTTGCGTCAGTCTCGAACGACCAATGATGGGTCTTGAGTATCGTGTAGCTAAAATAGACATGCGTTAGGTTAAGGATACTTTACTGTGTCCCGATTACCTTCAACTTCAAGTATTGTACCAGCTGCTCTTATCAACAGAGCTCATTCGCTTAAACACGGCCACCTAATGGCCGTTCCTAAGCGGTACTAACTGACAACACATGGATGTTAGCACTAATGTAGGTACAATTTTAGCCCCTGGTCTAGCGAACCCCGGAATGTTGCGAACGTGTCGTTGTAACACGGTGCGTTCTTGTCAGCGAACATGCCGATGCGCGATCTCAAAGGAGTGAACAGAAGTAGAATATTTCAATATCGCAACCAGCGTGCATGAGATTCCGATACCAGGCTAAGTAAAGAGACCTTATTGTGGCCCAAAGTTAGTGGTATAAACCTAAGGTTCACCAAGACCGTGCAGTAGAGTACAGCAGCGGCATTTAGGTTGGGATTATGCCGCGTTGTTTCTTTTTGAAAATTACCATCTGCAAAGATGAATGATAATAACATGTTGATTGTTTGAGACTTTCCTGTAGAGCACTAAACAAGTTATTGAGTTCTGCTCTATAATTTGCAGGCAAGTTTCGCCCAAAATTCGAGAATGTGAAGATAAATTCTGTAAATATTGTGCCAGGTGACACATTTTCACGTTTTTCTACAAACAATGCAGCGAATGGAAGGAGTACTCTGCACCCTCAATCCAAAACTGTCCGCTATGCGGCTTTACCCGGCTTTGGGTACCTTGATGGGTCCCCGCCCCGGGGGAAAGCCGGGTAAATCCGCACAGCAGATACTTCTTTGGAAACAAGAATAGCACGTTCTCGGTCCTGTGCAACAAAAAAGGTTCTCAAAGATCACAATTTACAAAGCTACAGTTTTTCTTGTACCCAGACGAGGTCGCAATGCTCGTTGCTTGTTTATCCATTGCGAGTTTACGAGCAACCTTTAGTAACGAGACTAAGCTACATCCAGCAATTCTGTAAGATGATACTATATTCAGAAAATCAGGTATAACATCATCAAGAAAAAGACTTGACACGTAGGATTCAACATTACCCCTCGCCACTTTTTTGAGGTCTTTTAAGAACATTATTATTAATGTCTTAGTGGAGTTGTTATGCTGTAAGGTGAAGATGTGTATGTTACCCAAAATGTTGTTTGCAAGGTCGTGTGCCCGTGGGTTGAGTCTTACATCATCGTGCATGTTTTATTGCAAGAATACGACGCCACACATGTAATACGTAAGCATGAGATTGATTCCGTGAAACCGTTGAATAGTTTGAAATTTTTTCCATGTTTCCATCTTTTCTATAATTATACATTTGTTTGGGTATTCACGCTTACAGCGACTTTGCCACATTCGCGAAGTTCGTTGCACTCAGATGAAACTCGTGTAGAACCCGCGTATATAAGTACTGTGGGTCCCCGTAATGGCTACCCTTTAATTTAATGTTTTGCGTCCGGAGTGTCCGGTCAACTAGCGCACTGTTTTGCGGAACATAGGAAAGGCAATTGGAAAACAACCAGAGGTTCTTGAAATGCAAGGTCAGAAAGACAAAAAAAAGAGCTATTGTAGACCCTAATACCCTCTTTGCCACTGTAGAGACAAGCAAGAACGCCATGGAAGAGACAGAGGAAGCAACGAGGGGCCTGGGAGACCTGTGAGACAGCATGCGCCGCGGTCCCCACTGTAGATGTAGACCAGGCATATAAAGAGCTGGAGAAGGCCGAGATAACCTTCTGTATTTCGAATGGAAGCTGTGATTACTATCGGTAGTACAACTCATGAAAATGGTAGCCTTCAGCTCGTAGTGTCGTTAATGTCGTTGGCGAGTTTCCAGTGTGGCCCACGACCGGGTCATTGATGCGAAAACCCTTTGCTCGTCATTTTCAGTGATGGTTATGTCTCAATAGCCGAGTTGCTTTGCAATAAATATTCCTTCCGCCGAGGCTAAAATGATTCACAGTTTCAAAGAACATTCAATTGTGTTCCAACAATAAGATTTTCTTGTATTGTCAGACCTTTAATCAAAATAACCACCTCCGTCGTCGTCGCCATAGTCATCTCCGATATCATCTCCGTCTTCAAAATACTGTTCAGCGTTATAGTCTCCCTATACAGATTAGCAACGATTTCATGTGTGTGTGTGCCGTGTCCTACCTCCTCGTCATCTGCAAAGTCATCTGGTTCTTCGTCACTACCACCATCATCTGCATCGTGGTCCAGGTCTTCAGCACCAACTAAGAGGCCGCTTTTCTTTCTATCTGCTTCGTCACCATCCTCAGCATCGCCGTCTTCAGCATCCGGAAGTTCGTCCAAGCGGTTTAATGAATCAAGTGCAGAAAACAGAAGACGCTTTTTCGATCCAGCCGAACCATCTTTTCCGATGGTGGGATAGAGTTCGGAAGGAAACAAATCATACACATAGGGACGCGCATCCAATTTTGGAGCTTTCCTGCTTTGTCGGGTGTATTTTGACGAATATTTTCCAACATCGTTAAAGGGATCTTCCTTCCCACGGTTCCTTACCATCACTGTGTACCTATTGAATGTCAGTATTAGACTGGCCACAACATTTGTCTGTGGCGTACATAGGACCATTGTGGATCTTCTCCCTATGGCTGCGATGCCGTGCCACCATCGCCCGTTCCTCCTTTGTTAATGATGATTGCACTGGTGGAGGTTGAGGCTACTAAAATTAATGATCTGACATCTTAATGAAAATATACTGGGTACACACCGGGAATAATTCTGTGACACTGTAGTCTGGCTTTAAATCATCTCCCCCAAAGGAAGCACCTCCAATTCCCATCCCACTGCCTCCTCGACCTCGACCAAATCCTCCTCGACCCCCTCGCGACATATCTTAAGTTCTATATTGCGGTGGGTACTTAGTGAAGGTATTTAAATAACCCCTGTCTGATGAGCAGTTGAATGGATGTTGTTAGTCTAGTGCACTAGCCTACTCTCTGGTATTATGTAACATGCACGCATGAAATTGTGATAACAACAGCTCTAATAGATTACATAGGTGTATTAGTTGCAATGGTATTCATCTTCTTTTGTTCTCCACCTCATGTTACTACATGGCATCGTAGATACTCTTTCCAAACACTTTGAAGCTAGCCCAGACACCAAAGAGTCCGTGCAACGTTGCAATACCTCAATACTAATGGTGTAACCCTACGGCGACTACTCATCAACCCACCTTTTCAACGTTTAACTAGGCCCACTCAATCATATCGTCTCATTACGATGAACCATACTCCAGAAGGTTCTACTGATTATGCTACGCGCTCGCTAGAGACACGCCTTCGTCGAATTGAATACATACTTGCAGGCAGCTATGAGAAACCTGAACGAGATCTCCTTTTAACAACCAGAGATCATTCAATCAAGTTCCAAATTTCTGAGTTAGAAATGGACCTGATTCGTTTAATGAATAAATCCAGAACTGTGAAAGATATCTTAGATCTACGTGCGTAAATCGGGGAATATTTTGATTATTTTTACTAAAACTAGAGCAGACCTGAGATTTCCAGAGATATTCAAAGGTCCACACTCCGCTCAAATTTCCTCATCTTTGACAGCTTCGGAGAAAGCGTCGGCCATACTTTCAAACGCCCCAGATTTTCACTCTGCATCCTCACAATTAACAGCAATATTGGACACCCACGTGCCAGACACAACAATATCAGCTGGACTGATCTCACTTTTGCCTAGAATTCAAAAGGCTGAAGTCGTTCAGCATCTTCAAGCGGCAAAAATTGCCCAATTAAGAATGCGAACAGCATTGATTTTGGAACAATGGTTTCTGATTGGCATCGAAGGTGTCAATGATTGTCTGGCTGAATGGGATGGGTTGACATTTACAATGAATAAAAACATGACTCAAATATTAAGAAGGGCAGACCAACAATCATTATGAGTAAACAAATAAATAATTTTCGTTCCATTTCGAAACTGAACATTACTTTCAATCCATAATTTCGGAGTCCGCGTTAACGTCCGTCCCTAAAGTCTGTTTACGCTTGATTGTCATTTTGGCAAAAGCAATAGTTATCCCTGTAGTATATGAACGTTTTGTTGTTGAATCAGCCACACTCTAGCCTTTTTGTATCGCTGAATCTCAACGCAAATGAACAAGTAAAGAAGCTACTGGACCATTAGGGGGATTTCGCAACTGGTCTTAGATAGAGGTGACTAGCGCATAGACTTGGGACTTATCGAAAACTGGGAGGAGGGATTTCGCATTTTTTACAAGATAGAGGCTGAAATTGCTGGAAGTTAAACAAGCGCTCTTGGAACTTTCTTTGAGCTGAAAGCTAATGGGGCTAGTGTGCCGATAAAATGTGGCTTTATCGTTGTAGAAAGTGGGAGATATCTAAGATATCCATATCCTCGGACTGGTCACAGATATGTCCTTGTGTACACAATATGTGACCTGTTTCCAGAGCAACAATCTAAAACCCCCCTGTCAACCCGTCTAAGATCCGTTGCGAAATCCCTCTATTAGAGGGATTTTGCAACGGCGGTTCAGATGTCTGGACCTGTACTATCACTGTGGCAACAACACACAATAACACCGGTTGGTTAGTTCCACTTAAAAGAGGTTTTGCAGCTCGACAAGTTAAACCCCCTTGTCTAGTTGTAGTGCTCCATTACTTAGCGGTGCTAACTATGCCTGCGTGCTCGCCATCGCTCTTTACCATCGCTATTTGACCCTCTCCATGTGCGCTTTTTTGTATGAATTATCTTAAACGCAGCACTGGAGGAAGCTCTTAGACTAGAAGTCATTATTTCGGAAGAAACTTCTATTTTTTTGGCAAGATTATTACATAATTGGGGTTGCACAACTGTTAGCGTTGCATACCCGATGTTGCTAAAGTTATCGAATGCCCACGGTATCTTTATCGTGGAATAACCGGCCGGGTAGAGTGTTTATGTTTACTTTGGTGACCCAGGTCACCATCTCCAAGGCAACACTCGTAACCGGACAGGTTATCGCCGTTGCAAAATCCCTCTATTGAACAACACATAAAACGTTTCCCGACACTGTTATAAAAAATGGTGAAGAAGTTCAGGATAATAATGCGACAAGTTGACTCTGATGACTGAAGGAAATGTATGTATACATGTAGATAGCATCCCTGGGAGAAAGCTAGAGTGTAAACACAGTAAGGCATATAGACGAGATGCTAAATTTATTTATTATTTATATGTTCTTTATCTATTCAAATTTGATTCAACAAATAAGTACATGTTGAGATGTGGTTGTTCGGAGTATCAACTTGCTGGGTGGTTCCATCAGGAGGTGCCCCGGTCCTTCTGTCAACCACCTCGTACAAATATAATCATTTGATTGATCTTCAACGGTTATCAAGTTGTAAAACTTAGCACAGTGTATTACAAGCATTAATTTTGATAGAATACATTATTCTGATAGTTGCATAATTTACGATAATTCAGCGTGTTCTTGGTGTATCGGTCGACCGATTGGCCTACCGGTCGGAACACATCCATTGTACTCTACTGCAACAAAGTTGTCCAGATGAGGAAGATAAACTACCTTGTACTTTACCAAAATAGCTGATACAAGTCTCCGCAAGACTCCGGTACGCTTCGAAACCACACCCTAGTCGTGCGGATACCATACCGTAGCATGTGCTCAGGGATACATGCCGGTCATTAGCTTTGGGTCAGACTGAAAGCACAAACCGTCTCTCTAAATGTGTACTACTCCGTATGTATGTCGCCTTTCGCCCGGCAACCTCCGTGTGCTAGGTGTTAACTGTAGGTCTTGCGGCATATTCCGTTCGTATTTTATAAAGCTTACAGCTTGCCCATCTGTGTTAATTCTTTCTTCACTTCCTATACTAGTGAAGAATCCAACCTCCCTATCACATCGTCAGTAACAGTAGCTAGTGACAGATTTTCGAAATACACGAAGCTTTACTTTTTTCTTGCCCATGATAACAGCTGTCGCCGTCGCACTGTGTTTTGTGTATGGATATTTTTCGGATCGATAAACTGACGATAAATTCGGGGTGTACCTTGCTAATTAATGTCTTGCAAGATGGGTAGAGTGTGAGGCAATTCAACAATGAGTTCGAGTCCATTTGGGCATCGGCGCCTTGTCCTATGTTATTATTAGGTGCACCTCTTCCATGGCTCATGCTGGCATCAGCGCTTCATCCCCGGGCTTTCAGGCAGAAAGGCTCATCAGCCAGCGCCTCGGGGAAATCACCCTGCTATCCACACCATTCTTGCTCGGAGTGACATACCAGCCACTTTCAGCACGGCCCGCTGGCATCTTAATTTGCTCACTCCAACGCGCTCTCGCTGTTTACAACACCCAATCAACAAAGAACTGGTCCTATATAGTTCGCTAGTGAATTATATTGGTAGACAAAGTTTGTATGCATGTTCTGTGATAATCTCGATCTTCATTTATTTTTATCCTTGTCAATCGCATAGTTATCGCCACATTGGATAGCAACTGTGTGGAATTTCTCTAATCAGTAAGAATACAACATAACTCACAGGAGGATACACAGCAGCATCATACCAGAGGCTGGTCGTCGTAAAAGCAGTGATATGGAGTTATCGGCATCATGCGCACCTCCTTCCCTCGTTAGCAGTGGTTCCAAAGAACCCAAGTCCATCAAAAACGAACAGACGGCGGCCGAAAGCTGCGAAGTGGACAACATCGATGCAGAAGCTACACATATTTCTTTACGTCAAGTTGAGCCGGTCAATGTATCAGTTCGCAACTTAACGATCACAGTGCCACAGAATAAACCTGTGTCACTTCCTTGGCAATACAAAGGCCACAAGAGGCCAACTGATGAACAAGAGTTACAGAGAGGTGAACCACTCATTCTATTGAATGATGTATGCGCAGACATACCAGCGGGGCAGTTGATGGCTATCATCGGCGGCAGTGGAAGCGGGAAGGTAATGTCTTATAATCGGGTTCAAGAAGTTGCTGGAAGGCTAATCTGTAATGCATGACAGACTTCTATGTTGAATGTCATGGCACACCGAATCGGTGGTAAAAACCTTAACATATCAGGGACTACAGTTTTTAATGATACAAGTGATATATCTGCCACACATAATGCATATGTGATGCAGCACGACGTCTTGCTACCTCGTTTAACTGTCAGAGAGACGTTGAGATATTCCGCTGAGCTTCGACTTCCTTACCAGATATCAAAGCAAGAACGTGAACGGGTAGTGGAGGAAGTTATTCTTCAACTTGGCCTCAAGGAGTGCGCCAATACACCTATCGGTGATAGTCGGCACAAAGGTTGCTCTGGCGGTGAAAAACGCCGGGTTTCAATAGGCGTGCAACTGCTGTCAAATCCTTCAGTACTATTTCTCGATGAGCCGACTACCGGCTTAGATTCAACCAGTGCCTTTCAGCTTGTAAGGACACTGAAGAATCTTGCTTTGAGCGGTCGTACTATAGTGACTACGCTTCATCAGCCAAGATCCGAAATATGGGGGTTGTTTGATAGAATAACACTATTGACACGAGGAAATCCGATTTATAGTGGCAGCGCTTCAAAGGTCACAACTTACTTCAAAGATTTGGGTTACATAATTCCAGAGCATGAAAACCCGGCGGATTATTTGATTGATTTATCATCCGTTGACTATCGTACTCCTGAGGCCGAAGAAGATTCCTTGACTAGGGTCACCGGACTTATTGCATCCTGGAAGGAATATGAACCAACAACACTATCGCGTGTGTCGACAAAAGGTAGTATAGTTCCATTGGCGACTACTATGACAACCACATCAAGGACATCTAGAAATCCAATGACAAAAGGAGCAACCAGACCACCGCTATGGCAGCAAATCAACGTACTTACACGCCGGGCGTTTAAAATCACCTATCGCGATCCAACAGGGATGCTTGGATGTCTTATATTAGCCGCAGGAATGGGCACAATGGGTGGTTGGATTTTCTACAAAGTGGAGGGATCGCTATCGGGAATTCGTAGCCGGCAGGCTGCATTATATCTCAGTTGCACTATGCACGGATATCTACTCCTCTTGTTTGAAATTTACCGCCTCTCGGAGGTGGATATCAAGCTATATGACCGAGAGCATGGCGAAAAGATAGTTGGCTCCTTTGCATTTCTCTTCAGTCGTAGGCTGGCAAAATTGGCTACTGAAGATTTCATAGTGCCATTTATTTTCTCTGTGATATTTTATTTCATGGTAGGATTTGATCACGATGCTACCCAATTCTTTACGTTCTTTACAGTTGTATTGCTGTCACAATACATCAACATAACATTTGCCACGATGGCAGTCTCAATCACACGTAATTTTTCGGAAGCAGTATTGATTGGGAATTTATGGTACACAGTACAAAGTATGGCTTGTGGGTTCTTCATTCAAGCTGGGACCCTGCCAGTATATGTTAAATGGACAAGGTACTTGTCGTATATCGTAAGTGAGTCGCTTCGTCACATGTGTAAGTCGTGAGCTAACATTACATTAGTGGTATGGGTTTGGGGCACTTGTGGTCAATGAGTTTGAAAACAAATTTTACAACTGCCCTCTGGAAGGTGGACCTGATAATCCTGCATGCCTTGAATACAATGGATCCTTTATTATTGAGTCATTAGATTATAAACTCGGCTGGAAGGCTGTACCTTTAATTGCTGATGCAGCTTGGGCAATTGGGTTTTACATTATTGCCGGTTTAGCATTGACTTACTTTACTGTTGATATTAACGTCAGTCGTTCACGGGCCAAAGATGACCATGACATGTCAGCAGGCAAGGAAAAAATGTCGGTTTTGGGTAACCACCCTGAAACCAGGCACATCGACGTTGTTTTGGAGGATTATAAGCTATCTATCCATAAGCCAAGTTTCCTTGGAACAGGGGGCCTAGATCTTGACATTTTGAAGGGAGTTTCTACTTGCTTTGAGGCTGGGAAGCTCAACGTAATTATGGGGCCTTCGGGCAGTGGTAAAAGTTCACTGCTAAATCTAATGGCCCGCCGTCTTCAGAATTCATTGACAGTTAAATATTCATCATCTGGAAATATGTTATTCAACGGGAGCGCTGTGTCAGATTCGATAGTCAGATCTTTGTGTTCGTATGTCACACAGGATGATGATGCATTACTCCCTTCATTGACCGTACGGGAGACGCTAAGATTCGCTGCGGCACTGCGCTTACCGAAGCACATGTCAACCGTTGATAAACAACGTATGGCTGAGGAAGTTATGCTTAAGTTGGGCCTGAAAGAGTGTGCTGATGTGCTCATTGGAAGTGAATTTGTAAAAGGCATATCTGGAGGACAAAAACGTCGTGTGACGATTGCAGTTCAAATACTAACGGAACCTCGCATACTCTTGTTGGATGAGCCCACATCAGGACTGGATGCCTTTACTGCAGCCTCTATTTTAGGTGTTTTGCGAGGTCTAGCAGATGAAGGCCGCACAGTCATTTGCACGATTCATCAAAGTCGCTCAGATTTATTTGAGAGGTTTGGCAATGTCCTGTTACTTGCCCGTGGAGGGTATAGTATCTATTCAGGACGGGCTTCTGGTATGCTGCCATATTTTTCGGAGATGGGTCATGAGTGTCCCTCTTCTACCAATCCTGCAGACTTTGCGCTTGACTTGGTAACGGTTGACCTCCAGCACGCATCTAGAGAACGTACTAGTCGCTTGAAGGTTGAAAAGCTTATTAAACGGTATTCCCACATTGATTCTCTTGTTGTTCCAACCGAAAGTGTCCCGCGTACTATGTCTCTACCTGCGGAACTTGGTAGTATGCAACGTTCGATGGCTCCGTTCATAACAGCGTACCCTATCCTAATCAGCCGCGGCATTCTCAACTTCCGTCGCCAACCTCCTCTTGTAATTGCCCGCATCATGCAGGTTGTTGGATTGGGGATCGTCCTTGCTCTCTTCTTTTCTCCGCTAGGCAATGACTACTATGCTGTTCAAAATCGTCTTGGCTACGTACAGCAGTTGCTTCCATTGTACTTTGTTGGAATGCTTCAGAACATTGCTCTGTATCCGATCGAGCGCGATGTTTTTTACAAGGAACATGACGATCATGTTTACTCTACCTCTGTGTTCTTCCTGACATACACCTCTCTTGAGATTCCTTTTGAAATTCTTACATCCCTAATCTTCTCCTGTCTAGGTTGCCTGGCTGTTGGTCTCCCCCGCACGGTATCTATGTTTTTCGTTGTTGCTGCGAATACTTTCCTTATAACAAGCTGTGGCGAATCCGTGGGAATCATATTCAATACCCTATTTGAACACACTGGGTTCTCTGTCAACATAATGTCTACCTTTCTCTCAATCTCATCTATCATGGCTGGTGTGATGAGCTCGAATATGCCTGCGGTTCTTAACGCTTTGAACTATCTCTCCCCAACGAAGTATCTTGCACAGAACCTTGCACCCTATAGTCTCCAGGGCGTACAGTTTTATTGCACTGCTAAACAACAACTTAACGATGGTAGCTGTTTAGTGACCACTGGAGAGCAAGCATTGTCCTTATACAATCTGGATGGGTACACGCCCTGGAAGAATTTGGTAGCACTAGTTGGAGCAACCCTTTGTTATAGAGGGTTGGCATATGTAGTATTATTATTGAGACGGGGAAAGTAGTCAAGGAATAATAAATGTATATCTGGACGAAGGCGCCATCCATCTCCGGGGGATGAATTTCCAGCTGCATTTTAGTGATTACATGATGTATTAATCAAATAGAATACTGGCTTGGATAGCCTGTATAGGTGCCTAACTACATCATCCGGATAATATGTAAGCATCCACACACAGTGAGTTGTGTTTGGGTCCGTTTGGCAGCTATGTGCCATCACTAAAATTGGAGCTGTTGGAGCATGGGAACATATGGTATGAGAAATCTGTTCGGCAGCCATGTGTTGAGCGCCGAGCAATGTAGACGGGACCATTTGGCAATCATCCGGCAACCATGTGCAGTGAACATGAGGGGTTTCCGGTACTTGTGTAGGATACCGCCCAGATTTCCCCTGGGGTAAATACTATGTTTACTGCACATTGCTGGACAGGAATGGCTCAGGCTTTTGGAGTCTTAGCACATGGCTGCCAAATGGATGGTTGGAACATAGAGTGCTGGACCATGGATCAAGCAATTCAAAACCCAATACGCAAATATTTGAAACCTCTATTACCCAACAACCATGTAGCTAAAGTAACGGGCCAGAATGATTGGACAAAAGCGGGTTTAGGGTCAAAATAGACATCTTTGCAATGAGTATATTTCCGCAACTCAATGACAAACCCTCAATAACCAATGACTAAAATTAAAAAGAATCAGGAGAAAGCTCACAAATCAAGATCTCAACTCTTTAAATTCGATCGTTCTGTAGCACTGGGTGACTTTGTCGAGGGAATTTCAAAAATCACTGACTACATATTCAACCTTTTACACACAAATTTCGCGTGACAGTCGACTTAGCCTGCGAGATTGCCCACCATTCGTCGCAAAAAAACTTTTCCTAGCCCTAAAATTCTGATATATTGTTCATGATATGCTAGGGATACTGCAAAAATTTTATCTTGCGTTATTAATTGGTTGTTGTGGTCTTCAGAATCGGCTGAAAATCGCGTTTTTTGTCCAACTCATTATATCCTAGTACTCGTACTTTAAATACTTGGGTTAAACTAAAAACTTAACAAACGCAGGTTGAGGAGCTAATAAAGAACGATCATGTAAATTTTCACATGTTTTCTCCACAGCTTTTATATAAGCTTTATGGTATCATAACTATTGCCGAGGTACAAAAACTTCTGTTCTTAGCCTGATGGAAAATTCCAGGTATCTGAAGTAGTTATGGTTGACGAGGGTTTTTTTCGCATGTGGTTGTTGTGGACTACCGTGCAAGAGTTTATGTTCTAGTACTGTGTGTCTCCTGCAACCGAATACAAAGATTAATATTTTGGACTTCAAAATGCATGAGGCACTAAATGCCTTAATACAGCAGTGCTTACAATTAGTTCATCCACTGTTGATCGTGTACCCACCTTCTGAAACACTTGAAAAGTTGCAATTTCAAGCCAATCTTCATGAAGCGCTATTCTCCACAAATTCTTTGAAATACGCCCTTCCCAAAGACTATGCAAGATTATTTTTGAAGAACTTAATTTCTCGTATCTCCAATGTGGGTTTTCTGAATTTTGAGCTCAGTTCAATACTCTGACGACTATATTGGAAGGAATTACATGAATCAATTCTTGAAACGTATATGAACCTTCTTGCAGACCCTATTGTTGTGGATCCGTCAAAAGCTGTGGCAGTCACATATACGCTTCCGCATTTCACCTCCTTAAGCGGCCACATTGTCCCGACATGTCCCATCACAATATTTGAAACCCCGTCCTTATTATCGGCCTATGGGACAACGGGACTTCGAACATGGGAGGCTGCTATGGCTTTAGGGGAGTACTTTGTGTACTCTATCACCAACAAGCCCCATTTTCAATGGACTACGCTCAGCTTTCATGACACTGTTCTTGAGTTGGGCGCAGGAACTGGATTAGTTTCTATGATTTTAGGACGTTTGGGTGTCAGTCAAGTGATTGCTACGGACGGCGATGATGGTGTTGTGGAAAAGTTGCAGAAGAACATAAATTTGAATGGCTTAGGTTCTGTGGTAACTACGAAGGCTTTGCGCTGGGGTCAGAATCCGACGACAGCGCATAAAATCAGTCTAATGGTGGGGGCTGATGTGGTATAAAACCTAGTTATCTTTCAAATACAGTGCACGGTACTCACCTTAGATAGACATATGATAAATCGTCAATACCTTTCTTGGTAGCGGAAATTGCTAGCTCATTTATCACCAATCCAAATATGAGGGTAGTTATTTCAGCAACAATGAGGAATAGGGACACATTTGAAACATTCAGGATTGAGTGTGGTACGTACTGTTTTCTGCTCGCTAATATTTTATAACTCGACGCTAACATCTATTAAAGCTAAGGCTCGGTTATCGCTTAGGGAAACGGCTTGGGAGTCACGAGAACCGCCAGTGTTCTACTATTCCCGATTGTCGCCTATTCTTATTGTGCATGTAGTTAAAGAAGATTGAAGAATTATGACGTAAGACAATTATCGCATATAGGCAATGTCCCACTGGGCCATCCGTTTGTGTTCGTAGTAATTATTTGCTGTTAATAAACATAATTCTTGGTGAGAAGTGTTGCAGAACGGGGTCTAAATCATTTTTGATGGGGATCGGGACTTTCGGACACGTTCTGGCGAAATACTCCGACAGAATATATCCCATCCTTTCCAATTTTTTGGAACGCGGTGGTCACAGTTCACTTAAGCTGAACAATCAACATACTTAACTCACTCACAGTCTCCACCACAACACCTGTTCCACGTATTCGTCCCATCGATGTTTTCAAGGGTGGCTAGAATGTGCTGGTGCACGTATTTCATCAAGTAGAAGCAACAAGATTGCTAGGAGAGATATACCAGTTTCAAACCTATGGCTAGATTTAATCCTAATAGATAAGGCAAGCTCATACCCTCTGACCACTCTTCTATAATACCATTGCACCCATCGAGAATAGACTTGACAAACTGTGTCAAAACGGAACAAAAAAAGGACAAAGTACCCGCTGGAAAACTCGCAGCATCCACACCTCATACATGCACATCAAGAAAGGGTCTATGTACATTTCAAAGCCTATGTCTTTTTGTCAAAGCAAAAAAAAACACAAGTTACATTGCCGGCACATGAATTTCATGTCCACAACAGTTAATATGCAAGAAGGGAAACCAACTACGCCTACAAATATGTAGGTAAACTAACTATTATATGCAAATCATGTAAGCCTAGAATGGTTATAAAGGAAAGGTATAATGTGCATAAAAGCGAAACATTGGATTAAAAAAAAGTATAACTTTCAAGTGGTTCTGAATTGTGTTGTAGATATGCGTTCGTGAAAATTTCCATTCGTGATAGGAAGTTCTAGATCGGGTTGAGTCGTCATAGTCCGATTCAGATATCCAAAGTCAACCGGTTTCTGCATGATATTGTTGGTTGTGATTTGGGAATACACCTCTTCACCAAGTTCTATCTCTTCCAATTCGTCTTCACCATCACTTCTAGTGTCGTCGGCACCAGTACCTTGTACTACTCGCCAAGCCACATGCATTATCATGTAAAGCCATACAAGAGTGATTAATTGCAGTGCAACCAGAGTCGCAATGAATGACATCTGAATCGTTTTTGTGAAACATACAACATCGTTCGAATACGAAAAGGTATGTTTAATTGCATAAAAATCGGAGCCTGAAGGTAGCTGTTGGGGTTCAGAAGAATTTTGACTGTAGCATCCGAACGCAATGAACCGGACGGAATCTTTCCAAGCCGAATACACGATACGGTTATATAAAAGATGTCGAGTTATTACCCATGCAATCAAGAAAATACCAAAAGCATAATCGCAAATTGTATGATATCCCATGTATTTGAGTAATTTTGCAACCTGTAACCGTCAGTGAATGCACAGCGAGGAAATTCGACTAGATAGAATTACTGGAAGGAGAATATCAACAAAATCCATCAAGCATAGAATTACCGTCCCAATTCGTGTCATGTGGTAAGCGTAGCTAGCCGCCATAAGACTGCACGTAATGATATGATGGGCTAGCATTTGGTTATGATCCTTCCGTCTTTCTTCAATGTTCAGAACAAAAATTTGCTGCAACCAAAAGGCAAACTGGACTAAATAGTACCACTTGAATGGGCCACCAAGTTCTCGCACAGGCCATTCCGTCCATAACTCCTCAACGTTCATCCAAAATGGACTGTGGTAGATCAGATACTGATAGTGTTAGTGATGGGATGTATAGACATGACATGATCTCTGATAAAAACTTACTGTCCCAAGTGTCCAGAAAAAACTATAATAAACGAGTACCCATGCCTGCTCTGCAAACCTTGCCAGCCCTTTCGGTGTTGAAATACCAGCTCGTTTTGCCAATGGTATAAAAACATATTCTAATGCACTGGCCCGAAGAAATGTGAACGCTACAATCCATAGAAGCACTAAATATCCATCATCAATTCCCTTGCCGTATCTTTGGGTCGAAGGGTTGTAGTATGACAAGGTGTGGAATCGTTGCAACAGTGGTCTCAACGGTGGGAAGAATATATTTGCTACCCCTAAACACAGCAGAATACCACAAGAGATCCCTGATAAATGTCAGTAAACATAATTGGAAAAATAAGTATAGAACCGACAAATCTGATTGCGAACAAAGTAGAGGGCGCAACTGTTGACTTGCGTATCGTCAGCGCAGGAATCATTACTCCGTCGTCGTTGTTGAGAGTCAACCCGAGAGCCATTGTCATTCGAGCTCCTCCGTCGAGGAGATGTTCCTTTATCGCCCCTCCGGGCTCCGGAGTGAACCCTCTCTTCTATTGCGGAGGAAAGTCCAGTTTCGTTTGCCGACCGCTCGTGGCATAGTCTGTCATGACGAGGAGAAGGTATATGCATTGAATTGCTCGAAGTTTAGTAGAACAACGAACGTATTGCTGTTTGAAAACTTCTTTTAATAATTTAAGGAGGTCGGGGGTAGGTGCCTTCTGCACAAACTCTGACAACCAGTTACACCCCGCTGGAGAAACGTTCCTTTATGGTTAATTGAGGAATCGTCAGTTCAATTATAATGGCTTAGTTGGATTCTAAGTTAAAGAATGTGGGTCCTGATCGATCAGGAAGGGCGAATAATGAGAGAACAGAAGGCACTGGTTGTCAGTGTAGCTTAGGGAGAGTTTACCGGTGAGTTGGGAAGTCTCCGGAAATCTAGACTAGGTTGCCAAGTATTCAGCTTTGAACTAGAGCATCGATTATTACATGCCCAAAATTTGGCAGCGTTCATTCAGCAGGGGTACTTATTTATGCCACCATGACAGAAGCTGAATGTTTGCAGGCTTGAATGAGAAAGCAAATATCGCACCTGAAATTATTTATCCAAAGTCTGGTTTACATCTACAGCATGCACAATGTGACCAATGTCACCGGTACAGTACATAAGTTTGTTGTGAAGTTGGATAAATTACTCGCATATGTTTACAGTATATTGCAAAACACTGGAATTTGAACATTGGATTTTTGCTTAGTCTCCCATACGAACTTTGTATATTGATTCTGAAAAATACAATCATAATACAGGAAAGTGTGATGTTTGATCTGTACAGCAAAGGCAAACTTATTGGGTTTAACTTGTGCCCTGCAAAAACAAGTTGGAAGTGATGACATGCATGATTGTCACGAAAAGGTTAGATTTTTGATCAGCACGCACCGAATCATTGGTGTTCCATAGCACCCGGCAACGTTCTATACCGTGCTGTTGGCCAGATTAACTACCAAGGTTTTTAACAACAAATCCGTATAACTAATGGCATTCCAAAACACTTTACAGCATCATATGATGTAGTTTTATATCATTCTTTAATACTGTCAGTTCTGTGGTTTTATGTTATGACCATATTTCAGACTAGCCGACTAGGTATGAGGTGTGGGTGAACAAGAGACGGGTTCAGTATGGGTCTAAGGTTAGGGACAAGGGAGGCTATCTGAGCCACTGTCAAAGAATGAAAGATATACAAATAAATAGGTGTTAGTATCCTTATGATATGTATTGTACAAAAGACAAGTTGTTATGCAAACAGTATACGGCAAAAGACAACAGCTACCGTCCTGAATTTTAGAACAAACGTCAAACAAAATAATCAAGACATACGCCACATGGAAGACTGCAGAAACTAATAGAACAATACAGCACAAATTATGAATCGACAAAGCAATGAAATATAAAAGAAGACAATGGAGATAAATGGTGAGCATTGCGCAGCCTCAATCGGCTAATAGTATCCCTTGAGGTTTCCGTGGGTTAACAGTAGATTTCGTGCAAGACGGCTGTACGTGGCAACAGGAATGCAAGCTGTTGGTACAAAAAGCTACCTAGTCAAAGACAGAGGCGAAAAAAGTCAGATAAAAGAGCGCAAGAAGGCAAACAACAGTTGAAACTGTTGTCAAACCATTGTCAAGTCTACGTTTGGGGCTGCAGGGATGCTGTTGCCGGTAGTGGACTTGGGCCGGAGGCTCTGAGTTCAAGTTGTTGTTAATTTGGTTCATGAAATGTCTACACGGGTTACCATACAACATTGTTGTATCAGATACTAGAAATAGTTGTTTCACAAATAAGTTTTGGCACATCTCTTAGAACTACTTTTGACTAGACAACTTGTCCACAGCTTCCCAATATGAGGCTGACGGCCACATAATATAACGGGTCAATTAGGGTTTCGAACGATTCGTGCTGATCTTCATCAAGAAAAGAAAGGATTAAGATGAACAACTTCCTATGGTGGAACACAAATTCAACAACAGCCATGACTGGAGCCATAAGAAGTTGCCTTACAATGATGATTACGTGCAACACTGAATGTCTATAGTAGTAGGACTGATTGAAAAGATACAAGTTCGCAACCTGAGCAGCGACCACCTTGTGCAATACTTGCAAGAAATCTAGAAACAATTGAAAGAACACCTGAAAGTTGCTGGAAAAGCTATCATACGGCAATACAATACTGCCGTAACTAACAAAATTGGAAAACCAACAGGAGTGACTCAATATGAGATACACAAGCCTGACATTACTATCGGGCAAAAGGTAACGTGAGATAATCCCAACATGCCAAGAGTTAAATTGGACAACAACAAGGCAGGTCCATTCGAAATCTGCTGGGTAGAAAAATCCACTTGCAAACTAGAACATATTTCGGACAGATACAATCCCGTGTTTCATGAACTACTTCTGACAACATACCACACAAGCAAAGACGCTTCCCCTGGAGTCACACTCGCGTCTCTGTCTGATCCAGCGAAACACTTCATACTAGAAAAGATCATCAACCATAATCTTGACAACGACCATGATGATACATTCCCAATAGTATGGAAAGCTGTCCTTTTGAGGAAGCAACCTGGGAACCATACGAACATTTTGTACCGGGAGCAGAAGAAGTATTGGCAACTGTCTACCGCCGTCAGAAAAAGGTCAATCCTCATCGCAACTGGGATTTGGGTTGAACTTGTTTTGTTTGCGGCTGGGACCACACCCAATAGATCCAGTGCCTCACCATGGTTGTATGCCGCGTACCTGACCTACACATAAACATCAGCGTTCAGTCCTTTACGGCTGCTCAACCCAGCAAACTTAACTCTTTGAATTCTTAGAACAAGCCTTCTAGTAACCCTCGGGCTTGCCAAGAGTATGATTGAAAACCACTGTATTATTGTAAAACAGCAGGTGGGAAACCACCTTAATACAGATATCTAGTATTTATAGTCTAAGAAGTTCACAAATTTTCCAAACATCGTTAGATATCTTATGCGCCTTTTGAATGTGGCCGTTTTCTGGGGAGCGCACATAAAGGTGCTCCTGTTCTTCTGTCACGCATCTTGTAAGATTCAAGTCTCACTTTGTCGTTAAGTGAAGATTACGGCGATGCCCGGGTTTCTCATAACAGTACTCAGAACTAAAAATCCGTAGCTTATCAGATTCGGGTGTCGAAAAATACTATCCGCCAAAAGACAGCACTGTAGAATGCTTCATCTGTAATTGGTATGGTAGAGCCAATCAAATACAAGCAGCCTTCGCAAAAGTACAAAAAAATCCACGCACGTTGTTTGTATTTGTGTCTTGGCTCCCATCTGGCTACGCAACAACGTTTTCGATTTCAACTCCACATTCGTCAATCGAAATGGAGGCCACATGGTCATCACTTTATTCGTACATCTCCTCACATAAAGGTCAACTGGTACTTACGGCCATAGTATCTGGTGTATCTGTTGGCTCATCCATAATCGCATTTCAAAAAGCCGTGCACACGTCCAAAATTAAACGTATCAAGGACTCTATTCCCTTGCATGAAAATTCAATTCCGGTATAATATTTTTCCAGTGAAGAGAAGTGATTCTAGATTGAATCGGTACTAAATTTATTCAAAGCTTACGGAGTACGGAGCTCCAGTTAGTATCTCCAATCTCAAATGTGAGCCCAATGTAAGGTTCAGCGATTCAGAGAAATATGACCAAGGTAGTGCTATCGATTCTAGGAAACCTATTTCTGATATCTTATCTTCAGATCTCATTCTTGAGCAATTATCCCGTAATCGTGTATTCTTGGGCGATTCAGGATTGGCCAAGGTACGCAACTCGCTTGTAATAATAGTTGGTTGTGGGGGTGTGGGTTCATGGACAGCTACAATGTTGGTACGGTCGGGAGTTGGAAAAGTCCGCTTGATTGATTTTGATCAAGTGACACTATCATCCCTGAATCGGCATGCCGTTGCAAATCTCTCAGACGTGGGTACACCTAAAGTTCAAGCTTTGCGCAAGCATTTGAAAGAAGTTGCCCCATGGGTGCAAATTGATTGTCGCAATGAACTGTGGAGTATGGAAAACGGTGAATCATTACTGGAGGGAAATCCCACTTATGTAGTAGATGCTATCGACAACATCGAAACAAAAGTGGATCTCTTACATTTGTGTAAATCAAAGGGACTGAAAGTTATATCAAGCATGGGAGCTGGCTGTAAGAGTGATCCAACTCGGGTGAGTGATACACCATGTATGCAAGGCTTCGGCCACTTACTAAGATAAAAGGTCATGATTGGAGACATATCGGAATCAACTGAAGACCCTCTTTCGAGGAGCACAAGACGTCGCTTGCGTATCAAAGGTGTAGCCACTGGTATACCAGTGGTCTACTCAACAGAGAAGCCAGGGCCTGGAAAAGCTACTCTTATGCCCCTGGCTGAAGAAGAATTCAACAAAGGCAGTGTTCACGAATTGGGAATCTTACCCGATTTTCGCGTCCGTATTCTTCCGGTCCTTGGAACTATGCCTAGTTTCTTCGGACTATGTATTGCGAATTATGTATTACTTGACATCGCCGAATATCCAATGGAGTACTCTGCTGGAAAAAATAGAACAAAGTTATACGAAGATGTTCAAGCTAAACTTGTTGGACAGGAGAGTCGGCTACGTGGTAACTTAGTAGGACTAAGTATACCCTTGACACATGCTGATATTGGGTATATCATTGAGGAAGTCTATAAAGGGAAGAGTGTAATATCCGGTCTGTCAACACGGCTTGCTCTCACGAGATGGAAACCATTACCTCACCTGGAAACAGGAAATTGGGGAGAGAGTGATCACAGACTGCGCATACAAGATATCGTTGTTATGACAAAGGAAGAAGTAAAGGTACATGAGAAAGATGTTCTTGAAGGCGGTAAACCCATAGAAGACGTTTGGGGTGCCGATGTCGTCAATCGGGTTAACCAACGTCTAGCAGAGGAAGCTGTTTATGCTAAATTACGATAAAGAAAACAAGGAACCGATTTGACAGCTGTGGCCGACTAAACAACACAGTAAGACAACTGCGCGGTAAATAATGAGGTCTGTTGATGAACTGAATGCAAATGATAGAATAGAAAATTACTACTTGACATTTGAATGCGACTATGTATTTCTTGAGCCGCCAAAATCAGTTTCTTCCCACGGTATTCCTGTACCCGGTGCCTTCCAAATATCAGACTGTCCTTTCACAAATTCTTCTACGTCTTTCATTGTCGCGACAAGAAATCCCAGTTCTTCTCGTTCAACATCAAATACATCCCACCATCTCTCCGGAAGTTTTATTTGAACTTCTCTAGCCGCCAAGTACAAGGCGGCAATAGCCAGCGAATGTGGCTGGTGTGTCAGATAAATCAAGCTTGGGGATAATAAGCCATCTGTTAGATATCCAAATGCTATCCGAATAATTTCTTTCGAAAGGCAGTCTAGTGTTTGTGCATAGCTTACGACCAAAGTGTACGGCAGGCTAGTATATGCTTGAAACCCGACCACTTTCAAAATCTCTGCTTCCGTATTTATCAAACGTACTCGAAAGGCGTAATATAAACGCTCATCGACATAGTAATCATCGGGATGCGCATCTATGCTGCTACTATGCCGTGAAACTGGGGAAATATTAGACGTTTTTAGCAAGTAGGAAGTTGCGTTTATAATCGATCGTGGTTTCGCAGGGCATTCGGTGAGTTTGGTCGATAGATACAAGGCGGCGTGGCAAGTGTGAAGAACTGGGTAGGATCCAAAGGACATCAGCATGTAAAATCGTTGCAGTAACACTATTGCTGTAGCTATAGTAGGCTGTGGTCTATGATGGATTAGCTCCGTAATGATCCGCATGCTATTGAGATAGATATTCACAAGCGGAGAATTATTCCTGTACTCTGTAGAAGGCTACTCCCAGCCCATATTAAAGATCTTTCAAGGCTATCGGGTATTCCATGTCGCTGATTTTTTCTGGAAATTAGTTGTTCGGCGGTTGCTAACGGATTTGAAAGAAGCGAGACCATTGATCCAGGGAAAGAAGTATTGGTGGATTATTTGCAAGTATATGGCGTACCTAATTAGTCCTGGGCTAAGAATGTTTCGTCAGTGATCAAGCGGTCTTTGAGCTGAATAGTCACGTGAGAATGAGGAACAGGTGAAGCGAGATGTGGTGAAGTGAACGTTAACTGTTCTTGAAGGTTATATGGGACTAGGGAGATTTTGTAAGAACCTGAGGGATCTTTGATCCAGGATATTTCTAGAGTAAAGACCAAGATGTGCTAAAGGACAGTTGCAATCTTTGGTTTGAGATTACATGCCGAGTTCTGGTAATGCGGCAAGTTATCACTGCTCAGTCACACTGTGATTCATTTTTTCCGTCTTAACTTAGATGTGAAAGTCTGGCTTAAGTCAGAGTGGTTTCCCGGGTTTGAGTTAAGCCATCATTATTGGCGCAGTGGTCCTGGATTATGATGGTGTTTGTCCTGGTTTTATAAAAGTATAAGAACGTTGGGTTGTAACGGTTTATTATGTCATTCTTAGTAAAAAAAGGCTTTGGAGGAAAAAGCAATTATGGTCACCCGGTTCACTTTCAGTTGCATTGTCTTAGTTCTTTCATGCCTGTGACTCATTGCCTGGCAGGGTTGTCTTAGCGCCACTCTGAAGGATTGCAATTGGGCTCTCTAAACGCCAACTTACACCTTTTGTAGCCTGGCAAAAAAAGAGGCCCAAGCACTACGATTTTCTGATAATTATTTTTGAGCAGTTATCGATATGCCATGTGACGTAGTAGTTCACATGGACTAATTTGACGCATTATTGCAGATTCAGCTTTGATTGGGCTATCGCATCACGTTATAGCCATTTTGGCTATCCAAAGCATGGTTTGAGGTCAAAGCGTATCACCATATGATAGCTGCGCACTGTTCTCCAGCAAACTTTTAGTATAACATTTTCATTCATCTTTGTCACGATAGTGTTTCACTTTCAGCTAATGATGTCAACGGCGTATACCAACGCTGTTCAATTTCTTTGTTGAGTCTAGATGAACAAACATATTCTCAAACAACAACAACGATTGTAATAACAATGTACGATTCAATGTTTCTTTCATGATTCATTCTTAGTAGTATTTGCGTTATCCTGATTTTTCTTTGTGTAGCTGTGAAAAACTGCCATTTCATCAGTATAAAAACAGGCCATATTTCCCGTACTCGAACATTTTTCACTCACAGCAACATCTCTCACATTCTCGATTCAACTTCTCAGTTGCAAAGCTATCAATCCGGTTTCATAACATACTTAACACGAATCCATTTTCGGTATACAACTATTACCACCCAAGCCATGTCAACCGTCATCATTAGCAATGACTGTTTCCAAACCTATATCTCAACTTTGCTTGAGATAACTGAAAAGAAGGTCCGGACATCGTATCTCACTATCTTTAAATCTATATTGCTGGGTATGGAGTCCTTCGAATTGAGTGCAAGTTTTTCCTCTTGGGAGATTGAATGCGATCTTATGCATTTCAGCCGAACGATTCCGGAGCCTTCACAAGGGGCTGTTGGTTTTTGTATTGGCAAACTTTGTGACAGACTGGCCACAAAAGGAAAGACAGCGGCCACACGTGTGGTGCCTGCGCAACTTTTTGAGTTTGTAACCCATACTGAATATTTAGTATTCCTAACGAGGTTTCATGTTTGATTTCTAACATCTCCATAAAGACTGCCAGGAAACCCTAGTGATGACGATTTTGAATCCCCAGCGGATGCACCTGCATATGTCAAATCTGTTGGTATAGTCATACCGACAATCAAGGAGGCTATGCGTCTTCCTCCGGGTTACAAGTTTTTTGATCTAACCTCCGCATTTTATGACTCTATAAGCAAGAAGTAAGAAAACTTCAACATGCGTTGGTTTTATCCTAATGTGCAACGGTTTGCTAATTTCCAAATTCCAAAACAAGGTACAGTAGTCCAGGTATCCGGAAAGCTACTGGGCCGGATAAACAACACGTTTCCAATAGAACAAATACTTGGCTGCTACATTGACAACATCGAATGGATACGTCGACCACCACAAGCTTCAACTGCGGGAAGTCCTAGCATCAAGAAAGAACCTGGAACGTCAGGTTCTTCCACCGTTGACAAGTCTAGCTGGAGGAAATGTCAGAAAAGCAAGGTTGATTCCAGTGACCGGAAAGGGCAACGCCCTAGAGTTGTCCATACACCACCACCAATCGGCGATAACATAGCATTTCCGGCTGGCCTGACTCCTTCTAGCTCTGGACGCGTACAACCGCTTTTGGATGACGTGACAACTCCTTGCTGTCCAGGGCCGTCTTCCCGTACTATGTCATATACAGACCTGATTGCTGATGATGAGTCCCCGGAGTTGGTGTATTTGACCAAAGAGCAAGTTCGTGATCTTCACGAAGGCTTGGACCCTGCGGATACAGGCAAACACATTTAGCCAACATCATTCAAGGTTAAACTGCTGTACAAACGTAAGTGTATCTTTTTGACTGAAACAAGAGCATATTGAGATGATTCTGAGAATCAGTAACTGATAGTCTTATCAACAGTTGAATCCGTCCTTTCTTTTTTTTCAGTTTCATGAATTTTATTTCCTGACATCTTTTCGTTTCTGTGTTTAGTTCATTTGTTCTGCAGATGTTTGGATATGGTATTTCGGGTGTTTTTCTATTGTATGTTTGGTATCTGTGTTCAGAGTTCTCTTTCTGTATTTTGAAATTGTCGGTCTGATTGAAGGTTAATGCTTTTCTTACGTATATTTGAACAGTGGTATACCGGATAGATGTAGTATACCAAAATACTGTAGGTATAGTCAAAATGTCTGTTTCACCGCGCAGTGGTCGTCAAGTTCACATACGCGTGAAGATTTACTTGCCCGTCAGCGTATCTATCAGCAAAACTGAAGAGCACGCCTACGTGCAATTCAAAACAATCCTGATAGTAATGTCCACGAGCGTCACCATAATCTTGTATCACCTGGCCATAATCTGGAGTAAGCCGATACAAAATCATTCACTCAGAGATAGTAGTACTAACTGTAGTTCATTACTTATTGCTGATATAAAGACCATCTCCAACAACTCTTGGTCGTCGTCATCATACTAGACGTCAAGCAAACGCAATCCCTTGGTGGAATACTCTACCAAATTTACGTCCACAACAAGCTGTACGTCAATGGATACAGCACTGTAGCTATTGTTACTGTCAACTGTTGCAAGGCGAAGCACAAGGATGGTGTTGCTAAAAAGGTCTTTACAGGTTACCTGCGTTACCCAATTATCCAATGGATGTGCAAGCAGCATTACTGCAGAACATGAATACTCTGTCGGAACAATCTCGGCGTCTCAATAATCTTTTTGCTTTTTCAAGCTTAAGCGCTTCAGGCATGTTTCATAATATGTGTGGCCCTTCTCATGTTGCGGTTTCCGGACGTGTGTACCACCAGATACGTGATCTATCTCAAGGACAACATTCCATGCGATGGTTTCTTTATGATGAAAACGAAAGAGATGCATCAGCACAGAGACAAGATGTTGATCCTTCGATGGTGGATCTCTTCCAAGAATTGCTAAACAACGTCAATCCATATGTACATTATTTGCGGCATGCTTTACAAACCGTTGCGGATGCACCATTTGCCCTTGAACTTCGGAGCCGGCCCGTCGATGGAGAAATAGCAGCAGTGATTCATTCCAATAATCTTACTCATATTGAGCCCAGATCCGTTGTTGTCTGGAGTAATTCCGGTACAGCAGCGCGTCCATTGGATATTCTCAATGCAGAATATGAACCCTTGCAATACCATGTGTTATTTCCCAATGGAACTGCCGGATGGAGTTATCATGAAAAAACAATGAGCCAAATCTGGTGGTATCGTTGTAGAATATTGCATGAGCCTCGATTTCATTGGTTTAGCCGTCTTTTTAATGAATCTCTAGTGGATATGTATTCCAGAGTCGAAGATGAACGACTAAAATATATACGAAATGGCCGAAAAGATCATCTCAGAACTCTAAGAGATCGTATGGCTTATCAAAATCAAGATCAGCAAGATGGTGGTCAGTATTTGAAAGAGGCAAATTGTACTGTCACACAGGATAGTTTTATATTACCTTCTAGCTTTATGGGTTCCCGTGCGTGGTCCTCTGAACAAGTGGCCGATTCACTAGCTATATGTAAGGAATTGGGTAATCCATCTTTGTTTATTACCATAACCACCAACCCTAAATGGCCAGAAATAGTATCACAACTTACACCCGGCCAGAATGCATCCGATATACCCGATGTTGTCTGCCGTGTATTTCATTCTCGGTTGAAATATGCAATCGACCGGCGTTTGAAAATCCATCTGGGTGGAATTGTATATTTGGTGAAGGTAATAGAGTTTCAAAAGCGAGTATTGCCACATTGCCATATGATTGTGAAAGTATGTTCTTATTCTCTTCCGTCTGGTAGCCAAAACTAATAAGATCGAATTAGCTTCTTAAAGAAATACCATTTCACAACATAACCGATGTTATATCAGCGGAAGTACCAGGCCCAGATGATCCTGAATTGCGAAATTTAGTTCTTCAGTTCAATCAACATCCTTCGAATCACCTTGATAATGCCAACAGTAGGTGTAATAAAGATGGTCGTTGTGTTTGGAACTTTCCACATCCGGTACAGACTCATACAGAACTCAACCAATACGGTCGAGTGCAGTATCGTCGTCGTAGCGAAGAGGACAAATGGACTGCTGCTTACATGCCATATCTGACAAGACTCTTGCATTGCCACGTCAATGTAGACGTTACATCAACTGTCAATATTTTTTTGTAAGTCACTCTGTATTCAATGCGGGCAAGATCCATGAGTGTCATAACACATGCCAACCTGTACATGATTAGACATCTGTATAAATACCTGTTCGAAGGTCCTGACAAGACTCTCTTTACAATTTCAAATCAACCTATCGATGAGATCAATGACTATATCAATGCACGATATCTGTCAGCATCTGAAGCTACTTGGCGAGTCTTTCAATATGTAGTAACTCACAAAAGTCCACCCGTCATAGCACTTCCCGTACACTTGCCAAGTACAAATCTTAGTCAGATGTATAGAAACGATGGATCTTCCTCTTCTGCAACGCTGCTATTGAGATATTTCTTCCGCCCCGTCAATCCAGAGTTTGATCAACTGACCTATGAGCAATATTATAAAAAATATCGAACAACAAAATACACAGCAGGTGAAGCTATTCCGGAAGGCCAGTGGCTAGAAAAGCGTTCTACCCAGTTTCCACGTATGGTGGTTCTCCGTGGAGATTCTAGAGGCATACCACCAATTCCTAGAATACGATCTCTGACACCGCGAGCTGGAGATTTGTTCTTCTGCAGAGCTTTGTTGTATCATTGCTCCGCCAGAAGCTTCGTCAATCTGAGAACTATTATTGGTCAGCTGTATGCTACTTATCAGAAAGCTGCACATACATGTGGATTGTTTCAAGATACATCTGAAAGTGAATACACTATGACAGAAGCTGTCAATAATTTCTGCAGTCCAGCATAACTTCGTTTCATATTTGCACATCTCATAACAAATTCTCCTACTTTGAAAGTTCAATTATTTGAACGTTTTCAAGAACAGCTCAGTGCCGACTATATGGATAGATTAAACTGCTCCGCAGCAGCTCTTCAACAAACATTTGCTGATTTATCCCGTATCTTGCATGCTTCCGGATCTTCACTACGAGATTTTGGATTCCCAGATATAGGCGGTAACATTGATGAATTGATGTACGAACGGATATACTTTGAACATCAAGAGCAACGTCTATACCAAAAATCCTGCGAAATGTATATCAATCTGACTGCAGAACAAAAGACAGCCTTCGACAAGTTTACTGCCGCTGTCTCAGCACACATGCAACAGGCGGACGTCAGCCTATGCAGGATCAACATTTGAGATTCAATCAGTCTTGCATGTTCTTTCTGGAAGGCAAAGCTGGCAGAGCAAAAACATACACTGTCAATTGTATTGTCAATCGATTACGAGGACGGGGTTTCATTGTATCGATATGTGGATCAACTGCACTAAGCGTCACCTTATACGATAAAGGTTATACAGCTCATAGTTTATTTAAAATACCTATCGATCAGGTTAGCAATATGGCATTTGGTATTGTAGCTTGTGTATACTGATATATGCACTATGTACGTATCTTGGTGTGATTCCGAGATAGTTTCAAGCATACGTCAAGGCACTGGTAGAGCAAATTTGATCGAAAGTTGTTGCTTAATTGTTTGGGAGGAATTGCCAATGTCAAACCGTGCCTCGATAGAATGTGTGGACATATTGTTGCAACGTCTTATGCACAACCGAAAACCTTTTGGAGGAAAACCAATTCTGGCACTTGGCAACTTCAGACAGGTAGCCCCTGTAATGAAAAATGCAGGACCTGCCGCAACCTTTGATTCCTCCATCTGATCATCCCGATTGTGGCCTCATTTCAACATATTGAAACTTACTTTACCAGTGAGAAATGCAGGCGATCCTGAATATGCAGAATGGATTGATTCTATCGGCGATGGTGATATTAGTGGAAATGAAGTTCTTCTTCCAATGGTAGATGTTGTGCAATCTGTCGACGATGCTGCTGATTTTTTATTTCCTCAAAACATTCTTCAAGACCCTGTACTATGTCACGGACAATCATTGCTAAGCCCAATAAACGTTAACGTTGATGACTTCAACTCGAGAATACTGAATAGATTGCAAAGTTCACCAGCAAGTACGTAACTTCTTCGACATATCACATCAGTCAAATCATACTAAGTTTTTGCAGAAACTTACCGCAGCTATGCTTCTATCAAAGAAACTGAAGACAATAATCAATTCATGCATACAACCGACATGCTTGATTATCTAGCCCTGTTACGACAACCAGGTGTTCCCGCAAACGAAGTAATGCTCAAAAACGGCTCTGTTTGTTCATTGATGCGTAACCTTGCCCTCGAGGAAGGTTTGGTTAAGAATGCCCGCGTTGTTTTTATTGCAATAGCCAATAGGTACGTCAAGGTACGCCTACTTTCTGCCAATCCCGCATTAGCCAAAGAACACTGCCTCCCACGCATAATTTTTGAATTCAAGCCGCAATTTGCACCTTGGACTATTCAGCGCCGCCAAATACCACTAAGATTAGCTTATGCAACAACCTTCAATAGTTGTCAAGGGCTCACCTTGGATCGTTGTGTCTTGGATTTGCGAACTCCTGTGTTTGCCATGGTCAACTTTATACGTCTCTATCACGGGTCAGACAAAGACAACACGTGCGCGCCTTATACGAAGAAACAAACATTGAGCAAGCCACAACAAATATAGTACATCAAGAACTACTGCTGCCGTCCGGCCCATAAACCATGCTGTCTTTTTGCTGGATTTCTATTACATCTCATTCACGTTTTATTTCATCTTCATAGATTAGTATTAATGCAAAACAGATACACAACAAACACATTGTTATTTTCACACCGTTACTTTATACTTTTTTCTATACTACCAGTTGTATCACAACCTTTTCAATTCCTACCGTTTCGCTTTCAAAGCGTTAGTTTCCATATCAATCTGATCTTGATAGTTCTTGAAAATCTGCTTGATCTCCAGCGGAGTCTATCAAACGTATTAGTATTTTCCCATACACCAAATATAATATCTTGACTTACTAATAGGCCATTTTTTTTCAACTCTTCGTTGCTCATTTTGGTTATACCCTTTTTGATGTCTGCATCGCGAATCTTTTTTGTTTAAATTCAATTTTCTTTGTCTTCAAGATCATCCTGAGCTTTTCTCTTCTTATGATTCAGATTTGTATTCGACTCTTTATCAATTCTGTTCCACCAATCTAACACACTCTTGTGCGTAAAAAAATCAATGCTGTTCCGGATACCAATAATGTCCACAACATTTTGAGCGAGGAATGAACCATAAAAGAACACAATGTCACCACGTTTCATGTCTATTACAACTTTTAGTTGCCATAAGATAAGCCAACCACTTTCATAATTGTTTCCATAGGCCATTGCCGCATTGAAAAAGGATTCCGTGGCTGCCCAATCCTGGTGTATAATACCATCCGTTTTTTGTTTTCTGTTGAATGCAACGGCATAGATCACATCAGTGGCGGGGTTTAAAGATTTTTCTTTGATGGCGCCATGTTTGCGCTGTACATTTTCCGAGATATCCATCCTTCTTAAATTTCCGGCAGCTTCTGGATTCAAATGAGTAGCATAGAATGCTATTTCTTGAAGTGCCGGCTGTGCAGTTGCGATCCATAGGTTCCCCCCTTTGTCCGCAAGTTCCTCAGTCTCCCGCGTCTCAAACAAACCAAGGTTAAAATCACCCCAAACCCCGAAATGAGCAGAATCCACGTCTGCTCGCTTCGCTTTTGCGAGACACTTTCTGTTTTTGAAAAATGCTTTATCCGCTTCTTCAATTGCGACTAACGCACTTGGTGAAGCTTTGATCCGTTGAACCAATATCGTGTGATTGATATCCTCAATGCTAATAGGATTATCCTCAGTAGCGATACGTGTGAATTTTCTAAACGAAGATCGTTTGATTGAATTTCTTTTCATTTCCTGAAATTTGCTTGAACGGGATGATGTGCTGGCCGCTCTGAGGCTTTCGATTGTCTTGGTTATGCTCCACAGCTGTAAACCATCCATTTCTTCTCTGAAAAGTTTTTCATTTCTTTTCACCAAGTGCTCAGCTCAGCATTTTTCTTGATTCCAGTAGACGCCAAAGTATAAGCCTCTGTCGTCATCATGTGATTCACCCTTTTATCTAGTGGTACGGCAGGTGGTAAATTTTTGACAGGATAAATTCTCAATTCCTTGAGGTCAATTTCTGGGCCTGTATCGGTCGGCATCGTTCCTGAAAAAAAAAATCATCAGCCTTTGTTCACTTTGATTCTTGAAAAAAAATTGCACGGCTGCAGCCAGAATTTTAGCCCCCAATCATCCCCACAAAAATTAGAGTAGCCAACATAACCCTCAATCACAGCAACCAGGACTGCGCACGTGAATTGGATAGCACGTATAACCCTGGAAACTGTTTGACAAAGTCCAGAAATTAATTCAGCCAGATTTCCTATTCCTCAGTTTTCGCCTCCCGGATGTAAAACCCAGTAGTAGTGTTCTTAACAGCTCAGAATTCTGTATAGAATTAAACTACATTAAGCTCGATCTTTTGCTCGATCTCTAAAGTTTGCCAAAGTTGTTCGCCACAGGATAAATAATGTGAACCAGCAGTAGTATCTGTAACCTCCCCGGTAGCGAGTGGCACAGATTAAACTACTTGCAGCTTGATGTTTTAGTCGGTCTCCCAATTTTTGCCTCAGTAACCCTCGATGATTTAGTTGGTCTCCCAAATGCCTCGGTGTACCCTCAAAGTTGAATCCCTCAGATCATAAAGCAACAAAACATAGCTGAGTAGGATAAACCGTACCTTCTTGATTCATACAACTGTATTACGGCGATGCCATCCGGCTCGGCGTTACTCGGCGTTGCCATCCGGCTCGGCGTACAAACAGATTTTTCAGTAGCTCTGCAATACTCAAAGGTCAGTAAACCATGTGTAGATTGAGCTATAAGAGTAGAACCCTGGAGATGGGAGAGTCGGAAAGTCTCGGCGTTGCGGTCCGCCTCGGCGTGAATCTCGGCGTCCAAACGGATTTTCAGAAGCCATGTAATACTCAAAGGTCAGTAAACCTTCTGTAGATTAAGCTATAGGAGTAGAACCTGGATGAATGCTGATGGAAAGCTATATAGTCTCGGCGTCACGGTCCGGCTCGGCGTTCCAATCTCTTTTGTAGCTCTGTAATACTCAAAGAAATCAGTACTGAACCAGAGTCTGGAGATGAATCATGAGAGTGTAACCTTCAAAATGTATGTATGATGAAGAAAAAGGCTCGGCGGTGCGTTTGCTCGGCGATGCGTTTGCTCGGCGTCCGGCTCGGTGTTCTGAAGACTGTGTGTAGCTCCAAACATAGAGATCAGTAAACCATCTGTAGATCAAGCTATAAGAGTAGAACCTTGAATGAATGATCAAGCTATAAGAGTAGAACCTTGAAGATGAATGATCAGGGAAAGTTGGAAAGTCTCGGCGTTGCGTTTCAGTACTGCTAGGGTGGATGGATTACTGTCACAGTGGCAGGTTATGGTGAGGTTAGTGAAGGTGGTGGAAAGAGCGGGAGAGTTGATGGACACGTATACAAACTCTGATGCAAACTCCGAAAATTTCACTGCCCAGTCATGTGACCGACCATGTAACCATGTACAATCAAATTTTTACCTACTACATGCCTTACTAATCATAGACCAAATTCTCTGATCGATGACTCTTCAATATTCAGATAGCGGCCGAAGGCCGAACGTTTCTTGTATGACAGATAAACACCTTAAGTGGCATCAGGAAAAAATATTGCCTTATTTAAGATCGGCCTCCTTAGATACGGACCGTTTTACTTTAGATGTCGCCTGGGTCGCCTGTGTCGCCAGGGTCTTCTGTATGGGTGCAACCGTTGCCAGGATCTAATATAAGGGTGCAACGGTTGCGATGACTGAGCAGCGGTTGCCACACACCACATGTCGCACTGTGAATACCACCAGTTTTACTGTGTTATATGCGGGTAATCTAGTGCTTTCGTCTGTTCTACGGGCCATTGCGAAATGACCTGTGTTCCGGTGATATTCACGGCAAACACGGTGTATTCTATCGACTAATGTTTACGGTATACCGGTAGTATTATGAGATCTCGCTTGGTGCTTTGTTTATTACTAGGTCACCGAATTGATTTATTGCCATATCACCAAGCGTGCGCATCTCACGGGAAAACGGTGAATTTCACAGGAAAAGCGTTTCATTCCACGGTAAACTAGCTATTCTCAAGATATACCCGGTTCCACGTCTCGAGATCAGTGTGGCTGTTGACAACCCACGTAGTCTCAGAATCTTGTATAAGATGAGGGGCGCCGTAGATCAACGACGCCTCAATTACTGTGATTTTCCCGGTCGCCGGTGTTTGCACACCAGTCATCGAGGAGTCTTCATCCGGTTTACCTGCATTCACTGGTGTGGTCATCTCTACTAACGCGAGGGAATAGTCATCGTTTGATGGTATACTCACCCTGAAATAACATCGTACGCGTACAGGCAATAGCCCCTGCAGGGCACCGTACTTTTCAGGTCCAATTTGCCAGGTATCCGGTGTTTTTCGACGGTTTCTGACTTTTGGTCGATACCATACCCAGTCTCGGCGCGGAGGTGCCCCGTGCCAGGTGTTATTCACTGTGCAGCGCAGCTGATGAAACTCCCACGCACCGGTCTCAAAGTCTTGCACTGATACTAGCAAGCCATGGAAGAAAGCAATGGACAGTGCGTTGATCTCATCGTAATCAAGTTGCACAATGTCGTTACGACGCAGAAATAGGTCTAATGCACCGCGAAACTGGCTCAGCGGCATACTGAGGTGTGGCCACAGTTCTTGCAAGATTCGGATTTTTGTTTTGTTTTGCGGAGAATTGAATCGCCGAGGTGGTATGTTAATATCAATCTCTGCTTGCGCTTCTGTGACTTCGACAGCGACATCAGAATCTTTGTTATGTTCTTCAGCTTCCCAGTGATTTTCGCCATATTGCCGGTGAACAACGGCATTGTTGAGCTCGCGCAACTTGAATGCCATGATGCGGTTGTTGTAGTCGATTATCTGACGAAAGATATTGCCGTTCCGGTTCGAATGGCGATAGGCATCTTTAGTTGTAGTTACATGGAGTCGTTTACTCATCTCGGCCGAGAATTGCGGAAGGCTGCCAAAGCTCGGACCAACGCTCACGAAATGGTTTATAAGATTCATCTTGACGAAGTTGAAGTCTGACTGTTGCACGCAATATTTGCTGGTTTCCCTGTCAATAATGCTGCTCCAACGTTCTCTGATCTGCTTCTTTTGTGCTGGTATACCGCTGAACGCTGCAATATCGGCGTCGCGTTCCTCGATGAGTTCAGTACGCAGTTTGGCCCCTGCAGCTTTGGTTGCTTTGTTGGCTCGATACGCTAGGAATACGGTCTTATTCGCCGCAAATATGGCGAGACAGTCCGTCATCTGCCTGAGGGTGCTTGTGTCGTGGGTCTTGTATTGAGAGTAGAAATAAAATTCAATCAAAGCACGGGTCGCACACAGCATGTTACGAGGGACGTCCAGAGGCGTTATCGACGATAGACGTTGGCCCACGGTGTATGAAGTCTTTTATCACGAAGAATTGCAATTGTACTAATAGAGGGGTTTTAGCAGTATAACTCCTTGAGGTATACAGCAGCCGATTTATTCTTTGTAACAAAAGATATTTTTACTAGAGGGGACTTCGCTTGGTGTCTGATGCGTGTGATGATACTATACTTTGTAACCCCGTATCATCACGCCCCTGTATATACAACACGGCAGGGCTCGAGCCCTCTACCCTAAAACTATATAGAGGGGTGCGCAGTCACCATCGCCCAGTCTCTTTCAACTATGTGTCGGGTGACGTGTACTCCTAACAGCCAATACCGTTTACCCCGCATCGCATCTAATGCCTTCAAGTGGTACACACTTCCTAGCTATTCAAACGGCCTTGGTCTAGAACCCTTGGCCCACGTACCTATGTACGTGTATTCAATGAACGACCGTATCGTTATCTATGCTTCCTATATGTTCCGAACAACATATTATGCGTCTGGCAACGCTACTAGTTACCGCCCGCGGTAGCAGAACCCTCCTTCTCCACTATGTTCGTCCCGAACATAACAAGGTAAGAGATATAATGAATCAATATAATATTTGAGCAAAGGAAAATATATTTACTCTTTCCTCCTCTTGCTGGCTCTGGATCCCTCGGTATCTTCCTGTCTTTGCTTGGAACTTGCGTAATCGAGTTCCCAGTTACGGTGATGTTTGACCTTTTTGTGACGCCGATAAAAGGTTGCCAATACCTCTTCGGCTCCGGGTACCAAAGATTCGTAAGGTTCCCAGGTCGCTTCCTCAATTGGATAACCCTTCCATAACACCAGGAACGTGTCATTGTCATCATTGTCAAGTCCATGTTCGATGATTTTTTCCGGGGTGAAGTGTCCAGCATCATCGGGGAGCGGCGGCAGCGTGACTTCTGGCGGAGCGTCTCCGCCACGGTGATATGGTTCTAGAAGAGATACGTGGAACACAGGGTGGTATCCCTTGGGGATGAATTCCAGTTTGCAAGCGGATTTTCCTACCCAAGAAATCTTGAATGGTCCAGCTTTACGATTGTCGAGCTTACCCCTTGGCATGTTGCGAGTATCCACCAATACTTGTTGTCCGATAGTGAACTCATGCTGCTGCATCCCGTACCGTGTTACTCCTGTTGATTTTCCGTCCTTGTTGACTTTGGCGGTATCGTGTCTTCGTATCATAGCTTCTCTACCAGCTTCCAGGTTTTCTTTCAATTGCTTATGGGTTTCTTCCAAGTAGTGCACGAAGTGCTCGCTGGCCGGGTTGCGAACTTGTTTCTGTTCTATCGGCCATATGGATCTGGGGTGCTGACCATAGTTGGCATGGAAGGGCGACATCCCGGCGCTTGAATGATGACTGTTGTTGTATTCGTATTCCTCCAGTGGAAGTAGTTCATCCCAGTCTTTTCTGTTCTTGATGAAGATGCGTAAAAATTGTTCGAGAACCTGATTAACTCTCTCCGTCTGGCCGTCGGTTTCCGGATGGAAGGCTGTAGACAGATTATCCTTTATCGATAGTAATTCGTGAGTAGTTTGCCAAAAGTTGCCGGTAAAGCGACTATCTCTGTCGGATACAATGTCGTCTGGTAATCCGTGGAGGCGCCATATTTCTTTAACGAAAAGTTTTGCTAGATCAGAAGCCTGGGTCCTAGGGATAGGTACGAAGTGAGCCATCTTTGTGAAGCGATCGACTATGACCCACATGTGTTCCTTGCCGTTTAGTGTTAGTGGGAGTTTTACAATAAAGTCCATTGAGATAGAAAACCAAGGTCGCGGAGGTAAGTCCAATGGGTTTAGTAATCCGTAGCGCTTATGCCGTTTGTGTTTGGCGCCTTGACAACTATCGCAGTGTTTGATCACTTCTTCGACTATGGTACTCAACCCTGGGATATCGAAGTTCCGTTTGATCACTTCTATTGTCTTATCTCTTCCCCAGTGTGCGCGCTTGAGTTCTGAAGTAACGATTTCTTTCCACAATGCTTGGGGTGGTCGCAATAGGTGATCCTTGTACCAGAGTCCGCTTAGATTGGTCCATTCTTTGGATAGTCCTACATTTTCGTCCGTGGTGTAGGTTTTCTGGCATTTATCCGCAAATGTTGAGGTTGGTTCGTTGATCTCAGCGTCGGCGATGTTAACTGTTGTCATTCCAAGCTTGAGTTGATTTGGTCCAGTAGCCACTTCCTGCCCTGTTAGTAGTGCCCCAAACTTGAATTGATAGCCAATGTCGTTCGGATCATTAGTACCCTCCTTCTCCACGCAATGCTCCGGATTGCGAGATAGCACGTCGGCCATGCTGTTCTTGGCTCCACTGCGAAAGATTATTTCGTAACTAAAAGGCATCAATGTTTCTGCCCATCTTGCTTGTCGTCCATACAACATCCGAGGTCTTCCAAAGTACTTTAAACTTTGATGGTCTGAGTAGATTAATATTTTGTGTTTGGCTCCGTGGAGCCATGAGCGCCATTTAATCATACTCTGAACTATACAGAGCATTTCTTTGTCATGAATGTCGTAGTTTCTTTCGGCAAGAATCATCTTTTTTGAGTGGAACGCTACGGAATGTAGACGTTTGTCATGTCGTTGGCTCAATATTGCTCCCGTAGCGTAGGCGGAAGCATCAGTTTCCAGGATTGCTTGAAGTTCTGGATCCAAATGTCTGACCAGAGGCGCAGTAGTAAATGCCTTTTTGAGATAGTCAAATGCCTTTTGCTCTTGATCCCCCCAATAGAATTTTGGTGAACTGATTACATACGATATGGGTGCATTGATTTGTGCATAGCCTTGCACGAACCGGCGGTAGAAATTAGCAAATCCATTGAATTGCTGGGCTTGCTTGATTGACTTCGGTGTTGGCCAATTCAATACGGCTTCTATTCTTTCGGGGTCCATTCGTACTCCGGTTCCAGAGAGAATGTGTCCTAGGTACGGTAGTTCCGTAGCGGAAAACTCGCATTTTTCTATTGCTATACATAACCCATACTTGAGCAGGCGGTCAAGTACCTCGCACACGAGCGCTTCGTGGTCTTCCCGGCTGCCTTTGGTGTAAATCAAAATGTCGTCAATAAAGCAAACGACTCCGCCGTCCAGCATATCGTGAAATATTTCATTCATCATCCTTTGGAAAGTGGACGGTGCGTTGCAGAGACCGAATGGCATCACGAGGTATTCGTATTGTCCGTATCTCGTGCTGAAAGCGGTTTTCCATTCATCACCATCCTTGATTCTCATCAGGTTGAAGCCATGTTTCAAGTCAAACTTGGTGAACCGTGAAGCTCCGCGAACGCGTTCCATCAATTCGTCCATTAGTGGAGTTACTGTGCCGTCCTTAACTGTTATTTTGTTGAGGTCTCGATAGTCCACGCATAGCCGTAACTTTCCGTTTTTCTTGGGGACAGATAGTATAGGGGCCGAGCAAGGCGAGTTTCATAGCCTAATCTTTCCTTCGGCTAGCATCTTTTGAATGTATTCCTTCAAGGCTTCCAGTTCTTTAGCAGAAAGTTCATAGATTCGACCCTTCTTCGGTTCTGCTGTAAGTTCGATTTTGTGTTCGAAGATTGTTCTGGCGGGTAGTTTCTCTGCTTCGGATGGGTCGAACAGCACCATGTATGGGTAATACTTTGCTGGCAAGATTCTTTTTAGGTCCAGGGTCGTGGTTGTTGCCACAGAGCCAATTTCAATTGCATCAGGATCGTCTAACACGGATTCATTCCATTCCAGGCTAATGGTGATAGTGGAAACTTGTACGCTGGAATGTGTTACGTCTTTTCAATTGAAGGTTAACGCCATGGTCAAGCCGTCGTAAACTCCATTATGTGTTTGCAAGTAGTGCGGAGGTATCAGTACATCTTTGTCTGAGGGGATGACAACTGCGATTTGTTCATTAAAGTGACCGTTGTATTCCATTTCGACTTGTTCGCTAACGGCCAAGCAATCTCCGATGGGTTGTTCGATCTGTCGCGTGGTGCTGAGTATTTGGTAATGAATGTTTTGATGTTGTTCGTCGCGCAATATTCTTTGCTTAGGACTATAACGTTACATCCTAAATCCAGCATTGCAGTAGCAGGCTTTTTGTTCACTAAGAATTTATAGTGAGGTCTGTTCCCAATTACGGGGGTCGCTCCAGCGGATGCTATCTCCGTTGGTGTGGAATTAACCGTACAACCATCAACAGCTCCTATGCTAACCAGGCCACCTTGACCTGCTATAGCACGGCAGCCTAATGAAAATACTCCTCCTCCGATTGATCAATCTGTTCCAAATCCTCCGTAGTCGTGGTTTCAATTTGTCGACTTTCCCTGTAATCCTGTTCTTGTTCATCCCTGATGTCCTCCGTCTCCATAGCTGCAATTTTGATCTTTGCCAAGCATGTCCTTGCTGTGTGTCCGGCAGTGTCGCAACGTGCGCATTTCCTGTTCTCGATACGTTCCTTGATAACCGGTCCCGGAATCCCTGCTGTTAGCTCCGCAAAAGTCTTACCTGTCTCATACGTTTTTGGTGGCTTTGGCGTAAATGATGACTTTCGACTTGGATACGTTACCCTATCCGCCAACTGTTTCCGACCCACCTTCCTTACGTCCCGTTTTTGGAACCCCAATACTCTTTCCGGGTCGTACTTTTTCTTATCCGAGCTGTAATATCCGCCTTTCCGTTTCTTCTCCTCGAATCGCCTGCCGCATCTTCTGACAAGATTGACGAAAGCGTCGTCGTCATTTGGAGGTTCAAAATCGGCTATCTTGTCCCGGATGTCGTCATTAAGGCCTTTTCCAATCATATCCCTCCATGGGGCCTCCCGCAAACCAACAATCTGGTTGAGATCCACGAGTTTAGTTAAGTACTCTTCAACTTTATTTCCGGTATATTGAATCTTGTTCATCTTGCGTAGGTTGTCGGTAGTCTCGGATTCCAGAATGAAACGCTTCTCGCAAGCTTGTTTGAAAGTTTCAAATGGGTCGGCCTAACCCCTTCTTGGATTTCCCGGGTGTAGTTGTCGTACCAGTTGTGTGCTCTGCCTTGGAGGCAATCACCTACTAACAAGATGAATTCGTCATCTCCCCGACCCTGATAATGCTCCTTGTAAAGCCTGATGTGATTTTCCAAGACTTTCCAAAATTGTCGCCAATTCTCTCCGACCTTATACTTAGGCAAGGCGGTTGGTTTCAGAGGCTTTGGATTGCCTGGGTCTAGATTGACTGGGTTCTGGTGGAAGACGCTTTCTTCGCGCTGGTATCTATTTGGGGCAGCCTGTGGGGGCGGCATTGACCGGAAGTCTGTTCGTTGTCTAACCGAGCGGACTGATGTGCTGGCGTTGCTGACGTGGTCGCTGTCATCCGGGTCTCTGTCGGTTGGTCTAACCCGTTTCAATCTGGCTCCATGCATTGTTAGCCTGCCAGTTGAGGTTTCCCCATTGTTTTGTGCCTCCAGCTTTTTACCCAACTGGTCAACCTTCAACTGGATGTCTTGTGCGGTGTATTCGTTGTTTACCGATTCCGCCTCCTGTGCCTCTTCGAGTTTTTGTAGCCGAGTCGTCAACCTGTCCATGAGAGTGTTTGCATATCGAGCTTGGTTCTGAAGATCTCGGTCTCCGCTTGATAATTCTGATTCTTAGCTTTGAGTCAAACTATTTCGCGCTGTGTTGCTTCAGTTGCCTCCGTTACTCGTTGTACTGCACGCTTAGTGATGGCTAAATCCGCTAGCATTGCGTTGCGGTTTTGTGCGTGTTCCGCATATTCCATTTGCCAGCTTCCCTGTAGGTATGTAATTGTCCGATCCAATTTGGCTCCTGACGCGGTGTCATACTCCTGGAAATGTCTCCTGATAATTGGAGTCATATCCATGACCACTGCTGACAAGCCTATTACTGCATTGTTGAGATCCGCCACTGTTGTTTCCACTCCCAACATTCTTGCTTGCAGCAGTGCTTCAGCGCTGCGGCATTCTCCTACCAACAGGTCGTTGTTCTTATCTGTTACTTTTTCTCCTTTCGCTATTGCATTCTGCAATCTTTTCATCTCCTTGCCTAGTGATCGAATAGTTTGGTGCATTCCGTCGGTGGCCATAGGGTCATTTTTCTTATTCTTTAGGCCGTTCCATAATGCCTGTAGCAAAACCCATCCTGCCGGTGCCTGGTATGCCTGTCTTGATGGGGACCAGCTTCTTCGTCTTCCTGGTTGGTAAGGTGCCAACCTAGTACTGTCTAGTTTTTCTTTCCTGCTTCTGAGGACGTTTTTCCTGATGCGAGTGCCCTCAGATTGGAACACAGGTGCATTGAGTAGGTCTTCCCCTGAACCTTCGTCGTCACTAACGAGGGATACCAATTTAGGAGGTTGGTAATTTTGGGGTGGAGGACCCGTATGATACGTGACTTGTTGAGCTCTCCAGCCACTGTCAAAATCGTCTTGGTCGGTTGGAGATTTGAAAGAAAATGATGGTTCCCGATGCAGTTGCTCTGATTTTACCAACATCTCCTCCAAGGCTTCAGCTATTTGCTGATCGTTGTTTGAGCTGGTCATTTTCTGGTAGATTGTTGCTCCAACGCCGTAATGACCGTAATAGTCTTGTAGGTTAAGAACTCTGGTTTTTTTAAGAGTGCACGATATAGGGTGCGGTCGCAGGTTTTGCGGTCTTGGTATCGCACCGATTCCGTATCGCTTGAAGTTAGCGATGATTGCAATTGATAGTGTAGTCTAGTAAAAATATACTGTTACGGGGGACGTCCAGAGGCGTTATCGACGATAGACGTTGGCCCACGGTGTATGAAGTCTTTTATCACCAAGAATTGCAATTGTACTAATAGAGGGGTTTTAGCAGTATAACTCCTTGAGGTATACAGCAGCCGATTTATTCTTTGTAACAAAAGATATTTTTACTAGAGGGGACTTCGCTTGGTGTCTGATGCGTGTGATGATACTATACTTTGTAACCCCGTATCATCACGCCCCTGTATATACAACACGGCAGGGCTCGAGCCCTCTACCCTAAAACTATATAGAGGGGTGCGCAGTCACCATCGCCCAGTCTCTTTCAACTATGTGTCGGGTGACGTGTACTCCTAACAGCCAATACCGTTTACCCCGCATCGCATCTAATGCCTTCAAGTGGTACATACTTCCTAGCTATGCAAACGGCCTTGGTCTAGAACCCTTGGCCCACGTACCTACGCTACGTGTATCCTATGAACGACCGTATCGTTATCTATGCTTCCTATATGTGCCGAACAACATATTCTGCGTCTGGCAACGCTACTAGTTACCGCCCGCGGTAACACAGCGCTTGGCTACAGCGGGTCCGGTGTTGAACGCGGGTATTCCGGCGAAATGTGACGTAAAGAGTAGCCACAATATGGTGCGCCATATCCCGTCGTTCATTGCTACAAATTGGGATAATGTTTCGTATGCACTTTTGTGTGCTCTTCTCGTCAGGTATGCTGGTGTGGCCATCTGGACCTCGTTGAATACAGTGAGGAGACCCAGACTGTCAACCATAGCGATGATCCATTCCATCAGAGGTTCGATGAGGCCGAGCAGCAGCGTGTGCAAGATATCAGGTTTGGCGATGCTCGCGATCTGTTGACGATCTCTACAAAAGTCCCAGAGCCAGTTATGGCGATATGTCATACCATGTTCTTTGAGATAATCGATTGAGCCCGCATGGTATTTGTCGTGATAAACACCGTGATTCCGGTCCGCACCAATGGTATTATCACCGAATGCGTGCTTTGGAAGCTCACACCATAAGCAGCGAGTGTACGCGACGCCCTGGATGTCGCAATGCTCTGGGCAATCCCCGAGCCAGGCCGCAAGTCGAGGAAAGATTTGTCGAGCCAGACCGTCTGGGCACAGTGAATCAAACCCGTTTTCTGTGTTTTTCACGGAAACTTCCGCAAATAGGTCCGTATATATGTTATTGATAATCATCATTTTGTTTGCATGCATGCCATTTTTTCGGCAGCAGTCATTTTGCGTTGCTTTGGCGGTACGGGGATAAATGCAACGATGGCCGTCGCATATTCACTGGGTTTGCGGCGAATTTCGCTGTGGATATTACCAATCGTGAGATAGCCAGGCAAAGCTTTATTCCAACCGGAAAAATTCGTCAAATGTGTCGCGTCAGTCATGACTATGATTGGCACTATCGTGCCACCTGGGAACACTGCGTTCACATGAATCTGTTGGATTGTCAGTGAATATCACAGGTATGACAGTGAAATTTGGCAACGAACCTGTTCGTCCCACCACCATTGACAGGTATTTATCTCATCGAAGAGAGGCATTCAACCAACTTTCTTCTGAACAGGCGCGTATACTATGTCATCCCCGAAACGTCTTTCACATAGAAACCACTCGATCACCCTGCGGAGACTACGGCTCTTCCAATACGAGATTGGTTCTTGATCATCGAAGTTCCAGCGAAAGCTGGTCTTGACGAGTGTCCAGTTCTGAGTCACTTGCATCTCATCAAAGAGGTTGCGCATAGTGTGTGTCGACGTGAAAGATTTAAGAACAGCGGGATGGACTGGGAAAACTGGAATGTCGGTGTTATTCGCAGGGTTTACGGTGCTCATGCCTTTTAAGAGTGTATTGACACCTTTGACCGTTGATCGTTCTTCTGTGAACCAGTTGGCCAAAAAGTAAGCTTTGTTGCTCTTGAACGGAGTTACATCAGGAAAAAATCCGTTTACTTATTAGTCGTCTGGACGACCTGGGCGACCTGGGCGACCTGGGCGACTGCGGAGCATATCGAACAAAAATGCCGGCGTAGCGAAGTGGGTTGCAGTCGGAAACGCTCCTGTGAACTGGCCTGCACGCCGGTGTGTGCCGTCAACTAGCCTGCAGGCCGGACCGCTCCCCTGAACTAGCCTGCAGGCCGGACCTTGTCAGCGACAACACTCGCTTGCCGACTAAATACAGGGAGAGGTTCCAACACGCGGGCTGCTTTATGGGAGATATCCGCAGTTTGGATGGATTCCTGATATAATTCACAGCGGCTATTCGCGCTTGCGCGGCAAGAGAGAGAAGGTTCTTTAAACTAGGTTTTATTATGCTATCTATGACTATATATGGTATCTATGACTATATGCTATCTATGACTATATGCTATCTATGACTATTTACGCAATATTCACGGTATTCACGGTGCTAATGGCCGTCAGATCGGCTGGCCAGCGACGGATCTGACAGTCGAATCTTTAAGGATTCGACACTTTTTTATGAAACGCTGCTTTGTCGACAGATCGTCGAATCTTTAAGGATTCGAAGGTTTTATCGAATGCTGCTGTGACAGAGGATTGGCTGATAATCTAAGGATTCGGCCTTTTATCATGGATTCGCTGCTTTGACAAAGGATTGGCCGATAATCTAAGGATTCGGCCTTTTATGATGGATTCGCTGCTTTGACAGAGGATTCGCCGATAATCTAAGGATTCGGCCTTTTATTATGGATTCGCTGCGTTGACAGAGGATTAGCAGATAATCTAAGGATTCGACGGATATCTATAGAACGCTGCTTTGTCGACGGATCGTCGAATCTTTGAGGATCCGACTCTTTTTTATGGAACGCTGCTTTGTCGACAGATCTTCGAATCTTTAAGGATTCGACGGTTTTATGGAATGCTGCTGTGACAGAGGATTGCCCGATAATCTAATGATTCGGCCTTTTATGATGGATTCGCTGCTTTGGCAAAGGATTGGCCGCTAATCTAAGGATTCGACGGATCTTATAGGATTCGGCCTTGTATTATGGATTGCTGCTTTGTCGACGGATCGTCGAATCTTTAAGGATTCGACGCTTTTATGGAATGCTGCTTTGACATAGGATTAGCCGATAGTCTAAGGATTCGTCGGATCTTAAAGGATTCGACCTATTCTACAAAATGCTGCTGGTCGCGATATTCACCGGATTGACGGTGCTAATGACCTTCAGATCGACGAATGTTTAAGGATTCGGCCTATTCTATGATATGCTGCTTAGTCGGGATATTCACTGGATTGACGGTGCTGATGACCGTCAGATTGGCTGGCCGGCGACGTATCCGGTATGACCTGTATTCATAGTCAGTATATACGGTCATGATAAGGTAGTTTAGGCAAAGAATACTGGTGTTTATGGCGAGCTGTCGGTCGCGATCGTGCTGACGAGCGTAGGTGTGCAGGTCGGCATTTGTGGTGTTCACCTCAGCAGAGTTGTCGAACTTAGAGCGAAAAAACTTGAACACAGTAATGGGGGCATTGAACTACCCTTCAAAACTCAGGGGCAGACAGCTCGGGCGGTGTGACTATTAGCGTGCAGAGTTTTCACCGCAATTTCCTTTGCTCATTTCCGGTGTGTGCAGCCCCTGCAATGGGGTCAAAGCAGCGCCAAGAACGCCGCCGAGTCATGTTTTTCGTCACGGAAGTCGCCGCCCGTGAGTGGTTTGCTGCGTCGATTGCAGCTGAACCAGTGTATTTGTGAGAACATGTCAGTTTTCGCAAACTTTACAATGTTTGTCTTTGCAGTTTTGAACTTTGGTCGAGAACCACACAACACCACCCGAACATTATGTCCAAACTTTTCGAAGGTGAGTTAAACACCCTCAGATTACTGCTTAATAATTGATCTTTACAGTTCTAGACCTGGATACAATCAAACAACGCGAATTCGAACCTTCACAATGAAGCTCCCCAGCACGATCGCGACCGACATCTGGCTGCAAATACCGGTATTCTCTGCTGCAGCCCCCTTATCATGACCATAAATACTGACTATGAATACAGCTCATACTGCGGGAATCAAGCACATTCGCGATGAATCCTGCGACTAAGCAGCTTTCCATAGAATAGGCCGAATCCTTAAAGATTCGACGATCCGTCGACAAAGCAGTGTTCGATACAAAAACGTCGAATCCCTAAAGATTCGACGATATGTCGACAAAGCAGCAATCCATAATAAAAGGCCGAATCCTATAAGATCCGTCGAATCCTTAGATTAGCGGCCAATCCTCTGCCAAAGCAGCGAATCCATCATACTAGGCCGAATCATTGGATTATCGGGCAATCCTCTGTCACAGCAGCATTCCATAAGGAAGCGTCGAATCCTTAGTTTATCGGCCAATCCTCTGTCACAGCAGCATTCCATAAAACCGTCGAATCCTTAAAGATTCGACGATCTGTCGACAAAGCAGCGTTCCATAAAAAAGCGTCGAATCCTTAAAGATTCAATGATCTGTCGACAAAGCAGCGTTCCATAAAACCGTCGAATCCTTAAAGATTTGACGATCTTTCGACAAAGCAGCGTTCCATAAAAAAGCGTCGAAACCTTCAATATTCGACGATCCGTGGCTGGCCAGCCGATCTGACGGACATTAGTACCGTCAATCCAGTGAATATCGCGTACATAGTGTATATAGTCATAGATAGCATATTAAAACCCTCGATTAAAGAAACTCTCTCCCTATGTGCGATGAATGAACAAACCGGCGATGAATGAATAAACCGGCGATTGGACCATCAAACCGGTGAATATGCCCGTACATACGGCCTGACAAAGGATCGCCACTTTACAGGCGTACAATGCACTGCTGCTGTTTCGAGGGCGAGCTGTCATGTGTGGCAACCTTAGGCTGCGACACGGGGTGTGTAGGAGCCTTCGCTGAGGCGTCGCAACCGTTGCACCCTTATATTAGATCCTGGCAACGGTTGCACCCGTACAGAAGACCCTGGCGACACAGGCGACTCAGGCGACAAATAAAGTGGAACGGTCCGTATCTAAGGAGGCCGATCACAAATAAGGCAATATTTTTTCCTGATGTATTCCATCATATTGTTGGCATTGGATATGCATGTATGTGGTCGATTCGGAGTGAACGATTGTTAGACCAGGGTTTAAGAAAGATGAAATATCGATTGAACGTTAGTCACCGAAAGATATAAGGCACAATCTTAGGTTTGTAAACTAGAATATATTTCATGGCTCGTGTATGCCTTGTTGTCTTTTCTGAGGTCCTCCCCGGCGTCACTTAAGTACGCAGCTTCGGATCAACAGTCGGACGGCCTATCTACGCTATAGACGCTAGAGAATGCAAGAAGAGAATGATAAAGAGATAAGAACAGTAAAGGGTACTCAGCGGAGACAGCCCGTACAAACTTACGCCCCATTTACTTGACGTGTCTTGGGATAATTGGAAACCTACTAACACATTGAACACCCAACGTGCAGCCGACTAGATAACTATTCGGGCGCTAATACTCGGCTATTGTCGGTAATGTCAACACAATGATAACAGTCTCCACACAGTCAATCGGACTGTGGATATACCACCAGATATGGGCTGGGCCGCACAATGTGTAAAAATGATCACAAAAAGCTAAAATGTCGAAGTTCTGAGACTTTGAACTTTTTCAGCTTTGACTGCCTCCTTACATGTATCCACTTGGTACATTGCGCTATAACGATCGCGCCTTACGACTCCGGGGTTATTTTTGGGTCCAAAAACGACTTTCGTAGTATGGGAATGTAGAAAGTGCACACCTTTACCATACAACTCATGGAGAAGAACCAGCGGCGCAGTGCAGTACTTGTGTTTATTCTCAAGGATAAATCTCAGTAACATATGCACCGCTAAGGTCTCTCTCGTAAGCGTGGTTGCCGCGTTGCGTTGCTACCTCCCATACTAAAACTGTTCTTGGACTGGGTGGAATATGAAATGTAGGGTACTGTTCAGGCAGGGTAACAATGAATGAAGGGTAAATATGAAAGATGTGTACATATGTATAACACGTCCCACTCCTCAAGGTTGGCGTCCACAACAATAAAACAACTCAATGAAATACACAAAATAAAATGAAATAAAATCAAATAACTGTAAGATGAGTTGACCGTTAAAAAACCTTTCTTCAATGCAAACAAAACTTAGAATAAGCGAAAAATAAATCATTGAAGTAAAAGGAAAAATGTAACAACTCAACCAGAAGTAACCCTTCGATCGCGAGGCTTCTTAGGATAACGACCGCGGAAATTCCAAAGACTTTCCTTTGCATCCAGCATGTGTTCCGCCGGCTCCTCTGTCCAATCCTTCTCTTCGGGATAACCCTTCCACTTAACCATATAGAAAACCTTTCCATCACGCTTTGTCGAATCCAGTATTTCATCCACCTCGAATTCTTCCGTAACTTCTTCCGCATCGCCGTATTATTCTTCTTCCATGTCGACGTCGTCCGCTCCGGCATCAGGTTCTGGTCGTCCGGAGAGTTGAGATTTGTTGTAACGTTCGAGTAGGGATACGTGGAATACATCGTGAATATTCCAGCTGGCAGGTAGATCGAGTTGGAAGGCGGTGTCCTCGATGTTGCGTGATATTTTGAAAGGTCCCCAAAATTTATGGCCCAGTTTCTTTTTGGGTCGTCGGGTCTTGAGATTCTTACCATTCAACATAACGAGATCCCCCATCTTGAACGTATATTTGTCCGATCGCTTCTTGTCAGCTTGCTTGGCCATACGTTCCTGAGCCTTTCTCATATTCTCAATGAGATTCTCATGGACGTTGTTGAGCCAGTGGGCATAGAGACGGCTTGTCGGATTCTTGACCTGTTTTTTGGTAGGCCAATTCGTTCGTGGGTGAAAACCGTAGTTGGCGTAGAAAGGGGAAACACCTGTGGCCGAAGGAACAGCATTGTTGTACGCATGTTCTGCCATGGGCAGAAGCTCGGACCAATTGTCTTGTTCATAATTGCTGAACGCGCTGATGTAGGCTTCTAAAACCTGATTGAGCCGCTCGGTTTGACCGTCCGTTTGAGGATGGAATGACGTGCTCATCTTAAGTTTCACGTTAAGATTTTCCATCAGTGTGTCCCATTCTTTGGCCGTGAATCGTGAATCTCTGTCAGACACTATTGACGAAGGTAGCCCGTGTAGCCGCCAGATTTCTTTTAAGAACAGCATAACTAACTGCTTATTCTTCATGCCTTTCTTGATAGGGATAAAATGAGCCATCTTGGTAAAGCGGTCAATAATCACCCATAAACAAGTGAACCCATTCGAGTTCGGCAATGCAGTAATGAAATCCATGGCAATGCTATCCCAGGGGGCGTGTGGTAGCTCCAGCGGTTGTAGTAGCCCATACTGAGCATGACGTGAAGACTTATTGCGTTGGCATTCTGGACACGAGCACACATCATCAATGATCCATAAATCCAGCTTTGGCCAGTAGAAATTCCGCCTGATAAGCTCAGTGGTTTTTTCCTGTCCAAGGTGACCTGCAATCTTAGAGTCATGTTCGGCTTCAGCAATCCAAATTCGCAACTCATTGTCATCCGGAATCCAAAGACGATTTTGATAATACAGGAGATCATCATCGAGAGAAACATCCTTCGGAGGATTATGGGCTTTCACTTTGTCGCATTCTGCTTGGTATATGGCATCGGCTTGACAGCTACTATGCTTAATACGTGCAACAAAATCATCCGACCATTTTGGAGTTGACAAGGCAGCTATGCGTACGGAAGAAATCTTGGCACTTGACATCTCCGTATCCTCTGTTGGAAGTAATTGTCCAGGCTTGGGAAGGCGCATGATCGGCTGATTCTGAGCGCTGTCCCCCTCCTCAGGTCGGTATTACGACCAGCGAGAAAGAGCGTCAGGCTTGCCATTTTCAGTGCCTTTGCAATAATGAATGGTAAAGTCATAGTCTGCCAGGAATAAAGCCCATCTTGCTTGCCGTCGATTCAGCAAAAGATCCTTTTGCTCGAAATACTCATCGTTTTTGTGATCTGAAAAGACGGTAACAGGGTGTAGAGAGCCTTGGAGGTACCGTCTCCAATCTTGAAAAGCAGTGACAATCGCTAACATTTCCTCATCATGAAATCATAATTGATTTCATGAATCTTCATTTTTCTCGACATAAATGCACTGGATGCAATTTTCCATCATGTTTCTGAGATAAGACCGCTCCAATCGCATAGTCGGAGGCATCAGTCTCAATGATAATAGGTAAGTTCGGATCAAAGTGACGTAGGATCGGTGCTTCAGTAAATAATTTCTTAAGCTTCTGTAACCGATCTTCAGCGTCTTGTGTCCAAACAAACTTTTTAGCGTCTCCTTTGATTGTATTATATATATGGGGCTGGCAAAGTATGCATAATTATCGATAAACCTTCGATAGAAATTGCAAAACCCCATACAAACTTGTACGTCTCGGACGGACTTGGGCGATTTCCATGCAAGAATGCTGTCGACCTTATCAGTCGTCATGGATATACCATGATCGGAGATAATATAGCCTAGAAATTCAACAGACTTGACATGAAATTCACATTTCTCCAACGCGGCGGCTAAGCCGTGTTGTGTGATGCGTCGTAAGACTTCCTCTACGATACGAACGTGATCTTGCTCGGTCTCGGAGTAAATCAGGATATCGTCAATATAGACAACTACCCCGTCATCCAACAGATCTCTGAAGATATCATTCATCGCAGCTTGAAAAGTAGCTGGAGCATTGGCCAATCCAAAAGGCATAACCAAGTACTCAAAGTGTCCATAACGACTGCGGAAAGCAGTTTTCCATTCATCACCCTCTCTGAGTCTCAGTAGATTATAGCACGATTTAAGATCAATCTTGGAGAAAATCTTAGCGGATCGGACTCTATCTCTGAGCTCATTCATGAGAGGCAGTGGGCAACGATCCATAACCGTAACTCTGTTGAGACCTCGATAGTCGACAACTAGTCGAAGGCCACGACCGTGTGGTTTTGGAACAAACAAAATTGGTGCACCGGCTGGGGAGTTGCTTCTGCGAATCTTGCCAGTCCGCAGCATTTCCTCAATATACTCATGTAGCGTCTTTAACTCTACTTTGGAAAGAGCGTATTTTGGGCCCCAGGGTGGTTGTTGACCTGGAAGTAAATCGATTGTATGATCGTAGGGGCGATGTGGAGGGAGTTTTTCGGATTATCCATCAGGAAAAAATCCTGCCTTATTTAAGATCGGCCGTCTTAGGTACGGACCGTTCCACTTTATTTGTCGCCTGAGTCGCCTGTGTCGCCAGGGTCTTCTGTACGGGAGCAACCGTTGCCAGGATCTAATATAAGGGTGCAACGGTTGCGACGCTTTAGCGAAGGCTCCTACACTCCCCGTATCGCAGCGTAAGGTTGCCACACATGACAGGTCGCCCTCGATACAGCAGCAGTGCATGGTACGCCTGTGAAGTGGCGATCCTATGTCAGGCCGTATGTACGGTCATACTCACTGGTTTTATGGTTTTTCGCCGGTTTGGTCATTCATCGCCGGTTTAGTCATGCATCGCAGGTTTATTCATTCATCGCCGGTTTGTTCATTCATCGCACATAGGGAGACAGTTTCTTTAATCGAGGGTTTTATTATGCTATCTATGACTATATGCTATCTATGACTATATACGCGATATTCACGGTATTCACGGTGCTAATGACCGTCAGATCGGCTGGCCAGCGACGATCTGACAGTCGAATCTTGAAGGATTCGACACTTTTTTATGGAACGCTGCTTTGACAGAGGATTGGCCGATAATCTAAGGATTCGGCCTTTTATGATGGATTCGCTGCTTTGACATAGGATTAGCCGATAATCTAAGGATTCGGCCTTTTATTATGGATTCGCTGCTTTGACAGAGGATTGGCCGATAATCTAAGGATTCGGCCTTTTATTATGGATTCGCTGCTTTGACAGAGGATTAGCAGATAATCTAAGGATTCGACGGATATCTATAGAACGCTGCCTTGTCGACGGATCGTCGAATCTTTGAGGATTCGACGCTTTTTTATGGAACGCTGCTTTGTCGACGGATCGTCGAATCTTTGAGGATTCGACGCTTTTTTATGGAACGCTGCTTTGTCGACGGATCGTCGAATCTTTGAGGATTCGACGCTTTTTTATGGAACGCTGCTTTGTCGACGGATCGTCGAATCTTTAAGGATTCGATGCTTTATTATGGATTCGCTGCTTTGACAGAGGATTGGCCGATAATCTAAGGATTCGGCCTTTTATTATCGATTCGCTGCTTTGACAGAGGATTGGCCGATAATCTAAGGATTCGGCCTTTTATTATGGATTCCCTGCTTTGACAGAGGATTAGCAGATAATCTAAGGATTCGACGGATATCTATAGAACGCTGCCTTGTCGACGGATCGTCGAATCTTTGAGGATTCGACGCTTTTTTATGGAACGCTGCTTTGTCGACGGATCGTCGAATCTTTGAGGATTCGACGCTTTTTCATGGAACGCTGCTTTGTCGACGGATCGTCGAATCTTTGAGGATTCTATCTATAGAACGCTGCCTTGTCGACGGATCGTCGAAAGAATACAGGTGTTTGACGGCGAGATGTCGGTCGCGATCGTGCTAGGGAGCGTCATTGTAAAGGTTCGAATTCGCGGTGTTTGATTGTATCCAGGTCTAGAACTGTAAAGATCAATAATTAAACAGTAATCTGAGGGTGTTGAACTCACCTTCGAAAAGTTTGGACACAATGTTCGGGTGGTGTTGTGTGGTTGGCAGCTGTATTTCGACCAAAGTTCAAAACTGCAAAGACAAACATTGTAAAGTTTGCGAAAACTGACATGTTCTCACAAATACACCGGTTTAGCTGCAATCTACGCAGCAAACCACTCCTGCACGGCGACCTCCGTGACACAAAACATGACTCGGCGGCGTTCTTGGCGCTGCTTTGACCCCATTGCAGGCGTTGCACACACCGGAAATGAGCAAAGGAAATTGCGGTGAAAACTCTGCACGCTAATACTCACACCGCCCGAGCCGTCTGCCCCTGAGTTTTGGAGGGTAGTTCAATGCCCCCACCGCCTTGTTCAATCTTTTTCGCTCTAAGTTCGACAACTCTGCTGAGGTGAACACCACAAATGCCGACCTGCACACCGACGCTCATCAGCACAATCGCGACTGACAACTCGCCGTCAAACACCAGTATTCTCTGCTAAAGCCACCTTATCATGACCATATATACTAACGATGAATACAGGTCATACTGGCATTGCATGAGGTCCGTCGCTGGCCAGATCTGACGGGCGGTCATTAGCACCGTCAATCCGGTGAATATCGCGACCAAGCAGCATTCCATAATAAAGCGTCGAATCCTCAAAGATTCGACGATCCGTCGACAAAGCAGCGTTCTATAGATATCCGTCGAATCGTCAGATTATCTGCTAATCCTCTGTCACAGCAGCATTCCATAAAAGCGTCGAATCCTTAAAGATTCGACGATCCGTCGACAAAGCAGCGTTCCATAAAAAAGCGTCGAATCCTCAAAGATTCGACGATCCGTCGACAAAGCAGCGTTCCCTAAGATTGCGTCGAATCCTCAAAGATTCGACGATCCGTCGACAAAGCAGCGTTCTATAGATATCCGTCGAATCGTCAGATTATCTGCTAATCCTCTGTCACAGCAGCATTCCATAAAAGCGTCGAATCCTTAAAGATTCGACGATCCGTCGACAAAGCAGCGTTCCATAAAAAAGCGTCGAATCCTCAAAGATTCGACGATCCGTCGACAAAGCAGCGTTCCCTAAGATTGCGTCGAATCCTCAAAGATTCGACGATCCGTCGACAAAGCAGCGTTCTATAGATATCCGTCGAATCGTCAGATTATCTGCTAATCCTCTGTCACAGCAGCATTCCATAAAAGCGTCGAATCCTCAAAGATTCGACGATCCGTCGACAAAGCAGCGTTCTATAGATATCCGTCGAATCGTCAGATTATCTGCTAATCCTCTGTCACAGCAGCATTCCATAAAAGCGTCGAATCCTCAAAGATTCGACGACAAAGCAGCGTTCCATAAAAAAGCGCCGAATCCTTAAAGATTCGACGATCCGTCGACAAAGCAGCGAATCCATAATAAAAGGCCGAATCCTTGGATTATCGGCCAATCCTCTGTCAAAGCAGCGAATCCATCATAAAAGGCCGAATCCTATAAGATCCGTCGAATCCTTAGATTATCGCGTATATAGTGATCTGACGGTCATTAGCACCGTGAATACCGTGAATATCGCGTATATAGTCATAGATAGCATATAGTCATAGATAGCATATAGTCATAGATAGCATAATAAAACCCTCGATTAAACCTATCATTTCTCTCTAGGCGCGCAAGCGCGAATAGCCGCTGTGAATAAATCAGAAATCCATTAGAACTGCGGATCTCTTCCATAAAGCCATCCAAACTGCGGATATCTTCCATGAAGCAGCCCGCGCGCAGTCATCTTCCATAAAGCAGCCCGCAGTGCGAGCATCTTCGGTGATTACGCTGCACAGACCGTGAACTTGACGGATAGATGCTGGTGTTTAGACCTCTCCCTGTAAATAGTCGGCAAGCGAGTGTTGTCGCTGACAAGGTCCGCGCGCAGGCTAGTTCAGGGGCGAGTTGTTGACTCAACATGGGTTTGCTGACGAGTCCGGCCTGCAGGCCTGTTCAGGGGCGAGTTGTTAACTCAACATGGGTTTGCTGACGAGTCCGGCCTGCAGGCCACTTCGCTACGCGGGCATTTTTGTTCGATATGCTCCGCAGTCGCCCAAGTCGCCCAAGTCGCCCAAGTCGTCCGGACGACTAATAAGGAGACGGATTTTTTCCTGATGTCGTTCGGTAAACGCCTCTGCGTATTCCCAGTAGATGCTTGAGATCTTGATTTGACGTCCAACAAAACCGAATCGTTGTGTTCGGGAGTGAACCAAACCGCTCCGCAAGAATACATCTGATCGCCCCATTCGAGAACCGTCTCATCGTGATTGATTGATGTAGTTTGAGTCGCTTCGTGAGTGCAATTCTGTAAACAATGATCGCTAGCGAATTGGACGTCTCCCAGATACCAGTTGCCTGGTCTGTGTTTGACGATCCACCACCAAGGCAGGATCATGTCGAATTCACTGTCAAGAGTAGCAATCTCAAAGGTCTCCGTCGAAAAATGACTTCCAAAATTGAGCAAACAAGGAAAAGTAAAGGCTTTGCCCACTTCAGGAACAGGATTACCCCCGTAATCATAAATCTGGAGTGGAACATCTCGTTGCACCTTAGGGATGTGGAAATCAGAAACAAAATATTGCGATAACATAGGAACAGAAGCTCCAGAATCTAACAAAACACGCGCAAGTACATCTTTTTGGTCTTTTCCGATTTTCATCAACTTAAAAGAAAAAATGCGCCGTGACCCGGAAAAAGGAGAAGAAAACATAACGTTTTTAGTCGGAGGCTGTCCAGCAGCATCCGATCCCAACCTCTTCGTACCAGCAAAACAATTTTGGCAATAGGCCTTAATTGCCATTCTTCGTCTGGTTCGTACAGAGAAGCAACATCGTCTCTTTCAGCCACTGCAGCGTAATATGCAGCAGGCCTACGGAAACCGGCAACACGAGGAGTCCCCTCACTCGGTGTCACCGCTTCATGGTACGAAACAGGCATCCGACTGGAGAAGGCAGCAACTTGTGGTCCCTCAGTGACGTTACAAATCTCCGAAGTGATTCGAGTACCGAGTGCGGCCACCTTGTTCTTGCCCTTCCTGAACACCCGTCCAGCTGCAACCTTGGTCTTGTTGGGGTTGCCTCTAGTCGTGTTCTTTTGGCGGTAGCAATCAAACCATTTATGGTGGAAGTTGCCGTCGGCAGTCGGCCCATAGCCGCATAGGGTGCAATGTTTAGACTTTTTCCTCTCTGTGATTAAATGGTCAGGAATTCCGATATGGGCCTCCTTCCAAGTTTGTCCTCTGCTGTTTTTAAGGGTCTGCATCCCACCGGCTGATTGATGCTTCTGGTGCTGAGGTTGGTGTGGTTTGGAGGTGATCCGGTCGGCCAGGGATCGCTCCTGTTTGTTGCTCGATTTACGGACTCCAACATTGACCGACTTGTGTCCGTAAAACCTGTCTCGCCTGGCGTCCTCTTCGACTTCCTTACCAGCCATGACCAAGAGCTCATTGAAGTCGTCGTCATCCTTGGGTAGTTCCTTCGCATGGAACCTCCGACGAACTTCAGACGAAACTTTGTCAAGCATAGTATGACGCCAGGTAATCTCCGTCTGGTTGACCTTAAGATTGAACAGCTTCGCACGCTGCATAAGGTCCGCAATGTCACCCTCATGGCGAAGTTGATGCAACTTCGCCGGATGATCCTCAGCAGCCAATTTGGAACGGTAGTATTTGTCTGCTCTGTGCATAAAGGACTTCCAGTCATCATACCAACCATTGGCCTGCTGATCCTTACGGTATGCTTCATACTAACGACGACCAGCGTCGTGGAAAAAGGTACCGGTCCACTGGATCTTGTGCCGCTCCGACTGGAAACTCGCTTCAGTATAACCCATGGCGTTCTCCATGGCATCCTTCCACGTTTCCCAGTCTTCCCCAATCTTGCCGTACCATTTTGGTGGTTCGGCCATCTTGGGTTGTTGGACGTAGACTACAGTCGGGAGAGGGACTGCATCTCGTTTGTGTTTCTCCAACTTTTTTCTGCGGCGTTCCTCTCTATTGCGCTCTTTGGCTCTTTTGTCCTCCCTTGTGGGACGACGGCGCAGTCTGCGTCGTCGTTCTTCGGAAGAATCGGTCGAGTACCCAGAGTTGCTTGAGTCCGAACTGGAAGAACTGTGATCAGAATCATCGGGGTCCATACCATTCCTATTGAATGGTGGCGGCGGTGGAGGCGGAAGTGCACCGCGCATCCGTGGTCTCTTTGCGGAGGGAACATCCACCGGAGGCAAACCAAAATCGAAAATGCGGACACTGTCACCAGAGTAATCAGTGCCGTTATCGTGTGGAATTGCGGAGTAAATTGCTTGGTCAACCGGCGCAACTTTCTCCCGCAGCTGTTTTTCCACTTGTCGATTATTTTCGATCAAGACCTCTTGAATCTTCGTCTTCATCCATCACTGGGACAATAGGCGCCAGATTCCAAGGCCAAGGTCTCAAGTTGGCTTTCGATGTAGTTCTATTTTTCGTTACCGGCGAGTTTGACCTCTCGCAATGACCGTTCAAGGCGTTCAACAGCCTTGGTGTTTTCGTCGTTCTTGCCCGCAAAGGCAAGACCAACATTGGCAATCGTTTCCTTCAGAGCCTGATCAGTCTGAGACTGAAGCTCTGCCTTGATGCCATCGCAGTATAGCTTGATACGGTGGTTCATAGCGGATTCTATGGATAGAATCCTCTGGACCAACTCGCTTTGGTTGGACAACATAAGTTTGTTGTGTGTGTCCTGTCGGGCGAAACGATCATTCAAGCGTTGTGCCATATCAATGGAATTGACCCACAACTCCTGAAGACTGTGTTGCTGTTGTCGGAACTGTTCTTCATTTTGCTGGCTACTGCGCTGCATGGCAAAGGATTGCTGCAACAGCACATCCTTGAGTTGTCGCGCGTAGAGAGACAATTCGTTGAATTCTCATTGATCGATTGCTTATGAATGAGTTTATTCATAACATGGCTGATCTCGACGGACAACTCATTGACCGTTGGCGCAATCTGGTTGCGGTATGGCACAATGGCTTGTTGATCGTCGCTCAGACTCGAAAATGTCACAACGAGTTCTTGAAGCTGTTGGCGATCACTCACCAGCTTCTTGACGATGGGAAGAACCATTTGTTTACGTTGGTTAGCCGTATCTTCGGTAAGAGTCATCGCTACGAGAGCTTGTGAGGAAGAAGCTTCGCCGGACCGAGAGGCGGTTGGTGGCTCGGGGCCAGCGCTCGAAGCACGAGGATTGACTGACATGCTATCGGCCATCGTGGTTGTGCGTATTCGTAGAGGATAGGCGTATAGGTGCAAAATAGGAGTTTAAAAAAAGGTAGTTGAGGATAAAATATATAGTGTTAGACCAGGGTTCAAGAAAGATAAAATATCGATTGAACGGTAGTCACCGAAAGATATAAGGCACAATCTTAGGTTTGTAAACTAGAATATATTTTATGGCTCGTGTATGCCTTGTTGTCTTTTCCGAGGTCCTCCCCGGCGTCACTTAAGTACGCAGCTTCGGATCAACAGTCGGACGGCCTATCTACGCTATAGACGCTAGAGAATGCAAGAAGAGAATGTTAAAGATAAGAACAGTAAAGGGTACTCGGCGGAGACAGCCTGCACAAACTTACGCCCCGTCGTCTTGACGTGTCTCGAGTTAATTGGAAGACCAACACATTGAACACCCAACGTGCAGCCGACTAGATAACTATTCGGGCGCTAATACTCGGCTATTGTCGGTAATGTCAACACAATGATAACAGTCTCCACACAGTCAATTGGACTCTGGATATCCCACCAGATAAGGCCTGGGCCGCACAATGTGTAACATGATCATAAAAAGCTAAAACGTCGAAGTTCTGAGACTTTGATCTTTTTCAGCTTTGACTGTCTTCTTACATATACCCACCGGGTACATTGCGCTTTAGCCATCGCCCATTACGACTCCAGGGTTATTTTTGGGTCCGAAAAAAACTTTTTTTCCTATGGGATTGTAGCAAGTGCACACTTTTACCATACATCTCACGGAGAAGAACCTGCGGCGCAGTGCAGTAATTGTGTTTATTCTCAAGGATAAATCTCATTAACATATGCACCGCTAAGGTCTCTCTCGTAAGCGTGGTTGCCGCGTTGCGTTGCTACCTCCCATACTAAAACGTTCTTGGACTGGGTGGTATATGAAATGTAGGGTACTGTTCAGGCAGGGTAACAATGAATGAAGGGTAAATATGAAAGATGTGTACATATGTATAACAACGATATCCAAAGGCAGGCCAGCTGGGCCAGAAAAGGGCACCAATTGATCATCTGCTGTGGGTTCTATAAGTCCTTCAATCTCGACGCGAATTTGCTGTGCTTCCGGTGGTTCGTCTGGTGTATCCCACAAAGAACGCTGTATATCCGGCAAATTCAACGGCAATGCGGATTCAATGTCTGAACGTTTCCGTTTGAGGGAGGCTTTGGCGTTGACATCGAGACAATTTGGATGCGTCGCTTTGATATGGTTCTGTAGCTGGCCCCAGGTTCTGTAGTCCGCGCGGCACACTGGACATTGTCGGATGCTTGCATTCATTTCAAGAAAAAGCGGGTGAATTTGACTGGAAAATAGGTGTTGTATGTCGTAGAGAAAACCGGAGACGCGTTGCGATGGCTCAGTGTGACCACAAGAATGGCTGTGAGGATACTGCGGGCGAGAATGCGTGCGTTCTGCCTCAGGTTCGCCGGGATTCCGGTGAAATAGGGGTCATTAGCAGCACTAATGTTGGTCGTGGCGCTACCAGGCAGATGCTATGTGGCGCTGATCGGATACTATTGATACCCTGCATTCACGATGTCCCGAAAAAGCTGCATTGCCAAGCATCGCCAAGTTTGATGTACCAGTGTGTATACACAGCATGAGTGTAAATATGCAGTGAATAGGCAGAGATATATAGAGTTTGACGCCGGAATTGACCTAGCCTGAGGGGTTGCTGTGTTCAAGGTTTTCAGCAAAGGTTCCGGACAAACAAAAGTGTAGATAAAGGAAAAACGAAAATGAAGACAAAGGAAACTCAAAATGTTAAGATCGATCTTCTATATCTGTCAGTGGTACACACCGTAAAGGCGGTGAAATGCACCGTAAACCCTATGAATTATGCTTAATTCTATACTTTATATATTAAGTTTCACGAGTCCACCACGTGTTGATCCAGTTCTTTGCGAGTGTAAGTTTTAAGACAGACAAATATGAAACCAAAACTCTCATTGCAGAAGCTTGCGATTGCCGTGTCGAACATCGTCAACCGTGCAATTCACCGGATATCCGGTGAATTGTACGTTGTTTTCTTCAATCTTGAAGAGTCGTTCTGACGATATATCACATTGACCGACTTTCCTTGTCTGTCGAGACAAACAATGATGACTACCTGGTCGAGACAAACAGACAGCATGGTCATGGGCTTGTCTGCATATGTGTTTCTTTTGCTGGGCGGAGTCCATATAAACCGGACATTTCTCCGTATATCAGGTTTCCAGTCATTCTCGTCAAACGATTCATCAACCATCTTGTACTTCAACTTCACTGTAATCACCGTGAATATCGTGGTGTTTTGCCATCAGTTTTGGTCAGTCCCCACTATGTCCGTTTATGCATGCCGACTAATAGCGGATAGAACTCCAGCCGGAGCGTACTACTCTTATAACGTCAATACTCGTCTATAGCACCTCGTTTCCGGTGTTTTTCGCCTACTAGTGCCACTATCTTTGGTAAGCTTAGCTATATTCATCTCCCACTCCTTTTCTTTGCAGGTGCTAACCGTAATACAGGGCATCCGGTTTAATTCACCTCCTTTACCATGATTATGTCGCCGTCCAATCCTACCTTTACCGAATGGAACAAGTATTTCCGGATGACCAAAAAGTTGTCCTTAGCTCGCTGGCAAGAGCTCGAACATTACATCTTTACCATGGATATCACTGGAATCCGCCAAGGTCGATGGAATGAGTTCCTGGACTTGTTTTTCTCCTTGCCGGAATTCCCCGGGACGAGACCGCTCTACCAGGAAGCGTCCTTACCTCGCCCGAGTGCAGCGGCCGCAGAGGCCAGACTCATGGTGCACGCCTACATCAGCGATGTTTTGTTGAACGTCAACAAGGCCAAGGCGCGCATCGCTCTGACAAAGACCTCCGCTGACCCTGTTGTCAAGCGGCCAAGGATCGAGATTCCGGGCAACTTGCTGGCAACTGGCACCGTCGAGGAGGTGAATTTCGCCGGTGAGGAACCGTCCGACGAGGGGACAGTGACGATCCAACTAGTGTTTGTGGTGCCTGCCGCCCACGACCCCAGGGACGATGACAAGGGGAAAAGGCACCACCGTGACTGTCGACCTGACGACAGGGGCCACTACCTGGAAGATGGCATGACTGATGGTTACGACTGGAACCATCAGTCGAATCACTGTACGACAGTGACTCTGGACCGGCGTGTCCACTTCCAGGGCCTTTACCTCCGCGCGGACAAATCCCGCGCACTGAATAGCGTCGAAAGTGGCTGCTTTTACGGTGCAACGCGGGAGCCGCCGACCGACCAGAGCCCGCAGTCACGGACGGTCATGCCAGTCACCGACAGCGAGAGCCTGTCGAACTTCTGCGCGCGGCCGGCTATGAGCCTGTGGCCATCATAGCCATCCTGTACCTGACGTTGCCCGACAAGCTGGATAACTCGCCGACCCGCAGCGGCATGGACCACCTGCGGCGGGCCGACTACGTGCTGGAGGCGGATCACACGATGTCGGTGGATGAGGAGGAGTCAGAGAAGCTGTTTGCGGAGCGGTTCCGGCGGGCAAAGAAGAGGTTCCGGGCGCCTTCCACCATCAAGTCGTTGGCGAGGTAGACGGAGATGATGGCTGACCGGCTAGAAGATGATCTTCGCGTGGCGCGGGTATGCCGCACACAAGCCCAAAAGCAAGGCATGACGAACATGCTCTGCTTGGCGGAAGAGTCGTGTTACCAGCCGGGCATGCCGCTGTCGACGCAGCTTAGGGAGAAGCGGCTGTGGGTTGAGCTCGGCCGCAAAAACAGCGACTATCTCCGCTATCGACGAGATCATCCAATCCCCGAAGAAGAGCAGCAGCGAGACCTCCCCTTTGTCCTGGACGTGACGGCAGATGACCTGTTCAGAAGGATGCGAACGCCGGATACGAGTACGTGAAAATCACCGTCTTTCCGGTGAATTATACGCTGATATTGTACTTTAGGATTGATCGCGGACAGGAAGCGGCCTCGCCCTGAGCCGGCGCTGCCTGCGCGGCAAGCCAGCACGCCACCAAGCTCGCCTCTGCAGCAGAGGAGTGCCGCACTTGAACACGCAGGTTCAAGCCAGCCCCTGCCGGAGCCGGAGGTCGTCGAGAATGCAGCCGGTTCAAGCCAGCCCCCGCCAGAGATCGTCAAGAATGCCGCCGGTTCAAGCCTGTTGCCGCCGCAGTTGCCGCGGTTCGAAGGTGTTCCGCTTGAGGATCCGTTGCCTGAGAATGATCGGACATCTGTAGGTACGTCAACCACACCACTTTTCCGGTGAATTTCACCAGTAGGTTGATGGTAAGTTCAGATGGTGACGCCTATGCCTCTGGTGGTGCTGGTCGTGGCTTTGGTGAATCTACGTGGATAGATACGAGAATTCATCATTCCGGTGATTCTGGAGCAGATCCAAGTTCGGGTTCTTGGTTGTTCGGCTTGTCCTGAGGAGAGGATATGGCGTTCAGTTTTGGTTGTTTGTCTGCGAGTTTTATAGTAGATTCTTTGTTTCGAATATTCATTTCTTTCATTGCATAATATCAGATTCTTTGTTTTTTTGAAGTAGTCATAGACAGTTCTGACACCGAACAATCGACGGAGTTTACGGTGAAATCCACCTCTTCAAACAAGCTGTACTGCCAAATACATTGTGAAGTTGCATATGTACGCCGTTGACATTCACACAATTTTGGATGCCAAGTTTGGTTTTCAAGCCTTGACATCAGTCCCAAGAAACAGCTATCGTTGTTGGGAAGGTGGCAAGTTGTAACCACGCTAATGTGGCCGACCCGCTGGCAATTTGCTGTCAATTAGGGTCCGACCACTTTACGGCGCAATTCACCGTAAAGACGGTGAATTCCCCGTGAAAAGGGGTCATCTCCTGCTCATTTCCTGGACCCACAATTTCTCCCCGACATCTTTTGCTTATTCCAATTTTTGCTTTCAGAATGCCTCCCAAACTCAACAAGAAAAAATCCACAGCTGACGTTGCACGCAACGCGCAGCACAAAGTATCAAAACAGCGATCAACCGCTGAAATTCGCCGTAAATCAAGCAATCTGGGTACACAGATCGCACAGGCAAGTAGCAGCAGCCACGCCCAGCCCGCTCGGACAACACAGGTGTCCACGCACACAAAGCCTCCTGAAGACTGGCATGTTGAAATGCGAAGAAGAGATGATTCGGGTCTTCAGCACAATTGGCAGCAGACGGAGGTGGTGACAGTGTATCCAGCTTAGAGAAGCGCGAGCTAATCAAAGTAAAGAGTCTTATCACAAAGTTGCTTTGAGGCGGGACGTTGGTGTTTATCACAGTCTCGATGGGAGGAGAGTAGGTTAAGTGTTGCTGGTATATTCTCTAGCTATGGCGGGGGAATAGGCTCCTTTTATAGGAAACCCATCGTGCTGCGAGAGTACGAGGAAAACAGGAGTGGGCGTTGGTTTGACCCTGAAAACATGCCAAGGAAAATACACAGCCACAATGACTCATGCGTGTGAGTCAACCGTGTGACTCACACTTACAAATCCGCATGCATGACTCGTATGACTTTGTTAAGCGAGCGTCAGCAAGGCAGGCAGCGTCATCAACCAAAAATAGCGCAGCAACAGGCTAAATACAATATGACAAGAAAAGAAACGGAAACATAACAACCATCACGCTTGCGCAGTGTTTCATGCGCGGACATAGTCGCATGTACAAAATTCCAACACTTCACCTCACTGCGTACAGCGTATCAATTCAGCCAGCTTCATGTGTTGCGGCTTTGGTAAAGTCTTCGTGCAAATGTCGGCAAGGTTGTCAGCGGTCGGGACGTAGAACAGTTTGAACGTGCCTCGCTCAAGTTCTTCGCAAGTTTTGTCGTAGGCCACGTCAATGTGTTTTGTTCGATCGTTGAGTTTGTCGTCTTGCGAGAGCGATATCGCACCGGTGTTGTCGCAGAAGATAGCGAAAGGTACCTTAAGTCGGAAGTCTTTGAACCCTTTTATATACCATTGGATCTGCCGGGTTGCCAGGGAGAGAGCGATGTATTCTGCTTCGACAGTGGAGCAGGCGACACTGTCTTGCTTTCGAGATTTCCAAGCGATAACAGAGCGACCAAGTCGAAAAACGTAGCCGGAGAAACATTGTCGTGAGTCGAGGCAGGAGGCGTAATCCGCGTCAGCGAAAGCTTCTAGTTTGAGCGGTTCGTTGGCGGGGTAGAAGAGGGACCAATTCCGGGTCTTGTTGAGGTATCGTAACGTATGCATTGCGGCGTTGTGGTGCTCCGCCGTGGGACATGAATTGAACTACGAGAGACAGGAGATAGTGTGGGCGAGGTCAGGACTAGTGCCGGTAACAGCGTACATGAGGGAACCGATAATCGACCGATAGTGAGCCGGGTCATCGATCCGGTTATCCTCCGTTCCGTTCTGGAGCTTGTTGCCTTTGTCCGGGGGAGTGGAAACCGGTCTTGAAGATTTCATGTTGAATTTCTTCAAAACTTCTTCAATGTACTGTTCTTGGGACAGGGTGATGCCGTCGCAGCAGTAGGTGACACGGAGACCGAGGAGCCACGTAGCAATGCCGAGGTTGGTTATGTCGAATTCCGCCTTGAGCTTTGTGATGAGTGTAGCAACTGCGGGGGTATCGGGTCCGTATATAGTAATATCGTCAACGTAGATGGAGATACACATTTTGCCATCGGCGGCGACGCAGACGCAGGGGTTGAAAGTGGATATCTGAAAGGCTAGCGAGCGGAGGAAGCGAGAGAGACGTGCATACCATTTGTTCGCGGACTGTTTCAGACCGTACAGGCATTTATCCAAGATCCAAACCATGCCGTCTTCCTCGTATCCAGGAGGAGGGTGCATGTATATTTCTTCCGAAAGAGTGCCATAAAGAAACGCCTACTTGACATCGAGTTGGCGTGCTTTGCAACCGAAATGGGCACAGATTGCCAGGAGCAGGCGAAGGGATTCGTATCGTTTTTATCTATTTATTTATAGTTCATACAAGCATGCAGCCCTAAGGCTATGGCTAACTAAAACGAAAAAGAAAAACATATGAAAGATAGTATGCGGCTGAACACTCCTTAACCTGTTCGGCCGCGTCCTTAGTGTGTCGCAGTCCTTTTCAATCTGCCCGGTTGGTGTTGTATTTCCAGGTTGCGTTCAATCATGTGTGTGCCTTGGGTCTTTAAATGCCCTCCTCCTCTCTTGCCCCCGCCTCTGCTCCCGCGTCTCCGTCATCATCTTCCTCACCTTCCTCAACTTCCTCAACTTCTTCAACTTCATTCAGTGTTCCCCAACCCATGACCGCCCGGCCTTGCCAGTACAAGTCGGTTGGGGAGTTGTCAGACGTGACTTGTTGTCCAGATGTATACCAGTTGTGGCTGCCGATACCAGTTGTCTTCAAGAACTCCAAAGTTTGTTCAAGATTCTTGTCGTTATACAGCAGGTCCCACCTCTTTGGCCTCAGGTTGTCGATTTCTTTGAGTAGTCTGCGTCTGTGTGTTCTGTAAAGTGAACACTGGAGCAGGACATGTTCGCCAGTTTGTGTTGGGCTTCCACAGTTGCATTTGCCATTGGTGACGTCTGTGGCTTGAATCTTCTTCAGGTAATCTTTGAAGAAGCCATGCCCCGTCTTGAAGGAGAGTAGTTGGAATGTTGCGTGCCTGGTCAAGGTGTTGTAGCACTCTGCCATGTGCATCTTGGGCCAGTGGGTGTTGTTGTTTTGGACGTAGTACTTGCCGTGTTTGGATGTGGTCCACTGTTTCCTCCAGTCAAGCAGCTGTTGTGCTTTGACCTGGCGTCTCAGGAAGGAGAAAGTGGTGGTGGTGTGGTGTGGTTGTTCTTTTTGTGTTGCTTTGTTGGCCAGTTCGTCAGACTTTTCGTTTCCAGGTACCCCCGTGTGGCCTGGTACCCAGCAAATCTTCAAACCAACTTCCATCTCTTCTAGTTTTGTGGCCAGTTCGTCCACTGCCAGTGCTATTGCCTGCCCAGGTCCTGGTGCAGTGTGTGCCATTCTTGCGATTGCAGCCTGGTTGTCAAGAAACACATACACGTCTTTTGGTTTGTGCATGTTTCTTTCCACCAGCCACGTACATCTCTTAACTGCTAGAAGCGCCCCCTCTAGCTCTGCATCATACACTTCTGCCTCTGTTCCAAGAGGCAGTACCAACGAAATGTCTGGAGTACCACTGCCCTGCATGATGTACACACCAGCGCCTGTTACCCCATTGTCTTGTTTTGAGCCATCACTGTATGCAATCATGTAATGGCTGTCTTCTTTGATCTTGTCAAGCAGCAGGAAGTGTAGCTCAGTCGCCTGCTCCTTGTCTGCTTGCTCAATAATCCATTGAACTTTCGATTCGTGCCATGGAGGTGTGTCTGTTGCATTGAAGGTTTCGATATCAGTGGTTGGTTTGAGCCACGCCCTGACAGTGTGTAGAAGGGCATCTAGTCTGCCGAGGAACTTTGGTTTATCTGAGTCGCAGTGCCACTGAGCTGTTGACTCCAGCTCTTCGTCTCTTGTGGTGGTGTCAAAACAAGGGGGGAAGGTTTCCGGGCATCTTATTCTGATGGGGTGGGATTCAGGAAGTGTTGCGATTCTGAGTGCATATCTTCTGGCAATGTGGTTGAGTCTGACTGTGGTGGGAGGGATTGCTGCTTCCGCTTCAAGTGCAGCTGTTGGTGTTGTTCTGAACGCGCCCATGATTCCTCTCAATGCGCTATTCTGGACCATCTGTAGCTTTTTCGCCAGCTGTTTCTGGCCTTTCCACCATATTTCCACTCCAAAGTCCATTACTGGGAGAACTGTTGTGGTGAACAGTGTCCGCATGGTGCTTGGAGTGATGCCTGACTGGGTGTTTGCCATTCTGCTAAAGGCGTCGCAGCTGTGGATTCGTATCGTACAACTGGGGCGAAAATGCCATCGCCGTCGTAATCTTCACCAGGAGTTTGGGTGTATCCGAGTGCGACAAGGCGAGCCTACGCTTGTTGGACGTAGACTACAGTCGGGAGAGGGACTGCATCTCGTTTGCGTTTCTCCAACTTTTTTCTGCGGCGTTCCTCTCTCTTGCGCTCTTTGGCTCTTTTGTCCTCCCTTGTGGGACGACTGCGCAGTCTGCGTCGTCGTTCTTCGGAAGAATCGGTCGAGTACCCAGAGTTGCTTGAGTCCGAACTGGAAGAACTGTGATCAGAATCATTGGGGTCCATACCATTCCTATTGAATGGTGGCGGCGGTGGAGGCCGAAGTCCACCGCGCATCCGTGGTCTTTTTGCGAAGGGAACATCCACCGGAGGCAAACCAAAATCGAAAATGCGGACACTGTCACCGGAGTAATCAGTGCCATTGTCGTGTGGAAATCGAAAATGCGGACACTGTCACCGGAGTAATCAGTGCCATTGTCGTGTGGAAGTGCGGAGTAGATTGCTTGGTTAACCGGCGCAACATTCTCCCGCAGCTGTTTTTCCACTTGTCGATTATTTTCGATCGAGGCCTCTTGAATCTTCGTCTTCATCCACTCACTGGGACAATATACACATCTTTCATATTTACCCTTCATTCATTGTTACCCTGCCTGAACAGTACCCTCCATTTCATGTACCACCCGGTCCAAGAACGGTTTTAGTATGGGAGGTAGCAACGCAACGCGGCAACCACGCTTACAAGAGATACCTTAGCGGTGCATATGTTACTGAGATGTATCCTTGAGAATAAACACAAGTACTGCACTGCGCCGCAGGTTCTTCTCCGTGAGTTGTATGGTAAAAGTGTGCACTTGCTACAATCCCATAGTAAAAAAAGGTTTTTCCGGACCCAAAAAAAACCCTGGAGTCGTAATGGGCGATCATTAAAGCGCAATTAACCCGATGGGTATATGTAAGCAGGCAGTCAAAGCTGTAAAAGATCAAAGTCTCAGAACTTCGACGTTTTAGCTTTTTGTGATCATTTTACACATTGTGCGGCCCAGGCCTTATCTGGTGGTATATCCAGAGTCCGATTAACTGTGTGGAGAGTGTTATCATTGTGTTGATGCATCACCGACAATAGCCAAGTATTAGCGCCCGAATAGTTATCTAGCCGGCTGCACCTCCGGTGTTGAAAGTGTTGGTCTTCCAATTAACTCAAGACACGTCTAGACGACGGGGCGTAAGTTTGTGCAGGCTGTCTCCGCCGAGTACCCTTTACTTATTTATTTATTTATTTATTTATAGTTCATACAAGCATGCAGCCCTAAGGCTATGGCTAACTAAAACGAAAAGAAAAACATATGAAAAGAAAACCATATGAAAGATAGTATGCGGCTGAACACTCCTTAACCTGTTCCGCCGCGGCCTCGGTGTGACGCAGTCCTTTTCAATCTGCCCGGTTGGTGTTGTATTTCCAGGTTGCGTTCAACCATGTGTGTGCCTTGGGTCTCTAAATGCCCTCCGCCTCTTCTGCTTCCGCGTCCCCGTCATCACCTTCATCACCTGCTTCATCTTCCTCAACTTCCTCAACTTCATTCAGTGTGCCCCAGCCCATGACCGCCCGGCCTTGCCAGTACAGGTCAGTTGGGGAGTTGTCGGACGTAGCTTGTTGTTCAGATGTATACCAGTTGTGGCTGCTGATACCAGTTGTCTTCAAGAACTCCAAAGTTTGTTCAAGATTCTTGTCTTTATACAGCAGGTCCCACCTCTTTGGCCTCAGGTTGTCGATTTCTTTGAGTAGTCTGCGTCTTTGTGTTCTGTAAAGTGAACATTGGAGCAGGACATGTTCGCCAGTTTGTTTTGGGCTTCCACAGTTGCATTTGCCATTGGTGACACGTCTTTCAGTTTGTGCATGTTTCTTTCCACAAGCCGCGTACATCTCTCAACTGCTAGAAGCGCCCCCTCTAGCTCTGCATCATTTATTTATTTATTTATAGTTCATACAACATCAGGAAAAAATCCTGCCTTATTTAAGATCGGCCGTCTTAGGTACGGACCGTTCCACTTTATTTGTCGCCTGAGTCGCCTGTGTCGCCAGGGTCTTCTGTACGGGAGCAACCGTTGCCAGGATCTAATATAAGGGTGCAACGGTTGCGACGCTTTAGCGAAGGCTCCTACACTCCCCGTATCGCAGCGTAAGGTTGCCACACATGACAGGTCGCCCTCGATACAGCAGCAGTGCATTGTACGCCTGTAAAGTGGCGATCCTATGTCAGGTCGCCCACGATACAGCAGCAGTGCATTGTACGCCTGTAAAGTGGCGATCCTATGTCAGGCCGTATGTACGGTCATAGTCACTGGTTTTATGGTTTTTCGCCGGTTTGGTCATTCATCGCCGGTTTAGTCATGCATCGCAGGTTTATTCATTCATCGCCGGTTTGTTCATGCATCGCCGGTTTATTCATTCATCGCACATATGGAGAGAGTTTCTTTAATCGAGGGTTTTATTATGCTATCTATGACTATATACACTATGTACGCGATATTCACCGGATTGACGGTGCCAATGACCGCTGTGACAGAGGATTGGCCGATAATCTAAGGATTCAGCCTTTTATCATGGATTCGCTGCTTTGACAGAGGATTGGCCGATAATCTAAGGATTCGACGGATCTTAAAGAATTCGGCCTATTCTATGAAAAGCTGCTTTGTCGCGATATTCACCGGATTGACGGTGCCAATGACCGTCAGATCGGCTGTGACAGAGGATTGGCCGATAATCTAAGGATTCGACAGATCTTTAAGGATTCGGCCTTTTATTATGGATTGCTGCTTTGTCGTAGATCGTCGAATCTTTAAGGATTCGACGCTTTTTTGTGGAACGCTGCTTTGTCGACGGATCGTCGAATCTTTAAGGATTCGACGCTTTTTTATGGAACGCTGCTTTGACATAGGATTAGCAGATAATCTGACGATTAGACGGATATCTATAGAACGCTGCTTGGTCGCGATATTCACCGGATTGACGGTGCCAATGACCGTCAGATCGGCTGTGACAGAGGATTGGCCGATAATCTAAGGATTCGACAGATCTTTAAGGATTCGGCCTTTTATTATGGATTGCTGCTTTGTCGTAGATCGTCGAATCTTTAAGGATTCGACGCTTTTTTGTGGAACGCTGCTTTGTCGACGGATCGTCGAATCTTTAAGGATTCGACGCTTTTTTATGGAACGCTGCTTTGACATAGGATTAGCAGATAATCTGACGATTAGACGGATATCTATAGAACGCTGCTTGGTCGCGATATTCACCGGATTGACGGTGCTGATGAACGTCAGATCGGCTGGCCGGTGACGGAAACCTATACAATGCCAGTATGACCTATATTCATAGTGAGTATATATGGTCATGATAAGGTGGCTTTAGCAGAGAATACTGGTGTTTACGGCGAGTTGTCAGTCGCGATCGTGCTGGCGAGCGTCGGTGTGCAGGTCGGCATTTGTGGTGTTCACCTCAGCAGAGTTGTCGAACTTAGAGCGAAAAAACTTGAACAAAGCAATGGGGGCATTGAACTACCCTCCAAAACTCAGGGGCAGACGGCTCGGGCGGTGTTACTATTAGCGTGCAGAGTTTTCACCTCAATTTCCTTTGCTCATTTCCACTGTGTGCGTCCCCTGCAATGGGGTCAAAGCAGCGCCAAGAACGCCGCCGAGTCATGTTTTGTGTCACGGAGGTCGCCGCGCAGGAGTGGTTTGCTGCGTAGATTGCAGCTAAACCAGTGTATTTGTGAGAACATGTCAGTTTTCGCAAACTTTACAATGTTTGTCTTTGCAGTTTTGAACTTTGGTCGAAATACAGCTGTCAACCACACAACACCACCCGAACATTGTGTCCAAACTTTTCGAAGGTGAGTTCAACACCCTCAGATTACTGTTTAATAATTGATCTTTACAGTTCTAGACCTGGATACAATCAAACAACGCGAATTCGAACCTTCACAATGAAGCTCCCCAGCACGATCGCGACCGACATCTGGCTGCAAATACCGGTATTCTCTGCTGCAGCCCCCTTATCATGACCATATATACTGACTATGAATACAGCTCATACTGCTGGAATCAAGCACATTCGCGATGAATCCGTCGACAAAGCAGCGTTCCATAAAAAAGCGTCGAATCCTTAAAGGATCGACGATCCGTCGACAAAGCAGCATACCATAAGAAAGGTTCGAATCCTTAAAGGATCGACGATCCGTCGACAAAGCAGCATACCATAAGAAAGGTTCGAATCCTATAAGATCCGACGAATCCTTAGACTATCGGCTAATCCTATGTCAAAGCAGCATTCCATACAAAAGCGTCGAATCCTTAAAGATTCGACGATCTGTCGACAAAGCAGCGTTCCATAAAACCGTCGAATCCTTAAAGATTCGACGATCTGTCGACAAAGCAGCGTTGTATAGATATCCGTCGAATCCTTAGATTATCTGCTAATCCTATGTCAAAGCAGCATACCATAAGAAAGGTTCGAATCCTTAAAGGATCGACGATCCGTCGACAAAGCAGCGTTCCATAAAAAAGCGTCGAATCCTTAAAGGATCGACGATCCGTCGACAAAGCAGCATACCATAAGAAAGGTTCGAATCCTATAAGATCCGACGAATCCTTAGACTATCGGCTAATCCTATGTCAAAGCAGCATTCCATACAAAAGCGTCGAATCCTTAAAGATTCGACGATCTGTCGACAAAGCAGCGTTCCATAAAACCGTCGAATCCTTAAAGATTCGACGATCTGTCGACAAAGCAGCGTTGTATAGATATCCGTCGAATCCTTAGATTATCTGCTAATCCTATGTCAAAGCAGCGAATCCATCATAAAAGGCCGAATCCTATAAGATCCGTCGAATCCTTAGATTATCGCGTATATAGTGATCTGACGGTCATTAGCACCGTGAATACCGTGAATATCGCGTATATAGTCATAGATAGCATATAGTCATAGATAGCATAATAAAACCCTCGATTAAACCTATCATTTCTCTCTAGGCGCGCAAGCGCGAATAGCCGCTGTGAATAAATCAGAAATCCATTAGAACTGCGGATCTCTTCCATAAAGCCATCCAAACTGCGGATATCTTCCATGAAGCAGCCCGCGCGCAGTCATCTTCCATAAAGCAGCCCGCAGTGCGAGCATCTTCGGTGATTACGCTGCACAGACCGTGAACTTGACGGATAGATGCTGGTGTTTAGACCTCTCCCTGTAAATAGTCGGCAAGCGAGTGTTGTCGCTGACAAGGTCCGCGCGCAGGCTAGTTCAGGGGCGAGTTGTTGACTCAACATGGGTTTGCTGAAGAGTCCGGCCTGCAGGCCACTTCGCGACGCGGGCATTTTTGTTCGATATGCTCCGCAGTCGCCCGAGTCGCCTAAGTCGCCCAAGTCGTCCAGACGACTAATAAGTAAACGGATTTTTTCCTGATGAAGCATGCAGCCCTAAGGCTATGGCTAACTAAAACGAAAAGAAAAACATATGAAAAGAAAACCATATGAAATGTAGTATGCGGCTGAACACTCCTTAACCTGTTCGGCCGCGCCTCAGTGTGACGCAGTCCTTTTCAATCTGCCCGGTTGGTGTTGTATTTCCAGGTTGCGTTCAACCATGTGTGTGCCTTGGGTCTTTAAATGCCCTCCTCCTCTTCTGCCCCCGCTTGAAGGAGAGTAGTTGGAATGTTGCGTGCCTGGTCAAGGTGTTGTAGCACTCTGCCATGTGCATCTTGGGCCAGTGGGTGTTGTTGTTTTGGACGTAGTACTTGCCGTGTTTGGATGTGGTCCACTGTTTCCTCCAGTCAAGCAGCTGTTGTGCTTTGACCTGACGTCTCAGGAAGGAGAGAGTGGTGGTGGTGTGGTGTGGTTGTTCTTTTTGTGTTGCTTTGTTGGCCTGTTCGTCAGACTTTTCGTTACCACTGGGTACCCCCGTGTGGCCTGGTACCCAGCAAATCTTCAAACCAACTTCCATCTCTTCTAGTTTTGTGGCCAGTTCGTCCACTGCCAGTGCTATCGCCTGCCCAGGTCCTGGTGCAGTGTGTGCCATTCTTGCGATTGCAGCCTGGTTGTCAAGAAACACATACACGTCTTTTGGTTTGTGCATGTTTCTTTCCACCAGCCACGTACATCTCTTAACTGCTAGAAGCGCCCCCTCTAGCTCTGCATCATACACTTCTGCCTCTGTTCCAAGAGGCAGTACCAACGAAATGTCTGGAGTACCACTGCCCTGCATGATGTACACACCAGCGCCTGTTACCCCATTGTCTTGTTTTGAGCCATCACTGTATGCAATCATGTAATGGCTGTCTTCTTTGATCTTGTCAAGCAGCAGGAAGTGTAGCTCAGTCGCCTGCTCCTTGTCTGCTTGCTCAATAATCCATTGAACTTTCGATTCGTGCCATGGAGGTGTGTCTGTTGCATTGAAGGTTTCGATATCAGTGGTTGGTTTGAGCCACGCCCTGACAGTGTGTAGAAGGGCATCTAGTCTGCCGAGGAACTTTGGTTTATCTGAGTCGCAGTGCCACTGAGCTGTTGACTCCAGCTCTTCGTCTCTTGTGGTGGTGTCAAAACAAGGGGGGAAGGTTTCCGGGCATCTTATTCTGATGGGGTGGGATTCAGGAAGTGTTGCGATTCTGAGTGCATATCTTCTGGCAATGTGGTTGAGTCTGACTGTGGTGGGAGGGATTGCTGCTTCCGCTTCAAGTGCAGCTGTTGGTGTTGTTCTGAACGCGCCCATGATTCCTCTCAGGGCGCTATTCTGGACCATCTGTAGCTTTTTCGCCAGCTGTTTCTGGCCTTTCCACCATATTTCCACTCCAAAGTCCATTACTGGGAGAACTGTTGTGGTGAACAGTGTCCGCATGGTGCTTGGAGTGATGCCTGACTGGGTGAGTACCCTTTACTGTTCATATCTCTTTATCAGTCTCTTCTTGCATTCTCTAGCGTCTACAGCGTAGATAGGCCGTCCGACTGTTGATCCGAAGCTGCGTACTTAAGTGACGCCGCAGAAGGACATCAAAAAAGACAACAAGGCATACACGAGCCATAAAATATATTCTAGTTTACAAACATAAGATTGTGCCTTATATCTTTCAGTGACTACCGTTCAATCGATACTTCATCTTACTTGAACCCTGGTCCAACATCCCCTACTCGACTTTGGAGAGCTCTCACAAGGGCTCCGACTTTGCCTCTGACTTTGCCCCTGACTTTGCCTCTGACTTTGCCTCTGACTTTGACTCTGACATGGGCCCTGACTTTGCCTCTGACTTTGACTCCGACATGGGCTCTGACTTTGCCTCTGACTTTGACTCTGACATGGGCTCTGACTTTGCCTCTGACTTTGACTCTGACAAGGGCTCTGACATTTGCTCCTGATTGCTTGTTGATTAGACCACGGCTAACATTTTTCCCAACGGACTCTACAGACAATGGAGCTGATAGCTTCTCAAGCCGCCCAATTCGACTAAGAAGCCGCACTCAGCGAGGGTCGCATGAAGTTTCCGCATGTGACGTTGATCATCTGTCCGAAACAGATGGTTATAGAATGAATGGCAGCGATCGGAAGGGATGCACCACGCCACACGATGCTGCAGCATCATGGAGACTATAATTTGCGCCACTCCTTGCCGAGATGCTTGGCGCCCGAGCATCTGAGGGTCGTCGTGCCAACCGTGGAGACATAGAAAGCCCGGTGGAAGAAAAGCCAGTTCCTTCTACCAAAGGAGCCATTAACACACGTAGCTCCTCCTTCTCGACTTTGGTAGGAGGAAAAGGATGTCCGGCCCAAATTCAGCCGGATCGTGATTGATGAGGCGCATCGACACAATGGTGCCGGTGCCAGAAAGGCTACCTCTGGCCACAAAGTCTTTTGGAGGTACCTTCAATTCTTTGAGACAAAGACGCATTGGTTCTTGTCAGCCACGCCAATCACGACGAAGGTTGAAGACTTGCACTGTGTGTGCAAGTTCCTGTAATGGCTGGAGATCTTGCGAGACAATGCAGACAACGTCTGGATCGACACAACGGCTGCCGACAACAGACTTGGATTCGTCGAAGGTTCGGAGACCATCGTGTACGACCCAGAGGTGATAGCCAAAGGATCTCTAGTGCACTGTACGCTGAAGGCATGGGACACACATTTGCAACCTGATGCCGACACTTGCAGCGCTTCGCAGGACTGAATCAAGGAACGCCAGCTCCAGCAGGATCCCGACCTGGATGCCGATCCCGATGACGACGTCGTCGAGTGGTAAGAGCATCTGGACCATCTGCAGGCCATCCTTACAGATCGATTGGGGCACTTCCTGGAGAGTGTCATGCTTAGGCGCCGCATGGATTCCAGGATCCCATTCGACACTGACATTACGATCTTGAAAGTGCCGGCAATGGAAATCCGGACAGAGGCCCTTCCGTGTGATGCGACCGACAAGCCCATCCACGATACTGTCTTCCAGGGACATATGGGCAATAATCCACAGCGGGCATACCGGTACATCCGGATAGTCGCCATGGCCCTAGTTCTAGGACCTTGGTCAATGATGGACCCCGAGACCCATCAGGTCTTGTTGGACACCGTCTACTCCAGCTGGAATCCTGATGTGGATGATGTCCGGAAGTGCCTAAAGATCTTCCTGGAGACATACCCTCAGTTTGTAGGGCATTTCCCGTCCTCACGAGCCCGGACGATGACAAACAATGATCTGGCGGTCTCCATCGCCATTGGATCGCCGAAACTTAAATGGCTCATGTGGCACATGGCCAGATTGCACCAGAGAAAACCTTACAAAAAAGTGATACTCTGGACCTACTGGCCACTATCGCAGTGGTTTGTAGAGCAGTTCCTCCGGCTACTTGGCTACAAAGCCAAGAGAATGCCGGCAGCGATGACGGTTGCAAAGCGAAAGGCTTTGCAGGAAGACTTCAACCGACCCGGCGGACAGACACAGGTGCTGTGTCTCTCCTATCGAACCAGCAATGAAGGTTTGAACTTTGATGAGGACTGTTGCAACACAGTTCTGATGGAGCTTGGAAACTCCTCGTCACAAGAGACCCAGGCATGGTCTTGTGTCCGCCGAATCGGACAAGCAAAGTCTCAAACGACTCTGAGGCTTATCAACAGTGACTCCTCGGATGCCAAACACGAGGAAACCCTCAAACAGCGGGTCAATCCCACACACATTGCATTGGGCATTCTGAAAAAGATGCAGGAAGATGCTGGTGAAGGCGGCAAAGGTCTCAGTGGGGAGGACATTGACAACAGGTTTGTTGGCAAGAAGAATTCAGCGAGCAACCCTCAGTCTCCTGGAACCGTTCTTTTCCTGTCCGTCTCCCCGTCGGTCTCGCTGTCGGTCTCGCTGTCGGTCTCCTTGTCGGTCTCGCTGTCGGTCTTCTCCTCGTCGGTCTGGCTGTAAGTTGTCCCCTCGTCGGTCTCCCTGTCTGTCTCGCTGTCGGTCTCCTCCTTGTCGGTCTCGCTGTCGGTCTTCTCGTCGGTCTCTCTGTCGGTTTTGTTTTCGGTCCCCTTGTTTGTATTCTGCTGTTTTTCTTTGTCCTGGAGTTTTAGGGTCGTTTTAGAAGGTTGGTTAGCAACATCTGCGGAGTATTTAGGATGCATCTTTTGAGGAGTTTTGTTTATTATAAAGTAAAAGGTTGTGTATATACCGGTCATTCTGTAATTGTTAGATACAAATAGAGATTGTCTCTAAAACACGTAGGAGCGGCTCATTTGGTCCATACGCACGAATGTTTGCCGCAAGGTTGCTATATGATCGAAGTATGAAACATCCATGCGCCGTCACACACGCATCCATAAACTTCAATGATATCGAATCAGCCTCGACATATATTGAGGATCAACTCTGCGCTGACAGGCAGGAATAATCGACTCTGACAGGCAGGAATCATCGACTCTGACAGGCAGGATTAATCGACTCTGACGGGCAACAAGAGTCAACCCTGACGGGCAGCAAGAGTCGACTCTGACAGGCAGCAAGAGTCAACCACCACATTCCACGTGTCAACTCTGACACGCACGGCCCCCCTACCGCGGTAACCTCGATAACAGTGACATTACTGCGCAGTGGCTTAGCATGCCATACAGGCAGCTCGCACCTACCGCCTCAAGCGTGGTTGCTCGGCCACAAGATTCAGGGTTGCCGACACCAGTCCAATTGAGGCGTCAGTCACAACCTGACACTCGTACTCTGCCATTCACTGACGTCGGGAGTTTGTAAAGCAGAAACATCCTGCCGCTTGTCGACGTTTATTCAAGAGATAAAAGCACAGTGGAATCTTGCAAGATTTGTACAACATACAGGCGGACGTGGAAATGGACCAGAGAAGCAGAAGTATTGAATGTAGGGGGGGAAGGAGCCATAGAGCAGGATCCGGACTTCGGATTTTGGTACAGTGATATTGGGGGTTCAGACACGGGTCAATCTGTTGAATGCGACTCCAAAGAAGATTCAAAGTCCACAATACTGGTCCACAGAGGTTCTATTTCGAAAAGTTTTGTCAACTACTATATCCCATGTGTAGATCGCACTGTTTGTGCCACAACTCTATTAGCATACGTTTGTCTAATAATCATATGCTTTTTTCAAGCTTTGACTGCCTATACATACTTCACACTTGGCTCCAATTGTCAGCGTAGCCGTGCATGTTAAGCTTACCATGTCCGAGTTGGCTCTAGTCATTTGTCAGAGCTGGAACTTCGCCTGTAATTACCTACCTATGTCAGAGTGCCCGAGCAATGTGTTGAGACTCGCGATGTCCGAGTTGGCTCTAGTCACTTGTCAGAGCTCAAACTCCGCCTGCAATTTCCCACGTCAGAGTGTGCCAGCGTAGCTCTCGGAGCCTACAGCATGCTTATGAAGTGGTGTGTGTGATATATAACCACCCCCTGAGGCCCTGAGGATCTGAGTTCTCCAAAAGATCTTGCATCCCCGTACTTTTTTTCTATTTCTGCTATCCATCCGACTTTCACAATGCCTGAAAACAACAGTCAAGTTCAACGACAAAGATTCCGCGATCTGTTGACTGATGAGGAGCCGCCCAGTCAACGGCAATGAGCCGTAACAAATAAATCCAAACCGGCGGCTGAACCACATCACTCTCGGGGGTCTTCTGCTAAGTCTTCCGTTAAGTCTTGCCCAGCAAAGGGTAAAGACAAAGAAAGGACTGGTTCCCTATCAATTTTGACCCAGACCGCGCCGGTGACGTCGTCGGACGACATCGATGGTCATCAGAAAAACATCCGTTTTCTTATCATTAGTCGTCCCGACGACCTGGGCGACCTGAGCAACCTGGGCGACTGCGGAGCGTATGGAAGAAAAATGCCGGCGTAGCGAAGCGGATTCCAGTCGGCAATGCTCTTATAAACTAGCCTACAGGGGCATCGTTTTAGTGAACTACCCTGCAGGCCGGACTCGTCAGCAAACCCATGTTGAGTTGACAACTCGCCCCTGGTCTAGCCTGCAGCCCGGACCTTGTCAGCAACAACACTCGCTTGCCAACTAATTACAGGGAGAGGTTCCAACACCAGCATCTATCGGTCAAGTTCACGGTCTGTGCAGCGTAATTACCGAAGATGCTCGCACTTCGTACTGCTTCATGGAAGATGACTGCACGCGGGCTGCTTTATGGAAGATGACTGCATGCGGGCTGCTTTGTGAAAGATATCCGCAGTTCGGTTGGATTTATGGACAAACCAGCAGATGGATCACAGCGGCTATTCACGCTTGCGCAGCAAGGAGATATAATAAGTTTCATTGAGGGTTTTATTATGCTATCTATGGCTATATGCTATCTATGACTATATACGCGATATACACGGTGTTCACGGTGCTAATGACCGTCAGATCGGCTGGCCAGCGACGGATCTGACAGTCGAATCTTCAAGGATTCGACACTTTTTCATGGAACGCTGCTTTAACAGTGGATTGGCCGATAATCTAAGGATTCGACGCTTTTATGAAATGCTGCTGTGACAGAGGATTGGCCGATAATCTAAGGATTCGGCCTTTTATTATGGTTTCGCTGCTTTGACAGATGATTAGCAGATAATCTATGGATTCGACGGATATCCATGGAATGGTGCTTTCTCAACGGATCGTCGAATCTTTGAGGATTCGACGCATTTTTATGGAACGCTGCTTTGACGGAGGATTGGCCAATCATGTGAGGATTTGACGCTTTCAAGGAATGCTGGTCTGACAGAGGATTGGCCGATAATCTAAGGATTTGGCCTTTTATTATGATTTCGCTGCTTTGACAGAGGATTAGCAGATAATCTAAGGATTCGACGGATATCTATGGAATGCTGCTTTCTCGACGGATCGTCGAATCTTTGAGGATTCGACGCTTTTTTATGGAACGCTGCTTTGACAGAGGATTGGCCGATGATCTACGGATTCGACGTTTTTAAGGAATCGTCACGAAAAGGTCGATTTTCCGATTAGCACGCGTAGCCGTATTAGCATTGCATAGCAGCCCTTAGCACTCTATGTTGGTCCGTAGGTTAATCTAGCGACTGAGGTTTTTTACAATAAGTCCGTAGAACCAATACCATTCTTTAGCACTCCATAGCACTCCATAATAAGGTTCCATAGCATTCTTTAGCACTCTCCCGGTGGTTTTGGATCTCGCGATGGTTTTGGGAAGCATCTCGCCATGGTTTTGGGAAGCATCTCGCGATGGTTTTGGACCTCGCGGTGGTTTTGGACCTCGCAACGGTTTTGGACCTCGCAATGGTTTTGGACCTCGCAATGGTTTTGGGAAGGGTCTCGCGTTCGTTTTGGGAAGCATCTCGCGATGGTTTTGGGAAGCATCTCGCGATGGTTTTGGACCTCGCGATGGTTTTGGACCTCGCGATGGTTTTGGGAAGGATCTCCCGATGGTTTTGGTACTCGCGACGCTTTACAGATTCTTTGATTCAGTGCAACTTGATCGCTTATTCAGCGGTTTTATTATGCTATCTAGACTATATACAGAGACGGATTCTATGGAAAGCTGCTTTGTCGCCGGATCTTAAAGCATTCAGCCCTTTCTTATGGATTGCTGCTCTGTCAGAGGATTGGCCGATAATCTAAGGATTCGGGCTTTTAATATGGATTGCTGCTTGGTCGTTGATCGTCGAATCGTCGGCCTTTTCTCATTGATTGCTGCTTTGACAGACGATTGGCCGATAATCTAAGGATTCGGCCTTGTATTATGGATTTGCTGCTTTGACAGAGGATTGGCCGATAATCCAAGGATTCGGCCTTTCTTATGGATTGCTGCTTTGACAGAGGATTGGCCGATAATCTAAGGATTCGGCCTTTCATTATGGAATGCTGCTGTGACAGAGGATTGGCCGATAATCTAAGGATTCGGCCTTTCATTATGGATTCGCTGCTTTGACAGAGGATTGGCCGATAATCTAAGGATTCGGCCTTGTATTATGGATTCGCTGCTTTGACAGAGGATTGGCCGATAATCTAAGGATTCGACGGATCTTATAACATTCGGCCTATTCTATGGAATGCTGCTGTGACAGAGGATTGGCCGATACTCTAAGGATTCGGCCTTTTATTATGGATTCGCTGCTTTGACAGAGGATTGGCCGATAATCTAAGGATTCGGCCTTTTATTGGGGAATGCTGCTTTGACAGAGTATTGGCCGATAATCTAAGGATTCGGCCTTGTATTATGGATTTGCTGCTTTGACACAGGATTGGCCGATAATCCAAGGATTCGGCCTTTCTTATGGATTGCTGCTTTGACAGAGGATTGGCCGATAATCTAAGGATTCGGCCTTTCATTATGGAATGCTGCTGTGACAGAGGATTGGCCGATAATCTAAGGATTCGGCCTTTCATTATGGATTCGCTGCTTTGACAGAGGATTGGCCGATAATCTAAGGATTCGGCCTTGTATTTTGGATTCGCTGCTTTGACAGAGGATTGGCCGATAATCTAAGGATTCGACGGATCTTATAACATTCGGCCTATTCTATGGAATGCTGCTGTGACTGTTAGACCAGGGTTCAAGACCAATGAAGTATCGATTGAACGGTAGTCACCGAAAGATATAAGGCACAATCTTAGGTTTGTAAACTAGAATATATTTTATGGCTCGTGTATGCCTTGTTGTCTTTTCTGAGGTCCTCCCCGGCGTCACTTAAGTACGCAGCTTCGGATCAACAGTCGGACGGCCTATCTACGCTATAGACGCTAGAGAATGCAAGAAGAGAATGATAAAGAGATAAGAACAGTAAAGGGTACTCGGCGGAGACAGCCTGCACAAACTTACGCCCCGTCGTCTTGACGTGTCTTGAGTTAATTGGAAGACCAACACTTTCAACACCCGAGGTGCAGCCGACTAGATAACTATTCGGGCGCTAATACTCGGCTATTGTCGGTAATGTGTCAACACAATGATAACACTCTCCACACAGTCAATCGGACTCTGGATATACCACCAGATAAGGCCTGGGCCGGACAATGTGTAAAATAATCACAAAAAGCTAAAACGTCGAAGTTCTGAGACTTTGATCTTTTTCAGCTTTGACTGCCTCCTTACATATACCCACCGGGTACATTGCGCTTTAACGATCGCCCATTACGACTCCAGGGTTATTTTTGGGTCCGAAAAAAACTTTTTTACTATGGGATTGTAGCAAGTGCACACTTTTACCATACAACTCACGGAGAAGAACCTGCGGCGCAGTGCAGTACTTGTGTTTATTCTCAAGGATAAATCTCAGTAACATATGCACCGCTAAGGTCTCTCTCGTAAGCGTGGTTGCCGCGTTGCGTTGCTACCTCCCATACTAAAACCGTTCTTGAACCGGGTGGTATATGAAATGGAGGGTACTGTTCAGGCAGGATAACAATGAATGAAGGGTAAATATAAAAGATGTGTACATATGTATAACACGTCCCCCTCCTCAAGGTTGGCGTCCACGACAATAAAACAATTTAAAGAAATACACGAAATAAAATGAAATAAAATCAAATAACTGTAAGATGAGTTGACCGTTAAAAAACCTTTCTTCAATGCAAACAAAACTTAGAATAAGCGAAAAATAAATCATTGAAGTAAAAGGAAAAAGGTAACAACTCAACCAGAAGGAACCCTTGGATCGCGAGGCTTCTTGGGATAACGACCGTGAAAATTCCAAAGACTTTCCTTTGCATCCAGCATGTGTTCCGCCGGCACCTCTGTCCAATCCTTCTCTTCGGGATAACCCTTCCACTTAACCATATAGAAAACCTTTCCATCACGCTTTGTTGAATCCAGTATTTCATCCACCTCGAATTCTTCCGTAACTTCTTCCGCATCGCCGTATTGTTCTTCTTCCATGTCGACGTCGTCCGCTCCGGCATCAGGTTCTGGTCGTCCGGAGAGTTGAGATTTGTTGTAACGTTCGAGTAGGGATACGTGGAATACATCGTGAATATTCCAGCTGGCGGGTAAGTCGAGTTGGAAGGCGGTGTCCTTGATGTTGCGTGATATTTTGAAAGGTCCCCAAAATATATGGTCCAGTTTCTTTTTGGGTCGTCGGGTCTTGAGATTCTTACCATTCAGCATAACGAGATCCCCCACCTTGAACGTATATTTGTCCGATCGCTTTTTGTCCGCTTGCTTAGCCATACGTTCCTGAGCCTTTCTCATATTCTCAATGAGATTCTCATGGACGTTGTTGAGACAGTGGGCATACAGACAGCTTGTCGGATTCTTGACCTGTTTTTTGGTAGGCCAATTCGTTCGTGGGTGAAAACCGTAGTTGGCGTACAAAGGGGAAACACCTGTGGCCGAATGAACAGCATTGTTGTACGCATGTTCTGCCATGGGCAGAAGCTCGGACCAATTGTCTTGTTCATAATTGCTGAACGCTCTAATGTAGGCTTCTAAGACCTGATTGAGCCGCTCAGTTTGACCGTCGGTTTGAGGATGGAATGACGTGCTCATCTTAAGTATCACGTTAAGATTTTCCATCAGTGAGCCCCATTCTTTTGCCGTGAATCGTGAATCTCTGTCAGACACAATTGACGAAGGTAGCCCGTGTAGCCGCCAGATTTCTTTTAAGAACAGCATAACTAACTGCTTATTCTTCATGCCTTTCTTAATGGGGATAAAATAAGCCATCTTGGTAAAGCGGTCAATAATCACCCATATAGAGGTGAACCCATTTGAGTTCGGCAATGTAGTAATGAAATCCATGGCAATGCTATCCCAGGGGGCGTGTGGTAGCTCCAGCGGTTGTAGTAACCCATACTGAGCATGACGTGGAGACTTGTTGCGTTGGCATTCTGGACACGAGCGCACATAATCAATGATCCATAAATCCATCTTTGGCCAGTAGAAATTCCGCCTGATAAGCTCAGTGGTTTTTTCCTGTCCAAAGTGACCTGCGATCTTAGAGTCATGTTCGGCTTCAGCAATCCAAATTCGCAACTCATTGTCATCCGGAATCCAAAGACGGTTTTGATAATACAGGAGATCATCATCGAGAGAAACATCCTTCGGAGGATTATTGGCTTTCACCTTGTCACATTCTGCTTGGTATATGGCATCGGCTTGACAGCTTTGCTTAATACGTGCAACAAAATCATCCGCCCATTTCGGAGTTGACAAGGCAGCTAAGCGTACGGAAGAAATCTTTGAACTTGACATCTCCGTATCCTCTGTTGGAAGTAATTGTCCAGGCTTGAGAAGGCGCATGATCGGCTGATTCTGAGCGCTGTCCCCCTCCTCAGGTCGGTATTCCGACCGGCGAGAAAGAGCGTCAGGCTTGCCGTTTTCAGTACCTTTGCGATAATGAATGGTAAAGTCATAGTCTGCCAGGAATAAAGCCCATCTTAGTTGCCGTCGATTCAGCAAAAGATCCTTTTGCTCGAAATACTCATCGTTTTTGTGATCTGAAAAGACGGTAACAGGGTGTAGAGAGCCTTGGAGGTACCGTCTCCAATCCTTAAAAGCAGTGACAATCGCTAACATTTCCTTATCGTGAATATCATAATTGATTTCATGAATATTCATTTTTCTCGACATAAATGCCACTGGATGCAATTTTCCATCATGTTTCTGAGATAAGACCGCTCCACTCGCATAGTCGGAGGCATCAGTCTCAATGATGATAGGTAAGTTCGGATCAAAGTGACGTAGGATCGGTGCTTCAGTAAATAATTTCTTAAGCTTCTGAAACCGATCTTCGGCGTCTTGTGTCCAAACAAACTTTTTAGCGTCTCCTTTGATTGTATTATATATGGGGCTGGCAAAGTATGCATAATTATCGATAAACCTTCGATAAAAGTTGCAAAACCCCATAAAAACTTGTACGTCTCGGACGGACTTGGGCGATTTCCATGCAAGAATGCTGTCGACCTTATCAGTTGTCATGGATATACCATGATCGGAGATAATATAGCCTAAAAATTCAACAGACTTGACATGAAATTCACATTTCTCCAACGCGGCAGCTAAGCCGTGTTGTGTGATGCGTCGTAAGACTTCCTTTACGATACGAACGTGATCTTGCTCAGTCTCGGAGTAAATCAGGATATCGTCAATATAGACAACTACCCCGTCATCCAACAGATCTCTGAAGATATCATTCATCGCAGCTTGAAAAGTAGCTGGAGCATTGGCCAATCCAAAAGGCATAACCAAGTACTCAAAGTTTCCATAACGACTGCGGAAAGCAGTTTTCCATTCATCACCCTCTCTGAGTCTCAGGAGATTATAGCCCGATTTAAGATCAATCTTGGAGAAAATCTTAGCGGATCGGACTCTATCTCTGAGCTCATTCATGAGGGGCAGTGGGCAACGATCCATAACCGTAACTCTGTTGAGACCTCGATAGTCGACAACTAGTCGAAGGCCACGACCGTGTGGTTTGGGAACAAAGAAAATTGGTGCACCGGCTGGGGAGTTGCTTCTGCGAATCTTGCCAGTCCGCAGCATTTCCTCAATATACTCATGTAGCGTCTTTAACTCTACTTCGGAAAGAGCGTATATTGGGCCCCAGGGTGGTTGTTGACCTGGAAGTAAATCGATTTTATGATCGTAGGGGCGATGTGGAGGGAGTTTTTCGGATTGTCGTTCGGAAAATGCCTCTGCGTATTCCCAGTAGGTGCTTGGGATCTTAGACTTGACGTCCGACAAAACCGAATCGTTGTTTTCCGGAGTAAACCGAACCGCTCCGCAAGAATACATCTGGTCGCCCCATTCGAGAACTCTCTCATCGTAATCGATTGATGTAGTTGGAGTCGCTTCGTGAGTGCAATTCTGTAAACAATAATCGCTAGTGAATTGGACGTCTCCCAGATACCAGTTGCCTGGTCTGTGTTTGACAATCCACCACCAAGGCAGGATCATGTCGAATTCACTGTCAAGAGTAGCAATCTCAAAGGTCTCCGTAGAAAAATGACTTCCAAAATTGAGTAAACAAGGAAAAGTAAAGGCTTTGCCCACTTCAGGAACAGGATTACCACCGTAATCATAAATCTGGAGTGGAACATCTCGTTGCACCTTAGGGATGTGAAAATCAGAAACAAAAGATTGCGATAACATAGGAACAGAAGCGCCAGAATCTAACAAAACACGCGCAAGTACATCTTTTTGGTCTTTTCCGATTTTCATCAACTTCAAAGAAAAAATGGGCCGTGACCCGGAAAAAGGAGAAGAAAACATAACTTTTTTAGTTGGAGGCTGTCCAGCAGCATCCGATCCGGACCTCTTCGTGCCAGCAACAGCAATTTTGGCAATAGGCCTTAATTGCTATTCTTCGTCTGGTTCGTACAGAGAAGCGACATCGTCTCTTTCAGCCACTGCAGCGTAATATGCAGCAGGCCTACGGAAACCAGCAACACGAGGAGTCCCCTCACTCGGTGTCACCGCTTCATGGTACGAAACAGGCATCCGGCTGGAGAAGGCAGCAACTTGTGGTCCTTCAGTGACGTTACGAATCTCCGAAGTGATTCGAGTACTGAGTGCGGCCACCTTGTTTTTGCCCTTCCTGAACACCCGTCCAGCTGCAACCTTGGTCTTGTTGGGGTTGCCTCTAGTCGTGTTCTTTTGGCGGTAGCAATCAAACCATTTATGGTGGAAGTTGCCGTCGGCAGTCGGCCCATAGTCGCATAGGGTGCAATGTTTGGACTTTTTCCTCTCCGTGATTAAATGGTCAGGAATTCCGATATGGGCCTCCTTCCAAGTTTGTCCTTTGCTGTTTTTATGGGTCTGCATCCCACTACCGGCCGATTGATGCTTCTGGTGTTGAGGTTGGTGTGGTTTGGAGGTGATCCGGCCGGCCAGGGATCGCTCCTGTTTGTTGTTCGATTTACGGACTTCGACATTGACCGACTTGTGTCCGTAAAACCTGTCTCGCCTGGCGTCCTCTTCCACTTCTTTACCAGCCATGACCAAGAGCTCGTTGAAGTCGTCGTCATCCTTGGGTGGTTCCTTCGCATGGAACCTCCGACGAACTTCAGACGAAACTTTGTCAAGCATAGTATGACGCCAGGTAATCTCTGTCTGGTTGACCTTAAGATTGATCAGCTTCGCACGCTGCATAAGGTCCGCAATGTCACCCTCATAGCGAAGTTGGTGCAACTTCGCCAGATGATCCTCAGCAGCCAATTTGGAACGGTAGTATTTGTCTGCTCTGTCCATGAAGGACTTCCAGTCATCATACCAACCATTGGCCTGCTGATCCTTACGGTATGCTTCATACCAACGACGACCAGCGTCGTGGAAAAAGGTACCGGTCCACTGGATCTTGTGCCGCTCCGACTGGAAACTCGCTTCAGTATAACCCATGGCGTTCTCCATGGCATCCTTCCACGTTTCCCAGTCTTCCCCAATCTTGCCGTACCATTTTGGTGGTTCGGCCATCTTGGGTTGTTGGACGTAGACTACAGTCGGGAGAGGGACTGCATCTCGTTTGCGTTTTTCCAACTTTTTTCTGCGGCGTTCCTCTCTCTTGCGCTCCTTGCCTGTTTTGTCCTCCCTTGTGGGACGACGGCGCAGTCTGCGTCGTCGTTCTTCGGAAGAATCGGTCGAGTACCCAGAGTTGCTTGAGTCCGAACTGGAAGAACTGTGATCAGAATCATCGGGGTCCATACCATTCCTATTGAATGGTGGCGGCGGTGGAGGCGGAAGTGCACCGCGCATCCGTGGTCTCTTTGCGGAGGGAACATCCACCGGAGGCAAACCAAAATCGAAAATGCGGACACTGTCACCGGAGTAATCAGTGCCATTGTCGTGCGGAAGTGCGGAGTAAATTGCTTGGTCAACCGGCGCAACTTTCTCCCGCAGCTGTTTTTCCACTTGTCGATTATTTTCGATCAGGGCCTCTTGAATCTTCGTCTTCATCCACTCACTGGGACAATAGGCGCCAGATTCCAAGGCCAAGGTCTTAAGTTGGCTTTCGATGTGGTTCCATTTTTTGTTACCGGCGAGTTTGACCTCTCGCAATGACCGTTCAAGGCGTTTAACAGCCTTGGTGTTTTCGTCGTTCTTGCCCGCAAAGGCAAGACCGACATTGGCAATGGTTTCCTTCAGAGCCTGATCAGTCTGAGATTGAAGCTCTGCCTTGATGCCATCACAGTATTGCTTGATTTGGTGGTTCAAGGTGGATTCTGTGGATAGAATCCTCTGGACCAACTCGCTTTGGTTGGACAACATAAGTTCGTTATGTGTGTCTTGTCGGGCAAAACGATCGTCCAAGCGTTGAGCCATATCAATGGAATTGACCCACAATTCCTGGAGACTGTGTTGCTGCTGTCGGAACTGTTCTTCGTTTTGCAGGCTACTGCGCTGCATGGCAAAGGATTGCTGCAACAGCACATCCTTGATTTGTCGAGCGTAGAGAGACAATTCGTGAAGGGAATTCTCATTGACCGATTGCTTATGAATGAGTTTATTCATAACATGGCTGATCTCGATGGACAAATCATTGACCGTTGGCGCAATCTGGTTGCGGTATGGCACAATGGCTTGTTCGGCGTCGCTCAGACTCGAAAATGTCTGAACGAGTTCTTGAAGCTGTTGGCGATCACTCACCAGCTTCTTGACGATGGGAAGAAACATTCGTTTATGTTGGTTACCCGTATCGTCGGTAATAGTTATCGGAACGAGAGCTTGTGAGGAAGAAGCTTCGCCGGACTGAGAGGCGGTTGGGGGCTCGGGGCCAGCGCTCGAAGCACGAGGATCGACTGACATGCTATCGGCCATCGTGGTTGTGCGTATTCGTAGAGGATAGGCGTATAGGTGCAAAATAGGAGTTTAACAAAGGTAAGATGAGGAAAAAATATATAGTGTTAGACCAGGGTTCAAGAAAGATGAAGTATCGATTGAACGGTAGTCACCGAAAGATATAAGGCACAATCTTAGGTTTGTAAACTAGAATATATTTTATGGCTCGTGTATGACTTGTTGTCTTTTCTGAGGTCCTCACCGGCGTCACTTAAGTACGCAGCTTCGGATCAACAGTCGGACGGCCTATCTACGCTATAGACGCTAGAGAATGCAAGAAGAGAATGATAAAAAGATAAGAACAGTAAAGGGTACTCGGCGGAGACAGCCTGCACAAACTTACGCCCCGTCGACTTGACGTGTCTTGAGTTAATTGGAAGACCAACACTTTCAACACCCGAGGTGCAGCCGACTAGATAACTATTCGGGCGCTAATACTCGGCTATTGTCGGTAATGTGTCAACACAATGATAACACTCTCCACACAGTCAATCGGACTCTGGATATACCACCAGATAAGGCCTGGGCCGCACAATGTGTAAAATGATCACAAAAAGCTAAAACGTCGAAGTTCTGAGACTTTGATCTTTTTCAGCTTTGACTGCCTCCTTACATATACCCACCGGGTACATTGCGCTTTAACGATCGCCCATTACGACTCCAGGGTTATTTTTGGGGCCGAAAAAAACTTTTTTACTATGGGATTGTAGCAAGTGCACACTTTTACCATACAACTCACGGAGAAGAACCTGCGGCGCAGTGCAGTACTTGTGTTTATTCTCAAGGATAAATCTCAGTAACATATGCACCGCTAAGGTCTCTCTCGTAAGCGTGGTTGCCGCGTTGCGTTGCTACCTCCCATACTAAAACCGTTCTTGAACCGGGTGGTATATGAAATGGAGGGTACTGTTCAGGCAGGATAACAATGAATGAAAGGTAAATATAAAAGATGTGTACATATGTATAACAGTGACAGAGGATTGGCCGATACTCTAAGGATTCGGCCTTTTATTATGGATTCGCTGCTTTGACAGAGGATTGGCCGATAATCTAAGGATTCGGCCTTTCTTATGGATTGCTGCTTTGACAGAGGATTGGCCGATAATCTAAGGATTCGGCCTTTGATTATGGAATGCTGCTGTGACAGAGGATTGGCCGATAATCTAAGGATTCGACGGATCTTATAGGATTCGGCCTTTTATTATGGAATGCTGCTTTGACGGAGGATCTTCAAGGATTTGGCCTATTCTTATGGATTGCTACTTGGTCGTAGATCGTCGAATCTTTAAGGATTTGACGCTTCCTTATGGAATGCTGCTTTGTCGACGGATCGTCGAATCTTTAAGGATTAGACGCTTCCTTATGGATTGCTGCTTAGTCGTCGATCATCCAAAGAATACAGGTGTTTGACGGCGAGATGTCGGTCGCGATCGTGCTAGGGAGCGTCATTGTAAAGGTTCGAATTCGCGGTGTTTGATTATGTTAAGTCTAGAATTGCAAAGATCAATAATTAAACAGTAATCTGAGGGTGTTGAACTCACCTTCGAAGAGTTTGAACACAGTGTTTGGGTGCTGTTGCGTGGTTGGCAGGTGTATTTTGACCAGAGTTCAAAACTGCAAAGACAAACATTGTAAAGTTTGCGAAAACTGACATGTTCTCACAAATACACTAGTTTAGCTGCAATCTACGCAGCAAACTACTCCTGCGCGGCGGCTTCAGTGACACAAAACATGACTCGGCGGTGTTCTTGGCGCTGCTTTGACCACATTGCAGGGGCTGCACACACCGGAAATGAGCAAAGGAAATTGCGGTGAACTAATAGTCACACCGCCCGAGCCGTCTGCCCCTGAGTTTTGGAGTGTAGTTCAATGCGCCCATTACTTTGTTCGAGTTTTTTCGCTCCAAGTTCGACAACTCTGCTGAGGTGTACACCACAAATGCCGACCTGCACACCGACGCTCGTCAGCACGATCACGACCGACAACTCGCCATAAACATCAGTATTCTCTGATAAAGCCACCTTGTCATGACCATATATACTGACTATGAATGCAGTTCATACTGCTGCTAATCGACAAATCGTATGCCGAGCAGCTTTCCATAGAACAGGCTGAATCCTTATAGATCTGTCAAATTCTTATAGATATGTCGAATCCTTAGAGGTCTGTCGTATCCTTATAGATCTGTCGAATCCTTATAGATCTGTCTAATCCTTATAGATCTGTCGAATCCTTAGATTATCGGCCAATCCTCTGTCACAGCAGCATTCCATAATAAGGGGCCGAATTCTTAGATTATCGGCCAATCCTCTGTCAAAGCAGCAATCCATAAGAAAGGCCGAGTCCTTAGATTATCGGCCAATCCTCTGTCAAAGCAGCGAATCCATAATAAAAGGCCGTATCCTTAGATTATCGGCCAATCCTCTGACAAAGCAGCAATCCATAAGAAAGGCCGAATCCTTAGATTATCGGCCAATCCTCTGTCACAGCAGAATTCCATAATAAAAGGCCGAATCCTTAGATTATCGGCCAATCCTCTGACAAAGCAGCAATCCATAAGAAAGGCCGAATCCTTAGATTATCGGCCAATCCTCTGTCACAGCAGCATTCCATAATAAAAAGCCGAATCCTTGAATTATCGGCCAATCCTCTATCAAAGCAGCAATCCATAAGAAAGGCCGAATCCTTAGATTATTGGCCAATCCTCTGTCAAAGCAGCGAATCCATAATGAAAGGCCGAATCCTTAGATTATCGGCCAATCCTCTGTCAAAGCAGCGTTCCATAGAATAGGCCGAATCCTTTAAGATCCGTCGAATCCTCAGATTATCTGCTAATCCTATGTCAAAGCACCATTCCATAATAAAAGGCCGAATCCTATAAGATCCGTCATATCCTTAGATTATCGGCCAATCCTCTGTCAAAGCAGCTTCCCATAAGAAAGGCCGAATCCTTAGATTATCGGCCAATCCTCTGTCACAGCAGCATTCCATAGAATAGGCCGAATCCTTTGAGATCCGTGGAATCCTCCGATTATCTGCTAATCCCATGTCAAAGCAGCATTGCATAAAAAAGCGTCGAATCCCTAAAGATTTGACGACCTGGCGACAAAGGGCAGCTTCACATAGATTCCGTCTCTATATATAGTCTAGATAGCATAATAAAACCGCTGAATAACCGCTCAAGTTGCACTGAATGAACCTGTAAACTATCGCGAGATCCAAAACCACCAAAACCATCGCGAGATCCAAAACCACCAAAACCATCGCGAGATCCAAAACCACCAAAACCATCGCGAGATCCAAAACCACCAAAACCACCGCCAAACCATCGCGAGATCCAAACACACTGCCGTAGTATATAGCCGAACATAGCATTGTCAGAGTCTAAGTTGAGGATCTCGCTGTCCAACGTAGCACTGTCAGAGTTCAAAGTCGCGATCTTTCTGTCCAGCGTAGCATATACATGGCCTAACGTAGCATATCCATAGCCTAACGTAGCATGCAGAGATGCTACGTGTAGCACTCAAAGTTGCCAAAATAGCATGCAGAGATGCTACGCTTAGCAACTCTGCATCCTGAGCGTAGCATGCGGACTTCCTAAATTACTGCTGTTCTCCGAAAATACGCCGTCTAACATCTAAGTTACTTCGCTTATCCCAACGTAGGCTAAAATGAGAGGGATTGAAAACAGGGAGGTAACGTAGCTGTTAGACGAGCTATTTTAGGAGAACAGCGGTAACGTAGGAACGTTGCGCCCTACGTTACCGGGGACCTTGCGATGTAGTCGAACCAACGTATATCGGCTAATTTAGGCTGACGTAGGAGTTTTAGGAGTTTTAGCACAAAAGGACCTTTTTCGTGACGATGCTGCCGTGACAGAGGATTGGCCGATAATCTAAGGATTCGACGGTTTTATGGAACGCTGCTTTGACAGAGGATTGGCCGATGATCTAAGGATTCGACGCTTTTATGGAATGCTGCTGTAACAGAGGATTGGCCGTAATCTAAGGATTCAACGCTTTTATGGAATGCTGCTGTGACAGAGGATTGGCCGATAATCTAACGATTCGGCCTTTTATTATTGATTCGCTGCTCTGACAGAGGATTAGCAGATAATCCAAGGATTTGACCCTTTTATGGAATGCTGCTTTGACAGAGGATTGGCCGATAATCGAAGGATTCGACGGTTTTATGGATTCGCTGCTGTGACAGAGGATTGGCCGTAATCTACATCAGGAAAAAATATTGCCATATCTAAGATCGGCCTTCTTAGATACGGGCCGTTTTACTTTAGATGTTGCCCGAGTTGCCTGTGTCGCTAGGGTCTTCTGTACGGGTGCAACGGTTGCCAGGATCTGATATAATGGTGCAACGGTGGCGACGCCTCAGCGAAGGCTCCTACACACCCCGTGTCGCAGCTTAAGGTTGCCAAACATGACAGGTCGCCCTCGATACAGCAGCAGTGCATTGTACGCCTGTAAAGTGACGATCCTATGTCCGGCCGTATGTACGGTCATATTCACCGGTTTTATGGTTTAATCAAATCCCCGGTTTATCCACTCATCGCCGGTTTAGTCATTCATCGGCGGTTTATTCATTCATCGGCGGTTTATTCATTCATCGCCAGTTTATTCATTCATCGCACATATGGAGAGAGTATCTTGGATCGAGGGTTTTATTATGCTATCTATGACTATATACACTATGTACGCTATATTCACCGGATTGACGGTGCTAATGACCGCTGTGACAAAGGATTGGCCGATAATCTAAGGATTCGACGGATATCTATAGAACGCTGCTTTGTCGACGGATCGTCGAATCTTTGAGAATTCTACGCTTTTTTATGTAACGCTGCTTTGTCGACGGATCGTCGAATCTTTGAGGATTCGACGCTTTTTTATGGAACGCTGCTTTGTCGACGGATCGTCGATCCTTTAAGGAAGGATTCGACGCTTTTTTATAGAATGCTGCTTTGACATAGGATTAGCAGATAATCTAAGGATTCGACGGATATCTATAGAACGCTGCTTTGTCGACGGATCGTCGAATCTTTGAGGATTCGACGCTTTTTTATGTAACGCTGCTTTGTCGACGGATCGTCGATCCTTTAAGGATTCGACGCTGTATTATGGAATGCTGCTGTGACAGAGGATTGGCCGATAATCCAAGGATTCGACGCTTTTATGGAATGCTGCTGTGACAGAGGATTGGCCGATATTCTAAGGATTCGACACTTTCATGGTATGCTGCTGTGACACAGGATTGGCCAATAATCTAAGGATTCGACGCTTTTATGGAACGCTGCTGTGACAGAGGATTGGCTGATAATCTAAGGATTCGGCCTTTCTTATGGAAAGCTGCTTTGACAGAGGATTGGCCGAAAATCTATGGATTGCTGCTTTTATGGAATGCTGCTGTAACAGAGGATTGGCCGATAATCTAAGGATTCGACGCTTTTATGGAATGCTGCTGTGACAGAGGATTGGCCGATAATCTAAGGATTCGGCCTTTCTTATGGAAAGCTGCTTTGACAGAGGATTGGCCGATAATCTATGGATTGCTGCTTTTTCGTCGATCGTCCAAAGAATACAGGTGTTTGACGGCGAGATGTCGGTCGCGATCGTGCTAGGGAGCGTCATTGTGAAGGTTCGCATTCGCGTTGTTTGATTGTATCCAGGTCTAGAACTGCAAAGATCAATAATTAAACAGTAATCTGAGGGTGATGAACTCACCTTCGAAAAGTTTGGACACAATGTTCGGGTGGTGTTGTGTGGTTGGCAGCTGTATTTCGACAAAAGTTCAAAACTGCAAAGACAAACATTGTAAGTTTGCGAAAACTGACATGTTCTCACAAATACACTAGTTTAGCTGCAATCTACGCAGCAAACTACTCCTGCGCGGCGGCTTCCGTGACACAAAACATGACTCGGCGGCGTTCTTGGCGCTGCTTTGACCACATTGCAGGGGCTGCACACACCGGAAATGAGCAAAGGAAATTGCGGTGAACTAATAGTCACACCGCCCGAGCCGTCTGCCCCTGAGTTTTGGAGGGTAGTTCAATGCCCCCATTACTTTGTTCGAGTTTTTTCGCTCCAAGTTCGACAACTCTGCTGAGGTGTACACCACAAATGCCGACCTGCACACCGACGCTCGTCAGCACGATCACGACCGACAACTCGCCATAAACATCAGTATTCTCTGATAAAGCCACCTTATCATGACCATATATACTGACTATGAATACAGTTCATACTGCTGCTGATCGACAAATCGTATGCCGAGCAGCTTTCCATAGAACAGGATGAATCCTTATAGATCTGTCAAATTCTTATAGATATGTCGAATCCTTAGAGGTCTGTCGTATCCTTATAGATCTGTCAAATCCTTACAGATCTGTCTAATCCTTATAGATCTGTCGAATCCTTATAGATCTGTCGAATCCTTATAGATCCGTCAAATCCTTAGATCATCAGCTAATCCTATGTCCAAGCAGCATTCTATAAGAAGAGGTCCAAGCCTTTAAGATCTGACATCAGGAAAAAATCTTGCCTTATTTAAGATCGGCCGTCTTAGGTACGGACCGTTCCACTTTATTTGTCGCCTGAGTCGCCTGTGTCGCCAGGGTCTTCTGTACGGGAGCAACAGTTGCCAGGATCTAATATAAGGGTGCAACGGTTGCGACGCTTTAGCGAAGGCTCCTACACTCCCCGTGTCGCAGCGTGAGGTTGCCACACATGACAGGTCGCCCTCGATACAGCAGCAGTGCATTGTACGCCTGTAAAGTGGCGATCCTATGTCAGGCCGTATGTACGGGCATATTCACCGGTTTTATGGTTGAATCGCCGGTTTATTCATTCATCGCCGGTTTGTTCATTCATCGCACATATGGAGAGAGTTTCTTTAATCGAGGGTTTTATTATGCTATCTATGACTATATACTATCTATGACTATGTACGCGATATTCACGGTATTCACGGTGCTAATGACCGTCAGATCGGCTGGCCAGCGACGGATCTGACAGTCGAATCTTTAAGGATTCGACACTTTTTTATGGAACGCTGCTTTGTCGACAGATCGTCGAATCTGTAAGGATTCGACGGTTTTATCGAATGCTGCTGTGACAGAGGATTGGCCGATAATCTAAGGATTCGGCCTTTTATTATGGATTCGCTGCTTTGACAGAGGATTGGCCGATAATCTAAGGATTCGACGGTTTTATCGAATGCTGCTGTGACAGAGGATTGGCCAATAATCTAAGGATTCGACGGTCTTATTGAATGCTGCTGTGACAGAGGATTGGCCGATCATCTAAGGATTCGACGGTTTTATCGAATGCTGCTGTGACAGAGGATTGGCCGATCATCTAAGGATTCGACGGTTTTATCGAATGCTGCTGTGACAGAGGATTGGCCGATCATCTAAGGATTCGACGGTTTTATCGAATGCTGCTGTGACAGAGGATTGGCCGATCATCTAAGGATTCGACGGTTTTATCGAATGCTGCTGTGACAGAGGATTGGCCGATAATCTAAGGATTCGACGGTTTTATCGAATGCTGCTGTGACAGAGGATTGGCCGATCATCTAAGGATTCGACGGTTTTATCGAATGCTGCTGTGACAGAGGATTGGCCGATAATCTAAGGATTCGGCCTTTTATTATGGATTCGCTGCTTTGACAGAGGATTAGCCGATAATCTAAGGATTCGACGGTTTTATCGAATGCTGCTGTGACAGAGGATTGGCCGATCATCTAAGGATTCGACGGTTTTATCGAATGCTGCTGTGACAGAGGATTGGCCGATAATCTAAGGATTCGACGGTTTTATCGAATGCTGCTGTGACAGAGGATTGGCCGATAATCTAAGGATTCGGCCTTTTATTATGGATTCGCTGCTTTGACAAAGGATTGGCCGATAATCTAAGCATTCGACGGTTTTATCGAATGCTGCTGTGACAGAGGATTGGCCGATAATCTAAGGATTCGACGGTTTTATCGAATGCTGCTGTGACAGAGGATTGGCCGATCATCTAAGGATTCGACGGTTTTATCGAATGCTGCTGTGACAGAGGATTGGCCGATAATCTAAGGATTCGACGGTTTTATCGAATGCTGCTGTGACAGAGGATTGGCCGATAATCTAAGGATTCGACGGTTTTATCGAATGCTGCTGTGACAGAGGATTGGCCGATAATCTAAGGATTCGGCCATTTATTATGGATTCGCTGCTTTGACAGAGGATTGGCCGATAATCTAAGGATTCAACGGTTTTATCGAATGCTGCTGTGACCGAGGATTGGCCGATCATCTAAGGATTCGACGGTTTTATTGAATGCTGCTGTGACAGAGGATTGGCCGATAATCTAAGGATTCGGCCTTTTATTATGGTTTCGCTGCTTTGACAGAGGATTGGCCAATAATCTAAGGATTCGACGGTTTTATCGAATGCTGCTGTGACAGAGGATTGGCCGATCATCTAAGGATTCGACGGTTTTATCGAATGCTGCTGTGACAGAGGATTGGCCGATCATCTAAGGATTCGACGGTTTTATCGAATGCTGCTGTGACAGAGGATTGGCCGATAATCTAAGGATTCGACGGTTTTATCGAATGCTGCTGTGACAGAGGATTGGCCGATAATCTAAGGATTCGGCCTTTTATTATGGATTCGCTGCTTTGACAGAGGATTGGCCGATAATCAAAGGATTCGATCGTCCAAAGAATACAGGTGTTTGGCGGCGAGATGTCGGTCGCGATCGTGCTAGGGAGCGTCATTGTAAAGGATCGAATTCGCGGTGTTTGATTTTATCCAGCTCTAGAACTGCAAAGATCAATTATTAAACAGTAATCTGAGGGTGTTGAACTCACCTTCGAAAAGTTTGGACACAATGTTCGGGTGGTGTTGTGTGGTTGGCAGCTGTATTTCGACCAAAGTTCAAAACTGCAAAGACAAACATTGTAAAGTTTGCGAAAACTGATATGTTCTCACAAATACACTGGTTTAGCTGCAATCTACGCAGCAAACCACTCCTGCGCGGCGACTTCCGTGAGACAAAACATGACTCGGCGGCGTTCTTGGCGCTGCTTTGACCCCATTGCAGGCGTTGCACACACCGGAAATGAGCAAAGGAAATTGCGGTGAAAACTCTGCACGCTAATAGTCACACCGCCCGAGCCGTCTGCCCCTGAGTTGTGGAGGGTAGTTCAATGCCCCCATCGCCTTGTTCAATCTTTTTCGCTCTAAGTTCGACAACTCTGCTGAGGTGAACACCACAAATGCCGACCTGCACACCGACGCTCATCAGCACGATCGCGACTGACAACTCGCCGTCAAACACCAGTATTCTCTGCCAAAGCCACCTTATCATGACCATATATACTGACTATGAATACCGCTCATACTGCTAGAATAAAGCTCCGTCGCTGGCCAGCAGACCTGACGGTCATTAGCACCGTCAATCCGGTGAATATCGCGACCAAGCAGCATTCTATAGATATCCGTCGAATCGTCAGATTATCTGCTAATCCTATGTCAAAGCAACATTCCATAAAACCGTCGAATCCTTAGATTATCGCCCAATTCTCTGTCACAGCAGCTTTCCATAAAACCGTCGAATCCTTAGATTATCGGCCAATCCTCTGTCACAGCAGCATTCGATAAAACCGTCGAATCCTTAGATTATCGGCCAATCCTCTGTCACAGCAGCTTTCCATAAAACCGTCGAATCCTTAGATTATCGGCCAATCCTCTGTCAAAGCAGCAATCCATAAGAAAGGCCAAATCCTTAGATTATCGGCCAATCCTCTGTCAAAGCAGCGAATCCATAATAAAAGGCCGAATCCTTAGATTATCGGCCAATCCTCCATCAAAGCAGCGTTCCATAGAATAGGCCGAATCCTTTAAGATCCGTCGAATCCTCAGATTATCTGCTAATCCTATGTCAAAGCAGCATTCCATAATACAAGGCCGAATCCTATAAGATCCGTCGAATCCTTGGATTATTGGCTAATCCTCTGTCAAAGCAGCTTTCCATAAGAAAGGCTGAATCCTTAGATTATCGGCCAATCCTCTGTCACAGCAGCATTCCATAGAATAGGCCGAATCCTGAAAGATTCGACTTCCGTCGACCAAGCAGCTTTCCATAGAATAGGCCGAATCCTTTAAGATCCGTCGAATCCTCCGATTATCTGCTAATCCTATGTCAAAGCAGCATTGCATAAAAAAGCGTCGGATCCCTAAAGATTTGACGACCTGGCGACAAAGGGCAGCTTCACATAGATTCCGTCTCTATATATAGTCTAGATAGCATAATAAAACCGCTGAATAACCGCTCAAGTTGCACTGAATGAACCTGTAAACCATCGCGAGATCCAAAACCACCAAAACCATCGCGAGATCCAAAACCACCAAAACCATCGCGAGATCCAAAACCACCAAAACCACCGCCAAACCATCGCGAGATCCAAACACACCGCCGTAGTATATAGCCGAACATAGCATTGTCAGAGTCTAAGTTGAGGATCTCGCTGTCCAACGTAGCACTGTCAGAGTTCAAAGTCGCAATCTTGCTGTCCAGCGTAGCATATACATGGCCTAACGTAGCATATCCATAGCCTAACGTAGCATGCAGAGATGCTACGCGTAGCACTCAAAGTTGCCAAAATAGCATGCAGAGATGCTACGCTTAGCAACTCTGCATCCTGAGCGTAGCATGCGGACTTCCTAAATTACTGCTGTTCTCCTAAAATACGCCGTCTAACATCTAAGTTACTGCGCTTATCCCAACGTAGGCTAAAATGGGAGGGATTAAAAACAGAGAGGTAACGTAGCTGTCAGACGAGCTATTTTAGGAGAACAGCGGTAACGTAGGCACGTTGCGCCCTACGTTACCGGGGACCTTGCGATGTAGTCGAACCGTGGTATATCGGCTAATTTAGGCTGACGTAGGAGTTTTAGGAGTTTTAGCACAAAAGGACCTTTTCGTGACGATGCTGCCGTGACAGAGGATTGGCCGATAATCGAAGGATTCGACGGTTTTATGGATTCGCTGCTTTGACGGAGGATTGGCTGATACTCTAAGGATTCGACGCTATTATGGAATGCTGCTGTGACAGAGGATTGGCCGTAATCTTTATCAGGAAAAAATATTGCCTATCTAAGATCGGCCTTCTTAGATACGGGCCGTTTTACTTTAGATGTTGCCTGAGTCGCCTGTCTCGCTAGGGTCTTCTGTACTGGTGCAACCGTTGCCAGGATCTGATATAATGGTGCAACGGTGACGACGCCTCAGCGAAGCCTCAAAAAAACTCGTGTCGCAGCTTAAGGTTGCCAAACATGACAGGTCGCCCTCGATACAGCAGCAGTGCATTGTACGCCTGTAAAGTGGCGATCCTATGTCCGACCGTATGTACGGTCATATTCACCGGTTTTATGGTTTAATCGAATCGCCGGTTTATCCACTCATCGCCGGTTTAGTCATTCATCGCCGGTTTATTCATTCATCGGCGGTTTATTCATTCATCGCCAGTTTATTCATTCATCGCACATATGGAGAGAGTATCTTTGATCGATGGTTTTATTATGCTATCTATGACTATATACACTATGTACGCTATATTCACCGGATTGACGGCGCTAATGACCGCTGTGAAAAAGGATTGGCCGATAATCTAAGGATTCGACGGATATCTATAGAACGCTGCTTTGTCGACGGATCGTCGAATCTTTGAGGATTCGACGGTTTTTTATGTAACGCTGCTTTGTCGACGGATCGTCGATCCTTTAAGGATTCGACGCTGTATTATGGAATGCTGCTGTGACAGAGGATTGGCCGATATTCTAAGGATTCGACGCTTTCATGGAATGCTGCTGTGACACAGGATTGGCCGATACTCTAAGGATTCGACGCTTTTATGGAATGCTGCTGTGACAGAGGATTGGCCGATAATCTATGGATTGCTGCTTTTATGGAATGCTGCTGTGACAGAGGATTGGCTGATAATCTAAGCATTCGGCCTTTCTTATGGAAAGCTGCTTTGACAGAGGATTGGCCGATAATCTAAGGATTCGGCCTTTCTTATGGAAAGCTGCTTTGACAGAGGATTGGTCGATAATCCATGGATTGCTGCTTTGTCGTCGATCGTCCAAAGAATACAGGTGTTTGACGGCGAGATGTCGGTCGCGATCGTGCTAGGGAGCGTCATTGTGAAGGTTCGCATTCGCGTTGTTTGATTGTATCCAGGTCTAGAACTGCAAAGATCAATAATTAAACAGTAATCTGAGGGTGTTGAACTCACCTTCGAAAAGTTTGGACACAATGTTCGGGTGGTCTTGTGTGATTGACAGCTGTATTTCGACCAAAGTTCAAAACTGCAAAGACAAACATTGTAAGTTTGCAAAAACTGACATGTTCTCACAAATACCCTGGTTTAGCTGCAATCTACGCAGCAAACCACTCCTTCGCGGCGACTTCCGTGACACAAAACATGACTCATCGGCGCTCTTGGCGCTGCTTCGACCCCATTGCAGGGGGTGCACACACCGGACATGAGCAATGGAAATTGCGGTGAAAACTCTGCACGCTAATAGTCACACCGCCCGAGCCGTCTGTCCCTGAGTTTTGAAGGGTAGTTCAATGCCCCCATCACTGTGTTCAAGTTGTTTCGCTCTAAGTTCGACAACTCTGCTGAGGTGAACCCCACAAATGCCGTCCTGCACACCGACGCTCATCAGCACGATTGCAACTGACAACTCGCCGTCCAACACCAGTATTCTCTGCTTCAGCCACCTTATCATGACCATATATACTGACGATGAATACAGGTCATACCGGCATTGTATGAGGTCCGTCGCTGGCCAGCCGATCTGACGGACGGTCATTAGCACCGTCAATCCGGTGAATATCGCGAAAGATTCGCTGATCCGTCGACAAAGCAGCTTTCCATAGAATAGGCTGAATCCTTTGAGATCCGTCGAATCCTTAGAGTATCTGCTAATTTTATGTCAGAGCAGCGAATGCATAATAAAGCGTCGAATCCTCAAAGATTCGACGATCCGTCGACAAAGCAGCGTTCTACAGATATCTGTCGAATCCTTAATGTATCTGCTAATCTTCTGTCAAAGCAGCGAATCCATAATAAAACGCCGAATCCTTAGATTATCGGCCAATCCTCTGTCAAAGCCGCGAATCCATAATAAAAGGCCGAATCCTTAGATTATGGGCCAATCGTCTGTCAAAGCAGCGAATCCATAATAAAAGGCCGAATCCTAAGATTATCGGCCAATCCTCTGTCACAGCAGCATACCATAATAAAGCGTCGAATCCTTAAAGATTCAACGATCCGTCGACAAAGCAGCGTTCCATGAAAAATTTTCGAATCCTTAAAGATTCAACGATCCGTCGACAAAGTAAAGAGTCAACGATCCGTCGCTGGCCAGCCGATCTGACGGTCATTAGCACCGTGAATACCGTGAACATCGCGTATGTAGTCATAGATAGCATATAGTCATATATAGCATATAGTCATAGATAGCATAATAAAACCCTCGATTAAACCTATTATTTATCTTTGCCGCGCAAGCGCAAATAGCCGCTGTGAATTATATCAGAAATCCATCCAAACTGCGGATATCTCCCATAAAGCGGCCCGCGTGCTGTCATCTTCCATAAAGCAGCCCGCAATGCGAGCATCTCCGGTAATTACGCTGCACAGACCGTGAACTACACCGATACATGCTGGTGTTGGAACCTCTCCCTGTAATTAGTTGGCAAGCGAGTGTTGTCGCTGACAAGGTCAGCCTGCAGGCTAGTTCAGGGGCGGGTTGTCAACTCAACAGGGGTTTGCTGGCGAGTCCGGCCTGCAGGCCAGTTCACCGGAGCATTGCGACTGCAATCCACTTCGTTACGCCGGCATTTTTGTTCGATATGCTCCGCAGTCGCCCAAGTCGCCCAAGTCGCCCAAGTCGTCCAGACGACTCATAAGTAAACGGATTTTTTCCTGATGTAAGGATTCGACGCTTTTATGGAATGTTGCTGTGACACAGGATTGGCCGATAATCTAACGATTCGGCCTTGTATTATGGATTCGCTGCTTTGACAGAGGATTAGCAGATAATCTGATGATTCGACGGATAGCTATAGAACGCTGCTTTGTCGAACGATCGTCGACTCTTTGAGGATACGACGCTTTATTATGGAATGCTGCTTTGACATAGGATTAGCAGATAATCTGATGATTCGACGGATAGCTATAGAACGCTGCTTTGTCGAACGATCGTCAACTCTTTGAGGATACGACGCTTTATTATGGAATGTTGCTTTGACATAGGATTAGCAGAAAATCTAAGGATTCGACGGATCTTAAAGGATTTGGCCTATTCTATGGAAAGCTGCTTTGTCGACGGATCTTCGAATCTTCAAGGATTCGACGCTTTATTATGGAATGCTGCTTTGACATAGGATTAGCAGATAATCTGACGATTCGACAGTTATCTATAGAATGCTGCTTGGTCGCGATATTCACCGGATCGACGGTGCTAATCACCGTCCGTCAGATCGGCTGGCCAGCGATGGATCTGAGGGATCCAAGCAGTATTAGCTGTATTCATAGTCAGTATATATGGTCATGATTAGGTGGCTTACGCAGAGAATACTGGTGTTTCACGGCTAGTTGTCAGTTGTGATCAAGCTGGTTAGCGTCAGTGTGCAGGTTGACATTTGTGGTGTTCACCTCAGCAGGGTTGTCGAAATTAGAGCGAAAATGCTTGAACACAGTAATGGGGGCATTGAACTACCCTCCAAAACTCGGGGGTAGACGGCTCGGGCGGTGTGACTATTAGCGTGCAGAGTTTTCACCGCAATTTCCTTTGCTCATTTCCGGTGTGTGCAACGCCTGCAATGGGGTCAAAGCAGCGCCAAGAACGCCGCCGAGTCATGTTTTGTGTCACGGAAGTCGCCGCGCAGGAGTGGTTTGCTGCGTAGATTGCAGCTAAACCAGTGTATTTGTGAGAACATGTCAGTTTTCGCAAACTTTACAATGTTTGTCTTTGCAGTTTTGAACCTTGGTCGAAATACAGCTGCCAACCACACAACACCACCCGAACATTGTGTCCAAACTTTTCGAAGGTGAGTTCAACACCCTCAGATCACTGTTTAATAATTGATCTTTGCAGTTCTAGAGCTGGATAAAATCAATCACCGCGAATGCGATCCTTTACAATGACGCTCCCTAGCACGATCGCGACCAAAATCTCGCGGTCAAACACCTATATTCTTTGGACGATCGACGACTAAGCAGCATTCCATAAGCAAGCGTCGAATCCATAAAAGCGTTGAATCCTGAGATTATCGGCCAATGCTATGTCACAGCAGCATTCCATAAAACCGTCGAATCCTTAGATTATCGGCCAATCCTCTGTCATGCAGCGAATCCATAATGAAAGGCCGAATCCTTAGATTATAGGCCAATCCTCTGTCAAAGCAGCAAATCTATAATAAAAGGCCGAATCCTTAGATTATCGGCTAATCCTCTGTCACAGCAGCATTCCATGAAAGTGTCGAATCCTTAGATTATCGGCCAATCCTCTGTTGAAGCAGCGTTCCATAAAGGTGTTGTTGCAAAAATCGCGATTTAACCCCTTTTTTAGGGGTAAAAATCTCCGAATCTTGGCAGAACTCCACAACAACAACTCCAAACGCTCCGAAAAGTTTATCCTGGGCTAAGCGAACGTCCTCGAACGTATCTACCACTTTTCGAAAGCGTCCGACTTTTGGTTCTGGAGATACAGCAAATTGACCCCTGTTCTAGACGAATTTTTCGAAATTCTCTACCAGCAGAGCCTCAACACCACCCCCAACACAGGTCTCACCACCTGCTACCAGAACCCTTGAGCATGTTTCAATTCCCACGCTATCCCCTCCATCAAGTCTCCCCCCGTTTAAACAGGGATTTCTGTTTTGCAAGGCATCATTATTTTTCGCTGTTCTTGCATTTTTGAATTTCGGAATTTTTGATGTGGTATTGTTACTCAGCACACCCCCTGCGCACCACAACACACACCATCACCAAAGTCTTAGTCAGAACACCCCACCACAATTTCCTACACCACATATCACTCTGATATTTAAGAAACAACCACCGCAAACAACAGAAACATGTTGCGCAAAACCAAAGACAAAAACAAACCACCCCTCCCAGATGTAGCTATCTCATCTGATCCCATCACCAGCACAAACTACACTATTCACAGCACCCTCAAAACCCTTCCGGCTCCAACAACCCTACCAATAGAAAGAGAAGTGGAACTGAAAGCATATATTCACTGGAGCCCGACCTCAAAAGCGTCAGGAACCAAGGGTATGCAAACGTTTCAAGATTCTCAACAATTGAACAACCGAACCACCCAAGCAGCCCACCTAAGGTACATGCAGAACCTGACTTGATGCAAAGCCTTGGAGAAGAAGATGAAGAGGAAGAAAAAGAAGGCGCATTCGAAGACAGTCTGCTGGTCACTAACATTATAGCCAAGGTGTCTCAACTATTCAGAGGCGTCATCGCAAAACAGAACAAAAAGATCAAGGCACTTGAAGACAAAATTGACATTCTACTGAAAAACACCACCCCTACCACCACCGCGGATGCCAACAGCAAGAAGACCAGGAGCCAAGTAGCAAGCTCAACCCCCACTGGCCCCAAAAACGCTTCAAAAACTACACCAACACCAACCGGACCCAGCAAAAAGGCAAGAACTTTCACTATCCTGAGAAACACTTCAACTACAAACAAGACGATCAACTCACTAGAACTGAGGGACACAATGAACACGGCATTACACCAGGCTCAAGCTCCCCCTCTACTCAAAATCGCAAGTGCTACTTTCAACCCCAGAGGCAATATTGTAGTAATGACAAAAGACGACTGCACCGCACAAGATGTGCTACAATACAAAGACCAGATCTAAAAGGCTATCAATCAGGCGGACAACGAGACTCAGGAGATCAGAACCAGTGAAGACTGGGCCAAGGTGCTTGTGCACGGAATTCACCAAGAATACTTTCCAGACACACCAGAAGGAATGGAGAAGTTGAAGTCTGAAATCCACGAATTTAACAGCAGAGTCAAGGTGGTAAACACACCAAGATACCTCCCTAAATCAGGGAAGCGCACTGGCAAAGTCCACTCGTCAGTAGTACTGGCAGGGGAAAACAGAGAAACCATGAAGATGATGGTTAAACACGGCCTCCAGATTCTGGGAGACACTCAAAAGGTGGAAGAATTCTACTCGGTCAGGCCACACGACCAATGCACTAAGTGCCAGGACTTTGGCCACCCACAGCAGAGATGTAGGAGAGATGTAAGATGTAGAGTATGTGGTGAGGGGCACCACACTTCAGAACACAAGTGCGAGAGTTGCAATGCAGTAGGGAAACTTTGCCCACACCAGACGCCTTCCTGCTGCAACTGCAAAGGAAAACACAAGGCGAATGGCCCAAGCTGCCCCACCATCACTCTCCTCCACTCCCGGTTCCAACTGAGAGTCAACGCAAACAAAGGCAACACTGTAGACACTATTATGAATGAATAGTGCACCACCTACAGCTCACAAAATCCGAATTCTTGTACACAATTGTGCAAGAAGCACCAATGGAATGCAGTCACTCCTTCAATCAGCTGCCGGCACAGCAGATATTTTACTTCTGCAAGAACCTTTTTCAAGATCAGCCACTACTATTCCCCATCCCTCTTTTCAGGCGATCTTACCACCACCATCAAATAGAAGGCCCAGGACTATGGCCTTTGTTTCTACCACCAACCCTTTCCTTAAAGTCACACCGCGTCCAGATATCAGCACTGATCCAGATTTGCAAGTGCTTGATATCTCTACACCCACCATTCCGATAACTCGCCTGTTCAACATATACAATGAGAAAGTTCCAGGCACCCAGACACAACAAGAACGATTGAGCGAACACTCACTAATATCACATTTCCACCAAGAAGCATTTTAGCTGGCGATATGAATGCACACCACCCATGGTGGAACCAACACAAGCGGCCAGCCAGAGCAGACGTTCTTGTTCACCTGATGGAAAGTAACAACTTCACTCTAGTGAATGAACCTGACGTCCACACCTACCATGCAAAGACAGGCCTGACCAGCTCCATCCTTGATCTTGTCTTCTCCTCTGCAACAATCCACAACAACACCATCAATTGGGCCATTGACGACGGCCATACAACTGGGTCTGACCATGAGGTGATCAAGTTTGACTTGATTTCGGACAGCCTAGACACAGTGACTCCACCACTTGTACAACACTACAACTGGAAGCAAGCAGACTGGGAATGCTTCAACAACGCGCTCATTGAATCTGAAGAAGAATCAAAGCGCAGATGGAAAGAGCTGATAACCAATTCACACAACACTGACAACCTGGAAGCGGCTGCCTGTTATCTTAGGGATATCATTGTATCAGCCACCAGAAAGTCAACACCAGTCATGAAGCACTCACCAAGGGCGAAGAGGTGGTGGTGTGAGGAACTGTCTCAGGACAGAAAGAATATGGCCCAGGCGTTAAGAGATTTTAAGGAGGAGAGGACCAGGGCCAACTGGCTGAGATTCACAACCAAGCGAAACCTGTACTTCAGACACATCAGAGTACAGAAACAGAAAAACTGGGTTGAGTACCTTGAACAAGTCAAAGGGACGGATGCATTCAGCCTATTGCGATACACTAAACCCAGAGTCACTGAAAGAACTCCAGTATTGCTGGACTCTGACAACAACGCGCACATTACGTTTGAAGAAAAGTGCAGCCTTTTTCGAACTGTTATGTTCCCACCACCACCTGAGTACCCTCCACTGCACAAGCTCAAGACGCACCCAGACAGCAACTGCCTTGGGAACCTATCACCAAAAGAGAAGTAGAGAAAGCAATTCTCACATCTCACCCCAACAAAGCCCCAGGCCCAGACGGACTCCCATTCCTCTGCTTGCAGAAAGCCTACCAAGCGATCCCACATATGTTCAACACCATATATGCACAACTAGCCAAACGTGGATACCATCCTGTATGCTGGCAGGAATCAACAACAGCTGTCATCAGAAAGCCAAACAAACCTGACTACTCTACACCAAAGTCATACAGGCCTATCGCCCTGCTCAACTGCTTGGGAAAGGTGCTTGAAAAGATCATGGCGACAAGATTAGGCTTCTTGTCTGAGAAGTACAATCTCTTACACAAGGCACAGATGGGGGGGAGGAAACAGAGAAATGCCATTGATGCAGTGATGTGTTTAGCACACGACATTGATGTTGGCAAGAAGGAAAAGAAAGTGGTCTCAACTGTACTTCTGGATGGAAATTCGACCGCGCGCACCAAAAATAAAAGTCAACAACCACAACAGCTACGAGAAAAATATGTCGGTAAATCAATTCCTTACACCTCAAATACCACAACCTCCAATTTTCGAAAAAGAATAACTACTTTTGTGGGTGTTGTTGCAACAATCGCTATTTTACCCCTTTTTCAGGGGTAAAAATCTCCGAATTTCGGCAGAACTCCACAACAACAACTCCAAACGCTCCGAAAATTTTATCCTGGGCTAAGCAAACGTCCTCGAGCGCCTCTACCACTTTTCGAAAGCGTCCGACTTTTGGTTGTGGAGATACAGCAATTTTACCCCTCTTCTAAGCGAATTTTTCGAAATTCTCTACCAGCAGAGCCTCAACACCACCCCCTACACAGGTCTCACCACCTGCTACCAGAACCCTTGAGAATTTTTCAATTCCCACGCTATCCCCTCCATCAAGTCTCCCCCCGTTTAAACAGGGATTTCTGTTTTGCAAGGCATCATTATCTTTTGCTGTTCTTGCATTTTTGAATTTCGGAATTTTTGGTGTGGTATTGTTACTCAGCACACCCCCTGCGCACCACAACACACACCATCACCAAAGTCTTAGTCAGAACACCCCACCACAATTTCCTACACCACATATCACTCTGATATTTAGGAAACAACCACCGCAAACAACAGAAACATGCTGCGCAAAACCAAAGACAAAAACAAACCACCCCTCCCAGATGTAGCTATCTCATCTGATCCCATCACCAGCACAAACTACACTATTCACAGCACCCTCAAAACCCTTCCGGCTCCAACAACCCTACCAATAGAAAGAGAAGTGGAACTGAAAGCATATATTCACTGGAGCCCGACCTCAAAAGCGTCAGGAACCAAGGGTATGCAAACGTTTCAAGATTCTCAACAATTGAACAACCGAACCACCCAAGCAGCCCACCTAGGGTACATGCAGAACCTGACTTGATGGAAAGCCTTGGAGAAGAAGATGAAGAGGAAGAAGAAGAAGGCGCATTCGAAGACAGTCTGCTGGTCACTATCATTTATTTATTTATTTATTTATAATTCATACAAGCATGCAGCCCTAAGGCTACATCAGGAAAAAATCCGTTTACTTATTAGTCGTCTGGACGACTTGGGCGACTTGGGCGACTTGGGCGACTGCGGAGCATATCGAACAAAAATGCCCGCGTAGCGAAGTGGCCTGCAGGGGCAATGCTCCCGTGAACTGGCCTGCAGGCCGGACTCGTCAGCAAACCCATGTTGAGTTAACAACTCGCCCCTGAACTAGCCTGCGCCCGGACCTTGTCAGCGACAACACTCGCTTGCCGACTAATTACAGGGAGAGGTTCGAACACCAGCATCTATCGGTCAAGTTCACGGTCTGTGCAGCGTAATTACCGGAGATGCTCGCACTGCGGGCTGCTTTATTGAAGATGACTGCA